>OY978219.1:7181904-7781904 GCA_963854785.1 Vaccinium vitis-idaea | reverse complement strand
TCAGTTTTTGTTAAAAACGCTATATATTCGGATCGTCAAAATTTGATCCGGAAAGTCGAAAAATGGTGAGGTCCGCACGGAATTTTTGTTTGAGGGAGTCCTTAGTAGATCGGCTTCCTATATATATATATTTATTTATTTTTTTTTTTTTCATTGTGTGTTTTCTTGACAAAAAATGTTGCACAAAAACTAAAATTTCTAACTTTTAGCAGGATCTATTTGTAGGAAATTGTTTCACAGTTGGAAAGTTCAAATTGTGAGTCTCATAATTTTATTGGTAACTAAACACACATAAAATTACAAGAAAAATGATTTTTCCATTATTTCTCGTCATTTCCGTGCAACTGAACGTGGACAAAACATCAGTTCCAAATGCCCGAGTCTCATAACTTTATTGGTAACGAAACACATGTAAAATTACAGGAAAGTTAAATTTTCTATTATTTCTCATCATTTTCGTGCAACTGAACGGGGACAAAAAGGGCAGTTCCTAATGCCCAAACTTATTGATTAAACGAATCTAAAACACTTATAACCTAATCCAATCCAACGAATATATGGACTTTCAAAAAACTAATCCAATCCTGGAGTCCAAATAAAACAGATTGGGCTTGAGGGGGTTAGTGGGCTTTGTCTCCGGACAGCCTAATTTAAACGGAATCCAATAATTCGGCTGACACTGTTCACGTCAAACCGTACCTAAAAACGGCGTCGTACAGGGCTTACCAATCCCTGAAACTGAATCGCGCCCTAATTGCAGTGCTGCTGTTGAAGACGGCTTGCTTGAACTCGAGCAGCGAGGAGAGAGAGAGAGAGAGAGAGAGAGAGAGAGAGAGAGAGAATGGGGAAGACGGAGTACAAGAGGGTAAAGGGGAGCCAGAACCTGAGGCAGCGTCTCCTACTCTCTGCACTTTCTTCCAAACCGGTTCTGATAGAGGATATCCGGGTTAACGAAACCTGGCCCGGTCTACGCCCACACGAGGTCTCCTTCCTCCGCCTCCTCGAGAAAATCTCCGACGACTGTGTCGTCGAAATCAACGAAACTGGTAAAATTAAACTACGATTTTCTCGTATATACTTTGGCACACATGTATGTATCTTTGTATGGGTATTGGGTCGGGCTGCAAATGAGCTGAACCAAACCGAATTTTGGTATCTTCATGTTTGTTTGTTGAGTTTCTAGCGAACTTGAGCTCGAGCCTATTGAAAATTTGACGAGCCATACTTGAGCCGAGTTGCCTGTGTTTGAGCTGGCTAGAGCTTGTTCATGAGTCTTAACGAGTCCAAGTATTACTACGTATTTGTGCTCGAATACTGGTCTACAGCTGCAAATAAATTTTCTTTTATGGATATAAATAAGTTCATCCCTATGCAAAATTCTAAAAAATATACATTTACCAGTTTTAATTACATGTAAAACTTCATACATATGCAAATACTAGAATATTCATTTTGCACATATAAAGTTTATACATATTCAAGTTATATGAGTCAGAATCAAAGAGGATGGGTCAAGGGGGGTTCGGGACAAAACCATGAGGTTATACATGTCTGACATTTATATATGAAATCTCCATGATACATATATACTCCAGTTTCGCGAGCCTAAAAGCTCAATACTGTCAGTTTGGGTTTGGCTTATTTATTAAACGAGCCATTTTTTGAGGTTCAGGTTCTGTTTGTTTAATGGACGAATTGAACTCAAATGAGCCTTTACTGAGTCGAGCCTCGAATAGTTCAGGAACGGCTTGGTTCATTGGTTGCCCTAGTTTTGGATGGGGTTTTAGGGGTTTATATTTTTTAATTTTGTTTTGATAAAATGGTAATTTATGTGACAGGAACGAAACTGAAGTACAAGCCTGGTGTTTTGATGGGTGGGAAACATCTTGTGCATGATTGTGGTGTTAGTCGGTCCATTGGATATTTCTTGGAGCCACTTATTTTGCTTGGATTGTTTGGGAAGAAACCCCTTTCAATAAGGCTCAAAGGTATTTCATATCGCTCTTCTTTTGCTGTTTGTAAATCGTTTTGTCTTATCGATGAATGCTCGATTTGCTCCATGTCAACCGAAAATGCTACTATGCTAGTGAAAATTACGTTTTGGAATGCCCGTTCTGAAATATGGCACACCTGCTTTCGACAATATTGATTCTAGCGAACCAGAACGATCCCGAAGTTCTTTATAAATTAGAGAGATGTGTTCTCTAGGGAACGAATCATAAGAAAAAATAATAATAATGCTTATCAATTGTGTTTTGCACAAGGAATTAGACAAATGATACTCTATTTAATTGGAAGGTTTTCACATGAAATGAACACATTCTTATATCGTAATACTTAGAAGCCTACTTCTACTGTAATGCAACTTAGGGTGTCTGGTGTACCATGTTCCAGGTACTTTGCTCTTTGCACTGGATGTGTCAAACCAATGCTCTTTGCCCAGAATGCATAGGTTTGCCCAGTGCATAGGTTGCCTTACCCCCAAAGAGTTGTGATGTGTTAAAATAATGATGTTAATGCTTCATATGGTGGTCCTTCGGCACCATAAGTAGAGCTTAATCCAGAATTTATGTACTTCTGATTCTTTCAGGGATTACTAATGACTCCAAGGATCCATCTGTTGATACCTTCCGATCGACAACCTTACCAATCCTGAAGCGTTTTGGAGTTCCTTCAGAAGGATTGGACCTCAAAATAGAGAGTCGAGGGGTTCCTCCTCATGGAGGTGGAGAAGTTATTCTTTCAGTTCCCATTGTCCAGAAAAGTTTAAATGTGAGTTTGTTCATCTAAGGGCTTAGCATCTTGTTTCTCTTGTATATATTGTACTCCTGGTTCTGTTTCTCATGGTTTCGTCTGATTCCTACTGCCCAGAAAAGCTTGACAGCAAATTTCTTCATTTAATGGTTTCTATTTTTTGGCATTTTTTAAAATCTAATTGTACTGTGTTGCAGGCAGTTACTTGGGTTGATGAGGGGATGGTGAAGAGGATTAGGGGTATTACCTTTTCAACTAGAGTGTCTGTTCAGTTTGAGAATACCATGCTACATGCAGCTCGTGGTATTTTTAATCGCTTGCTTCCAGATGTTCACATATTTACTGATCATAAAGCCGGAGCTCAAGCTGGAAAGTATGTTTAGGTTTGATTATATATAATATTATCATCTAATGGTGGTTTACTTGTTTGGGATACCCCAAAATTAAGTCCTAAGTTCCTGTTATTAGGACATTTGGCACATTTCTCTCATCTGAATATTTATTGGCAGGTCACCTGGTTATGGAATTTCACTAGTTGCTGAAACTACTTCTGGTTGTTTCATCTCTGCTGATACTGCAGTATCTTATGCACGGGGGGAGGAAGAGGGCGAAATTGAAGACACAGACAATAAAGAGCTCACTCCTCCGGAGGATGTTGGAGAGCAAATTGCTTCTGTGCTGCTTGGGGAGATTGAGCAAGGGGGAGTAGTTGATTCAACGCATCAGGTTTGCAGCTCTCTCTCATAAATTGTTGCGTTCAATGAATTGAAGTATTTAAAAGTTTCCGATCAGCTAAATGTATTGGTCAGAGGGTCAGATTTTTTTAGGGCAGTTAAACTGGCAAACAGTTACAGTATTATTGTTTAGAGGGCGAACTTAGAATATTATTGTCTCAAACAGTCTTAACAGTTGAAAACTTGAAGTAGAGGGTGAGCTCTTACAGGAGCATCTCCAATGGCACGGTAAAAGTCTTGCCAAACCCTTTTTATTCTTTTGGCTTAGACGCTAAAAAATGTGCCAAGACCCTGCCAGGTTTGCCACTTGAACAAAACCATGCCATAATCGTTATATTTATTTGTATAGACCCTATGACCCAAAAATGATACTTCCTCTGTTTCAAATTGATGGTCACTTTTGGGAATTTCAATTTTTTAAGCAAACATGCAACAACTGCATTCTATAAATGCATTCACATTAAACAGATTCATTAATTTCCAACGATGCCCTTATATTTTCAACTTTTGAACGAAATGATGGTTGTTGAAAGATTGAATAAATTTTGTTTTGACTTTTCAAAGAGGACTAACAATTTGGAACACTCCAAAATAGTATAAGGGACAAGCAATTTGGAACAGAGGGAGTAGGGAATTGGCGCCAAAATGGCAGGTTAACGTTAACCATTGGATCACTATAGGCAAAAGACGATGTTTTGCTAGATCCTTTGAAGTTGCTCTAAGAGTTAAACCTCTAACAGTAGGTGGTGCATTGTTGCTCTTAAATTTTCGAAGCGTTCCATGCTCTCTGAAAAATAAGTCAAGATTTAGAAAATTTGGAAAAATGAGGTTTGATTGCTGCAAAATGCATCCTTTGTTTACAAACTGAAGCTGATTGTATAGCTAATGTCCTACTAACTTCCAGACTTTATATGGTCAAATAAAAGTGCTTTAATGCGACCTATTTTTTTATTTGGATTGTGTTCTACCATCTGATATTTGTTGCTGTAATATTCAATTCGGCAGGGTTTGTTGTTCCTCCTTTGTGCGTTATGTCCACAAGACGTTTCGAAGATTCGTGTAGGTATACTATCACCATATGGAATAGAGACACTCAGAAACATCAGAGAATTTCTGGATGTTAAATTTGTCATCACTCCGGAACCATCAACAGGGACAGTCATACTCAAATGTGTAGGATGGGGGTTGACAAATTTATCCAGAAAGGCTTCATAATAAGGAGTCTTTTTACAAGGGATGTGTTGATATAGTGATAGAATATGATTGAACCGCCTGGTGTGCATCAAGTGGGGGAAAATTGCAGATTGTGGCATTGCTTGTCCAATTGTCTCGGAATTTTGGTAGTTTCAATTTTGAATCATCATATCGAAGCCGGATTAGCTTCTGTTATGTGAAAACATTTTAGTTGGATCTATTTTTTGCAACATTGGTAGTATGAAATTGTAATACCTATATGGATCTATTTATCAACCGTCACTTTTTACAGTGCTCTATTCCTTCTAGCATGCTTGGTAGGGGTTAGGTTCAAACAAGTATTCTTGGCTCTGGTAAAAGACCCATTTTTGGGGTTACTGTGGAATATTATATGCTTTTGGTAGTCTTTTGAGTTTATAAAAATACTGTAACACTGGATAAAAATTCATTTTTTTAGAGATACATATATTTCTAAAACACATCAAATGATATCCCATTAGGATGATTTTTTGCTTGCCTAATGTTTCTAAAGTATCAAATTGTCCCGAACATCAAAAAAGACCCGGTAAGGATTGGAAACGAACCCGGACAAAACTGTCTAGTCCCTGGACCGAAGAGGATCCTATTCCGATTTTTGTTAGCAGGCAGGTGTTTTGGTATCATTGTGCATTAAATATAGTTTCCTCCATTGGTTAAGGTGGAAATTTACTGATACTATTGCTATGGTGATTGTAGTTTCAATACTTTTTTGTTTGTTTGAATGTACATATTGACCAACGCGTTACAAAATTGAGGTAATTTTCGAAACAGTAATGTTCAATAATTCAAAATACCTTCTTTTTCCCCAAATGAACAAAGGGAACTGAAAGTTGTAGTTTTTCTTAGGATTGCACACGGTCCGGATCGGTTCAGTTTTTATCCATATGCATTAATTTTATATAAGCACTGTCTGCTTCGGTTAAACCACGGTTTCATAACAAAAATCCGTGGAACAAACCATATACTACTGTTCTCAATTTTTTTTTAATCCGTAGCCGAACCATATTAACCCACGGACCGGGATCATACAGTATGGTTTGGTTCCATCCGTTTTCGCAGTTCACCAGATTTTGTGTCCAGCGCTTGACTTTTTCCTTGGATTGAGCTCCTCCCTCGTAATTTTTTTGGGATATGTTACATTTTCTTTGCAATGCAATAGTATTTTACCCGTAATATACTTTCACGAGACCTAGACTTTTGAGACAGTTCCAGAAAATATCCAGAAGTTACTGGGACCTAGACTTTTGAGATAGCTTCGGGAAATATCCGGACAGTTACCGGAGAGGATCATTTCTTTGCTCCTTCCTCCCTTCCATTTTTTACTAATAAGTTGGTCTTTCTTTTATTTCTTTGTCATCCCTTTTCCCCTTACGTTCCCGGGACGCGCTCTCGTGAATCTCACACCCACCCCACTTTCTTCACCTGTAAATTTCCAAGTAATTTCCTTTATTTAAACGTCTCGTCTTTTTGAATTTTCTGGGCAATTTCCACTCATCCAATGTATATATACATAAATATACATCCTGAAACTTGCATCCCAGAAAACATCACAAATTCACAAAAGGTCATCATCTTTATTCCTACCTGACTGTGCTTCCGTCATCATAGCTCCAATTACCATAGCCAAAAAAAAAATCACCATGGTTGGCAATTTCAGAAGAGACCCAGATAGAGAAACAACAAATTTGTTCCCTTCGATCGTTTGCTTCTTCTTCGCATCGAACAGCATCGGTACATTGTACCGCGCTTACTCCCGCGGCGACTACACCACGTTGGCCTTCGTCGTGTTCGAGTACTCTGCATTCCTGTTGCTAGACCTCTGTTTCACCGCGCTTCACAAGTTGCCTTCGCGAGACAGAACCAAGTGGAGAAAGTTTTTGCAAATGGCCATTTGGGTTTTGTACTCGGGGATTTCTTTTGCGTTTTCGGCGTATTTCGGGCCGTTTTTTGATGGTCCTGGTGTTGGGTACACCCTCTACGGTATTTCAGCAGTGGGGAGTGCGTTGCTGTTTTACATGAACGTGGTTTGGGATTACAGGAGTGGGTGCGATGCGTGTTTGGAAGAGGAGAGAGTGAGGGAGAGAAAATTGCAGCAGTATTATGTGTATGTTTTGGACAAGGTATGAGATTTTCCTGGAAAAAACAGGGGGGAGATTTGAAGTGGCTTTCACTAATAAATCTTCTGGTTGTTTGAACTTTGAAGTTTATTGAGTTTAGTAAAGGTGTGGGAGAGTCCTACGAAGTAGGAATGGAGTTTATAAAAAGAAGGGATGGATAATAAAGTGAAATGTGAATGAAAAATTTGTAAAAGAAACAAAAAGAGTGTTTGATGAAGTGAGTGTGAAAGCTAATTAATCAATAATGTCTAAAAAGATTGTAATTTGTTGTGTGGTTTTAAATATAAGCCATTGCAGATTGTTCGTGATATTTGATACATTCGATATTGATTTTTATCTGTCTCTATTGATACTGTCTATATCAACCAATAAAAGGTTGTAGAATCGATGCTAACACATATGTTCATTATCCAAAACCTTATGTGCTGGCATTAACGCCTTGTTTGAATGCCGGAGATGGAGGTCGATTTGTGATGCGCCCGGATATGTAATCTTGGTCCCACTCCAAATCCGGGGGCTTTTGGTACGGTTTTGCCCCTCCAAATCCACCCACCCTCCTTCTTGATTAGTTGGGTTGTGGTCTTCCAAGAGAAAAAGTTGCATTTTCGAATTGTGACTCCATTGTCGCTCATCTTGATCTCATCTTCAACCATTTCTCTCAGGTATTCAACGTACTCCATTGTTGATCTGTGTAAGTTTTCGATCTCGTCTGATTTGGGGTTTTGCCCTAATATATGGATTTGGTTTTGCTCTAATTTCTGGGTTTGAATCGATCTTACTCACCAATTGGTTCATTGTTTGGCCTAATTTTGAGATTATTTGCTCTAGTTTCTGACATTATTCACAAAACCTACTGATTTTGGCCATTTGGAGCTGATTTTTTGCCCTAATTTCTCGAACTGGTTTTGCCGTAATTTCTGGGTTTCAATCGATATTACTCACAAATTGGTTCATTGTTTGCCCTAATTTGTGAGATTGTTTGCCCTAATTTATAAGAAGGTTTGCCCTAATTTCTGTCATTGTCCATAGTTTGCCCTATTTTCTGACATTGTTCATAGTTTGGTCTATTTTCTTGGATGTTGCCCTAATTTCTGAAGTCATTCATAGTTTGCCCTACTTTCTAAGATTTTTCATAGGTTGGTAAATAGGATTTTCCTCAAAATTTTGATTTTGCCCTAATTTCTATGCCCTAATTTTAGAGTTTGGTCCAATAAAAACAAATGATGCCCTAATATTTTCCCTAAAAAGAATGAGTTTGGCCAATTTCACTAAATTTAAGAGTTTACCCTAATAAAATGTGTTAGCTTGAAATATCTATGTTCGCCCTAATTTCATAAGATGGCTTATTTGAAAATAGATGGCAAGACTACCCTCATGCTTTACATGTTAATTATGGACTTAATTGCCGAAGGGGTTCGATGAAGGCCCCGTATTCGTTTAAATCTTAATGTTACCAACCCCAAATTGACGCACTGAATAGGGTAATATTGATGGTAAATAGACATACTTCATGAGGTTGTGTCATTTATTAGAGGAAAGAGGCCTACAAAACTCTAGGAATGTCTCCCTTGCATACCATTCACGAGGTTATGCCATTTATTAGAGGAAAGAGGCTTACAAAACTATAGGAATGTCCCACTTATGGAGAAAGTTGCTATATTTCTGAGGATCGTTGCGCACCATAATAAGAATAGGATTACCAAGTTCCAATTTTTGAGGTCTAGGGAAACAATTAGTAGGCATGTCAACGCAGTTCTGTTGGCGGTTTTGTGACTTCACAATGAATTGTGGCATCATCCCCAATCTGTTTCCCACCACTGGTCTATTTTTATTTTCATCCTATTCAAACCCATTAATCCGAAGAAGCTCATCCACAAAATAGAAATTTTGCCTCCAAACCTTAATTTTGCCTTAAATATTATTTATTTGAATACCATCTTCAGGGAAAGAAGCTTGCATCTGATTTTTCAAGACTTCTAAGTAGCTAGTACGAAACCATCCGTCCTAAGTTTGCCAAACCCCCACATCTACAAGGGTCGTAGGTTTTGGAGCAAAGTCTCCTCTTCCTCCTCGCTCCAAGCCTGGCGTGCCATTCAAATGTTGTAAAAAACGGAAATAGAAGACTTGTTTTTGTAATTGAAATATTGGATGAGATTGAAAATGAGTTTGTTTGGTATTTAAAGGATTCAACCACAAACCCACCATTCAATCACCTATCCACCAACCATTCACCTGCCATCTACTCTCCATTCAACCAAAAAAAAAAAACCCAAAAACCCTATTCTCCATTCAAATTAACCCTACGTTGTCTTTTACTTTAAAAAAATTTCACTTTCTAATTATTTTTAAAAAAAAAATCAGAAATATTTTTTTTAATATCTAATATAGTTTAAATATATTTATGCATTTATTTTGTATTTAATCTATTTTGTCAATTAAATTAATAAACTGGAGGCAATTCAGTCATTTGCCCTCTTATCCTGTCATATCCACCCTCCAAATCTCCCTTATCAAAAAACTATCAAAACACCTCATATATAAATCCACCCTTCTTAAAAGTAGGACACACCCTCATTACAAACCTACCCCAAAACAAATCCACCATCCAAACGGGTTGTAACTGTGGTTTAAAGTGCTAGCTTAATAGTACTTATTCATATGGCTGCGATCGCATGCACCCCTTGTACTTCCTTATACATCTTGAGATAGAAGACAATGTTGGTCTCACACTCATACAAAGGGTACGGTGATAAGAATGTCTTATTATGGAGAGATTTTTCAGTGCCGAGTAGCACCATCCTATGTGGTACCCGAACAACAATCTTGGCCGTCCAAACTTTTTTTCGGATGGCCCAAATTGAGAGAGAGAGAGAGAGAGAGAGAGAGAGAGAGAGAGAGAGAGAGAGAGAGAGAGAGAGAGAGAGAGAGAGAGAGAGAGAGAGAGAGAGAAATCTAGGTCGAGATTGCCACTCGACACCACGTGGTATACCCACTTGCTCGACACCACGTGGTGTACCCACTCGACACTAATTTTTTTATTTTTTATTTTCCTTAATTCCTCAGACAAGGAGGAGAAAAGGCTAAGAAGAAGAAGAATTGGATACAGCTCCTACAGATCTGCAATAGAAGCCAATTGTTCGGAAAAAAAAATAGAGATAGTCACCAAGAAAAACTATTAACCTAGAAAACAAAAAGGGAGAGCTTCAAGAATATTTCCATGCAAGATAACCACAATATGTATCAATAGAGCTTCAAGAGTATTTCCATGCAAGATAACCACAATATGTATCAATAGGTTGGTCGTTAAGTCTATTTAACTTACGATTGGTTGAGCGTTAAAAAATTGGTCAATTTGAGTGAAAGCCAAAATTGATCTAGTCAGTTTTGGGAAATAGTTTAGCAAAAAGCCAAAAAAAAAAAAAGGTGGGGGGGGAAAGAAACGAACATTTCCGTGAAAAACAGTAGGAATTTCATCAGTAAAGGAAAAAGGGAGTCCTTCAAGGGGACGAAAAAAAATGGAGATGCGGGGTATCGATCCCCGTACCTCTCGCATGCTAAGCGAGCGCTCTACCATCTGAGCTACATCCCCGCTTGTGTACCCCCTGCTCTTTTTATCTACTTATTCATATAATTTCCGAGATTCTGCTTCAAAGGATTAAAACGTATTCACTGAAACCACCACAACGCCTTTGGATATTATTTTTGCTCCTTAGATCTTTGTTGAAAATTGAAAAGATGCTTATGTGCCCATCCAAAAAAAAAAAATAAATTAAAGGTTTTTTCGCCTCCTTTTCGGAAAAATATAAACCCATCCAAACTTTGCACAGATAAATTCATCCAACATTCTTATATAATATTAAGAAAACTCATCCAATAATATTATATTGGATTATGAGAGGGTGAGTAATGTAAATTTGTAACGCTGTATGGCTCGAAGCCAATTTAGGATGTTAAGGTTGAAATCAGTGTAGAGCGTATCAAAACCCTTCCAACAGCTAAGTTTCTTCTCTGTTCACATTTTATTGAAGAGGAACGCAACGAACACGTACAAACTTCTCGACATGCTGCCTTAATGCACATCGATCCAAATGCATGTCCTACGCGATTACGAGCTTTTTTTCATTTGCTGCTAAATTTCTTTCTTGTGCTCTTTTCCTGTGTAAAACACTAATTTGTGACTCCCCACTGAGTAGGATTATGCTGTGTTCTATTAAATTTTCTTGCTTCCATTTTCAGATGCAAACAATTTTATTGGATGACAAATCCTAACAATTTTCACTACAGCAAAAAAGAAATTCTAGTGCCAGATCTTATGAAGGACACCAGCATGATTAATGGCATCGTTGCTAGGCCAGCTGCTAAAATGACCGTTAAAAGAGGAGTAGAAAATTAGAAGAGGTTCGAAACATTACCGCATTATCCTATGCAGAAGTCATTACTGAAAACTAAATGATTATTAGTTTTAACCGTTCCACAGATTGACTTAAACTGAATAGTCGGTGGAATTGTCCTACTGAGGCCCCATTCCACTAACTCAAAAAGCCAGTTTATTGTGGTTTTCGAGGTAGGTCATTCATTCACAATACATCACATAAAAAGCCGTGTAAAAACCAAAAAGCCAAAAAACACTATCAGTGAGAGTAACCTGTCTTGTAAAGCACAATTTCAGTTTTGAGTTTAAGTCAGTTTTGTCACTTTTGTGGAACAATGCCAAAATATAGGAGGAGAAAAATAGGATTCATTTGAACGAATCCTTGCAGAATGTCTAAAGAACAAAAACCAAGCAGAAACTTCATGAATTCAGAGAGAGAATGGTTTCCCAGAAAGAAGGAAAAAAAAACAACACTTGCTACTTCCAACCGTTACTGATTGCCGCTACAGAATTTTTACATCCGAGTATATATATATATACCACAATTGAGCAACTAAGAGACGACAACAATTATATTAAGACACAGGAGGAGCAACTCAAAGTGTTGATATCAAGACATAGTTCGAATGGAAAGAAAGCTAATAGCTTCTCAAGTGATTGTGACAAAAAAAAATGGATGCAGGTCAATTGGATACCCAATTAACGATTCTGACATGAGGCAGCAGCACAAGAACAAGTACCGGAATCCGAATATAAAATGTAGGATCTCCCTCAAACTGTGTATGATTGCTGAATTGTGTCGATGTCGAGGCCCTTCAACTTCACAACTGATTCAACATGGCCTTTCAGTGTGAGCAGTTCTCTCAACCTGGAGAGAGAGAGAATCAGAAAATTCAGTTGCTGTGCACAATTGTTACACTATATTTGTTTCTTGCACAAAAAATCCTGAAAACAAATAATTGGAAGACAGGAAATGGTGTCTATTGCAGAATCAAGTACGGAGGGCACCACAATTTTGTAAATGCAGGAAAATATCTCTACTCGGAAAATTTGCAGATTCGAACATTATTATCAAGTGTGGTGAGTCTTTTATATACCTTGCAATCTCAGCTCGTCGCTTTGCCTCTTCAGCCATCTGATTAAGCTCTGTGAAATTACTGCGATCGCCAAACGTCAACTTAGACTCGGGAGGTTGCAGCCCATGGAGGGTCCTCTGTGCATGTGCCCATTTGAGCTTCTGTTCTTCTTTCCCAAAATCCTTTTTCCTCGTGAAAGCAATCTGCAATATCAATGGTTTTAACCAAATGATACTCTCGAATTAAAAAATTTTCGTTTTCAACTCTTAACCTTTTAACTGAATAAACATGTATCATACCCTTTGCTCAAAAACCAGATCCCAAGCTTTTCCACTCAAGACGTATCGGATAGCAAACTTTATAAAATCGAGAGGGAAGTAGGTTACGATGTTAAAGAGCCAAATCACCCCAGCCCAGCCCCATCCAATCCCCTCAATAGAAGCAAAACTCCAGTTTGCATAAACAGCAATCAATGTAGCAATCTGTTTGAACAAAGAGTACATCCACAAAGGCACTTCTTCAGGTAAGTAATTAGGAATTCATGAAGTACTTGCATAGAGGTTGACAAACTTTTTTCAAAAAAAATAAAATGAGAAGGAATAGATAAGGAAATCAGAAGTTCACTTACCAACTGAGCAACAAGGAAAGCAACCATAAGCAATAGGCCAGGACGTTCCATGAAAGACCAACTTCTAGAACGTGTCACGAAGATTAGTGCCTGACTGATGATGCTTACTTGAAGGTATACTGCCGAAGAAAGTTTCCTGAAGTCATCGTGAGCCGTTGCTTCTAAAGTTGAAACCCCAAATGTACGCTAGAAATTACACAAAAAAGAGGGAAAAGGTATTAAGACCAAGGTTTGAAGGCAATGCCTACAACCAGGAGACTGACAGATCGTGAAAAGCAGAAAAAATTACACTTGGTCTACAAGTTAAAACAATACATGTTATACAGGCATAGTGAAGGCATCTAATTTGGAACTCAAAGTCGTAGTTTCAAGAATATCACGCAACACATCAGCTGCATGGACCATTAATCCCTAAATAAATCCAATATATGTTAACATGATAGAGACAACATAAAGAGGAACTTCATTAAGATCAGAAGTGACACGGAACTATGTACAGCTCCATTAAGACTGATGCCATATTGTACCTCAAAGCAGTCATTTCCTCCTCAAGCCTAAAGTACTTACAAGGATGGTGAGATCAAAGTGAACTGGGAATCATTTACAGGGCTGAGGCTAAGAAAGAGATAGATGATCAGGTTAATTAAGGAATTTGGCGGAAGTTATCTGAAAGGCAAAGGCTACCAAACCTAAAATGACGTCTACTACCATAAAACTGATCAATCAAATAGTATTAAGGTGGCTGTGGCAAGTGCCAATTAGTGAAAACGGACAAAGGAAGGTGATGTAAGTTCTAGGGGGTAATACCAAATTGTAGTGACAGAAAAACACTCATTATTTGTGAATGATTTGCCATGGGAGTTACTATAGTGGATGGGGAAGAAGAAAGCACTGAAAGTAATAGAGACCTATATCGTTTAGATAGAACACTGGATGTTGTGAAATGTGCAGAGCACCGACAATGCAGATGATCCAAGAAAGAACGGTGCCAAAAGCCACTAGTATGATGGTGATATTTAAAAAGAATTGTAATTGAGCTTGCAAAGAATTAGAAGAAAAAATGGGATATTCGGTGGCATTTATCTATCGGTTGGATCTTGTGCAATCAATTGTTTCAGGACCACGACTAATTTACGTTTACTTACAGGAAAAAAGTCTGTCTTGTATGCAGCCCAGAAGAAAATGACTGTCATCATGGCCAAGTAACCTCCAAGAACGACTCCAGTAGTAAAAATCTCTGCCAGCTTCCAGCTGTCTGGCTGTGGAGATGGTTTCACCCTATCCTTTGATATTGTCATTATGGTACCTGAATTGCCCAAATCGTGACAAGGCATTTAGCATAAAAGCAGAGCAGCATTTCACTCAATGTGGAGAAATTGTAAGAACTATGCAGCTATCAACGTGTGTGGGTTTTAAGTGCCGAAAAATATGGCATATATCTAAGCGAGCACGAGCGCGCGTACATGGTAACTGGAGAAGTAGGGGAATTCAAGTTCAAACTTTAACAAGAGGACAAACCATCATTGAGGATGGCAATAATCAGCACCATGAACGGTGGAAAATCAAACTGCCATATGAGAGCGAGCAACATAAAACCAAGCTGTCAAAACAGAGAACAAAAGGAAGTGTGTAAGAGGAAACCAGTGATACAGGACAGAGAATCCTATTAAGTAATTCATAACTTTACTAGCAGGTAAAAGTACAAATAACAAAATCAAAAGATACTTCTAAGTGGTCATCCCAATTCCAAACACTTACCACAATACGGATTGTAATAGAAACAGCATATATCTGCACATAGAACAGCCAACGTATAAATCAAACCGGTTATGTAAATAGCATAGCAGAAGTCATGAAAGGTCATGATGCTTCTCATGACCCACAGAACATCGTTTTTGTGGGTGGTGCATGGTGCAGTAGATGACACAGCCTAACCCACTAGATAACACGTCCTCCATTAAGGTTTCCATCAGTTTCTATGTGAAACATTTTCCATGAAGGCATGAAATATAGTTGTTATGGAATCTTTTTGGTAAAATATTCTTGCTGCTTTTGTTTTTTCATGCTTGGTACTTTTCGAAAGTTTTTACAATGGCAGCAAGGTACCATTACCAAAACCGTACAAGCCCTCAAAGCGCACACAAAAAAAAGTTTCGTGAGGCCACGCTTTGAAAAACCATACAGAAACATGACTTACCAGTGCTGATTTTTGCTTGGTAAGCTGGTTTTCATTGATATCATGCAAATCATTTTTTTCAAAAACACATTTTATTATTTTGTAACCAAAGACGAAAAAAAAAGACACATTTTTAAGGAAAATATTCTGAGTGCAAACAGATGGAGCATAAATCTAAAAGTCAAACTACTTCACTACTACAACCCAAACTTACCGTGTAATTTTTCATCCTCTGAAAGATAGCCCGACTTGTTAGCACGGCACTGATGATAACGCTCAGGCCAGGTTCTGTCAGGACTATATCAGAAGCACTACGAGCAGCATCAGTTGCATCAGCAACAGCTATGCCAATGTCAGCCTTCTTAAGTGCCGGAGCATCATTTACTCCATCGCCGGTCATTCCACAGATGTGTTTTCGAGCTTGCAGACGTTTTACAATCTCGTATTTGTGCTCTGCACCGGCGGATAAAATAAGGCCAACCAAACAAGAACACAGAAATGCTCAATGAATGACTACAGCTTTTAATTCAGTATTTTCACCAACGGAAGATTGTTATTCAGGCCAAGTGGTGTAGATCCCTCATTAAGAGGTGTACAAAACATCAAACCTACGCTCTATGCTTGGGCATAGTTCACCAAAAAGAAAGGGGAAAAAAACTCACAAAAAGAACATGAGAGAAGAAATTAGTCATTACCAGGGAAAACACCAGCAAAACCATCAGCTTTTTCAATCAGTTCATCAACTGGCAAGGCTATAATTGACTCATCCTTGTGCTGCCCTAGTAAGGCAGATGAAGGATACATATTGGTTCCCATTCCCAAACGCCGTCCTGTTTCTTTTGCTATTGCCAGTTGATCACCTGATGCACGTTTAAAAGGATCAAGCAGATTTACCACAAAACAAACAATGGAAACAGCCAACTTTTGATAAATGGGGACGATGAGAAAGAAGGGACAACGAGAAAGAGAGGAATTTTTTTAGAAATACAGGGGGAAAGAATAAACGAAAGAAAAAAGGATGCAACTGGACTCTTTCTGATGGCATTATCCCAATTGCCATGAATACCATTATTAGCACCGACACACAAAAGTTACAATACGTCGACAACCACAACCCCCAAATATGAACTTGAGAATTAGAACTTCTCTAGGGCAGCCTACCAACTTATAGGCTAAAATTTTATCCATTGTACCAATATTAACAAGTCAGCCATAAAGCTATAAGATTACATGTAAGAAATAAAGCAAGCAGTGACTCCAGAAATGGTGTTTTAGTGATGATGTACACACCTGTGATCATTTTAACATTAACCCCCAGATTCAAAGCCCTTGTAATTGTGTCTGCACTGTCATGACGAGGTGGGTCAAAGAGGGGCATGAGGCCAATGAATTGCCAGGGACTTCCTGGACTATCCTTCCTCCCCTCGGGAACTTCCTATTGAAAATGTTAAGAATAGCCCATCAACTATACTGAACAGCGGAGTATAGAGAATGAACAGAAACTAATGACAATAACATAGTACCTGGTAAGCTACTGCAAGAGATCGCAATCCTCGCTCTGCAAACTTATCAATCACGGTATGAACTCTACGCTCTATTTCTGATTTATTGTGTGCAAGATTGAGTATCTGATAACCATATTGCAGCATGAATTAAACAGAACAATAAGTGATGCCACATGGAACCCGCAAGGAATAAAGGAAAAAAGTACAAGTTAGGTTACCTGTTCTGGTGCACCTTTGCTAACTCTATGCATTTTGCCTTCACTATCAATATATGTCAGTGCTGTTCTCTTGTCGGTGGGGTTAAATGGAAGGAAGTGAACCTCTTGAATGCCAACCCTTGCCTTATGTATAGTATATGTCATGGAAAGAAAATAGAAAAGCGAACATTCATGAACAACTAGTCACCAAGTCGTCCAATTCAAAATTCAATTTGCATTGACATACCTCTTTTGGATCAGCCAATGTTCCGACAATAGCAGTGTCTATTGCATCTTGGTTTTCCACTCTGGAGGCTCTTGCAGCCATCAAAACTACAGTATCTGCATCTATTCCTCTAGCAAATACCTACGAGAATACATCCAGGCAAAGGCTTGGAACAAGTACTACAGTGCAGAATCTAGAAATTCAAACCGGAGCAAACAATCCCTCCCAAAAAAGCCAAAAAGAAAGAACCTCAATCAGACTTTTGTCAACTGTCAGCTTGTTCAATGTAAGAGTTCCAGTTTTATCGCTACAAAGGACATCCATGCCAGCCATTTCTTCAATTGCCGTCATTCTTTTTGTTATGGCCCCCTACAAAGGGAAAAAAATGATGATCAAACTAACACACTTAAAAACCACAATCGAATTTTGGCATTAGAATACCAGTCAACCAACCTGCTGAGATAAACGGTGGGAGCCAATTGCCATTGTGACAGACAAAACCGTCGGCATTGCAATGGGGATTCCTCCAATAAGAAGTACAAGTAAATTGTCAATTCCTGGACGATACGGCCGATGCTGAATTGGGTACATTACAATGATCTCTATTACCATCCCCACAGCAATAGAACAAATACAGAAATTCCCAATGGCAGTCAAGACCTATAAGGCAGTAAAGAGAATTTTGAGAATGCAAGAATCAGTTATAAACTACACAAGTCCAAAAGGACGAGGAATGTACAAGAAAAAATTAACAGCCAACACTAGGGGGCACTGAAATTGAATGCGAAGAACGAAGTAAAAGTACTTAAGGAACAAGTACGACAATTTCCCCTTGTCATCCCTGTAGCACTTAACTTAATTCTCTTTCTTTCCAGGTGACCATAGTCTATAACCTTTGCGAGGTATAGTAATATTTGAATCTCCATACCTTTTGAAAGTGACCAACTTGATTTGTACTGTCCACAAGGTGAGCAGCCTTCCCAAAGAAAGTATGGACACCAGTGGCAATGACCACTCCTTCAATCTCTCCCTGTTTGCAAGTGGAGCCAGAATAAACCCCATCCCCAGGGCCTTTTGTCACAGGAAGGGACTCACCTGTCAGTGCAGACTGCAAGGCCCAAATAGAGGTATTGCAGTAACATTTAGCTTGACTATTAGAAGAGGAATCAACCTACTTCATATCAACAGAATAATTATAGATTCAAAAGTACCTGGTCTATTTTCAATGGGTCGCCTTCAAGGAGACGTGCATCAGCAGGAATTATGTCACCAAGTTTAACGCTAACTATGTCGCCTGGAACAAGAACTGATGCATCTTCCTCACTCCATCTCCCATCTCGAAGGACCTACATTGTTTTTTTTTGCTTTCAGAATAGTATATCTATATTAAAAGACATTTTTCATAAGTACTAAACTAGGACAGATGATATGATATCAATTGCACCAATTTTAGATAACTTATCATCAGATCGAATACTAAAAGCAACCCACAAAACAACAACCAAAGGTAGCCACATACCTTTGCTTTTGGGGCAAGGCGGGCCATGAGAGCCGCAGCAGCATTACCCGCGTTGTTTTCCTCGATAAAACTTATGGTAGAATTGATAACAAGAAGGGTGATGATCCCAACAAAATCTTGCCAGTCAGGTGGTTTTCCCTGCAAAACATGAGAGTAACATGTCGTCCCTATGAGTAAAACTTTCCAATATGATGGGAATGAGATAAATAATAAATGCCCTGCCTGGTTCATGAGCATCTGCACACACACCCAATAATGGAAAATGCTAACCTCATCCCAAAGGGTGGAGGGTAATAAATAGAAAGTGCATATATATCCGAGAAAAGTGTATTGACATCCCTGAAAGTATATTGATATTCGTGGAATGTGCATTGATATCCGAACTAAGTTTGTCATTACATACATATTATCTTCCACATATTGGGTGGAGGTTAGCAAGACCCAATTAACAATAATACCAATTTTCTTACATGCAGTATCCATAGAAAGAACCCGCACTAGTCTCAACCTAACCCCACATGGTTTGTTCTTTAACAGAAATTATATTGATATAATTTTCTCAATTTTTCTCAGCAAACAAACGAAGGGGGAAAAAGAACCAGCACTTACTCCTCCATTAGCAAGTGCAATGGCCATAATAGCTGCAGCTTCCATCACCCATGAAAGGGGGTTCCACATAAACCCTAAGAACTTCAAAAACTTACTCTCCTGAAAATACAAAATTACAAAAAACAAAACAAAAACGCTTCAAACTCTGAGAAAATCAATATAAACCTCGACTGATCAAGAGAGGTAAATAAAATCAACATCAACACAAAGAACACCACTGAACAACAATAATCTGTATTTTTTCTGTTTGTATTTTTTTACAACAACTCCTCCCAGAAACTGTATTTTTTAATTTTGCTGTTTGTATAAACAATAATTGAAAGGCTCAGGGGTAGGATGAGTTTTCGAGATTTGCAATTGTTGAAGAGTCGTTTTACTCTTTGAAATTTCTCTTGCCAATTAAAAACAACAACAAACTATGAAACTTAGATTAGCAAATATTATCAAACACCTTCTTCTCCTCAAGCATGTTGTGCCCAAAAATAGCAAGTCTCTGTTCAACAGCCTCACTCGTGAGTCCTTCTTTGGTACATCTCAAATTCTGAAAAACCTCCTCAATCGGTATGTTCTCCTGCAAAATCACAAATCCATTTGTATATTCAGACGACAGAAATACTCAAACCAACACCACCAGCAAAAGAAAAACCCTAGCTAAATCAAAACAAAAACAGATTGATTAGTCAAAAATAGAGTCCGTTACCAAATCCACAGCTTCCTTCTTCAGAGCCTCCATTACTTCATCTTTGCTCCCCATTTCAGTCTCTTTCATTTTCAAACCAGCTAAAAATCCCAAACAAACAACAGATACACGTTATACAATACACAAACGAGTACTCCTATATATGCTTTTGAAAAAACGAAATCTAGTATATATAGAGAATCAGAAATGAAAAAACAGGGTGGAATTTGAAGGGCTAACCAAAAACAGAATGAAATTCTTTGTTCTGATAGGGTTTTTGGGGCACTGGAAGGACAGTAGATGATGATGATGATGAACAGAGTCCGGAAAAAGGGGTAAAAAGAGGAGTTTAAGTAGAGAGGGATGCGGCAACTCTCTCTCTCTCTCTAAAATCTCTCTCTCTCTCTCTCTCTCACTCACTCTCATTCGCAGCCCAAAAAAGATCTCACGTACCTACCAGGTACAGTCAGGCCCTTTCGTTAATTCCCCAAAATTAACCTTTTGTTTTACTACTACTATTATTCTTTGTGTGTTTTCCCATAATAATTCTATGTTACCCATGGGGAGTGCACCGATGACATACGTCGGCCTGTGGGGCTTACTTTTAGATTTTACATCCAAATAATTCGAGTTGTTTTTAAATTTAAAAATGTTTTTTAAAGAGTTCTTCAACAATTAGCTCAATTAGATAACTCTGAGTTTTTTTATCAGATTGTTAGAGTTTTTCGCAATATCCATTCAGAACATTAGAACATCGGATGAAATACTTATAAGTTATATCCGATTGAGTTGAATTTTTTCGACACCTCTTAAAAATCTGTTCCGATATTAATAAACGGTTTGGATTAATAACGTGAGACCTTGAAACATGCTCCGCGTAACGATACGTGCACCATTGATGCATTCCCCATTGATTGCGTTCGTGTTGTTATCCGTAAGGAATATTAAAATTCTCCCTGGCACTGAGAAATCGGACGGAGGTTGGTGTTATAGGTGAGAATCTTGCGGGTAGGCACCCTTGTTCTTCGGATTTCTATAGACTTTTGCTCCCCGAGGCGAATATATTTTATTTTTTAGTCTTGTTTTCATTTCTCTAAAATTCTGGTACTAATTTAATTTTAATACTTTTAGTTTTTTAATGGTATTTCAACTGCTAATTCTGTGGCACTAAAGGTAAAACCGAGGACGGAAGCATTATCTGAAATAATTGGGCGTAAAGTGTTTGTAGGCAAGAATTTAAATAGGGCACTACAAGTATTGTGTGTCCTAAATTAATGTGAAGTGGATAATTTTAAAAAATTTGGTCCTTTCCTAATATTTCTAAGTTAATCTGTATTGGTTTTTAACTTTTTTTTTATTTTCTCACATCCAGATAAATTGGAAAAGTAATACTATGTTGATCATTGCTTAAAAATTTCGTAAGTAGAAAAGTCAATGTTTATTTGAAAAATAAGTTCACTGCTATGCTAATATTTAGTTTTTCCTGTTTTTTCGTTGAGCAAGAAATTCAAAAGTAAGTAAATAATCACCACTGTACAAAACCAGTGGTTGCCCCAAAGGTTCGGACAAATACCTGGCTTTGGAGTATTTCTTAAAGTCTGTGGTTTGATTCTCCATTGAACGAGTACATTAATTTAAGTGGGGAGCCGTAGCGGTGTATTGCAACGCTAGTTTCCCCGGAGGTTTGCGTTGCGCAATCGGGTCTGAAGGGCCTCACTGTAAAGATGTTCCCCGTCCTAGTAATAATAATAATAGTAGTAGTAGGTAGTATTCAGTAATCAAGGATCATTGATCCGGATTTAAAAACATTTGAAAAGTAAGAGAAAAACATAAGTATATGGTTGACTGTTTAATGGTATAATATTTTGACCATTTAATGTGTGTACGTAATACGGATGGTTACAGGAGTGTTGCCGTGTTGGATTTGCTTAAATGCCACATCTCTTGTCGACAAAAAAAAAAAATGTTACATCTCACGGATGTAAGTGACATTAATTATTAGATCAATTAGTCTACCTTTGTTAATGATAAAATAAAAAAATCTCCTTTTTTTTTTGGTTGAGATGCAACGATAAATATCTCGCTGTGACACGTAGTTTTTTTTTTTTTTTTTGTCATTCGTCATTCCTAATCTATTACATGGTGGAAAGGGGAATGAGACTCGATCCCGATATGCAGTGTACACAGAAGATTTTTTCAAATTTAATGTACAAGTCTACAATAAAAAGACAAATAAAACATAACTAATTGCCCAACTCATGACCTACCTCATTGAATTCCGTTTTCAATCCACCTAATCCAACTACAGAATTTCTTTCCGTTTTAAGAGATTGTCTTTCCGTTCAAAAAAAAAAAAAAAACTACAGAATTTCTTGATTATTTTTCCTAGAAAATTTTAAAATTAGTCTACTGGACTGTCCTTTAGGTTTAACAAGTGTATTACAATATAATAGAACTAGGGTTTGCCCGTGCCTAAAGGCACGAATCAACACGTTTTGAACATAGTTTAAATGAATTTCGCTTCTCTTTAATATTGACTACCCCGCCAACCAAGCCGACTTCCCGTAGAAGTAGTGTTTTTAAATAAGCTTTAAAAAGAGTTCATCTAGTAAAACGCAGTTAAAAGATTATGACACGCATCAATTCAATGCCGCATAAAAAAATTGTCCAAAACATAGCACACTTGCTGTGATCTTGAAATACCTATAACATGAACAAAAATCTCACGTCGAATACCAAAACATAAACCAATGAAAACAAAAATAGTACCAGAAGAGGAGTGTGAGAATAATAAGTTCACATTGAGGGCATCACATGAAGTGAGAGACTATCTTTTTAATAAACTATGCGTCGTCTTGAAACATGCTTTTCCCAATCTTTATCTGTTTCTTTTGACGGTGAATGTCTTTGAACTTTCTCATCATCTCATTTTGGAATATCCATGTATCAAGTTAACTTTCTCCATCTTTGAGCATGCACAACAATCTAGTGATTTAGGAAAAAAAAATCCAAGTTAGTAAGATATTATAGATCATGCACAAATGGTATATGTACAATCTATTTGTGTTAATCCTCATCAACTACACTGCATTTTCAAACCAATCCTCTAGAAGTATATATAAATCAATAAATCATTTAAATAATTACATAGCAAATAGACAAATTTATTTTAAAGAACATACCTTTTCAGAAGTAGTGATTTTGTTACCTCTAAGATTTTTTGTATTTTTATTATTTACCTTTTTCGGTGTGCACGGAAAAAGCCTACGGTAGCCAAGTCTTTTTGGCCTGTTCGAAGTGTAGGCCACCACCAAAGCCGTGCAATCAGAGGAAGGTAAATAATGGGAATTGCAGTTTATTAATTTGCATGTTTCTAACGCGAGGAGAGGTAATGAACAGAAAATTAAAAAGTAATGAACCCTCTGAAACCAAATTAAAACAGGAAAATTAAAAGGCAATCAGCGTGATAGGACATATAGATAAGGAAATGTTAACAAAACTTGGAAATCAAATTCTCATGCACATATTACTACCATAGGTTAAGGAAATCAAAAATTGTCAAATATATTCATTAGCATAGGTTAATATATGAGGAAACATTCTTGTCAAAGGATGAATGATTGGACAACTACGATTACTACCCATATAAATGTAATCATCCCATTTATGGATAATCAATCCTTTTTTCTCTGGTAATTAACCCCTATGAATGTAATCAACTAAAAACGGTAGTGAATTGAAATTGAAATCGTAGAAAACGTATAAAGGTAGTAAATAGGTAGGAAAAGTAGGTTTAAATCTTAGGAAAGATACTCTTGTATCTTATAATAGAAGATTTGATCGGACGGTCACAAACACGAAAAATTGATTCGTCAGTAGTTGAGGTCATTGAAAAAAGAGACATTAAACATAACTTTCTTTTCTTTTGAATTCGTTCAAGTTCAACTTTAAATTCTTCTTCGGCAAAAGTTATGCAATCGATAAATCTCCGACACACCAGAAAAGTGAAAACTCCAACTCAAACACCCATTCACTCGGCAATCTCAAACCATCCTACTAAGTATGATTAACATATCTTTGACACCCAAATATGAAAAAAGAAAAAAAGAAAAAGAAAAAGGAAGCACATAAAAGTAAAAAAAAAGAAAAGAAAACAATATACAAATACTAAAAAAAATACAGATCTAATCCATCTAAAGGATTCGGATAAATCCATTGCCACCATGAGCATTTTCAATAAACCATACACTAAATAACCAAACTCTCATAAATAGATTATCAAAGAATTAATTAAGTGGATATCTGATGAGGTCAACAACAATAGTGTATACTTGTAGTCATTACATGCTCTACTACTATTCACTTGCGTGTACCAACCCAAACCAAAATAAAAAATCAATGTCATGTACGTAGTTCACAATGAAATTGTAATCGAGCTGTAGCCGGTGTTCATAGTATGAGAAAGAGGAGTTATCATATCATTCTTTCTCCAGAATGATAATGTGAGAGGAGAATTTGATGGTGAGCATGATATACACAAATATGGCTTCAAAAGGAGAAAATTCACTCACAAAGTAGAAACACCCTCCCCATTTCCATCTGCGAGACTGCGACGGTTAGCTTCTTGAAGATGAAGCTGGTCATGACCCCGATGGTCTTGCTCGAGATCCCCTTGAAGCTGGTCATGATCCCGATGGTCCTGCTTCCAAACCTTGAAGATATTGATCTTTTATGTCTCCATGTTGAAAATTACAATCTCAAAGTCCAATACTTCAGAAATACATTTTCTTTTTCTAAAACATATTTCAAATAGGTATTCAAATACCTTACCTTAAAACCGTAGTGCCATAGCAATACAGAACAATGTCGTGACTGGAGAAGGGGAGAGAGAGGTTCCCTAAAACTGTATAGTCGTAGTAACCTGACCTGTTGAAAACTAAATCTCAAAGACAAATCAACTGAAAATCCAATGAAAGAGAACGTGAAATCTAAAATAACAGTGAGATTGGTGGTGGCTGCTAGATCGGTGGCTGAAAGATGAAAAACTTCCTCACCCACAGTCCTCCACATGGACGGGTTGAGACTGCCTCGTAGAAAAAAGGGATGTGGTGAGAAATTTGAAATTTGAACACACTAATTTGAAATGGGAATAGCCATGCATAAGGGGATTGAGATTTGCTTTGAATGTTGACATAGGGGACTCAGTCATCCACGGCATAGATTGAGGGCTTAGATTGGGTATCCTATCAAAATCTTCTTAATTAGGTCAATAACTTAAATCTCATCTAGGCGCTTGAATTGAAAGAGTAATTGAATCAGAGCCCTCCAATTTGCCACGTAGGACAGTTGTGAGAGGGACATTTCTCAAAAACGTTGTGTAATGTAATATAGATTGTATCGGATTGTGTAAAAGTGTATAGAAAAGTAAAAAAATACATTGGGGTGTGTTTTTTAATTTCTTCTTGACTTATTTTTAACCTAGTTGGCCGTCAATAGAATGACCCATTTTCCCATTAGTTTTTTCCTCATAGTCTTTCGAATGGGGAAGGAAAGGAGGATCAACCATTTCTTCAGCTATTTTTCCGGCACATTTTTTGCCAGGCGATAGAATACTAATATATGTTATATCAAATGAGCGCTATACAAATATTGGGCCAAACCCCAGGGTTTTCCCCGGACATTATGGTAGTTGAAATTCATTTATTTTTTTTATATGCTCCAAACCTCCAATGTGTATTTTATTTCACTCCACAAGGGTTCGGTCACTTGAAATTATTCGTGCTTACACTCATACTGGTAAAACCGTTGATCTATCCTTGCATACGCACTTTCTGCGTAATTTCCTACAGAATAAATTACAATGTTTATAGTCAGTTTGGTCCCGAAGATATTCAATAATCAATATAGTTCCGCGTCTAATTAAATGTCTTCTTGGAATTTTCCAGTGTCCACAAACTTTTTTCTGAAATGTTATGAGCAAGGATTTAAATATCGGCCGATGCGCAATGTATCGGCCGATATCGTCCGATAACTGCAACCTTGGTGATAAGCTCCTCTCCATACCCCATCCCTCTATATTCTCAATTTTGTCCACATATAGAGCTTGGAGCTATAATCAGAACAGTGAACTTCATAGAACGAGCAAATAATTACTTGTCTAAAAGAAATCAATAAAATATAATATCCATAGATATGTTAATAAATTACTACTTTGTTATGTAAATTGTGAGGTTCCAACTTTAGAATGTATTCTTCATAACAGTTCGCAACGTGTTCACATGTACAATGATGGCCGATCATATTGATGTTTTGTAGATATTTAGCTTGTTGCTTTTTTTTTTAACGAGGTGAACGGTTCATATCATAGCTGCAAGCTCGAGATGTGGACAAAATTGAGAGTATAGAGGGATGTGATACGGAGAGGAGCTCATCCCAAAAGGAATAGAAATTTCACACTGCTATCTTCCCATACTCAGGCTTTGCATCCAAACAAGTGGAGCGTAATAAAATTTAGCAAGGGATTGGCTTGATGGTGAAAATCGTACTCGGGGACTTTGCCGATGGCAGAGCTTGCCGATCAATCTCGGTTGTCCAAACGTGTTTTAGATGGCCCAAATTTAAGGGGAATAAAAATATCTAAAACATCTTTCGACACTCTTTAAATTTGGATTGTTCAAAACATATTTAAAAGGCCGTGATCAGATCAACAGGCCCTGCCATTTCTAAAGGATAGCAGAGTCCCCGGATCCGTGAAAACGTAATCCCTCGTCCAGTTTGCACCCCTAAAAGTCTAAAAGTTTCAACAATAATTTCCACTTTTCCAGCAACGTTTAAAGCCTTCCTTATAGTTTGCGCGTAAGGTGTTGTAAAAGACCAAAAGTAGAAACCAAAACGTACAGCAGCAGCACCAATTCCATGGCTACTGGCTAGGACGGTGCACTTGTCACGCCAGACTTATCAAACCTCGATACTTCCTTCTCAATCACACTTTCAATACTTATGGCTACTGGCTAGGACGGTGCACTTGTCACTTGGCTCCATAATTACCCACAATTTGAATAGTCAGGCCACATCATAGTTTGACACCCAATTCCATCTTTTTTCTTTTATTTTATTTTATTTTTTTTAAATTGAAGGCGTCACATGCCAGCTTGCACGCACTTTGAAATAGTATAGCCTCACGAGTAACCATTTCACACACTTACACGTAGAGTGAGGTGGCTCCAAAAATTGCTAGCAAGGAAACCAAACCTGAAATCTATCATTCATTTGAGAAAAACTTACTTGGGTGCCGGCTGCGTACTACCACGAGGCAGTACCTAGCGCGCATTCGGCCGTCCAAGGATGGTCTGGGTTTTGAACAAACTCTTCCACGGAAGAGTTTAACACCCCCCAGGTTCCAAGATAATCGGAACAAGCAAAAGAAAAAAAAGAAGAAAAAGAAGATAAAAACACTTTTAACACTGGTTTCTTTTTTCTCAGCTACCCACTCTCTCTCTCTCTCTTAAGTGTACAATATTGGAATGAAAACTTGAGAGCTAAATGTTTGACTTCTACTTAATATCTATCCTTCAAATTGAAGGACATGAATCTCAAATTATTGTAACAATTTGGACTTGATTTTTCTTCCAAAATTTTTTGACTTGATTTCGTTTGCTTTTTTTTCCCCCCTGAGAATAATAAAGAAATTAGTTTTTAGGATATGTGCCACCAAAAGGAATTTACAAAACATACAAAATTACAGTTGATTTTCACGTGACGTTAGTGCACATAAAAATCAATTTAATTAGAGCCGAAATTAACCAATTGGCCAGCTACAAAACATCCAATATTAATGATTGATTATATCTATTAAATTCACTTCATATTATTTTTATTTGTTCTTCAGAACAAACTAGAATAATTAAATGATTTCACCAAAAATGGAGTTATTTTTTACAAAATCACATAAAAATCAATTTAATTGAAACTCAGAATGCCTCGACATGCGACCCATTAAAAAATGCATGTGTCACGTTCCAAACTAAAAGTGAGTAGATTGTCCAGTTTGAGTTCAACTTTGGCAACTCAACAAGTCAAAAGGGAGAGTGGGGTGAGGTTTGTTTTCCTCTGAATTATGGGGTATCACTTGAGATCGGTAATTGATTTTCAGTTTTCAAAATCTTTTTTTACAACGCACACATCTTTCTGGTGAGTTTCCCGAGCATCCCCGATTCTCATTTATTAAAAACAGCAAAGTGATTTTAGCAATTTAGTTTTAGCAGAAAAAAAATATGTGAGAAAAAATTGATTTTTAGCAACTTAGTTTTTATCTAATGAGAAACAAAAATAATTGTAGCAAACTAAGCTAAATTCAACTTTTATGAGAAATTTCATTTTAGCAAATGAGAAACACTTTAATCTTCTTGCAACATGAATTTATAATCTTGTCATTCCAAATGTGAAAGAGTATACACATAAAAAAGTAATCTCGTAAAGTACTCTATCTTTTTCATATTGTCGGACCTTACAAAAAGACGTGCAAATTCAAGATAAAAAATAAAGGCCCTGTTCGTTTTCCAGTTTAGTTTTAGTTTTAGTTTTGATGACATCATCATTTTCCTCATTTCTCTCTCTATTTCTCTCCACTCATTACACTTACTGACATCATCAAAACTAAACTAACTATCTAACCAAACACAACCAAAGTATTTACGTGCATAACTTTTTAAATTTTTGTGTACTATATTAAAGAACACATCAAGTACTTCAATTTGGTGTCAAGGAACCCAAAAAATAATGCAATGAAGTAAGAAGTTTTTTCGATTTTAAAATTATGCGACTTTTTTGTTGTTGTAAAAAACAGGCAATTTGAGACGGATGGAGTAACATAGTATAAAAGAACAAAAAAAAAGGGAAATTGTGAAAATCACTAGGCCATTTTTTTTCCGTTTTGAACAATCCACTTCTAGTTAGAGATCCCTGGCTCTATTAAAGTTAGAGATCCCTCTCATTCTCACATTTTTCGATTGAATTTTGATGATCTGACCCGTTCAATGTGTTTAAAACATATTGTTAAGGGTCCATGCGAGGAATAACCCAACCAAACCAAGCCTTACGTCTTAATCAATTGGGGTCCCCACGAGGAATCATAAAAATAAAAAAAACGGGGAATGACTTCATCCGAGCAGTTTTTCATACAAATTGTAGATATATATTTTATGAAAAACTGCTCGGATGAAACCCTTTCTGGTATTTTTTTTGTTTATGATTTCCTCACGAAGACTGTTAAAAATACAAATTTAAAGACATTAGATGGTTCGAATCATCAAAATTCAATTAGAAAAAAAAAACGGGGAATGGCTTCATCCGAGCAGTTTTTCGGATGAATCCCTTTCTGGTATTTTTTGTTTATGATTTCCTCACGAAGACTGTTAAAAATACATTTTAAACACATTAAATGATTCGAATTATCAAAATTCAATCAGAAAAGATGAGATATTGACTTTAATAAAGTCAGAAATTCCTGACTAGAAGTTTTTATGCCGTTCTTTATCCTTTGGCCTTCTTTTGACCTTTTTTTTTTTTGAACAGGTTTTTTTTTTTTTTTTGAACAGCACCTTCTTTTGACCTTTTGATTGGATTTTTATCGTGCAGGAAAATTCGGCACAAGTTACGTACGGACCGTTCCGTTCCACGGAGTGATGTAGACAGCGCGCGCGTAAACGAATAAAACTGCGACGGATGTACTTGGCAATCCTGGTACAGGGCTCCACAAATGCAAATTGCATATATGTTTCCTAGTGCATGTGTATTGTCCACTCCACTTTTTTCTCCGAACGTTCTCATAAGTCATAACTCATAACCACCCCTTTGCCAATGTTCCTTTAGAGGGCCCCATGTTTCCATTAAATCTTTCATTTTGTTTGTTGAATTTATTTCCATGGACAGAAGTCTGCCAATTAATTAAACAGGACAACGGCCACAGACAGGTGTGGATAGAGAAAATGATGAACGCCAGCGAGCAGTTTGAAGATTGTCAAAAATACATTTTAAACACATTAAATGTGATTAAGATCTTTCATTTTGTTTGTTGAATTTATTACCATGGACAGAAGTCTGCCAATTAATTAAACAGGACAACGGCCACAGACGGGTGTGGATAGAGAGAAAATGATGAACGGCAGCGAGTAGTTTGAAACTGAACTGAACAGCCCAAAATTGTCTGCTAGACAGCCCTAGACGGAACTACATAGAGGTGGTGTGACACGGACCACCCCCATTAATACACGAATGGTCCAGTCTTGTTCTAATCACCGACGTATTGCGTTTTCGAGACATGCCATTCTCTTACAATATATTAACTTAAAAACTGACTAAAAAGTCAGGTCATGAATTGGAATGAATAACTTGATTTTTTTACAAAATTGTTGAAGAAATAACAATTTGAATAATGAACGTTTTGAATCATGAGAGAAATACTCCCTACGTCCCAAAATGGATTTCCAAAATCACTATTCACATCTCACAAAATCATCTATATTTCATATTTTATAGTAAATTTTTAGATTTAAAAAATTTTTATTTAATAAAACTAAGCAAGATCTATATTGCATATGTAATTCAACATAGCTTAAAAAAACATAAATGATTTTTCGAGAGGCGTGAATAGTGATTTTGGACATTCATTTTGGGACAAAGGGAGTACCTCGTTGTCTGTCATTTGAAGACTACAAGAGAGTTGAATCAAAGCCTTTATCAATTCTCAACTATAACAAAGCTCATGACAAAGTTTGAGTTTAACAATACACCACAATACAAGTGGACTAACATCAAGCAACGCCACCTCCCATTCCAAATTCTGGTTTTGCCACTACAAGAATCACATAAAATCACATTTCATAGGGATATGGAGTATGTTAGAATCAACATGAATGAAGTTTGTGACTTTGTGTAGCGAAAACTCTCGTAGTGCCCAACTGCACTATGGCACCCTGTTTGGCAGCGTCATTTGCACCCGGATTTGGGCTTTCCCCCTGATTTGCAATCCCGGTCCCACTCTACTCCGTCGTTTGGCTGCAATTTCTCTCCCCCGATTTGCGTTACTGTTCGGACTGTAACTCCGGGAGAACCCTGACTAGGTAACGACAGCCTCCACCCCGTCGTTACCAAATCCGGGGCGATTTGCTACTTTTCGTTCCTATTATACCCCTCCAAATCCGGGTGATTTGGAGGGTTTTTGTACTTATATGTGGGTTAATACTTGTTTTAACATGTATATGTGAGACCCAAAAGCTTGCAACGGCCAACAATGGCGTTTTCCGGCGAAATTTTGAACGGGAAAACGGAAATGTCCAACCAGCCCACGCATTTTGGGAAATGTCCAACCGGCCCACTCATTTTGGGAAATGTCCAACCAGCCCACTCATTTTGGGCTACCGATTTTTTTAATTTTTTTTCATAAATATTATTCACTTTCTAATTAATAAATTGGGGGGCAAATGAGTCAATTGCCCTCATATCCACCATCCAAATTCCTATTCTCAAAAAACCATCCAAACACCCAATATACAAATCCACCCTTCTTAGGAGGTGGCCCCACCCTTATTACAAATCCACCTTCAAATCCACCCAAAATCATCTCCGGCATCCAAACGGGGTGTGGGGGTGGTGTAGCACGGCTCGGTGAATTCTACCGAGATCCCATCACAGATTATTTGAAAAATGTTACATTGATTAGATGTCGTTAGTCCTTTGATTGAACAACATTAATAATACAAAAATGGGATGGTCGGTATGACTAAATTTTTTTTACTAGTATAAAACAAATTTATCCCAATTATGTAATTATAAATGTCCGATTAACTTGATTTTCTTTACGCAATCTAATTTGCAGCGAAATCTGTACAATTAAATGATTTAGATTACGGTAATAAGATTTAAATTGAGCACATCAAGACACAAAATATAACCCATGCAAAATGCATTAGCGCAGTACGGGCAGATCAATAAGTTTTTGGAAGGCCGAGTTAGAAGGCCGTCGCTTGCTTATTTTTTAGTCAGAAGAAAGAATTTTCATACAACCCAATAAATCGAATCCCTAATGCAACCTACCAAAAAGACTTGCAAAAAACCGGGAGAAAAAAAACAACAAAAAAACATAGAAAATACCGAAAATACAGAAAAGTCGCCGAAGCTTTCACTGGAGTTGTCATGCCACCGCCGCCGATGATGGAAGTTTGCTTGCTTATAAGTAAACGGAGAGATATAGCCCACCACAAATGTCATTAACAAATGAAACCTTACTGTTAAATATAAGGGTGTTGATTTTGGGCTCTCTTTTTTTATGCAGGAACTCCAATATTTAATAAAGTTACAAAACTAACCTTTTTAAGATATAAAAATTACTGGAGGCACTCCCCCCCAAAAAAAAAAAAAATTATCTTCTCATTTACCAAGGCACTCCAAATGAAAAAATTAACCAAAACCAAACATAAACATTAAGTTCTAAACATTAACATTAACATTAACATTACGTTCCAATCATTAAACATCCACAACATAAACATTAGGTTCCAAGCATTAAACATGCATCTATATCAGATTGCTTCACGTGCAAAAAAAAAAAATTGAAAATGTTGATGCTGCAAAATCTTCATAATGGTTGCGACACAAGATCTTTATATTTTCATACTCATTATCTACCATTTCCCTCAAAATCTTCATAACAGCCGTAAATCTACATTTTAAAACTTATAGTGAGACAAACAAAGCACATCACCAAAGCTAGAGAACTCTTGAGAGGAAAAGTATTAGAACTCTCAAGAGACTTTGCATGGACAAAAGGACAGTTCTACAATCATAGGCCGAAGTAACTATCTGTTTGAGTTGAGCAACTATCTGTTTTATTTTTATTAAAAAAAAAACTATTTGCTTTATTGGAGTGCCTGAAGTAAATGAGAAGAGTAAAGGTTTTTCGGAGTTCTGAAGTAAATCATGTAACTTGCAAAAAGGTAATTTTGGAAAACTACTGTAGCTTCCCTGCATCAAAATTGGGAGTGTGAATATCAATTTCCTAAATATAATTAATTAGCCGAGTAGTTGGGTATAATCATTGTTACAAGAATAATCGCGTAAAAAAACAAATTACATACACATAATTCTAGATGCTTGTTTTGCAGGCATTGCCAAATGGAAAAATCCACGCGTACACCACATGTGTGCACATCATTTGCACACCACTCCATCCAGACCGTCCAAACGCTTTTTGGATGGTCGACCATAAATGCTTTATGACCGGTTTCAAATCCATACCGTCCAAAAAGCGTTTGGACGGTCCGGATGAGCTGGTGTGCATGTGGTGTGCGCGAATATGGTGTGCGCGTATCATTACTAATTGCCAAATTACCAACAAAGCCGGATTCATAATCCCAAATTAAGGAATAAAATATTTGAGGGAAAAAAAAAAGAGATATGATTAAAAAGCTTCTCTGGTCTCTAGTCTCAAAAGTGAGAATAAGATTCCAAGCATATAACCAGTGAAGGTCTTAGCCCAACCCAACTCACAAATTCTAAAAGATTGGCGCGACTTATTAAAATTGTTAAGAGTAATAGGGAATTTTAAAAAATTTAATATTTCTTATCACGACCAGGGTCTCTGATTTTCTGATCGTCAAATCTCCAAGTATGAGGTCTTGACCGCCAAGATAATTCTTTATTGGACCGTGAGTTTGATTGTTTGTTTATAAAGATACTCGATAGTCTCTTCCAATTATGTTACGTCGTTCATCGCTTTTGATAAAACTATGTTGTCATGACTCAAGATCAATTATTATTATTTTTATTTTTATCTTTTTTGCCATTTGTCATTCCTAATCTATTATATGGGGGAGCAGAGAATGTGATAACTTTCTTTAAATTCTTTAGTATTATCTGGAATGAAAAACTGGTATAGGTTTTTATCTTTTTGGAAATATACTTAAAAAATGTTAATAGATCAACGAAAGTAATTTTGTTTGGGGTTGAAAATAGGGTTTAAATAATTTGCAGTCTAAATAAACGATTCAATTAATTGTAGTGACTAAACGATTCAGAACTGAACTGTCTCGTCAAAATCAAAACTTGAACGGGATATGATCCATCTCCTTCGTCTCCTTGAAGATAACAGTGGCCGACCTTAAAGTTCCCTACCATTTTATGGTCAACCAAAGGATTCCTTCTTTTCTCCTTATAAAAATCACAATCTACATAAAAAAGTGAGAAAATGGTCCACAAAGGCTTTCCAATAATGGACTTGTGCCACGAATATATTCACATCGAATATTGTTTGGAAAAGTGATCAGCCAGTCCAAGCAATTCGTGACCAAATTGATTACAAAGATTTGGGTGGAAAATTGAACATAACGTATCCCTTTTAAAGTTGTTGGGATCGATTATAGAGTTATTATTTATTCATGAAATTAAAGGAAAAAAAACTTGAAAACCCCTCAACTTTCTCAGCCCAAACACAACTCATATTCCCAAAAGTAGAAAGTAGGTACCGAGAAATCACAAATGGGTGCCTCAAGTGGTGATCGGAATGAGCCGTAACCCCGATATCTTGCATTTGAAATTTGGCAACCTCTTAGGGCCAGACCGGAAGAGCCACTCTTGTGAATTCCTTAGTTTTGGTGTTGATGACTTGGCTTTTACCAGCTCTGAGAGGGAATTTAGTTGAAGTGCATGCAAGATGATCCAGAAAAACTTTAGTGCTGGTTGGGTATCACGTGGCGGTACCCGGCGCGCATCTCAGCTGTCCAAAAGTTTTTGGACGGTTCGGATTTGAGAGAGAGAAAGAAGAGAGAGAAAGAGGAAACAAAGAGGAGAGAGGGAGGGAGATACGTAAGCCGTTCAGAACACTTTCGGAAGGCCAAAATGCCCTCTAAGACACCACATGTGCGGTACCCTATTTGAACCCAAAGTTTTCTCAGCCCAAACACCCTGACCGCAAAAAAAAGAAAAAGAAAAAAAAAGGAAGAGTAAGAATGAGCATGTCCAAGTAACCCTTTTGTGGTATTTGAAACGTCTTTTTAATTTGAATGCGAATCTTTTTATTTTGGACGCGCGCAACATGGTTTGGGTAAATTGAAAAAACTGGTTTTTTTGGTTTTGTCCTTATTCAAATTTTTTTTGCATTTGTTAGTTTTCGGTCGATTTTTTGTGGTTTCTTGGCTTGTCTCGACGAGAGAAATCTAAAAAGTATAAAATTATTAGCCAAACTTAAAGTTTTGTGAATAAAGACAAAAAATAAACCAAAAAACCGGTTTTTTGGATGTCACCTTCGTCTTTATTCACAAAACTTTAAGTTTGGCTAATAATTTTATACTTTTTAGATTCCTCTCGTCGAGACAAGCCAAAAAACTACAAAAAATCGACCGAAAACTAACAAATACAAAAAAATTTGAATAAGGACAAAACTAAAAAAACCAAAAAACCAATTTTTTCAATTTACCCAAACCAGGCAGGCTGAGTCACACTGTTGATTGCACATTTTCTAAAAATAAATGGCCTTGTTTGGTTTGGTTTCCAAAAACCGGTTTTCTCAATTATTATTCAATTATTACCCCTATTTTTAAATATTATTTTTATTTTTCTCTCTATCTCTCTCCAATCATTAATACCTATTTTTTTTTAATTATTATACCTATTTCTCCCTCTAATCATTACAAAAACCAAAATTCAAAACCCAAACCAAACACAACCAAAATGAGCTTTATTTGGATGTCTCCATTCACTTCGGCCCAGTTAAGGTTTTTTGAGCCTTTTCTGAGTCCACATTTTGATCCATTGATCCTTTAAAACTAATTGAGAACATCAACTTCCTCAAAAGTCATTAAAATAGTTGGGGGAAAAACCTTTCATAAAGAAGTCATTGCAAGCATTTAAGAGCATAAGTACCGAAATTCAATAACCATTAAAATATCTCAAAATTATCATTTAAACATTATTGGTTTTTTTTGTGATCGGCCATTTAGATGTTATTCTCAGAACGGTCCTACTACAAGGTTTCCATTAAGTACAAGAAAAGACAAAAAAATCACACCTTTCAATACACATTTTACACTTTGCAATACACTTTCATCCACTTTTTTTTTATACAATTTTCACACATTTCAATACACTTTCTAAACCTTAACAGAAGCCAATTGGACTATTTTTACCATTTTCCTTCTCCAAATACCTGGTACAAACTCCGTAGTTACAATTAGTCTCATAAATACCAGACAGTTCTGGTTATGGTGGCAAAGGCAACCGTCCCCCTTTGTCATGAAATCTTGCACAATCTTGTTTTGAACTTTGAAATATCACGCCCCATGCTATCAAGAAAACAAAAAACCCGGAGCCTCTCTCTCTAACCCTATCAAAACCAGATCTTGCCGCCGCAGTTGTCTTGGGGGGGTGAGCGGCCTCTCCTTCTTCCCCCGGGCTCCTCTCCTCCCCTCTCTCTCCTTCTATCCTTCTCTTCTTCTTCTGATATACTCTCTCCTTCTCCTTCTCTTTTTCTTCTTTTGATCTCTTCTCCTTCCTTCTCTCTTTCTCTTCGTCTTCCATCTCTCTCTCTCTCTCTCTCTCTCTCTCTCTCTCTCTCTCTCTCTCTCTCTCTCTCTCTCTCTCTTTTTGCAGGTGTTCATGGGCTTATTTGTTCGGCCGGTGAGTGTTGCTGCAGATTTGGGCGTTCTCTGGTCGTTGTGCTTTGGTTGGTGAGTGGCTACGGCCTTCTCTCCCGGCGGGCCTGCGTTACGGCGTTCAGCCGCTTCACGGCTTCGTGGGTTGCTCGGATCTGTGGGTCACTGACTATGTTGTTGGATCTGATCTGTATTGGTGCTGCTCACCATTGGTTCTGTTGGGTTTGGATGCCGCCGGTCCCGCTTCTCCCTTGGCTCTGCTACTGTCGGCCATTTGATCTGTTCTCCCGCTGATTTCACTCTTGGGTGTCTTTAGTTTTGCCTAACGGCGTGGTGGTGCTCAGGCGGTCGGCGGTAGGTTTTCTCCTGACGGGTTCGTCTTTGGGACCTATCTGGCGTGTTTAACGGCAATGTGGAGTGTTGCTCTTGGGGGAGGTGGTGGCTGCTTCTTGGGTTGTATGGCGTTTTTGTGCCTATTGTTTTATCTGAGTTTTAGACTCATTGGGTGTTGGGCTTCGGTCCTTTTGATGTGCTCGTATATTGTATTATCCGGGTTTTTTGACCCTTGGGTGCTGGGTTGTTTGGCTCCTTGCCAAACCGTTGCATTGGGTCTCGGATTGTGCGACTCGTGTTTCGTTGCCTTTCCTTGCCCCTATTAGTCTTGTCTCTTTTTCAAGATTAATGAAGTTATTTACCGTTCAAAAAAAAAACAAAAAACAAAAAACTAATTAAGCCTCCATCGTGCGCATGTTGAAGCCTAAACTTGATTTGGTCCATAGGAAAAAGAAGCCCAATAAGTGAACGTCCAAGACAAGCCCAATAAAGAAGTCCAAATTCGAAGATATTTTTGGAGGAGATAAAAAATTTAGTTTCTAGAAGTTCTAAAGTATCTAGTTTCTAGAAGAGTTCTAGAAAATCCTAATGAGAGTATCGATTTTGTATGAGTCACATGTCTAAATCTAGAATGCACTAGAAAAAATAGTACTTATTTTGTAAGATAAATATCTAGGTCTAGGTCTAGAATCCTCCTTGGAATAGTATAAATAGGGGTGGGTTCTAGCCATTTTGTACCAAGCCAAAAAGTCTTTCCTTCTCCACTCATGTCTCAAGTGTTTGTTCCTCTTCCAAATCTGTTGTAATTTTGTTATTTAGAGTTTCTATTTAGGTGCGGAAGGAAATCAATATGTAATTGTTTTTAGCGCAATACTTGTTTCGATAAGATTCAAGAAAAGTGCTCAAGCAACATACAAGCTACACATCAAGCAAGTGGACTGCCTTCGGTAACATGTTCAAGCAACTCCCAACCTGCTGAAGCATGTCTGCTTCTGTGTTTGCTAAAACTTCAATGACCAAAGATGACTTGTCTAGCAGTGAGGAAAATCATCAGACAACAAGCTGTAATCAATAGCTACACAAAAACAATACAAAAACACTCCCGACACCGCCGTCGACAGCTCCTCTTTAAACTGTCCCAATTAGTCCTCACTATTCGTTTTACTCCATGTTTATCCTGTATTTAGTTGACAATTAAAATTGTAGTAACTTTAATGGTTTTTCGTTTCATGTTTTCTCTCAAAATAGAAATTCAAGTGGGGCACGCGATGAATCTACAAATCCAAAGCCCATCTCGGCATCTGATTCTGTGTTTGCTAAAACTCCAATGACCAAAGACGACTTTTCTGGTAGTGAGGAAAATCAACAGACAACAAGAAAGGCAGAGTTGCTGGCTAGTTGCAAAAAAGGGAACATGTTCAAAATGTATCAGAAAAATCACTAAAGCAAAGCACAGGGAGAAGAATGATGAAGTGAGTTGGTTATATAGAGAGACGGTTATGAGGAAATCATATATACAGATGTGGGTTGTGCGTGATCATTTATCCAACTGTAATCATTCACTAACCAAAAGGAGAGAGGAATAAAGTGTGACTGTGAGCGAGTGAGATGGACTCACTTTGGTATATTACCTTGGTTCACTACTCCATTGTTATTGGTTTATCGTATTTTTTTTAATTTAGTGTTTTTTAAACATTTTAGAAAGTGCTTATTCATCTTAATAAGAGGAATTAGAAAAACAATTTTATCTAGTAGTACTTATATAGAGTTGATAGTTTTACTTTTGGATCATTTTTATATTTAGTCTACAACTTTTTTACAGTTTTATCTAGTAATTTTTTTATTTTTTTAAATTTTTCTTGTCAAGCCAAATAAATAGTTCAAACAAGATTTGATGTAAAAGTAATAAAAATTCAGAAATATATTATATTTTTACAGTGACGTGCGCGGATCCATTTTAGTAGGTTAAGAATTCTCAACTACTACTATGTGAGTTAGATACTTATTACATATTTTTACACGTAATCGACCCGCGCAACCTCAAAACCAACTAGTTAGTTGGTAATTGTTTTAGCAGTTTCAAAGCCTTGCCTTTGGGGCTGTTCCACTAAGAGTGTTTTTAAAATAAACTGAATTTTCACGGCTTTTTATGTGATGCATTATAAAAGAATCATCTGTCTTGGTTTTTGAAATTGATATTGGCACTCCTGAAAGTGCCAAAATCAAGTCCATATAAGATTGCTATTAACACTCCCCTTAAAGAGCACCAATAACAATTTGAGAAGTGTCAATAGCAGTTCCCAATAAGATTAACAAGAATCATTCATATGAAAGGAAGAAATATGTGTAGATCATTCATGGTTAAAGAGCAAATTTGACTGCAAAATCAGACTTTATTTTAAAAGTTTATAGACAATGACATGATATTCTTTGGGACACACATATAACGGGTTGGGTTGGATTCATGTCAAATTAAGAAGATTTAATCCACAGTCAACACAACTTGCTTCGACGTAACTTATCACCCCAAGCCGACCGGTTCATCCCTCTCTGGGTGGCGATGTGGGTGGTTCGTTGTAAATGTCCGGTTTTTTCAAATGGAGATCTCTTTTAAGGTGTATATTACTAAAATTCATCAATTCATCATCTACATTCCATGTACTAACATGTATGCTTTCACTGAATGTAACATATGAACGACGGTGATATGTTGTAGATATTATTATTTCCTCATTTTTGATAGGGAAATGATAATGTCAAAACCATTTTTGTTTTTGCCAAAACTGTAATGCACAAAAGGATTGTACCTTGCACATGATACAAGGTTTTTAAGCACTATATTGGGAGTAATTATATTGCTCATGAGACATTGTCATGAGGTATCCCAAGCCCTTTTGCCTAGGGGCGGACGCAAGATTTTCTATCGGTGGGATCAAGAATCTACAAAGGTTGTACATATTCATGTCTTGAAACAAGATCTAGTGAATCAAGGGTAGGGTCTTGGGACAAAATTACCAAAATAACCAGAAATATATGTACACGCATGTAAGAAATTTTAATCCAGCAGAGTCAATTGACCCCCTTGCCTTCTTGGGTCCGCCCCTGCAGTTTTGCCATCACATTGATGCGACAAATGGATTGTGCCCCTAGTATGTAGAACTAAATAGGTTTGAATTCATATATTGTGTCTGGGTCAAGTGTTCACGTTGCAAATTATGTTGACAATGCGCTTGCTATGCGCCTATTATCAATCTTATCCTGGGTTTGTCCTTTTGATCTGAAAAATAAATGTTGTCTTGTAGAGTAGGTGACCTATGCAAAATTAAGCTTGATCAGGGATTGGTAGCCATATTACTGGAGCATATATACTATCTAGCAAATCTGGACCAGTCCAGAAGAAGTTGATATCATCTGAGAGGTTTAAAAAGAGCAAATCCCTAAGGCCCCGTTCAGTTGCACTGAAAAGTTGGGAAAAGATAGGAAAATCAATTTTCCAGTAATTTTCTGTGAGTTCAGACTTCAGTTGTATTAAGAAAGTTGTGGGACCTACAACTTTAACTTTCGCACTGACAAACACTTTCCTGCAAAATATATCTTGCCAAAAGGAAGGAATTTTAGATTTTTTGCAAGATTCTTTGTCGAAAGATCACGCACAGGGAAATAAGTTTCATTTTCCTTTACTTCACTTCAATTCACTTTTCTTTGAAATTCATTTTTTATGCAACATTCCTGACGATTAAACGGTCCTACGTGTTATGCCTTGACCACCATACTAACCCCTCGGGGTCGTGCCACCCAAAAATTGGACCCCGATCCTGCATCAGTATAGGATCCAAGAGCATAAATTCCAAAGTTGAGCCCGATCCATTGGTATGGCAAATTGATCACGATACTCTGAAATGGGTTCATACCTGTGAGCTAGCTGGAGGGGAACCAACATGCTTGTCGAGAGCTAGCTGCAGTCCATATCTCAGATTCCAAATTTCTACCTCCATGCAAGCTTGAGGTTTGATTGTTGTAATCTTCGGTTGGTGTCTCACCTAAGTTGTTCGGGTTTGGTTGGCTCATGATTGGTCGGTATGTGTCAACGTTGATGCTTTTGCCTTCGTCCTTGTTGTAATCTATTCTCACGTTAATAAAATTTCTTGTACTTCTAAAAAAAATAAAAATAAAATAAACTTGTGATGGAGCATTCCAATGAAGAACTTGATATTTTATGTGAAGTGATACTGTAATAGACTAGGTCACCAATTTATATTATTATACTGTAAAAGTAAAAAATTAGAACAAAAAAATTTAATATTTTGTATAAAGAATTCAATTAAAGTTTGTATATAGAATTCGAAAAATCTTTTTGTTTTGGATTATTTTGTTTTTGCTAAATTTTTTTTTATGGTTTTGATGACAATTTTCTTCTTTGATTTCTCTCATTGAGACAAAACAATACCATACAAAAATGACGCAAAACTAGTTAAAGCAGCAAAGTTTTGAATAAAGACACATGAGTTAAGAATGGAGAAACCAGGTCCCTCATGCTCAGATAGGAATTTGAGAAGTTCGATCATTGTAACTCTTTTTCTTTTCTTTTTTTGGTTATCACACCAATTAGTTTTTGGAGAAGAAAGGGTTTTGGTTGGGGTCTTGTTAGTGGAATATCAAATTAGATTAGGAATGGAAAAGATATGGAAGGATTTGTGCAGTGTACACGGAAATTTCTAAGGGGCTTTTTTGGAAAGCTAAACGACAAAGGAAACTTGAAAACAATTTCCAATGTTAGGGAGGGGAATTGAGACAGTTTAGTATTTTGTGGAACTTATGTGCGTGGAAGGAACATTAAGACATTATTTATTACTACTTATTCACTCTTTTTCCTTATTTGGTGTGAACTAGGAAGCTATAAAGCTTCCAAACCGGGGCCTGTATCCGTTTGGCAATCAACGGTCCGAATTATCTTATAACCGTTGATTGCCGATATTTCGGATTGTCGACGGCTGTGATGGCTCACTATGCAGAGCTCCCGGGTCCGCACTAGCTTTGCTTGCCGAAATACTCCAAATGATCCTGTTTCCATATTGTAGTCTCCCACTCCGTGTCTAACTCCAATTCCATGTTCAGCCAGAACTCCCTATAATTACTCGGTGCCATTCAATTCACAGCATCTTTGAGAGAGAGAGAGAGAGAGAGAGAGAGAGAGAGAGTAATGGACTTCTCCAACGACATCATCTTGGAATTACTTTTTTTTTTTTGCACGGCAAAAAAGAGATTTTATTAATCAAATATCCAAGATACAAGATTAAACGGGGCAAGAGAAAAGCAACAAAACCTCTCGAGACCCAAAAGTTTGGAAGGCTGACAAGAAGACAACCAAACAAACAAAAGGAAAAAACACCAAACTGAAACAAACCTCAACTCCTAAACACCAAACTGAAACACACCCAAACAAAGCTGACAATTAGCACTCCTTGTGCCTTTGCTCTTCCATTTCGACTATTTTACTGATGACTTCCTCCTCATCCCCTTCATAACCAATACCATGGGCCTTGTTCATTGCCCAAATGGCCCGAGCTTCATTATAAAGAATTTTGTTTCTATTTGAAATACCATCCTTTGAGACAAAAGCAGACAGAGCGGCAGCAGCTACGGCTGATCTAAAAACCACACATTTTTGTTTGTTTCTCCCACCCTTATAATTACCTGGAAAAACCTTAGAGAAACCCAGAATCTCATCAATCGTTTTTCTCTTCTTCTTCTTCTTCTTCCCTTTGAAACCTTTTATAGTTGCCTTGACCGGAGAGAGACAGTTGGCAACGTGATGATCAAGGGGGATACCATCATCATTAGCCCCTTATACTGTATCCGCCACCTTTTCAACATCTGGATCCCCTTCATCAAACTCCCCTAGAGCCCTATCTGGACCAAGAATCACTTTATCAACATCCGGAACAAAATCACCATCATCCAAGGCCAAGGTGCAATTCCCGACATAAGGATTAGAAGACTCTTTGCTCTTACTCAAATCCAGTTGCCTCGCGGTAGCAATATCCTCGAAAGAATCAATCTCCTCTTTCGATTCACCCACCAAAGAATCATCACAATCAGACTCCTCAATCGAATCATTATCCACTGAGTCGCATATGGCATCATCTATTGCTTGGCTATTATCCGCTAAATTATCAACTTCACCAACTACTGAAACATTGGGAGTCTCAGCCACCAATTTAGTCCCAAACTCCTTTCCATTATTCACCTCCACATCATCTGAAAACACAATGGGAGGTTTGTAAAATTCAGGTGCCATACCATGTAATGAAGACTTAAGAACTGAATCAACATGCTCCATGTTAACACTGTTATAGGAATCCCTTGAAACTCTAATTGGGATAAGCTTCCCATTAACTTCCAATTGAATGACTTCATTAATATGATCAAACTTCTCCGTTGCAACAAAAAATCGACCTCAGTCGAAAGCCATACCCTTGATGGTACATACATCCAAAGCTAAAACATCTCCCCATAATTTGCCTATATTGTGGAAAGTTTGAGCAACCTAGACATTAAGAGGAACACCAAAACAATTAAGCCACACACATCTTGTTGGAGGTAAAATCTGCCCATTCCAACGCTCAAGGGAATAAAAATACTTAGAAGCCCAAGCCAAGTCTACATTGAGAATTGTCTCAACAGCAGACAAAGACATACCGGTGATAAGAATAAAACTACCTCCCAAATATCTAATTTGCAAGTCTTCCATCCCATTAGAACAAAACACCTTTTGAATAGAGTCCACCGATTGATAATGAAGAAGTTTGCCCACCACACTCCTTTCATGCCAACTACAATCCGCCTCAACCGCGCAAGCAACATTAGGTTGATTAGAATCTCCTTTTACTGCATCAGCATAAGAGAAAAGCTTATGCTCCGAATTTGGGAGGGACGGCTTATAAGACCTACAACGAGGGCCTTTCGAAACATCGATAGGAGCCAGAGCATTATCAGACAAATCATATTTGTTGAAGGCGGCAAGTTTCACAAAGATGGTTTTATCCAAAAGACGAATACCATCAGTTGAAACTGGACGATCGAATCTTACAAAACCAAATCGCCTTCCAGAACTCTTACCTCCCTTGTTAGGAATAAATGCATCCCTTACCACACCATAATCAGAAAACTTTCTTCTAAGAGCTAAATTATCCACATTTTCAGCAAGATTATCCACAAAAAGAGTAATAAGCTTAGACATCCTAGATGAATATCACACCGAAAAACAGCAACACAACCAGCAGCAGGAGGCACAAAGACAAAACAAGAAAATAAAACAGAGCAGCAGACTACCCAAATAGCAACAGAGGCACACCGGCCTAGCAAAAATAAATGAACCGCAAAGAAGCGGTCCCAGCCGCCAAAAGAAACGGAGAAGATACCTTGAAATAACAGCCCACCGAGAGAGAACTGATATGCCACAGACCACCGAGAGAGAACTTGAAAAAAAATTGCCCACTGAGTTGTTGCAGATTGTCGGCAGAGATGAAGGGGCGATGGGAATGATCTAGAGTATTATTATTTTTGAATCTGGAACGGCAGAGATGAAGGGATAGAACTAGGGTTTATTTTGGATCTGGAGAGGAGAGAAGAGTGGAGGAGGAAAGGGAGATTAAGGCCAGAGAGGAGGAGAAGAAGGACAGAAGGAGTGGGAATGATCTCGGATGCTGCTTTCCGCAAGAATTACCTTTCTCGACACAGTAAAAATGCTCTGACAGGCTTTTTTTACCATCACGACGCACCCAAGTTGTCCGAGAATGAGCATAACCTTAGCGGGCCAGCCAAGTTCATCAACACGACTACAGTAAATACAACGGAACTCCAGAGTCTAGATTATTTACAAAAGTTCGGCTACATATTAGCCTCGTCCAAAGGCCTTCTTCTGCTCAGTAAAAATCCCAATAGTTATCACGTGTTTGATCCGGTTTCCAAAAAACGTATCAAACTTCCCAACTCCCAAGCCCCTTAAAAAACTCCCTCGTGCTACCGTAGGGTTTATCTGCCATGAACAGGAACGTACCAACCGCCACAACGTTAACGTGTATAGTCTCAGCTACAAAGTGGTGCGTATAGGATTTGAGTTGTCCAGTTACGAAGCGAAAACCTGGGCAGTGGAAACGTATTCGTCGAAAACTAGCAAGTGGAAAAAATCCAAAATAGTCGCGGTTTTGGGATTTAATTTCCGGCGAGAACTTGCCGCAAAGGTTATAGGAGGAGTGTTTCACTGGTGGTGTATGTGGAGCAATTGGATCGTTGCGTACAATCCTGACAATAATCCAAAGGGGCGAGTAAAATTGATCAAATCGCCATGGGATATGGGAGTTAATGAATGCGGTTACACCGGTATATGAAGGAACGCAAAATGGATTTCTTCAATTTTATAAGATTTGTGCGTGGATTGAGGTGTGGATTCTCAAGGGTAAACACGAGGGAGGAAGCTACTTGGACGACGATGATGAGGATGTAGTCGAAGTTAATCGGTGGACATCGGCCCATAGAATGAATCAGTTTCTCGGAGATTGGGATTAAACCTTGCGATGTCGACGGCGTTAAAATACTTCCGCTTCCAATAGCAATTAGCCCTTGGAATCCTCACATAATTTTCTTCCAATCACCATATAAGTTAATGTCATATGATCGAAAATTGAAATTTTTTCCACCCACAAATTTGAGACACATGCTGATGAGTTAGTCCCTTTTCAATGGCCTGTGTGGCCTTTCCCTTTAGTAGTTGTGGGTTCAATTTGTTACTACAAGCCTACCCAGTATTTTGAATTTTGGGTTCAATTTGTTTAGCTCTTTAGATAGCTATGGTCATATGGAGATGCCATGGGCCACAATGGAGACGGAATGGTTTTTTTATTTTCTGCAATTCCAGTTTTTGTTCTGTTTGATTTCCTGTATTCCTCAGATTTGTTTAGTGGAGTACTTGGTTTATTTGGTTTTAAGGCCTAGTTTCCCGGGAGAAAATATTAGTACTTTCTCCCCATTCCTGCATTCCTATACTTCGATATCATTAAGTTTAAACAGCGAACGTCAATTTCCTTCGACTCGTCAAACAATCTCTATTCATCATCCAAGTGGCCACTCCTTGAATACATAGATTCCAAAGAGGTTCCAACAAAAACATTCCCAAAAAATCCCACTTGTTACAGCAAACCCATGAATCAGTTTACCACAAATCATCTCATTCGGGTTTTTAAACGCCCTCAAAGTTACTGAAAAAGTATGCTCATTCAACTATGCCTTGAACCAACGGGGGTTAGCTCAGTTGGCCAAAGCTCTTGTATCTCATTAGGAGGTTAGAAGTTCGAATCTCAGGTTAGGAGTTCGAATCTTCCTACCTGCGTGCAGGGGCTTTTCCTTTATTTGTTTCTTTATTTGTTTCTACCCTGTAACGGACTTATTTTCTTTTACGTATTGATTAAGTTGTTGGGCTTGGTCGTCTCATGGACTCTCACAATTCATGTAGTGTCCGGTTGATACTTTGTACTTCATATGTGATGTAATTAATCTCTCTTCTATCGATTGACAAAAAAAAAATATGCTTGTACTTTTTTTTTTGTTGGACCTTTTTGTGAGTTTTTAAGTCTGTGAGGTTGGAATAGCATCAACCTATGTATAAGAACAAAAACCGCGCGATTTCAATTCATACGTGAGAAGTTATGACAAAGTTCAAACGGTTTGTCCTTTCTAATAACAGACTCAACGTCATTACCCACTGAATACCCATTAATAAGACAAGTCCATTGTTGTACATAATCCAATCTATTATATTTCATGTACAAGGTCACGAGATTATTACCTCGAAATGCATCATTTTGATAACCTGATTTTGTTAGAAACCCGTGAATGGCTTGACCCAGATGAAAATCTTGCCATTGGAAAGTGAAGGAATTTCATACCACCAATCCAAGGTTCTAAATTATGAAGGATCAAGAAAATGTAAGCACAGAGCAGCAGGTTCAATTATAAATGAAATTAGATGTTATAAAAATGTAAATGAATTAACTACATTTGTTCAGTATTTCACCTTAGTTTTTTTCCGATTATCAAATACGGAAAAGAAATTGTCTATGTTGTATGTAATTGACCCCACTTGTAATAAATTTCTTAGACAAATCTTATCGTACGCATACCTTACACATCTAATGCTGCACATTTTTTTTGAACGGCAAAATGAAATTTATTAATCTTTGAAAACGGATTACAAAGATTAAAATGATCCAAGCACGAAAGGCATCAAGACACGGAAAGGCATCCCAACTAGGTTGGCACCCCCTCCCACGACAATCATATGCCGGTAAGGACCCAAGAGGGAGATAACAAAAGTTGACAAGAAATCAACCGAAAGATACAATTCTGGTTCATGAAAACATTAAGAGTAACCGTCCAAGATAGCTCCTGAATATCATTCAGTGATAGAAAGATCAATCCAGTGGCACCTCCACATAATTTCCAAACAGCAGCATGTCAAAGCAGTCCATCAACAACAACAACAATTATAGCTAAGACTTCTAGCAATCAACCAAGATATTTATCATTGAAGCATCAGACTAAATTGAGTAGATTCTAAATGAGAAAATTCACATTCCAGCAGGTAATGTTTCAGTTGTTGCCCCTAAAGTAAATTTCACAAGTACCCAATCGGCTTCAATTGGTAACCAAGACACAACACTAAAAAATTAGCCATCCTATCGGAAATTTTTAAGGGGCATTTTTGGAAAGCTAAATGACAAAGGAAACTTGAAAGGGTGATTCTATTAACAATTAACCATCGATTGGCTAAATTCAGCCCATTGAAATTTAACCAATTTAGGACAAAAATACCCTTGTATATAAAGACTATTTTGTCCCTTAATTTGAGTGGGATGAATTCATTACAATCAACCACACACTATCATACAACCCAAACCCAAAAAACCCATCTTATCTTCTTCTTCTTCCTTCCCAACACTATCATCTTCAGGGGGGAAAAAACGTTAATGGAAGGTTCACTACGCTGTCCACTCCTCACCTCCCCATTACGAATCTGGGGGAGGTGTTGTGCAGTACATGTTGTGCGCCATGTTGTGCGGCACAACGACGTAGTTTTGTTCATTTTTAGTACACTTCAATAGGCCCTGTTTGGAGAGTTAATTTTGAGGTTCAATTTTAGGGGATTTAGGCTCTTTGGGGTAGGATATAGCTATTGGTTTTAGGCACTTGAATTTAGACACTTTGGGTTTAGGCACTTTGGGTTTAGGGTTTAGGCACTTTGTAGTGGCTTTTTCCTTCTTCAAAACAAGGTCTTTGGAAGCTTCAGAGGTGTGTCAGAAACTATGTCGTTTTACCGCACAACACGGCGCACAACACCTACTGCACAACACTCACCCCGGATCCCCCAACTACACCTCCCACCTCAAACCCTAAAATACATTCACTCCCATGTCCATTCCTCACCTCTCCCTCAATGGAGCAATCAATGGAAGGTTCATCCCCTTCCATGGACCCACTACTCTCATATTTTGAAATGGAAGAACACCAATGAGGCTCGAATATTCAATTTCAAACGGCATGGAGGTCAACAAGGAAATTTATGGGAAGAAAATGATGTTTTGGGAGGCAAAAGCACCACATAAGATGCAGATTTTAATTTTTCATTTTTGGTCGTCCGTTATTTGGATACCCAGTATTCAATTTTAACAATGTGTTTAGATTTTAAAGTTTGAAAGATGTACCTTAATTTGGATTTTACCACATGAATGGTATTGTTTGAAACTACTAGATAATTTCCGCTGTATTCTTCATTTTTTTAATCTGAATTTGTTTTAAATATTCATAAATTAAAATGTGAACTAAACCAATTACTTCAAGGTTAAAAATCCGAATATGGGCAAACGTGGCATGTGTAGATTTACATCAATTATTTATGTCCGAAACATCAATTGTTAAGGAGGGCAATTGAGCCATTTTAGTGTTTTGTGTAACTAATGTGCGTGCCAGGAACCTTAACAGCTTCCTAATGACAACAATGACGGACTCGGGGGAGGTGCTGTGCACCCCTCGGCCGTGATGGCTCACTACACTCATATAGTGAGTTTACCCGCTGGAGAGCTCCCGGGTCCGCACTAAACTTTGCTTACCGCACCAAATAACCTAATGTTCGTGTTTCCATACTGTAGTCTCCCACTCCGTCTCTAACTCCAATTCCATGTTAAGCCAGAAGTCCCTATAATTACTCGATGCCATTCAATTCACAGCATCTTTGAGAGAGAGACAGAAGAGAGAGAGAGAGAGTAATGGACTTCTCCAATGACATCGTCTTGGAATTACTTCTTAGGTTGCCTGTGAAATCAGTCATGAGATTCAAGTGCGTGTCATCGGAGTGGAACGACATGATCTCGGCTACTGCTTTCCGCAAGAATTACCTATCTCGACACACTAAAAACTCTCCGACCAGCTTCTTTTACCATCGTGAAGCACCCATGTTTTCCGAGACTGGGTATAACCTTTACGGGCCAGCCAAGTTCATCAACACTACTACTACTAAAGTGAAGACACGGGAATTCCAGAGTCTGGATTATTTGCAAAAGTTCGGCTACGTAATAGCCGCGTCCAAAGGCCTTCTTCTACTCAGCAAAGATCCCAATAGTTATCACGTGTTTGATCCGGTTTCCAAAAAATGTATCAAACTTCCCGAGCCCCTTAAAAAACTCCCTCGTGCTACCGTAGGGTTTATCTGCCATGAACAGGAACGTACCGACGGCCACAACGTTAACATGTATAGTCTCAGCTACAAAGTGGTGCGTATAGGGTTTGTGTTTGCCAGTTACAAAGCGAAAACCTGGGTGGTGGAAACGTATTCGTCGAACACTAGCAAGTGGAAAAAGTACAAAATAGTCGCCCCGTTGGAATTTAATTTCGGGCCACAACTTGCCGCAAAGGTTATAGGAGGAGTGTATCACTGGTGGAGTAGGTTGACGAATTCGATCCTTGCGTACAATCCTGACAATAATCCAAAGGGGCACGTAAAATTGATCAAATCGCCACGGGACATGGGAATTGAGGTAGGCGGTTTCACCGATATTGAAGGAACACAGAATCGGTGTCTTGAATTTTACAAGATTGGTACGTGGATTGAGGTGTGGATTCTCGAGGGTAAACAGGAGGGAGGAAGCTACTTGGACGACGAGGATGAGGATGTAGTCGAAGTCAATCGATGGACATTGGCCCATAGAATCAGTTTGTGGGAGATTGGGGTTCAACCTTCCGATGTCTACGTTAAAATATTTCCGCTTCCAATAGCAATTAGCCCTTGGAATCCTCACATAATTTTCTTCGAATCACCAGATAAGTTATTGTCATATGATCGAACTGACCGAAAATTTGTTGAACTTCTTCCTGCCCACAATTTTGATTTTGCGGAGGTATTTGCTAATGAGCTCGTCCCTTTTCAATGGCCAGTGTGGCCTTGCCTTTAGTAGCTGTTCAATTTGTTACAAGTCTGCCCAGTATTTGAATTTTGGGTGCAATTTGTTTAGATGTTTTGACAGCTTTGGTCATACGGAGGGGAAGGGGCCGGAGTGCTGATGTGTGCTCTCTGGCGTGGGGCATCTAAACTATCGGATGTGTTATTTTTCTTCAATTTCGGTCTTTATTCTTTTGATTTTGTGTATTCCTCGGATTTGTTGAGTACTTCGTTTTATTTTTTTTTAAGGCCTAGTTTCCCAGGGACAAAAAAAAAAAAAAAAAGAAAGAAAGCTAACTTGCCCTTTCATTTTGTCTTTATTCAATTTTTTTTTGCAATTATTCATTAAGCGTTAAACTTTTGTAAATTATTTGTTTGTCTCGATGATAGGAACATTAAAGTTAAAAAATTATCACTTTGACCCAATTGTTTTTGAAAATATCCAAGATCTAAATTGGGAAGCCAGTTTTTTGGTCTTCTTTATGGGTAAAAGTTAAATTTTGAACTTTTTCGATTTCTCACGTGGAGACAAAACTAATAATCCTCAAAATTGTCTCAACAAGTCTTACAATATTAGTGGTACTGAGTAAACAATTGTTTAAATTTTCCTCAACGTTATTAGTATTAAGGATCTTAAATTATGAATGAAAAATTTAAAGAGTGGATCAATTACTTATAATTATTTGGTTGAGCTGATTGTTTATAAAATTACTCTAAATTTTATTAAAATTATTAAAGGGCTTCAATTATTCGTTTGAAACTCCAAAGAGAGGACTGGAGCACAAGAGTAATGTGTCTGCCTAATTTTCCCAACACGGCGTCGGAATACAGGGCTGCAATTTTCAGCGAGAATAACTCGCTACAGGACCCCCTTCCCCGTTCTGGGAGCCATTTTAGCCCCAAATCCAACAATTAAAAACCTTCGACGAAGAGTTTAAATTATTTTCACCGCCGGTGGAAACAAAAGTTTTCTCCAAATCAATTGCATTGTGCCACATGTTCATGTTCTACTATTTAGACACATGGCACAATGCAAATGATTTGGAGGAAATTTTTGTTTTCACTGGCTGTGAATATAACTTAATCTCAAGAAAGAACTCTATGCAAACACCCAATAATTCCTTCAAGAATCCCCCAAATATAAAACTGAAACATAAATGACAGAGGCTGACTGTTTGAGCAGTGATAACTGGCCTCGGATCCCTCAATGTTCTGACAACTTCAAGGAATTCTAAAAGGCTTTGAGGCTTGATCTTCAGAGTCCTGGAGCTTGAATGTTGAACGGAAGCTTCAATGTGTCGATGACTTCAAGGAGTTACGTGTCGAAGGGCTTCGATGCTTTGATCTTCAGAGCTCTAGATGCTTCAATGTGTCGATATGAGAGAGAGCACCTCTATTTATAGGATGTGAGATGGAGAGTTTATGACTGACTGCAATTCTTTCCATACTTATCTCTCTAATTATTTCTTTATTCGATTTAAAAGAAAATAATTAGAATTTAATAAATATATGTCTTCTTATTTATTTTGGGAAAGATAATTATATATAATGAGATATAGAATTCACAAAGTGACATAATTTGATTGGCCAAACTTGATAAATAAATAACTGTGTCATTTTGACACGCGGCTCCATTCAATTGGTCATTCCACATATCTTTTACTTTTGACCTATGGACACTTGACAGCATTTGATTGACCATTTATTCTGCCCTATTTGTTACGCCCTGCAACCTATGGCAGCTTGTGATAGGCCATAAATTTTACATTCCTACAGCCACCTTTGTAAATTTGTGAGCATTTGGTGTTTGTTTATTGTTTGAAATGAAAAATTAGTTTTGTAAGTTTGGATGGATAGCAAGAATAGAGAATAGTGTTGGAATAGTAGTGTGAAAAAGTGAATATGCAAAGTAGAATATGTATTTTTTTGATACTTTCAGCTAGTTATTTTACCGAGCAGTGTTGAAGCTGCTCTAAATGTTCTCTTTGGCTAGACTGATGTACATGCTCTAAAAGACCTACCTTTTACCAAGTCACTGTTCACCCCCAAAACATTTCTTTGGTATTTTTCTCCACTCTCTCTCTCTCTCTCATTTCTTTAGTAATATTTAAAAAAAATAGTATTTTAATAGTGGACAAGTAATATAGATAGTATTTTTAGAGTGTCGAAAAAGACATGAGTTTAAGCACTATTCCCTTATATTGCTCGAGAATTGTTGAGATTTGTTGGGGATGCTCTTAGGAATGAAAAAGATATGGAAGGATTTAGGGGTGTCCACGGATCGGATACAGATCCGAACGGATCGGATATAGATCCGATCCGATCAGGACGGATTATGGTTTTTAAGATCCGGAACCGAACCGAACATTCACGGATCGGTTACGGATTGGATCGGATCGAGTCGAGTCGGATCAGGCGGATTTGACATATTAAAGAAGGATTATTGAGCGGATCGAGCGGATCAGATCCGATCCGGAACCGTCAGATAACAAATTCTCGATCCCGAACCGAACCGAACATTCACGGATGGATCAACGGATGGTTTGGATCGGTTCGGATTGGTGGATCGAATGATCCACTGGACAGCCCTAGAAGGATTTGTGCAGTGTACACGGAATTTCTAAGGGGCATTATTGGAAAGCTAAATGACCGAATGAAACGTTCCAATGTTAGCGAGGGCAATTTGAGCCATTTCAGTATTTTGTGTAAACTAATAATGTTAGTAATGTGCGTGGCAGGAACGTTAACAGCTTTCTAATGAGAACAATGATATTAATTTATTATTATTATTATTGTTGTTGTTATTATTTGGTCTGCATTAAAAAAAAGCACTTTATTAGGATTTTTTTTCAATACCGAGTGGTACCACGTGTTGTCCGGTCGCGCACATCCAGCCGTTAAAAAATGCAACGGACGGATGAAAACACACTTTTCCTTTTCTTTTTTCATTTTTTAAAATCTATCCAACACTTTCAATTCGGACCTTCCGTTGCATTTTTCGACAGCCAGATGTGCGCGAGTGGGTACCAAGTCGATACTACAAAATTCCTTATTTATTAGAGAATTAGGGAATTATTCACTCTTTTTCCTTATTTGGTGTGAACTAGGAAGCTACCATAAAGCTTTGCTTACCAAATAACCTAATGACCGTGTTTCCATACTTAGTCTCCCACTCCGTCTCTAACTCCAGTTCCACGTCAAGCCAGAACTCGATATAATTACTCGATGCCATTCAATTCACAGCATCTTTGAGAGAGAGACAGAAGAGAGAGAGTAATGGACTTCTCAATGGACATCATCTTGGAATTACTTCTTAGGTTGCCTGTGAAATCACTCATGAGATTCAAGTGCGTGTCATCGGAGTGGAACAACATGATCTCGGATGCTGCTTTCCGCAAGAATTACCTATCTCGACACACTAAAAACGCTCCGACCGGCTTCTTTTACCATCACCAAGCACCCAAGTGGTCTGAGACTGGGCATAACCTTTACGGGCCAGCCAAGTTCATCAACACTACTACAGTAAAGGCAACGGAACTCCAAAGTCTAGATTATTGGCAAAAGTTCGGCTACGTGATAGCCTCGTCCACAGGCCTTCTTCTACTCAGTAAAAATCCCAATACTCATCACGTGTTTGATCCGGTCTCCAAAAAAAGTATCAAACTTCCAAAGCCCCTTAAAAAACTCCCTCGTGCTACCGTAGGATTTATCTGCCATGAACAGGAACGTACCGACGGCCACAACGTTAACATGTATAGTCTCAGCTACAAAGTGGTGCGTATAGGATTTGAGTTGTCCAGTTACGAAGCGAAAACCTGGGCAGTGGAAACGTATTCGTCGAAAACTAGCAAGTGGAAAAAATCCAAAATAGTCGCGGCTTTGGGATTTAATTTCCGGCGAGAACTTGCCGCAAAGGTTATAGGAGGAGTGTTTCACTGGTGGTGTATGTGGAGCAATTGGATCGTTGCGTACAATCCTGACAATAATCCAAAGGGGCGAGTAAAATTGATCAAATCGCCATGGGACATGGGAGTTAATGAATGCGGTTACACCGATATTGAAGGAACGCAAAATGGATGTCTTCAATTTTATAAGATTTGTGCGTGGATTGAGGTGTGGATTCTGAAGGGTAAACACGAGGGAGGAAGCTACTTGGACGACGATGATGAGGATGATGATGTAGTCGAAGTTAATCGGTGGACATTGGCCCATAGAATCAGTTTCTCGGAGATTAATGGGTTAAATCCTTCCGATGTAGAGCATAGCGACGGTTATATGCTTCCGGTCCCGATAGCAATTAGCCCTTGGAATCCTCACATAATTTTCTTCCAAATTTTCTTCCATTCACCAAGTAAGTTAATGTCATATGATCGAACTGACCGGAAAATTGAATTTTTTCCTACCCACAAATTTGAGGTACGTGCTGATGAGTTCGTCCCTTTTCAATGGCCTGTGTGGCCTTGCCTTTAGTAGCTGTGGGTTCAATTTGTTACTATAAGTCTACCCAGTATTTTGCATTTTGGGTTCAATTTGTTTCGATATTTATAGACAGCTATAGTCATATTATTTTCGAAGTACCAAAAAAAGAAAGAAAGAGAGACAGCTATGGTCATATGGAGATGCCATGGGACACAATGGAAGCGGATTGGTTTTTTTTTTATTTTCTGCAATTCCAGTTTTTGTTCTTTTGATTTTCTGTAATTCCTTAGATTTGTTGAGTGCTTTTGTTTGGGTAAAAGTTAATTATTTTTTTCTATTTCCCACGTCGAGACGAATTAATAATCCTCAAAATTGTCTCAACTTACAATATCAGCGGTTCAAATCACAGTGGTACTGAGTACACAAATTTTTAAATTTTCTTCAATGTTTTCAATACTATTAAGGATCCTAAATTATGAATGAAAAATTTAAAGAGTGGATCGATTACTTATAATTATCTAGTTGAGCTGATTGTTGACAAAATTATATTGAAATTATTAAAGGGCTTCGATTATCCGTTTGAAACCCCAAATTGGGTTCTACAAAACCATCCTTGCACCCTACCAAAGAGAGGACCGGAGCACAAGAGTAATGTGTCTGCCTAATTTGCCCAAAATGGCGTCGGAATACGGGCTGCAATTTCCAGCGAGAATAACTCGCTACAAGACCCCCGATCCCCTAGCACCCAAATAAAAAAAATTTAAAAACACCCGATAAAGCCTTCAATAACAATAACAGAACCCGTCTAGTCCCCAATCATTGGGGATATGAGCGAGGGATGGAGGACAGACCTAACCTTTGACAATATGCACAAAGTTGTTGCGCTCACAATACCACTGAAAATGTGGCCCCCCTAAACATCCAAGAACCGAGGAGCTACAGGGACATTTTGCTGCAGAACCATACCCCCAAATCAATTTATGTACTCATTAATATGTTTCCTTCATTCATAATCCAAAGCATCTCATTAATGAGCACAAATTCCACTATAATACTGAAACAATAATCCCCTGCATATAATACTGAGGCCCCATTTGGATGAGGGTAATGCCCCCCTCCAAAACTTATCACCCCTAATAAGGGGTGGGTCCCACCTCTTGGCTGGGTTTGGCAACCCAAATTTTATCCCTGATAAAACTTCACCCCCTTTTTAGTTTTCACCCAGTTGGGGCATTCTCCCTAATAATTTTTTAGCACCCCTTGACCTCTCCAAAAATTATCCGGGAGGGGAGTGTTGGGTTTTTTTACCATTACACCCCGCTTTATCCTCCCCCACAATTTTTAAGTACTACTCAAACAAAATTCCATTTAAAAAACGCTAAAAAAGATTAAAATCGTACCAAATTGGGAATTTTGAGGGAGAAATCCAAAATGTACGGTCATCATACTTGTGAAATCCGAAGTAGCCTGAGACATCAATAACTCCAGTTGCAGCCACGGGCACCGCCGGAGAGATTAACAGCTCTAGCTTCGGAGAGAGAAATCTATGGAGAGGGAGTGATCCGGGGAGAAAGAGAGATGAATACTCCGATTGCGTTGTATCGGTTGAGAGAGAAATATTCTAAAATCGATTCGCTGTGGGAGATTTGATCTGGTCGGTTCGCCATGGGAGAGGCAAAGAAGATGAAGTGATGAATATCAGAATACTAGCAGGAAACCCGTGCTATGCACGGGTGATGAAACATTTGATAGAAAAAGCTTTTAAAAATCTAATTAAAATAATTTATTGTGTCTAATTATATTTGCTAAATAAATTGGTGGTTATTGGTATTAATATTAGTAACTCCCAAATATTATATTGTGTATTAAGAGCATATATATGCAATGGTTAATTGCATAGGAGGTTTGTTTTCCTATATAAAGGTGGCTAGTCTACAAGATGAAAGAGACGATTCTTGATGAAAATATCTTATCAAACGTATGAGCTATATGTAATACATATATATCGAGATTTGTTGAGATATAGATTTATTGTTTTGAGCATATGGGCGGTTCTTGATTCGTGTGAAAAGCTTTAGCTGCACACAAAGCTTCCGTGGATGATCGTTGTATCTTAGGAGTGGAATGTCATACAACTCGGTGCAAGCGGGGACATATCTTCTCTTAGGAGAGCGCTTTACGCGAGCCTCGATCAATATAAGTGTTTCTACTCTCTCTTATTTTATATTTATAGTATCGTATATTATTTGTTTGTGTCATTATCTCCAGTTATATCAGTTTACAGAAATTCTAACGAATATTTCCAACAAACTAAGAGAAAATATGAACCATTACTTTGTAACCCCCATATAAATACAAATTCAAATCGATCTCATAAATGTTCATTTTGGGCTAGCAAAAGAAACTGTTTTTATTCTTTAAATAAAACGAGTTTCCGGGAAAATAACTTTTTAGAATCAGCAAACTAATTCCTTTAAAATTTTTCTTTTTCCCACAAATCTTGGCCATCCAAAACACTTTTGGATAGTCCAGATTTTAAATATACTCTTACTGGTAAGAGAGTTGATACTCTCCCGGTAAGAGTGTATTTAAAATTCAAATTGCCCAAAACACTTTTGGACGACCAAGATTCACGCTCGGACACCACGTAATCTCTATCCTACACACACCCAAATTTTTCTCCTTCGTGAAATGTCAGTTGAGTGAACGAGATGTTCATTTTTGGGATAATTGGTCCGTGGGCCTAACATAAACTCATCTGGGCCAGAATCCAGCACATTTGATAGCAAAGTCAGATCCATGGTCAAGGTCTTGGTCCCATATTGCTTGTCCTGTGCAAGAAATTTAACTTTTTAATTAGATATCCATCAAATGCTTGTTCTCCAAAATAGTTTATGAAATTTTTTTTTTTTTTTAGTTTTACTTTTTTAAAAAGGACAAGTATTTTGGGACATCTCAAAATAGAATGCAGGACATGCAATAAACGTGGAGGGTGCAAAGTCCATATCTATTTAAGTGGGCCAACAAGAGCACAATTGAAATCGAACCCCCTACCGATATAAAATGAAACAGGTTCTATTTTGTTCATGAGAAGAGAACTGAGTTTGACGTATAAAGATTGGTAATTTCTCCTCTATTTCCTGAGGTTAGTTAGGTCAACGGTTCAGTGGATTTGAGAATGTTGGTATGTTAATGGCTTGTTAACAGATTGGCCTAATTGGGATGTAAAAAACAATTTCATCAAGCAGAGATTATCTCAATTAACTCCTCCAGATATCATGATAGTTAGGCCACCAACCTGATGTATTACCTTTTTGTCAAAAAAAAATATGGTTAAAATATGGTAACCTTCAACACCATTTTCTATATTATTATAGAGAATTACAAGATAACTCGAATTTCAATCCACAGCTAGAACTCAATTCTTCTCTCGATCGCGATCTCTCAATCAACAGCTAGAACTCAATCGCTCACCTCTCGCAACTAATCAATACGCCAATATTTGAAAAGAGACCTTTTTTATAACAAGGGCAAAAACGTACATCACCCAACATAACCGAGCCAGCCAGCTTCGATAAAATATTTCAAGGTTGGAATCTAATCGAGCCTAAAAAGGGGACCGGCCTCTAATTTTCTACACCATTTTCTATATTATTCTAGTGATGTTGTTTGCACAAAAACCTACAAAGATTTCTCTTTCTACTTTGGTGTGAAGCCATCAATTAATTTAGCCCAAATAGTTTTATATATATATATATATAGAAAGAGTAAGAAATTCAATGATAATGAGGATAAAGTACAAGTCATTTAGCCTGAAGAGTTAGTCCGGTTAGTTGGTGGGTTTGCTCCTCACATAATTGATCAAGATTGAATTCTAGGGTTAGGACGCAAGAAAGTAATTTCTTGTAAATCTCTAGTCCCGGCGTTGATGACATGCCTTTGACCTGACCGGAAATGAGATTAGTCAAAGTGCGTGTAAGTAGACCCGAATACCCCTCCATAAAAAGGTAAAAAAGCTGTAGTTTTAGGAAAAGGTCACCAGTGACGAGCTAAAAACAGATTGTTGGTTTGATTGGTTTTCTCAATGCGAGAATTAAGTGAATGGGTTTTTTTTTTTAATAAAACAAAAGTACTTATTTGGTGAACCATGAAATTCACATAGTTGACTTGTTAATTTCTCTATTTTCGTTGACAAAAATAGAGGATTTATATAATGAGAAAAAGTGATGCATTTCAACTCAATTTTGGGGTTGATTCAGATCAGATTAGTTAGTTGATCCAACTTAATCAATCCTCATTCCTCCTTCATAGTTTTGTACAGAATCCGTTTGATATTAGAAATAAAATTATGTTGGAAAAGTTAAAGTGTGGGAGAAAGTGGTAACGGAAGAAAAGAAAGTGAAAGAAAAACTTATTTCTTTATGCACTTGATTAAATTGAAAAATTTGCTAGGAATATTGGAAGAAATTATTCGTAACTTGCTCTTATCTTGTGATATGGATTAAATAGGACAGTGTGAATTATTGGCATCATAGAAAGTCCCGTAAGGATTGATTACTTCCACAAGAAATAAAATTTTCGTCGTGGTTTTAGTAAAAAAGTGAAAGCTATTGAATATTAGTAAGAGTTCGATCGTATTATACTCTGTTCCAATCAAAATAAAATAAAATAAAAGGATTTTATTTTAGTGAGGCTTCGAACTGGAGTAATTAATATAGTCGGTGCAATGACATCTCCAATCAAGCAATTGACATTTTCGTTGTATATTCTAGTGCCAAAGAAAGTCAACGCAAAATTTGAAACCCATTTGATAAGATCAGTTGTAATTGGATCTGTGTAGTTTCAATATTGCTAGGGTTTTTTTTTATAGAGATTTTGTGTTGGATAATCTATTAAATACAGAAGTAAATGACACGTATGTGTATATAAAAAAGGAAAAGCCGTTAAGTTGATGGGAACCCGAGAATGATTGCTGGAAAAATGTGTGGATCTCATATACTAATCTCATTATTACCGCAAGTGGAGTGGAATGCAGTTGGTGCCTCCCTTATACTCCCATGCATGTGGGCAGGGTTCGTTTCCCGTAAGCACTCATTCCCCTTCCCAAATCCCCTAGGATAGAGTAGATTAGGATTAACGAATGACAAAAAAAAAAAAATCTCATTATTACCAAAAAAAAATTTATTGATTCCGTGGACCTTACACAATTTTCAAATTCCTCTTATTCCGTGGACCTTACAGAAGTAAAATACACATATGTGTATTTTTTTTTATTTCTCTCTTATTTTTTTTAATTGATTTTTTACCTAGTTTTTTTATTGTTTGAATTTGATTTGATTTCCCAGAGATAATTCATGAGGTCTGCATTTTTTCTGGGTTTCTTTGAGATTGTAAAGCTTTCTCATGGTTCTTCAACTGTTTGGACTAATTACTTTCAACTCAGACTATTTCTTTGTCAAGGTTAAAGATCAGTTTATCAATTTGTGCTTAAGACTCAATTTATGAACTCAGACTATTCCGTTTTCAGTTCACTATTTGATTTTTTTTTTTTTTTTTGAGAGAGAGAGAGTATGACAATAAATAATATAATGGGTATAGAGCAAGGTTCTGAATCTCGTACCGGTTTGGGTACCGGTTCTTCTACTGGTACAGTACCGGTACCGGGCCGATACTGGTACCGTTTGGATTTAGCGGCACTGCATGTATATACAATTGTACATATATAATAAACAATAATTAGACAAAAAATATCATAAAATGGACTTCAAAACTAACAAAAAAAATGTTCCAAGTATGGCTCGGGGGATGGTGCAGTGCACCATCCGACCGTCCATTTCGATACTGGACGGCTCGGATTTAATCCGAAGAATAAATTGAATCCGACCGTCGATTGTTTGGATTAAATCTGAGCTGTCCATTTCCAAGTATAGAGTGAGTGTGTGTCGGGGAAGGGATTCCGCTCTTGGAAAGGGCATTTGGGTCACATTTTGGTCATATGCTTGTCATGTGACTGTTTCCCGTCCATAATTCAGACGGATTTTAAACGGAAGGGGTGAAAGTGATTCCGCTCAATAGTTTAGGGAGTAAAGTTGATTGGTTTTATAGTTAAGGGGTAAAAGTGACAAAAAGTGATAGTTTGGGGGTGTCCATTAAATTAAGCCTATCTTTTATGGGGTCCATTATTAGTTTGGGATGCCCGATAAGAGGGACACTTGGGTACCCATTTAAGCTATCAACTTAACGAACTCTCCAAAATAAAAGATTCTATTCATGAAGAATATTTCATTAGAACACACCAATTTTCGGTTTACACTTCCAAATAGAGCTAGACGACTTGATTCGCATAGTTAGATAAATTGAAAAATATTTTTTAAGTTGCTTTGAGAAAAGTCAGCTCAATCGAATAACTATAATTAAGTTCTTGATCCAATCTTTTAACTTTTATTTCAGAATTAAATATTTGAATTTTGAATAAAAAATAAGAAGATTAGATTAAGAACTTATAGTTGTCCGATTGAAATTAATGTCCGTGCTTGTATGGTCTGTGCGTTGCGCGTAGAGTTTCGCTTCCAAGTAACTAACGATATTCTGCCTTAGATGTGTTCATCATTTTTAACATTCAACAAAAAATAATACTAGTAAACTCACCTTGCCACTTTTAGAGGAGGCAGAAAGAAGATGAAAAATCAGGTTAAATATTATGATTTACAAAATTATCTGTCTAATATTGGTGTCCCTCTCATAAACTTTTGGTTTTGGTTGGCCAATCTATTCCAAGTGTGATTGAAGATCTTTATTTTTTAGTCAACCAAATAAATAAAGATTTTTATTTTTGTGCAGTTAAAAATGAATTGGAGATAGAAAAAATAATATGGACAAATTATAAATCAATAGCTAGCATTCATTTAAGAAGGATATCAATCTTTTAAGAAGACCAAAAAAGATAAAGCGAATTTGGATAACTCAATAGTCATTTACTTGCAAGTGGTGTGGCCAGCTCATGGCTCATGCGGTAGAACTCTTGATGCTCCACACTGCATTCCGGAATCGAGTTTTATTCCCCCTCTCCCCATGTAATAGATTAGGAATGACGAAAAAAAAAAAAGTCATTTACTAATTTACTAACAAGGATTCACTCACCTACATTTTTCATATTGCCATTTAATGACCCAAACCATTAAGCTTTACAAATCAAATTTAATGTACCTTCTTGATTTCCAGGACCCCTTTTAATTCAAATAATTTACATTATTAAATTTTGTGAATTGCTCCTATGTCACAAGAAATATGTGGATTTTTGTTTAGTTACACAATAAAAAGTATAACAAATCCACACAATTATCGATATATTAGGCTAATAAACTAGAACACCAAAAATATTTTACCATGAAGACTGTTTTTTTCCGTAAAAATTTGACTTTACATCCGCACCCACGAAATCGGAATTGTTGCTCTGCCACTGACAATAACACATGAATACACACGCGATTGTCCAGTCCCAGAAAGTTTCAATTTTTGCGGGCCCATCCCAGGCTCAAAAAAATGTTCGAAACCGTTCACTTCGTAGGGATCGTTAAGTCCTTTAACTAGGAAAAAAAAAATCAAGTGTCGAATACCGTTCAATGCCGCATTGAAACACTTTTATTTTCATCAAATGGGTTTGATAAAAGTGTTTCAATACGGCATTGATGGGTAGTCGAGGAATATAGTTTTTTTTCACGACTGAAGTACTTGTCGAACTCAACAAAATGAACAATTTCAATCATTGTTATAAGCCCGGGATAGGCCCATAAAAATCAAAAGTAGACGGGACTATATAATAGCCCCAGACTGGACTGGACCTAAGGGGGGTTTCCCAAAAGAGCTAAAAGGGCTAAAATTGCTAAACACGGATAACAAAATAGGTCATCCTTCTTACATTATAATACATCAACTACTTTTAAAACTTTCGAAACACTCCTCCTAATAGTCCAAAATTACGATGAGTAATCTAGTCTAGAGAAAGGGAGACTATATATAGTCTGTTGTTGTGGTGTGGCCATGGGGTTGGTTTGGTGAAGGCAGTGACTGTGGGGGTGATTTGCAAGTTGGAACCGAACTGGATTAATTGGGGTGGAGCTGATCATTGGGTGTTTGGGGATAGAGGACTGATTTGGGGGTAATCCCTCATTTGGTGGGGGTTGATTGGTAAGTGAGGTGAATATAGGGTATAGCTATGAATAAACAAAAATGTCAATACAATGTAAGAGAATTAAAAAGAGGGAAGAAAGTACTCCATATTTTAATGGATGTGTGTTAATGGAGAGTGAGGAGTTCTTGAAAAGTTGACTAGGTTTTTAGAGGGCTCGTATAATTTTTTCGAGGGTCTGTTTATTTGATTCGGGATACGGGGTGCTGCACAGCATGCTGTGCGGCATTCGGCGCGGCTGTGACGGTGCGAATAGAGCTCGTCGAGTACTACAAGTATACGAAAAATCAACTCAATCGGATATCGTTAAGTGCGTTATCAGAACACAAATAACTTTTTTTTAAAATGAGTTCAATGGTTTTCATCCAGTGTTTCAAGCTATACGTGTTCCGATGACGCACTTAACGATATCCGATCGAGTTGATTTTTGATACCCCTGTAGTACTCGACGAGCTCTACGTGATAGACATCTTCGATCGTCGGACTGATACTGGCTGCCGCACAGCACGTTGTGCAACACCCCATTTCCATATCGTATCGGACCATACATTCAATGCAAAATATAAGTTTGTATTTGGTTACAACATTTACTGTGTTGGCTAAACATGTTTGATGTGTTTCGGACATGAAACAGTGAAATGATATACCGGGACGTATTATTAATTTGATTACTGATAAATAATACATTACGTCAAATTCATTTAATATCTCAAGTCTCAAACAGCCAAAATCCGTTATATTTAGAATTCAATATCGAAGACGGAACTGAGGGGTGTTTGGCTATCCTCACCCATAATGTATTCTCTTATAATGCATTTTCGGTTTTTGAGTTTAGAGAATAAAAGCCAAAAGTAGGAGGATAAGAGTTTTTTGACTTCTAATTTTTTATTTTTATCATTATGGTGAATAAAAAGATCTGTTGAATGTATTATGCATTTATCTCTCAAGGGGCTGGTTTTAGGGACACAACAAAAAATGCAACATGCTTCGGATCCCCACGCTAATAATCCAAGCCATTCAATTTGTTTGAAACATGTTTTTAAGGATACCCGTAAAAAATTAACTCATTCTGATATCGGTAAGTGTTCGATCCAGACAATTCTGAAAACACTAGTTTCTGTCAAGCACTTATCGATATTTGATTGAACTAAATTTTTACATGATTTCCTATTTTATCCATTTAAACAAAGTGTTATACAAACTGTTTGTTTATGTGTTTTTTGTTGTGTCCCTAGAACCGACCCATCTCACAAATACTACTCATGTTGCAAAATACATTATGCCCATTATTCTCAAACACTCTACCAAATCTTCTATATATTCTGACCATAATAAAAAAAAAGACAAAATAAAAAAAATAAAAAGATAAAAAAATTGAAAATGAGCCTTCCAAACACCCGTAGAATTGTTGCTCCGTGCTCCAAGGGCCATGGGGGGAGAGAATCCAAGTCCTAGTCAAAATCTTTTGCCATGAGAGAGAGAGAGAGAGAATTCCATTCTTCACGGAGAGGTGTATCAAGAACATGCTCCAGTCGTCCCGTCTGACGTACATTCCCCCTTTCTAATCACTCTCCACGGGAAAGAGAGAGTGATACGTACACCCAGTGACCCAGATAATTGTGCAGATAAACATTTACTACTCCTATAAATACAGAGAGAGAGAGAGAGAGAGAGAGAGAGGAGAAGAAGAAGAGGAACCCCAGTTAAATCCTCTCTCCAATCCAACCAACTGATCCCAATTAAGCTCTGAGATCAAAACCCTTCTCTACCCAAATCCCACCCACCCCTTCTCTCTTCTTCACCTTCTCTATACATACACACAACAATGAAGAGATTGAAATTCCATTTCTTCCAACCCCCATTAATGGACTACCAAAAATACATCCTCCCACTCTCCATCGCCTCCACTCTCTCTCTCCTCCTTCTCGTCTCCCTCACATCCCTCTCCTCCCCACTCTCTCTCCTCCCCCTCCCCTCTCTCTCCTCCCCTTCCTCCTCCGCCTTCATCGAATCCAACCTCCACCCAATCCCCACCTCCTCCCTCCCCCAACCCCCCCGCCTCGCTTACCTCATCTCCGGCTCCGCCAACGACAGCCGCATGCTCATGCGAACCCTCTTGGCCCTCTACCACCCCAACAACCGCTACGTCGTCCACCTCGACGCCGAGTCCTCGACCCAGGAGCGCCTTGATTTGGAAAATTTCGTGAAGAATAACTCGGTTTTTGTCAAGTTCAATAATGTGGTGATGATCACCAAGGCGAATTTGGTGACGTATCGGGGGCCTACGATGGTGGCGAATACGCTGCACGCGGCGGCGGTTTTGTTGAGGGCCGGTGGCGAGTGGGACTGGTTTATTAATCTCAGTGCTAAGGATTATCCACTTGTTACACAAGATGGTGGGTTTCTTTTTCCCCTATTTGTTCTTGCTATATTACTCAAATTTTCACTTAAATTTAAAATTTTGAAATTAGTTTCTTGATTTGGTGAAATTTTGAGTAAAACTCAATCTGAATGAGTTTGACTCAAGGATGGAGTAAGTTTAACAGGGTTTACTCACAATTTAGTTTTGAGTAGTGGCTGGAGATGCTCCTAGTGAACGTCAAAATGTTTGATTAGTTATGTTTTGTTTTTGTTGAATAGATTGTTTTTGGATTGCTGGGTAATTTTGTTTTGATGGGTTTGATTGATTAGATCTGCTGCACACATTCTCGTATCTGCCGCGTGATCTTAATTTCATCGATCATACCAGTGATATTGGGTGGAAGGAGTATGTGATTTCCGTTTTTCTTTTTTTCTTTGACAGAATTTTAAAATATGTATTAACTTGGGTTTGCAGACTTCATGAAAATGCATTTTTACTTACTAAAATATGTAGGTCTGCGAGGGCAAAACCCGTTATTGTTGATCCAGGGTTGTATATGAAGAAGAAAGCTGATCTTTTCTGGATTCAGCAGCGAAGAAGCGTGCCGACGGCTTTCAAGCTCTTTACAGGTGCAAATCTTGCATTTTTAAAATCCTTTATTCAATCATTCGGACTTCATTTTGTTTTTCTCTTGATTCACCTTTATAGTATTTGTCTTGCCTGTTAGGTTTATTTTATTGGTGGTACTTGTCATTGGCCATGTCTCACATGTGGGCTGCTTCTTTGGTTCTTGTTTAATATATCCTGTTATGGATCTTGTGTCAAATAAACAATGTGGGTTGCTTGTGTGGGTGAAGTTGGACAACTTATTGTTAATTGTATTATTCCGTTGTGCTTGATGTGGCTTGTAAGCATGTCTATTCCTGGAGGAATTTGAAAAGATGAAATTCTACTGGATTGAACCTTCGTCTTTCCCTTTTCCTCCCCCAAATTGAGACTTGTTTATAACTTAATAATGTGGAGGGCCAAACATTTCCTTATTGGGCCAAACACAGAAAGTCAAGTCCACCATCCATCTTGTTACCAGGATGGAATGAGAAGGTGGGCTGCGAACTGCTCGGCCAAGGTTCCAAGCCAACCTCGTGGTAGGGTGACCTGGTGGAGAAAGGGGAAACAATAGTTTGGCCAAAGGGCCAGATACTATGTCATAGGCCCAACATGTTTGGGCGATTTGATGGCCTCGGTGCGGAGGTCGGCAAAAGTCATGCATGACAGTTTTTGAGATGGTTGTGTGACGATGTTATGGCCACGAGGCCTGGAGAAGAGTACAAGGTGCATGGAAAGCTAGTCACTTTGTATATGAAGCACACAATAATAAACCCCTAAAAGAGCAACACAATTTCTAAGACTTCTACTTTTGAGTAGTATCTCAAGAGGAAGCTTACTTAAGTATTGGAGTGTCCTCTGGTTGGTAATCGAGAGGTGTTCGTTTTGTGGTTGGTTAACTCGAGATAAAGGCTGGAGTGCTGGACCAAAAGGCTGTTGCTACACAATGTAGATGGATGAATCAACCCCACCACAAATCCCATTGTAGTTTTATTTTGAGAAGTGAAGAAAGCTCAAATTGCATGGTCCAACAATGTTCTTTATTTCTAATTTTTTTGCATAATACTTTGTTGAACTTAGTAGTTACGTTGTTAATTGTCACAAGTGTTGGTGAAGCTTGAGTTCAGTATCTGTTCGTCTCGAACTTGAAAGCCTGCACTATCTGACACCCCATTCTTTTGCTGGATCTTTGAAAATCCTTGTAGTTTGATATGAAAACAATTTGTGGTTTCGTATATACCTGAAGACAAACTTCATTCAGTGTTGATCCTACATCAGTCTTTCATAAGCGCAGTTGTAGTACTTGTACCTTAATATCTTCGAACAGAAGGCTACTTGGCTAGTTTAGCATCTTAAAGGAGTGTAATTGTGCACAGACAAATGGATGTACGGATATTGTTGTCTGCACTATGCAGTTTAAGATTAGTTAATAAAACTCAAACCAAGATTGTCTTGGCTTGGGATAATGTGATAGTAATAAAGCAGGTGAGTTGGATTCAAGTCATAACATGTTCTTCTGGACAATGGAAAAGATATACTACGAAGAATAACAAGGAAATACTGTCAAGTCTATGAAGCTTTTTACCCCGTGTGCCATCTTTCTGGCACTACCTCCGTGCCTCCTTTGCTTTTGAACCTCTCATCTTTAAACCATTTCAGCATGTGATATTTGGTTCCTGTTCAATGTATTTACGGTGTTTTCATTGTCTATGGGTGAACCGTTATTTGTTTCCCCCCCATTTCTATGCAGTTGGTTGGGCCTTCATTTCTAACTATGAATAGTATATGTCCTGCTGTCATTGCTTTCATGCATCCAGGATCTACTATTGTGAAAAAAATTAAGTTGACATTTAATTGTGTTGCATGAACTCCTATGAATTTGATCATCGATTTTTTTAGGCACATTTCATTTGTGCAGCGTCTCTAAACCTACTTCACCTAAAATGTTCCATTTTTGCTGTTACACCCACCACCCCAAGTTCTGCCCCCAACTGAAAATGTGGTCCTTTTATTGCGTCGCCTTAATGCCAGAAGTAGTATTGAGTAACAGGTGGATTTGCCATTTGAGAAAGGAGGCTATGGCTTTAAGATTGATGATAGGTGTGCTTAAGGTTGTTTTCCTTGCCATCTTTGTGGTTGTGATGTAATTCAACTTCTTACCATGTGTATGCTGACGTATTGGAGTTATAAGGAAGTTCATCTTGCCAGGCGTGATTGAATAGCATAAGACGTCATTGTTTGAGATGATCTGCCAACAGTAGATTGTCCACTATGATTTCAAAAACTACCACCTTTCGTTGTTGTATACGTAGCGTTAAGTCTACAGTCTGTCAGTATTGTTTTCCGGATGCCATCATCAGCCTTCATATAAGGTGGTGGGCTGGTGGCTTTTTTTTTATCATCTGCAGGACATTCATATCTTAGTTTTCTGAAAGAATATAATTGAAAGCTGTAGGCTGGTGTGGAAAACATAAAGAACTACAGTCTCGTGATCTATAAGTTACACTGTAGTTCTTCAAAAAAAATGATTATGATTGCAGTATCCCCTTTTTAAGTCGTGAAGCCCTTGTTTCACCAACATATCATTGACAGACCCTGTATCCTCATTTGTTTCTTTGACACATCCAGATTAAGTTGAGAAGAAGTTTTTGATATGGTTGGATTTGATTTATTTGTCTTGATTTTGTCTGCCCGGGGGAGGGTTGTATTTTGTCTTGTGACCTGTCAAAATGCTTGTTTTGCCTCCTAAAGTCAGGCTTTCACACTGTTAATGCAGGTCTCCCTCTCTCTGTCTGTCTTATGTGCATATGGTTCTTGTCTCTATCTCTGTGTGTTTGTGCGAGCGCGTAAGTCAGCCTATTTAACGTGCCTGATGCTTGGAAGTACCTACTTTGCAGAATCATGACATATTGCAGTATATTTTTAATGAGAGCGTGAACTTACATTTGTCCCAGTATTCAATGGAACAATCATGTAGAGTTTGCAATTGTTAAGAATCCTAAGACCGTTGAATGGCCATTTTACGCCTATGCAACTCAACTCAAAATTGTCCTTTATCTCTGTAGGTTCTGCTTGGATGGCACTTTCTCGTCCGTTCATTGATTTCTGCATATGGGGATGGGACAACTTACCTCGAACGGTCCTCATGTACTATGCGAATTTCATATCCTCCCCAGAAGGCTATTTCCACACAGTCGTCTGTAACGCTCAAGAATTCCGCAACACCACTGTGAATAGCGACCTCCACTTTATATCTTGGGACAACCCTCCCAAGCAGCACCCTCACTACCTCACTGTCGATGATATGGCGAAGATGGTGGACAGTAACGCCCCGTTTGCTAGAAAATTCAACATGGATGATCCGGTGCTTGACAAGATCGATTCTGAATTGTTGTTTCGTGGTAAAGACATGGTGGTCCCCGGTGGATGGTGCATAGGTAGCAGGGAAAATGGGACCGATCCTTGCTCTGTTGTTGGTAATATCACAGTCATCCGTCCAACTGCTGGTGCAAAACGGCTGGAGAAGTTGATAAGTTCTTTGTTGTCAAGTGATAATTTCCGACCGAGGCAGTGCAAATAACATCTAGCTATTCTAAAGGTAATTTTCTTGCCAATAGGCCTACATCATAAAAGGGAAGACGGCACTGTAGGGTAATTAGTACTTGTGCAGGTAGGAAACGAGTGCTGAGAGGCAATGAGGTGGATTTGGTGGAAAGAACTGAGGTGATCTGCTGCTGCGATAAAGTCAATACATGTATCTGATCTGGGTTCTTTTCCGTTTTTACCTGTAGCCCGTTTGCACCCTTTTTTCCCCATGTTTTCTCTAAATTTATATTCATTGATCTGGGTTTCGCAAATGTGTTTGGGCATCTTATGAGTTGACCAGAGCTGTTGGGAAAACCACGGTAGAGTGACAGGAACAAGAACATTAGGGGAAACCTCTTGTACCATAGTTAATAACTTCGATGTACCATAGAACTGTCTTTACATGATCTGACCATGAAATATTGTCTTTCTTCTCATGCAAATACATTTAACATTGGTTTCTTGTCGATACGCATTTTCTTCACATTCATCTGCAGAAATCTCTGTAAAGATGATCTGATTTTTGCCTATTTGATTTATCAAAATTTCATTTTTGAGTTTATTATGAATACAAAATACAAAAATTCTGTACATAGAAAAGTGTATTACCAATATATAGTTGCACTTACAGCGATAGCAGCGTCTTCATGTCGAACTCAGGAAACACACAAGCAATTAAGTTGCAAAGGTTTCTTGTCACAGAAAAACGACACTTGTTTCCGTTTCAGAAGATGTCAACTCAAGTGTCATCTTTCCTGCGACAAGAGACCCTGTCAACTCCCCTCTTTCTTTCACGCGTTCTCTAGAATGTTTGGTCACGAGTCATGGTCACTGGTCACATGTTCAACTGAACAAGGTTGAACATCGTTCATTCTGATGCGAACCTTTAAAATCCTTGTAAAATACCTTGAGAGTTTCATATAGACCTGCTTTTAAAGTGGATGAATAACACAAAGTTAACTGACCAGGTTGCTTCAGTGCCATTCTTGTTGGGTGGGTGCTCATGAACCTAGGGAAGTCAACAGGAAAATTTACGAAGATAAATACAGTCCAGCTGACCATGGGGGAATTAGGGCCAGATATGAGCTAAATAATTAGGAATTTAGTCAAGTCCAGCACTTATTAGCATGTATTTTTTTAGTCACTTTAATAGTTAAGGTTGTTCGGGTCAGCTTACACGTGCATCGACTTTTCTTGGAAGACCATTCCCAGTACTATCACCTGGGGGAGAACCTCTGGGTAAAATCCTATACGAACTGACCTGGTCACTAGAATTAATAGCATCTAAAAGATTTGAACGTGAGACTTACACTAAAGAAAATCCTTGAGTTTGAGGCCATTACCACTAGGCTAACCCTTGAGATTTTCTCAGCATTTCTTGAAAATGGTGCAAATATCGTTCGTCTTTTCATTAAATATGGGCACATGGGAGTGGATATCATATACACCTTTTTCTTCTTTTGGCATATTACAATAGATATCAATAACTACCTCCACAGTCCACATACTCTTAGAGAGTGAAATTTTTCTCTCCCCGTATAACGGAAACTAGACTCGCCACGGTTTCATTCAACAATTCAAACCGTTCATTTTATATGTATCAATACGTATGTTATTCACGCAAACGGAAACTAGACTTGCCATGGTTTCATTCAACAATTCAAACCATTCATTTTATATGTATCAATACGTATGTTATTCACGCAAAAAATTATGTTGATCTGACATTGGTACTCGTTTCATAGAATAGTATTTGTCTTAATAGCAGAAACGGTTGATCTAAAAACTCCATTGGAGATGAAGTTAAATTGAAGTTGCTATTTCATTTAAAAACTCCATTGGTCCAGTGTAAAACATATCAATTCTGGTATATACCAACATACACTGATACACACTTCACATACATACATCCACAATACATACATGAATATACCCAAAAATGCTGTACATAGTGTAAGACCAGTGTATTGTTGCACTTACAGGGATAGAAGCACCTTCATGTTGAAGTTGAACTGAGGAAACACATAAGCAGTTGCAAAGATTTCTTGTCACAGGAAAACGACACTTAATTGCTTGCTTCCATTTCAGGAGACGACAACTCAAAGTGTCATTTCTCCTGCGACAAGAGACCCTAACAACTCCCCTCTTTCTGTTTGTGACGCGTAGTTACCATGTCTATGTGTTCTATCATTGCACCCACTGCCAATTTCCATATATATGGTGCCTGAAAACACAAACACCCACACCCACACTCTCTCTCTAGAATGCTGGTTAGTAAACATTCTTTAGTTAAGTCATTTAGCTAGTTAAGGTCTGAGGGAAGTTGAATGTGAATTGATCAAGTCATGGTCACTGGTCACATGTTCAACTGGACAAGGTTGAACCTCTTCCATTCTGATGTGAACATTTAAAATACTAAGTAAAATACTGGTTTTAAATTTGATTAAACACAAAAAGAGGTAAATTAATGACCCACTTGCTTGAGTCTCATTTTCTTGTTTGGTGGGTTCTTGGGTCAGTCAACAGAGAAAATTACGAAGACGAGTAGATTCTAGCTGGGCCATGGGGGAATTAGGCCAGATATGGAGTAAATAATAGGGATTTAGGGTCATTAATTAATTGTGTCCCGTGATTAATTGAGGTGCGCGTTGGCCCGGATATCTGAGTTATAAAAAAGAAAACAAGTGGAGGAAACAAAAGACTCAAAAATGGACGCAGGAAGAAATGCAAGGAGCAGTCACATATTGAAGGAAAAGATACTTGGGGTAATGTTGGTACATGATCGGCTTGGATAAGAAATTAAAGACCAGCTCGGCTCTTGGCATTTATTTTTTCCTTTCTTTAAAAATTCAGGATATCCAGGTTAGTTTATGCGTGACTCGAGTAATTTTTAAAAGGCCAATCTCATCATCTATTAGCAGTAGGGGTGCATAGGCACCGGGCTGGACCAGGTTCGGGCCGGGCTTATACTATATAGTAACGAGATTTGTGCATTCCCAAGCCCGACCCATTTATAATTGGGTTTCATTTAATTTGCCCAAGCCCAACCCAAATAAAATTTTAATTCCCCAAACCCATCCAAGAAGCCCATTTATTATCCTAAAGTGTAGTATCACAAACATAAATTGATCAACCATACTGATCACAATTACAAGTCACTACCTTAATAATATATCTAAAGTTCTAAGTTCTTACAAAAATATTAAAAACATACCTATAAATTCAAGTGCAATTAAAATACTAAAAAAGATGGAACTCTCCAACATCTATCAATCTCTATATATAGTACTAAAATAAAATATTATTTAAATCGGGCCGGGCTTTAGAGGAATTTTCCAAACCCAGCTCACTTAGTAAACGGTCTTAAATCCTAACCCAACCCGGCACTATGGGCTTGGATATTTATCCCAAACCCTTAAAAAAAACCGGGTTGAATTGGGCGGGCTGGGCGAGCTAATTAGCAATGAACCATTTAATTGGGCAAAACACAGTATGATAACAGCTAAGCAAACCCCTCAAGTTAATTTACCCATCAAGGTTCTCTTAGCATTTCTTGTTTCATGGGATTTCGCAAGAAAACGCGTTAAATATTTTCGCATCTCTCTTTTGAAGAAATTTGGCGGGAAAACGTGTTAAACATTTTTCTGACTTTTTTGCTAACTACAGGGATACTTAAGAGAGCGAATCAAGATTCATTGATGCAACGGTCCCTCCTGTGATTCCTCATGGAAAATAGGATGGCCACCATGGATTTATTCAACGACCCAAGCTATTGATTTTGTTCTTATCAATAAGTACAGTATCCATGCAAAAGTTAAGTTGATTGGACATCCGTGCCCCTTTAATTAATCAGACAATATTTGTCTTAAGTATAAAGACCGTAGTTTGTGGCTCGATTGTTTTCTGAAGAAACCGTCTGGACAGGATCGAGGTTCGTCCGGAGAGTTGAGTAAGCTTTCTAGTCAGCAGGTTCGCAACAGGTTCTTAATGAGTTAATGTACATTCTGATAATTTCGTTCGGACGATGATTAAGTCCGGACGGACGGTCGTAGGCGAAACAAATTCGTATTTTAGTCTGTTTTAGGGTTTTCCTGAACATTGTATTGCAATTGCAAATGAGCCCTTTGGGCATTTGTTTTCATTTGAAAGTGATACCTTCGATCGTCTGATTGCCCATGGAGTAGGTATTCGTTGCCAAACCAAGTAAAAATCGTTGTGTTCTCTGTATTTGTACTTTCTTTGTTTGTCTCTTCTGTGGTTTGTTCAATTACATAGCACTTATCATGTCGGTTTTTTGTTTTCGTCCACGCTTCCCCACAACAAAAGCAAACAATTTTCAAATAAGCTCTTACCGATCTCCAAACAGCGTGAATTTTATACATAGATGATTTACTCGTCGAGGCCGATAAGACAAAGGGCTCGGGGAATCAAATAGCGTTGCCTTTAGTAAATCACAACCATCTTTAGGACACCAGACCACCTACATCAAAGCGGAAGCTCAAGTCTCACCTCGTGCACTGGGCTACAAAGATTAGATCCAGCTCTACCAAACAGCTATAGAGACTTGAACTCAAACATTAAATGAGAAAACCCCTTTTCGCTTTTCAGTGTTGGAAGACTAGAAACATGAAACATGAGGTAAACAAAAAAAGTCATCCAAAACAATTCAAAATAAATGTAGTAATTTTTATCATACAAGCTTGAACAGAATAGTCAATAATGACCGCGGAAAATAAAAAGGCATGGACAGCTTGCAACTTGTTCGCCATTCACACAGGGGTGTTGTTTTATGCTTTCCACACTAGTTTTGCATCAAGAACCAAAAAGTGGTTTTTTAAAAAACCATTTTGTCCTTATTCAATTTTTTTTTTGCATTCGTTAGTTTTGCATCAAGATTTTGTGGTTTCTGGATTCCTCTCGACGAGACGAATCTAACAAGTATAAAATTATGGTCAAAACTCAATTTTTTTTAATAAAGCCAAAATAGGTGGATTATTGGCCAATAATTCACCTATTTTGGCTTTATTCAAAAAAAGTTAATTTTTTTGAATAATTTTATACTTGTTAGATTCGTCTCGTCGAGAGAAATCCAGAAACCATAAAATCTTAATGCAAAACTAACGAATGCAAAAAAAATTGAATAAGGACGAAATGGTTTTTTTTAAAACCACTTTTTGGTTTTTTACCCAAAGCACCTATGTGAATTCCTTGGATATCATATCAACTGGGGTACCCTACCCAGTCTAAGGCATGAGGGGAGAGCTTTTGATTATTTCGTTATAATAAGAAACTTGAACCAACTACCCATATAATTTATGTCTTTTTGGAATTCACTTGTTTGGAAGCACGGCTACATGGTGCTTCGAATCATTCCAGCATCACACATTTTTTATGTAGGGTTCATACACTTGGTCGTGGACCCCAAACCGAGAATATGTGGTGTCAAGTATCCCAAAACACCACGTAATTATGCTCCGGGAGCACTATCTTTAATGCATGTGTATAAATATGAATATTTTGAGACTAGATGCTTTGATAAAAGGACCAAACCCAAAAGACCAAGGAGATAGCCTTGGAACAAAAAATACAAGCAGCAAAAAACCTCCCAACTACTACACACCAGAAACAAGAAAACACAGCACAAAGGCAGAAAAGCAAAACAACAGGACACAGAAGTACAGAACTACACAGAGGCCTCGTCCTAGGTTTGCCTTTTGCTCCAAACTTTGAAATCTATGCTGATTTCTTTACCCAAACAAAGAAGGGACCATGCTACGGGTACAGAAAATGCACAGACCGTGTTCGGGAATCCACTTTTGGGTCTTACACGAGTGATCCGAATCGTTCATTATTCTTAAAACATTTTTCCGAGGAGCCCCACAAAATTTCAACTGAATCAGACGGTTAAAAGTGCTCGAACCAAAGTTTAACCGTTTCAAGCAAACAACATTGCATATATAATGGGGGGTGGAGCCACGAATTTGGGGAGTGGAGTGAAAAATTTATGACCAAATGTAGTTCATGTTTCCAATTTTTGACCAAATACTATGTTTTGTTTGGTGTTTAGGTCTATTGTTTATCAAATTTGTAGGGTCGAATAGAAAAACTGAGTCCTTCTACCTGCACAGATGTGCATGCACAGATGGTGCACAGGGACCCACTTTTGGGTCCCCGAGACCATCTGTGCATGTGGTTTTACCGAGAAAAACTACTCTACAAAAGGTACATCCATTAGTGCAATTTTCAAAGCCACGGGTCAATTGACCCTATTTGTATCAACATGACTCCGCCCATGCATATAGATTGACATTACGTTTGACATGATTGAAATTTGTAAAACTAGAATAAACTATTTCAATTATCAAAATAGACCCAAAAAAGACAATATTGGTGGACAAGGAAACAGAGGAATGTAATTCTTGTTTCCTAGCATCTTCACAAATCTTTCCATAAACTCAGGGTTGCTTTGGTTAATAATTTTATATTTTTTAAATTCTTCTCATCGAGACGAATTAATAAACCACAAAAAATCGACACAATATTAATAAATACAAAAAAAAATTGAATAACGACAAAAAAATAAACCAATTTAATTTTTTTAGCCAAAGCAGCCCTCGGTATCCCACACCATCAATCCTACTTGACTCAACTTCTTTTCATTGCAAAATTAAATTCTGCTGTACTTATTTAAAACAAACCAACCCGAAACAACAGAGCACCAGCCAGGAATTAACCTGGGCTATCTAAGTAATCAAACAGCTTCCCCTTCCTCCAAGAGCAAATGCAAGCTCTAATCTCACCCTCTGTTAAAAAAACGCAGTAGCTGTCATCCCCTAGTTCTGAAAAAACTTGCTTCTTCTTTCCTTCCAAAGTCGGCGAAATAGCAGCAGCTAAAGCTAACCTTTTTTCCCTAGATAATTCAGGACGCTGGGTTAACTTTCGTGTATCTCAACTATTCTTGAAAAGGCCAATCTCCGCTAGCAAAGGGTCAATGCGGCTAACGAAAACTTGCCGGCAATGTTGGAGCTAGGATTCTCATTCTTCTTTTGCGATCACAAGCCCTACCCATATTGCCCAGAAAGGTAACCAACCCCCCAAACTTGTCAAGATTAAACAAGCTTAATTATGGCATCAAACTATCAACCAGAGAATAACTCATCCTCATTCAAATTCCAGCTCGCAGAGTCATGTTGAGAGATACTGTAATGACATGATTAGTATAGGCAATGATTTTTCCCTTCTCCTATTCCCTTGTTCAACCATAGAATCAACTCGGCATTCAACAATTAATCTACCGAAATTGAAGATCAATCCCTCAATTTCTTATGAAGCGGACCAGGACGGCGTCCATTATCGGTCCAAAGGAATGTGAACTTTTCATCACCGAAGGAAGATTGAATCGATAAAAAAAATTTCGTTCATCAATTCAAATCTTTCCTTTATTCACGTTCTAAAACGAATGAAAGCTTTATTAGCTCACACGCTCGGATTGCAATGTTTACATGGTAATTCTTATGCAGACAAAACCAAATTGATACTCAAGTCTGCAATGGATTTTCAATCCATATGGTGAAAACTGAAAACTTCAAAGAAAGATTGCTCAGAAACATGAAATTTTCCTTCTCATAGATTTGCGTACAAATCTCTGAAGTCTGACATGGATATTCTTTCATGATTCATCATAGCAGAAGCCGAAAAATACCAGAAAATACCAAAAAATGAAAAAAAAAATGAAAAAGAGAAATAAAGAATTGAGAAACCCTTTTGTACACAAGTAGAAATCTTTGTCCTAGTAGAAGCAGTAGCTCTCATTCTTTCTCACAAAATCGTCTGCTCATGTATGCAATCGGAATAGCGTATATTGCCCATAAAATCAGGCATGTAATCACTGAGCCACTGCTGGGTATATAAAACCAAATCAGAACAAAAACCCTAATTTTCCAGAAAACAATTAATAAAAACGAGTATTATCCAGATGAAAGAGATCAGAGTTTGGTTAAGGTTTGTCGGTCACGGTTGAATCAGAAACACGGACCAATTGAAAATATCATCATATCTCTTACAATTCGGATTGAAAAATCAACCGATTCAAAGGAAAAAGAAAAGGAAAGAGATTAAAACGCATATACTGACATAAAAATGAAAAATTGACGAGAACCATCGGGGGGAGAGAGAGAGAGAAGAGAGAAGAAACTCATTGAATCGAAAACGCAGTGATAATTCGCCTCGTAATTAAAGAACAGAAACCCTAATTTTGCAGTTTTGGACTGAGACCTCAGGCCTGTAGTTTGGGCCTAACTGAAAAAGCCCAGTAACTATCTAGATCAAAAGGTTGGGCCGGGGCAGCTGGTCTTGCGCTTGTCAATAGCAATTGTTACGGACTCCGTTTGGTTCATCTCCCAAACCGATCCTTCGAAAAACTAAAAAGAAAAAAAATAGTGGCTTTGCAATATGCATTTTCCCTATATTTAGGAACATTGAAAAAAAAAATTCCAAAGGCAAAAATTTTAACTCAAAAAATAAAAAAAACTAATAAATATTCGAAAAAGGCGAAATTACTCCAAATTTGTAGTAAAAATTTGAAAGAGATTTATAAAAGATAACTTTAAAGAATTACGGTAGCAAAAACGAGCAAATCAATTAGTAGCTCACAGATATTATGAAGGAAGACAAGAATAACAAAAACTTCAAAATAAATGAGATCCACTGAACTATCAGCATCTGATCAATTTTTTTTCTGCGTGGTCGGTAAAATTAGGCCTGGTTTGCCAATTGATAAAATGAGATAAAATGAAATTTTTTATTTTAGTTCAGTTTTTATGGAGGTTTGATAAAATCACATTGTTTTTCAAAATGATAAAATCTCCACCCAATGTATTTTACTTATTTGAGGAATGATTTGGATAAAATCTGGGTTAAAATCACTTGCTAACCTTTATCATCTGAGAAATGATTTTGATGAAAATCTGGTATGGACTATGTAGCAGCCGAGGTCACAGGGGCCAGCGAAGGTCCAATAGGGAGATGGTCCCCTTTTGGCGAAATCCAACCACTCGACCGCGACCCGAGCCGAGAGGCTCAGAAACATGGGAACCAGATGTTCGGAGGCCCTGGCGGGCCTCACCCGCTTATTGACCCTTCGGCAGATATAGTCCGTCAGAGAACACACTGCACGACTAGACCTTAAGTTCGTTCCGAAGGGGGCGTCTAGTCCGCCGAAAGGTCGTACGCTTCCACATCAAAGGACCAGGAGTCATCCTCAACCGGGTTTGAATAGCAGACGTGGCTGAAGGCGAGTCATCCGCCGAGTGGGAAAGAGTACGGTATGAACGACAAACCAGAGGTCATAAGGGTTGAAGGTGTCGCCGAGAGCGATCGAGGAAACATAGGACAAGGACAGAAGTGATGCCATGCCGAAGGACATAAGAATCAGGGATGCGGCCGATAGAAGTTGATGATGAGACAGGTGACAGATGGGATTGAAGTGGTGTCAAGCGGCGTCTGGACGGGCCGCTCGAGGCGTCTGGCAGACCACATGACGGACAGGGGGGATACCCGAGAATTGTTGACTATTTAGGCATACTAATGGGATGACGTCAGCCGAAGCGGCGAAACACTCATGAATTGCCCATGTGCACAGCCAGAGAAGGACGGCGCGTGGGGGACACGGTTAGTGTGGCGGGGAAGCTTCCCTTTGCCTATAAAATGGAAGCTCCCTCACCAAATGAAGGGTTCTCTCACTCTCGAAAAGCATACCTCTTTCATACTTTTCCAACCTTATTTCTCACCGCTGGTGACTTACTAGACCGTAGGAGTGCCTTCCCGGACCACCACCGTCCGGGCGAGGCGCTAACGCAAGCTTTACTTAAGTAGGTTGTTCTATCAGGCGAGCCTACAAGATCTCAAGCCATCTCCACTCCTCTTTTCGCCCTTCCTACTTGTTCCAAAAAGATCAAAGAGGTCAACCGGAGAAGCGAGCCCCACAGACTAAAATCACTTACTAGCTTTTATTATTTTGAGAAATGATTTTGATAAAATCTGGGCTAAAATCTAATTTTATCTATCAGCAAAATCACCCTTCATTAGGGTGAGTTTTCCAAATGATTTTTTTTTGAAACATAAATAAGAAGATTATATTAATTAAAGCTCAACGGCACTTACAAAACAAAATTCATTACAAAGATCTTAGACAAAGCCAATCTAATTATCTAAATAGAGAACAAGAAATGTACAAAGCAATCGATATGTTTCACCCCAACCCAAACAACGGCACTTACTAGACTAGATTCATACCTAGAATCAGCATCTCTGAAGAGACTTAGTGCTAGTTGAAGAAAAAAAGATAGAGAATACCCAGACGATCGAATGGACTCCAACCAAGTATGCTCGCACCAATGAACTCCCAAAACTACAAATTTTCAAAGTCACCACGAGTTGCCCTACCTGTGATATCATGTAGGGGTAAGAACACTGTTGGCACAAATATCATTGTAAAGCAACCACGCCTGAAAGTACCTAATCTTTAGACGAAAATTAGTCTGAAGACAAAACTAACAACTCTCACAAAGCGAGAGACATAACCCTCTCAAATCAGACGACAAGTCATTGATCTGGAGAGACAAAAGAAAAAAAAAACGAACGGAGAAAAGAAATAGTACCATGGTCCTCCCCTCCCACCACCATGCGAGGGTTGTCCAAATGATAAAATCTACTAAAATCAACATTTTCTAAAATCACCAATTGATTTTGGCTAAGTTTTCCAATTGATTTTCTGAGATAAATTTAGTTTTGATAAAATCTAGTTTTACTTGGAGGTGTGATAAAATCACATTATCTTCCAAAATGATAAAACGTAGTTTTGATAAACTCCATCAACGGAGTTTTTTTCAAATGATTTTATGAGATAAAATCTAGAGGTAATTAAATAATCATCCTATTTTTGGACATCACGTAAGTTTTCATCCCGGTCAATTTGAATTGTTATGTTTTCATCCTTTTCTCTTGTGATATACCATATCTACCCTTATTTAATTTAGTTGCCTAATTAAGTGGGACTTTAATTAGTTGTTAGTTACCTTAAATCAAGGGATTTGATCTCTTCCATCACTTCCAAATTTCAAAAATAGTGACGGAAAAAAATGTAAATTTTGAATTCTCAATTTTCAAATCTTTATAACATATATATTTTTCAAAAATAGTCATGGTAAATTTAATGTATCAAACTTAATTAGCATTTTTACCATGATCCTTGGAAACAGAAAATCATCTTAATTGATTTTCATTATAAACTTTAATGCCATATTAACACATTTCATGGTAAACTTGAATACCATTTGAATTGATTTTATGGTAAACTTGAATACCATGAATACCATTCATTCATCCAAAATTCATAACACATTTCATGGTAAATTAGTGAACAAAAATTTGAATTGTTTATGAATCATGGTAAAAAAAAGAAACTCTTACAATTGACCCAACTGAAAATCATGGTAAAAAATATATATCTCAAGCAATGAACATGGTAAACTCAAGTGAACATAATTTGTGTATGAGTTATGGTAAAAAAAAAATTGATCTCTAGAAATTTCATGGATTCAAGCTTGTTTAATCAACCAATATCAGTCAACATCTTTGGTGCCCATTGTTCCCTCGACAATCTCCCTTCGTCGTCGTTGAGCGGCGCCCCACCAGCGTTGCCAAGATGTACCAACCAAAGGCCAATCAAAAAAAAAAAACTGTCATTTCTGATCGGCAAACCAAAGTAATATCAACAAAGAAAAACAAAATTGGGTGAGATTGAGTGGCTTACAAACTCTAGCCATCCATTTCAGATTTGTCTTATTCGTTCGTCCTGGTTGATGTTGCTTTGAAAGACTAGAGTGGATTTTTCTAGTTTACGGTTTTCGAAAAAAACCCAACCCAAACACCTTTGAGATTGCAATTGTTAGGGGACTGAATGCTACAATCCTATGTATTGACGGCAGCTGCAACAATGGAGGATGGACGTGGATTTATCTCCTAAACTGTATGTGGGATTGATCCCAATTTTTGCTGTTGGCATGATTGCTTTCCCTAGTTTAGGTTTTAAAAGGAAGAAGATATTGTTGCCGTGATTTGGGGAATTGGGAGTTATCCCTAATCCCAAAATTACAGGGAAGGTCTTCCGAAATTTTAAATTCATCCTATTTCCCCAGCTCCATTATATATATATAAAGGGTAATATAGGATTTATTTAAATTTTAGGATGGAAACATAACTCCAACAAAAGGTCCGGATGATTTCATAATTTCAGGTGGTTTGAAGGATGATTATTTAAGTTTCCCTAAAATCTAATTTTGATAATCTAGTTTTGCTAAGATCATTTTAGGATCCTAAATTTTATCTCCTAAAATCAATTAGAAAACTTAGCCAGAGATTTAATCTCTCACAAAAAATCTTTGATTTTAGCAAAAAAAAAATCCCATTTGATAAAATCAACAGGTGATTTTTTATTATTATTTAGTAAATGTTGATTTTAGCAGATTTTTTATTATTTGGAAAACTCTTCCTTAATTAGCCTAATAAACAAAGGGTGAGATTGTAGAATTGAACCCAATCACAAAAGAACACTGTGTTTTTTACATGTCAAACACTTCTCATTCGTTTCCTTGTTGATATGAAAACGAAAATGATTGTGACACACACACTCAACCACACACAACCACACACACACTCACATGTGGTGGAATTAACCCACCCCGGTGGGACCCACCAGTGGGTCCCACCACATGTGAGTGTGTGTGCGGTTGTGTGTGGTTGAGTGTGTGTTTGTATCACTATTCATAGGAAAATTAGTAGATGAGAGGCAGCTCGACCTTTTACATAGGGTGGTCATTTGAACACCCTATTTATTTATTTATTGTTTCAATGCATGTAAGTTTTTGTAATTTTATTTAAGTTTTGTCCTTTTTGAACACCTAGTTAAAAATAGGGAATTGATAATCGCATTCCAAAAATTGATGCAGACGCTCCAAGCTATATTGATTTCCCAAAACCACCCTTTTGCAAGTTCCAATTTTACTTCAGGCGCTCCTAAAGTTTTTTACTCTCAATTTTACTTCAGGAGCTCCTAAATTTGTTTACTCTTCTCCTTTGCCTCCTCTGTTAATGGAAGAACAAAAAATGGACGCCCACCCAAACTCTAACCTGTAACAAAAACTCTATTGTGAATTGGGTGCTCAAGCTCGGAAGGTAGTTTTTTTATAGTTATTTTCTTATGATTTTGTTGGGATTAAGTTATGATTGGGTGGGTTTTGTGTATTTTAAGAAGGGCGAGGTTCGGCTAAAAAATTTCGCCATCGTCAATTCACAAATCCAGATGAGAGGGAAACCAAACAGGGGAAAAAACATCGATGCGCTTCAATACATCACCACCACTACCACTACAGGCATAAACGTTGGAAATTTTCGAATCTGAAAGATGGTTCAAGCTTGTGATTATTTTTGTTTCTTTTTTTAGTAGATTCTCCACGTCGAAACTTACCTTGGTATTCTGATATAAGGTTTCCTTGTTCTAGCTGTAATTTTTTTAAGGTTTCCATGTTCTAACTGTAAATTTGTTATGTATATTTTTGAAGTTTTTCTAACCCAACTCTCTCTAACCTAACTTCTCTCATAAGCCACTTTTTTCAACTGCCTCTTAGCCAACCACCGCAGCTCAGGGGGAGGCCGGGCACCTCACGTCAATCTCTTGAACACTGGCTCCCCTCCCCTCCCCTTGTTTTTCGATTTTCCAAGCATTTTGATTGATCTCTCTCCCCAATCCATCCAGCCGCTGCGCCGAACGTTGATTTCTCATCCCCAATCCATCCATTTGGACTGCTAATGTTAATTTCTAGAAAACAATTACCATTTGGATTGCTAATGTTAATTGCTTCTGTCTTTTTCCGTTTGGTTTTGGTTCAATTTTCTATTTGGAGTGCCTTAGTAAATGAGAAGATAATTTGGGGGTGGAGTGCCTCTAGTAATTTTTATATTTTCAAAAGGATAGTTTTGTAACTTCATTACATTTTGGAGTGCCTGCATAAAAAAAGGGAACCCCAAAATCAGCTCCCTAAAAATATTTAAACACCCGCGTAAATATTTGAACACCTAACCCAATTTTTTTGAACAATTAGCCACAAATAATCAGCCTAAACTCTTTTCCATTTTATATTACATGTAATAATTTTATCTCAAGTTTGTTTGAACACTCTTATACTATAACATCCATCAATTCAGAAAATTCACAATTGAATACCTTATGTATTAACTCAAAACAAAGTACATATTCTTAATGAAAAAATTAAAAAAAAAATAGAGAGCGCAAAAAGTTTTTATTGGTATCGATATCGCGCTCTGACTTTTATCTAAACAACAATTAATTCTATATCTCTCACAAAATAAGAGTATACATAAAAAAAAATCCGGGTGAACCTATTCGTCAGACAATTTCCTACAATAAAAACTAATGTGTTTATTTGCTGGTTTAATTTTGCTTGGCCAATAAAGAATTCACATGTATGTATTTTTGTATTATTTGGTCTCATTACTCAATTTAATATATTAAAAAAATGCATATATATGACTAGTTAATATAACTAATAGAGTTAAGGTAATTTTTGAACACCCAAAATTCTTAGAGCTGCTAGTGAATTAGTGATACTCATTGGATTTACTGGTCAATTACGTAAAAAGCAGTTCATATTGCATTGCACCAGCCATACTAAAGTGTATATATATTGCAATTCGTATTAAGACCAAAACATACCAGAGAATATTCCAATGGCATTTATGAATCACCCATATCAAGCCCACAAACCTTCCAAACTTCTATTGGGAAAAAGAGAAAAAAAAAAAAAAAAAAAAAAAGCCTCCTTAAATGCACATATTGATCCGACTACCAAGGATTTCTTCACGTTCCAACTTATAAAAGACCAAGATTAAATTCTAATTAGGGGCCCTGTAGTGAGTGAGCTCACTATATGTGTGTAGTGAGCTCTCTCTGTCGTCCGATCCGAAATCAACGGTCCGGATAAATTGGAGTTAAAGTAAATGTAAAAGTGTTTTTTAAAGTGTAAGACGATCCAGACTGTTGATCTCGGATCGGACGGCCGAGAGAGCTCACTACACGCATGTAGTGAACTCACTCACTACAGGCCCCCCGGATCCGATTAAATTCACCCTTCACAACCACAATTTTACTCTACTTATTGGTGAGTTTTTACTACACCATTTGCGGTACTAAAAGTTGTCGAATCAGTCATTCTTTCACATGAACCAATTAATTTGGCAACTTAAAGTAAAAAAATATCGAAAATAACGAAATGGAAACTCACCCTTAATCGCACCTTTTAATACTCTCTCTCAATTTTATTCGATGGTCTGTGCACCTCAACTATTTTCATTCCCGATCCAGTTAAAGACAAGCCATTCATGTTGAGGTTCACGAAAGATTTCTCTCTTACTGCCTAATCCCGAGAAATTATCAAATTTCTGCGTTTACAACTCATTCTTGCTGCCGTTGAGTTACCCAGATTCTCTCCAAGTCTGTAACCAGAGTAATAACGGTATTAACTCCAGGCTTTTTTAATGCCTTTTGCTAGAAAATCCGAATTTTTAAGGACCCTGCTATGGGTACAGAATTTTTTGTACAGAAATTGTACAAATCGCTCTCGGGGATCCACTTTTGGGTCCCACAAGAGTGATCCGAACCGTTCATTATTCTTAGAACATTTTTTCGAGGGGCCCCACAAAATTTCAGCTCAATCGGACGGTTAGAAGTGCTTGAACCAAAGTCCTACCGTTTCAATCATTTCTAACCGTGTGGGACTTTGGTTCAAGCACTTCTAACCGTCCGATTGAGCTGAAATTTTGTGGGGCCCCTCGGAAAAATGTTCTAAGAATAATGAACGGTTCGGATCACTCGTGTGGGACCCAAAAGTGGGTCCCCGAGAGCAATTTGTACAATTTCTGTACAAAAAATTCTGTACCCATAGGTTTATCCAATTTTTAATGCCTTTTGCGAGAAAATCCAAATCGCTTTTGTCGCCCTCGTACTTCCCAACCCCTCTCTGTCTCTCTCTGCATCCATATTATTCTGCAACTTGTCTCTATTCTCTAACATTTCTGGGGAATTGCAAGAGACGACCCAAAATCCCCAACCCCCAGAATCATCGGGCCTCTCACAAACCCCTCCACATTTCAAATTCAAACTCCTCTCTCTCTCTCTAACGACTCACAGTCCCTAGGTTTCACTCACTTGGCCCAGTCCACTTCGCGCCCACGTCTCGCTCTTCCCCTTTGACCACCTCGTTTGCCAAAACTTCATTTGACCGTAGGCCCTCCTTTCCCCTCACCTTTTAATCCCAACTTTTTCCTTCAGGCATTTCATCAAACACTTTTGAGCCCTACACCTACCAGTCATGGGCGACTTAGCCAACAATGCCTCACACTGTGATACCCAATCTCTAAATGTCAGGTTTCGTGACCTTACTGTTAATGAAAGTGTTAGTATTGATGTTTCTAGCAGTATCGTTAATGGGTCTGATAGCAGTGCTAATTGTGAAGTGAGTAGTGGTACTATTGAGGGAGGGAAAAATATTAGTAGCTGTTTGATTGGTGAAGGTGATAAAGATGAGGGTGTGGAAAGTGAGTATAGTAGTTTGAGTTGTATGAGTTTTTGTGATAGCGTAGAAGCGAATGAAGCGAGTTTTAGAAGCTCTTTTCATTCAAAACCTCATAAAGGTAATGACATTAGGTGGGATGCGATTCAATGCGTGAAGGCGAAAGACGGGGAATTGGGTTTGGGGCATTTTAGGCTTTTGAAGAAACTGGGGTTTGGGGATATAGGTAGTGTTTATTTGGCGGAGTTGAGGAAGTTGGGTTGTTTGTTTGCAATGAAGGTGATGGATAAAGGGATGTTAGAAGGGAGGAAGAAAATGATGAGAGCACAAACTGAGAGGGACATTTTAGGTTTGTTGGACCATCCTTTTCTGCCTACCCTTTATTCGCAGTTTGAGACGGAGAAGTTTTCATGTTTGCTTATGGAGTTTTGCAGCGGAGGGGATCTCCATATTCTTCGGCAGCGTCAGCCGGGGAAGCATTTTTCTGAACAAGCTGCAAGGTTAGTTCTTAATTTTGAAAGATGATGTTTTAGTAAGTAGTTTTGTCTTTGTGTATCACTATTTGGATTTATGTATTGTGGAACTAAATACAAAGATCTTGGATAGTCCTATGGAGATGGAGAAGTGTAACTACTTGTTTGTTTGTCTATGATTGTGCTGTCAAACTTTTGTTGATGTCTACTATGTTTGAAGAATGAAAATGATAGTTGAAGCCCTATATTTTTCCTTCTGGGACCCTTGTCCCGTAGTGCATTAGTGCACTACAGGGATCCTTGTCCCTTCTATTTAGTGTGTGACTATTTATCGATTGCATGGGAAGAAGAGTGGAGACAATTTTATTTGTTTTGATAACTGGATGTCCGGCCACCTTGTGCGCACCTCGACTAATTCCGGGGCCTTGGAAGTTACGACCGGACATAACCCCAATGGCCCCAAAAGTTTGTTGGCAAGGGGAATCGAACCTGAGATCTTAGGTGGGAGCAAACTCCTAAGAGTGGAGACCATTGCTATAGGAAAAACAATTTAACTTGTGTATAATCACGCTGATAGAGACTTATTTGTGTTAAACCTAACTCATTCGCACATAGTATTCCCAAGGTGGTTTGATCCATCCCATCCATCTCCTAGTCATTTGCCTTTGTGCGATAACATAGCTCAATTTGGTCTAATAAGCATCCTTGAATTACAGTGTGAAAGCTTCCTCACTGTTGGCTAGACTTAATTAGATGTAAACTTAATATTCATGACATTGCTTTCCAGCACCATCCTGCATACTTGGAATATTTTACCTCTCAAAGTTCAAGATTGAATTTTAACATCTCTCTCTCTCTCCATTGTAGGTTTTATGCTTCAGAAGTCCTGCTTGCCCTTGAGTATCTGCATATGATGGGTGTGGTGTACAGGGATTTAAAGCCCGAAAATGTTCTTGTTAGGGAAGATGGTCATATTATGCTTACAGATTTCGATTTATCGCTAAGATGTTATGTGAGTCCCACACTTATTAAGTCCACCTCCGAACCAATGTGCACTATGTCTTCATATTGTATCCAGCCATCGTGCATTGATTCAACATACAAGTTACCCGTATGTGTAAACCCTCCTTGTTTCCAACCCTCTTGCTTTAAGCCCCGCCTTTTCAATTCTAAAGCAGCTAAACCAAAACGGGATCGAACAAACTTGATGAATTTGGATTCCCGTCCAATGCTAATTGCGGAACCCACTTCTGCACGGTCCATGTCATTTGTTGGGACACATGAATATTTAGCCCCGGAGATAATAAGAGGAGATGGACATGGGAGTGCTGTTGATTGGTGGACATTCGGTATTTTCTTGTACGAGTTGCTTTACGGGAAGACACCCTTTAAAGGAAATGGAAACCGAGAGACTTTATTCAACGTTGTTGGACACACTCTCAAATTTCCCGAGGGATCAGCAGTCAGTTTTGCAGCGAAGGATTTGATCAAGGGTTTGCTTGTCAAGGACCCGCAGAAAAGATTGGGGTTCAAACGAGGTGCAACGGAGATAAAACAACATCCGTTCTTTGAAAGTGTTAATTGGGCTCTTATTCGCAGTAATAGCCCTCCAGAGATACCTAAGCCAGTTGATTTAACATTCTTTAACGAATCGTCCAAGTCATCCTTGCCCTTAAGTGACAAAGGAGCCGACTCAGACAGATCATCAGGTCCTTATTTAGAATTTGAATTTTTCTAGTGAATTTTGGTAGAAATGGATGTATTTTTGGTCACTGGTTTGTACTCATAACATCGGTGAAATTTTGATTTTCATGATAGTACTACTTTATTTTGTTCTTCCCAATAGTTGTTCACCTTGTTCGGTTTGGGACTCAAGACCTACCCTACGCGGTCCCTAATAATCTTTTTTTTCTATTTCTCTCTACTCATTACCCCAAAATCCTCCCTCAAAACCCAAACCGAACAAAGCGGTTGTGTCTTGTGAGATTGTTGTACTCTCTGGTATGCTTTTGAGCAATGACTGGAACATAAGAGAGGGCATTGGATTCCCTTGGAAGAACAAATCTTCTTTTTACACTTTGAAACTTTAAAGAGACCAAAAAGAATCTTCTTTCTGCCATTTGGTTCTTTATTCTTTGAGACTTTTCAGATTTTTAGATATGAGAGTTTCTGAAGGTGTTTTCACTCAACTTTTGCACCCAGTTTTACAAGGATGGGACCCCATTCCTCCCTCCTAGAAAAGAAAGCATCCTTTGTTGTAGTTGGACAAAAGGAGAATTGGTATTGACCAATCATGAAAAGTTTTGATGGTGGTTGTGGAAGTGAAAATGCAGTGTAGTGTCATTTCATCCCAGGCAATTGAGTTTGTGTTTTGGTTCTGCTTCCTTGAATTGTTGCAAAGGATGCTTTATTCTTGTGTACCACGAGGGGCTCACATTCACATGGATTTGGGGTTGCTGCTGTACAACCCCCGTATAGCACCTGATGTGAACTATCCGAGCCGTCCGTTACTCGGATGGACGGCCCAGATTTCATCTTGCACGCATGACAACGAACGGTTCGGATGCAAAGGTGCTGAGGTGAAATCTGGGCCGTCCATCCGAGCAACGGATGGCTCGGATGGTGCACAACAAGTACTGTGCGGGGGCTGCACAGCAGCAACCTCGTGTCCCAATCACAGAGCTGTGACAAAAGCTTCACCCACCAATACACCTAAGTTCAAAGGATGGTCTACTTTCTTTCTTTTTTTTCCACCAACAGGTTTAGGGTTTTGGGCTGCTAGATACTTATAATGTTTACAATATGTAAACTATATATACTTTATTATTTGTTGTTTTGACAGTTGGGGGTTTGTTGGCCAGTTTATTCGCGTCTCGACTAATCCCCTCCTCGGTCCGGTCAAAGACATGCCATCCATGCCAAGACTAGGGGATTCATGAGAAATTAATTTTTTTTACGGTTTGACCCCAAGAATCGAACCTGGTCAATTGTGTGCGGAGCAAACCCGCTAACCAACTGGTAATCCTTAGGACTTGTAACTGTAACTTTTCTGCCCTTTCCTTCCACCTCTGTGAAGCACCATTTTGCCAACAATGATGTTATATATTACTCCCAAATACTACTTGTCACTGCATGTGTGATGAACCAGCTTTAATCGAGCCCTTGCTAGTGGATGGACTGGCGGAGAGATTAAATTTTCTGAAATTAGTTGAGGCATGTCTAAGTTGAATATAACTCCGCCTGTGACTCTTTTAAAAGCCTTATCTTTAGATCCCAGCCAATCTCAAATCCGGATAAAGGAGGAGGGTTGTGTGTTAGTAGCTAATAACCAGCACATAAAAAGACCTGTCAGATCCCTATGACATGAATCCTAAATCTGAGCTCAATGGAGAAAAAAGATTCATGTATCCGATCCCAATTGATTGAGATATAAGGCTCGGTTTAGTTTGATATGTCTAAGTTGAATATAAAAGCGATATGCATGCCAATGACGCAACGTGGTGATGATAATTATTTGGTGGACAAGTGCTACCCTTTATTAATTTTGCTACCAATTTATGCTTCACTACTTATTTATTAGATGCTTACAATCGGTTTCTTATTAAGAAATCAGGAATTACTGTATAATAATCACATTACCCACTGCAAAGGAACTAGGTTGTCCATTTGATTAATCAAGTTTAGTTTGTTATGGGTCATTTCCAACTTCAAAATCTGTGACACTGTCTTTCGTTTTATTCACGGCCAAGGCTGCAAGCCCATTTTCAGACTAAATGCTAGAAGCTTTTTCTTTCCTTTTCCTTCCTTTTCTATTTTTTCTCCGGTGGTGACATTGGATTGGACACACACTTACACCTTGTTCGGTTGGGTTTTCGAAACCCGGTTTTGAGAACTTAAATTTGAAAATAGTTTCAAAGTGGTCCCAAAATCTGGTATTGGGTCCCTCCCAACTTTAAGCCTAGAAAGGAAAAAAAAAAAGAAAGGGCAGAGGATGGATTGGGGAAACCGAACAAGGGCCGGATTCTCAAAACCGGTTTGAAAACCCCAACCGAACAAGGCCTAACACGCTCATTAGTGTTCTACCCATTCGATGCATGGTCGGGGAACAAAAAGTACATTAATTTAATTTTTTTTTCATGTTGTTCCGCGCATTAACGGACACAATGCTAGTAAGGAAAAAATTGAAAAGAATAAAATCTCGTAACGAACTTATAAGAGTTCCAATCAATTGTTAAAGAGTAAATTTCACTTACCTTCCCTGAGATTTCTGAAATTACAGGGACCACCCCTAAGGTTTTTGAAAATTCCACTGACCTCCTCTACTTTTGAAAATAAATGTCACATACCTCCCTTCCATCAATTTCCGTTAGAAAAGTTGACAGAAAATGATGATGTCATACTTCTCTCTCTCTCTCTCTCTCTCTCTCCTCTTTTTATTTTAAATCTTAAAATGTTTATAATTTTATATTAAATATTTATTTTTTATGAAATTTATAAATTTAAAATCTACTCGAAGAGATCTACAAAATGAGATGCATATTGAATGTGAAATTATAAAAAAATAAAATTTTATTTTTTCAATGTGAATTTTAGTTATAATTTTACATCATTTAATTTTTTTTAAATGTGTAAATCAACGTTTTACGCAAAAATTGTACGAAACATCATAACATCATAAAATCTTCTTGTTTAACAATTTATTTTTACCAAATACATTCTTAATTAAATGAATATGGTAAATTTGCAAGTCCATTTTTCTAATTATTGGTGACTTTATACCAATAAAATTTCAAATTTTCAATGCAAATTTTAACTATATTGTCACTTTTGTTTTTGTCATTCGATATACATCAGTAGAGTTAGCTGTTAGTAAACCACAAGGGTTGACCTCCTCTCCATAGGAGTCGAACCCAGAACCTCACCCATATAGAAGAGGCTACACGACCAACTGGGTTAACTGCCTTGGTCTACTGTCACATTAAAAAAATAGAATTTAAATTTTACATGAGTTTTATGAAAAATGAATATGAACAAAAAAAGTTGTAAAAATTTTGAGGTTTAAAATTTTGAGTTACACGTTGAAAAATTTAAATTATATAACATTATAATTTACATTAAAAAATTAAGATTTTATTTTTACACAATTTCACATTGAAATACTCATTTTTGTAGATCTTTTCGAGTAGATTTTAAATATATAAATTTCATAAAATATGAATATATAAAACAAAAGTTATATAAACATTTTAAGATTTAAAATAAAAAACACACTAGGGGTACCAAAGTAATTTTAGCATGAAAGTTAACGCCGTTAGCTGCAAATTAGGGGAATCTGACATCTATTTTCAAAAGTAGGGGAGGGGGGAATCTGACATCTATTTTCAAAAGTAGGGGAGGTCGGTGGAATTTCAGAAACCTTAGGGGAGGTCTCTGTAATTGTCAGAAACCCCAGGGGAAGTAAGTGAAATTTACCCATTGTTAAAAGTCAAAAAAATATATATAAAACATAACTTTTTTAAAATTAGAAATATAGAAGGGAGTGGGGAGAGAAAGTACGTGAAGTAAGAGTGGGGTGGTAGTTATAGGACACGTGGAAGAGTAAGAGGGGAAAGAGAATTTGAGACTTTTTAAAAAAAAATCAAAATTCTAAGAAATTATTTTGTGCAGGCACTGCCTAAGACTTTCTTTCGATTTCCAAATAAGATGACATTAGCTTGAGTAGTACTGATAATTCTGGAACACCACGAATTAGTCCGGTTGGTTGGTGGTTTGTTCTCCACATAAAATGTGAATTTATACTTAATAATGAAAAAAAAAAAAAAAGTCTTCTTTCCCAACCTGGCTTTCATTTGCTCCGACTTTGGTTCAATTTTTGGGGACGGGTTGCAAGAAAGTTAATTTATTGTGAATCTACTATTTACATCGCAGGTGGATGATCTGCCTTTGACCGGACTGGGGACAAGATTAATCAAGGCTCGCGTGAGCTAGCCTGTCACCCTAACTGTCAAAACAAAAATAAAAATAAAAATACTGATAATTCTGCAGGTATGTTATTTGCGTAGCATTTTCAGCAGCCAGTAAGTTTTTTATTTTGATATTTTCTTAAATTAAGTAGTATAGGTGGTATATGTCCCAATAATTGCTACGTCGTCCCCTAGTGTAATTAGTAATTACAGCGACCAAAATCACAAAACGGATCAAACTGATTAGGTGTTCCACTAACGAAAAATAATTTTTTCCAAAAACCGAGACAGGTCATTCTCTCACAATACATCACATAAAAAACCGTGAAAAGTCAGTTTATTCTAAAAACATCCTTACTGGAACAACCCCGACATGTTTCGCCAATTCAGAGATTTTCCTGGCCATTGTGGATTGATATTTTTCAGTACCTGGGTGGCGCCACGTGGTGCCAATATTTATAGATATTCATGCATGAGTCCTTCTACAGGCACACCAATAAGGCTTCATCAGTTCTTTATGCATAAGGCTTAACAATTCAAACATAACAAGAGTCCTCCCTCCCTCTCTCTCCCTCTCCTCTCTCTCTCTCTCCCCCTGCCTTCTGCCACAAGTGGACTGCCTTCGGTAACATGCTTGAGCAACTCCCAACTTGCTGAAGCATGTCTGCTTCTATGTTTGCTAAAACTTCTATGACCAAAGACGGCTTGTCTAGTAGTGAGGAAAATCAACAGACAGCAAGATGTAATCAATAGCTACACAAAAACAATACAAAACACTCCCGACAATTCAGAAAAATCGGGGGCCGAGCCGTTCCCGAGCCTGGACGAGGTACAAGAGTCCTCCCACTCTCTCTCTCTCTACCTCTCTCTCTCCTCCCTGCCTTCTGCCACACGCAACAGCCGGCAATGGAACCCAATGAAACTAAAACCAACTCCATCTCCACAACAAAAAACCACCAAAAGAGACAGAAAAACCGGCGGCCGAGTCGTTTCCGAGCCTGGACGAGGTACAAAAGTCCTCTCTCTCTCTCTCTCTCTCTCTGTGCCTTCTGCCACACACTACGGCCGACAATGGAGCCCAACGAAGACCAAAACCAACTCCATCTCCACAACAAAAAACCACCGGAAGAGACAGAAAAATCGGCGGTCGAGCCGTTTCTGAGCCTGGACGAGGTACAAGAAATCATCGACTACAAATTCAGAGACCCGAGCCTATTACACCTACGCCTCGTGCCCGTCGTCTTATGAGCGGCTCGAGTACGTCGGCGACTCGGTGCTGAATCTGTTGATTTTGAGAGATGACTATTTCGCCTACCCGGAGTTCCAGGCGGAGAAACTGACTCGGCTCCGAGCCGCCAATGTTGACACGGAGAAGCTCGCACGTGTGGCCGTTAAGCATGGTTTGCACAAGTATTTGCGGCATAAGAAACCCCTACTTGATGGACAAGTATGTATTTTCCCTTTTCCTTTTAATTCATTTCATTGGTGGTTTCCAAAAACATAAATAGCTTTTTAAAATTATTTTAGTCGGTCAGTTTTTTATACTTTTCAGAGTTGTTTTCGCGAGATAAAATGAAAAAATTAAATTTTTGGAGGAGTATAAAAAATTGATCCGACTAATATAATTTTAAAAAGCTATTTATGTTTTAGGAAACCACCAATGAAATGAAATTAAAAGGAAAAGGGAAAATACAATTATGTCACATACTTGTCCATCTAGTAGGGGTTTCTTATGCCACAAATACTTGTGCAAACCATGCTTAAGGGCCACACGTGGGAGCTTCTTCGTGTCAACAGTGGCGGCTCAGAGCCGAGTCAGTTTCCCGGTTGCAACTCCGGGTAGGCGAAATAGTCCTCTCTCGAAATAAACAGATTCAACACCGAGTCGCCGACGTACTCGAGCCGCTCGTAAGACGACGGGCACGAGGTGTGGGTGAAGGCTTGGTGTAATAGGCTCAGGTCTCTAAAGTTGTAGCCGATGATTTCTTGTACCTCGTCCAGGCTCGGAAACGGCTCGGCCGCCGGTTTTTCTATCTCTTCGGTGGTTTTTTGTTGTGGAGATGGAGTTGGTTTTGGTCTTCGTTGGGTTCCATTGCCGGCCGTAGTGTGTGGCAGAAGGCAGAGAGAGAGAGGACTTTTGTACCTTGTCCAGGCTCGAAAACGGCTCGGCCGTCGGTTTTTCTGTCTCTTTTGGTGGTTTTTTGTTGTGGAGATGGAGTTGGTTTTAGTTTCGTTGGGTCCCATTGCCGGCCGTTGCGTGTGGCAGAAGGCAGGGAGGAGAGAGAGAGAGAGTGGGAGGACTCTTGTACCTCGTCCAGGCTCGGAAACGGCTCGGCCGCCGATTTTTCTGAATTGTCGGGAGTGTTTTGTATTGTTTTTGTGGAGCTATTGATTACATCTTGCTGTCTGTTGATTTTTTTCCTCACTACTAGACAAGCCGTCTTTGGTCATAGAAGTTTTAGCAAACATAGAAGCAGACATGCTTCAGCAAGTTGGGAGTTGCTCAAGCATGTTACCGAAGGCAGTCCACTTGCTTGATGTGTAGCTTGTATGTTGTTTGAGCACTTTTCTTGAATCTTATCGAAACAAGTATTGCGCTAAAAACAATTACATATTGGTTTCCTTCTACACCTAAACAGACACTTTAAATAACAAAATTACAATTGATTTGGAAGAGGGACAAACGCTTGAGACAGGAGTGGGGAAGGAACAAACTTGTATTACACTTGGACTCAGACTTTTGGCTTGGTACAAAATGGTTATAACCCACCCCTATTTTTACTATTCCAAGGAGGATTCTAGACCTAGATATTTAACATACAAAATAAGTAATATTTTTTCTGGTGCATTCTAGATTTAGACGTGACTAATACAAAATCTAAATACTCTCATAAGGATTTTCTAGAACTCTTCTAGAAACTAGATATTTTAGAACTTCTAGAAACTAATTTTTTTATCTCCTCGAAAAATATCTTCGAATTTGGGCTTCTTTATTGGGCTTGTGTTGGACTTTTAACTTCTTGGGCGTCTTTTTCCTATGGACCAAATCAAGTTTAGGCTTCAACATGCGCACGGTGGAGGCTTAATTAGTTTTTTGTTTTCTTGATAGCATGGGGCATGATACGTCAGAGTTCAAAAACAAGATTGTGCAAGATTTCAAGACAAAGGTGGACGGTTGCCCTTGCCCCCATAACCAGAACTGTCTGGTATTTATGAGAGTAATTGTAACTATGGAGTTTCTACCTGTATTTGGAGAAGGAAAATGGTAAAAGAAGTCAAATGAGCTTCTGTTAAGGTTTAAAAAATGTATTGAAATGTGTGATAAGTGGGGAAAAAAAAGTGGATGAAAGTGTATTGCAAAGTGTAAAACGTATATTGATAGGTGTGATTTTTTTGTCTTTTCTTGTACTTAATGGAAACCCTGTAATAGGACCGTTCTGAGAATAACATCTAAATGGCCGATAAAAAAAAACCCAATAATGTTTAAATGATAGTTTTGAGATATTTTAATGGTTATTGAATTGTGGTACTTATGCTCTTATAATCAAAAAAATTTTGGTTGAAATGGTGGGACTTTGGTTCAAGCATTTTTAACCGTCCGATTGAGCTGAAATCTTGTGAGGCCCCTTGGAAAAATGTTCTAAGAATAATGAATAGTTCGGATCACTCGTATGGGACCCAAAAGTGGATCCCCGAACACGCTCTGTACTTTTTTTGGACATAAGGTCGGTACCCATAGGTTTTTCCTTTGATATGTGGCGCACCATTAAAATTGTTTTTCGGTGCCGCTGCTGTACGTTTTGGTTTCTATTTTGGTCTTTGACGATACCTTACGCCAAACTGAGGTGTGCTTTAAAAGTTGGTAGGTTTTCACGGATCCGGGATCCGGGGACTCTGTCGTCTTTTAGGGACGGCAGGACCTGTCGACCCGATTACGACCGTCTAAATGTGTTTTGTACAGTTCAGATTTGAGAAGTGCCGAATGGTGTTTTGGATATTTTAACTCCCCTCAAATGTGGGTCATCCAAAACACGTTATGACAGCCGAGATCGGTCGTCAACCTTGCCATCCTTAAAGGACGGCAAAGTCCCCGAGTTCGGTTTCCACCATAAAGCCAATCTCTTGCTAAATTTTATTATGCTTTATATGTTTTGATGCAAAGCCTGAGTATGGGAAGATAGTAGTGTGGAGTTTCTATTCCTTTTAGGATGAGCTCCTCTCCGTATCACATCCCTCAGCTCCATACTCTTAGTTTTGTCCACATCTTGAGCCTACACCTATGATATGAGTCGTTCACCTCGTAAAAAAAAAAAAAATTCACATCTACAAAACATCAATTATCAATATGATCGGCTCCTCGTTGTACATGTGAACACACTGCGAAGTGTTATGAAGAATACATTCTAAAATTGGAACCTTACAATTTACCTAATAAATAGTAGTTGATTCACATTATCTATCAATATTATATCTTATTGATTTTTTTAGACAAGTAATTTTTTGGTCGTTCTACGAGGTTCACCGTTCTGATCATAGCTGCAGCCCTATATGTGGTCAAAATTAAGAATATGGAGGGGTATTGGGGGATTGGGTATGGAGAGGAGCTCATTACATTTCGGAAAAAAATTCGTGGACGCTAGAAAATTCTAAGAAGGCATTTAATTAGACGCGGAACTATACATTGAATATCTTCGGGACCAAATTGATTATAAACGTTGTAATTTATTGTGTAGGAAATTACGCAGAAAGTGCGTATGCAAGGATAGATCAACGGTTTTAGAGTGCAAGCACGAATAATTTCAAGGGATCGAACACTTGTGGATCTGTTAAAAAAAAAAACACTTGTGGAGGAAAATAATGGAGGAAAATAAAGTACTGCACATTGGAGGCTTGGAGCATATAACAAAAAATAATAATACAAATAATTAATTTCAGCTACCATAATGTCTGGGAAAACCCTTGGGGTTTGGCCCAATCTTTGTATAGCGCTCATTTGGAGCGTGAGGATTTGGATTCGGCTCCTATGGATATGAGGTTAGCTCTCGTGGTAATACTAGTGCCTTTCCCGTGCCTGAAGGCACTTGACGAAGTTCGAAAGCCATACCAAATGCACTCATCTCATCATTGATTATTCCGGCTAATGCTATGCTAGCACCCCCTATCATGATTGTTAAGTGAAACTAAAAATAAAAAAAGAAAAACCAATTAATTGGTCAATTCACGTTTTTTGCAATATAAGAGGGCAAAAAAGTTTGAACAAAAATCATATACCATTCAAAAATCAACTAAACCAAGGAATGAATAGATTTGACGAACATTTCTCTCCCACGTATTTTGGAAGCTTTTAAAAATGCACAAACTTTCTGAGACATCCCAAAATGGAATATTTGACAACCTTTGCAAAATGGAATGAGTAATTAAACCCAGCGATTCATGCGGAACAAAAAATATATAATTTTAAAGGATCACTAAAAGAATCTTTTTTTTATTTTCTTTATGATTTTCAAACCAGTAATCCAAATCATTTTAAAAGTAGATTGTGTGTGAGAGAGAGATTCTAGACTGTGTATCTATCTATATTAGTATTGCAGGATGGGTTTTCACGAGGATAGCTCTCAGCGCGACAAGTGGCTATGCTTGATTGGGTTTAAGATAATTAATTTTACACAAATAATTTCCACTATTTAGGGAGTATCAATAAATTCCCAAAAAAAATGTAAAAGAAGAAGAAATGAATATGGTTATGATTCTGCAAAATCCAATCAAAAGGAAGGAAATCCATATCTATTCCATGGTTTTCGTTTCTCAAAAGGGAAATTACTTCTATTCCATGTGCAGGTAATACTAATTAATTCGTGATTTATGTTTTGCCAAAGGTTATAGTCATTTTTAAACTGTCTGGGTAATCTCTTTAGAATCCATATCTTTATTTTAGAAAAAGCACAATTGTTTAGGTAATATTCTCTTCATAATTCACAAATATTTATTTATTTCTTTTCTCATTCCATTTCAAATTCAACTAACAATATCAGTTCAAGGCCTTAAAATCTCGCCCAATTCTCCTCAAATCAGGCAACAACTTATACAAGGACTTTCTCGATTTTTAATTTATACCATCCTTTCCACTATATTGTTTATGAAACAAACGAGAGAACAGAAGATACGTACTGAAAATGAAGAACACCTCCTCCAAAATGTTCCAGGTTCTGAGTAATTTTAGTCCGATTTGGTTGGTTAGTTACTCTTGCTTTTGGATGCCTCTTAGTACTAATCACGCATCTATGCATCAACTTTCATTTTTTGGTGCAAAATTTCATTTTATAACACTAGATGTAATTTGGTTCAGGAATCAGAAAAAATCCATATATTTAGGTGGATTCTACATCCTCTTTCGATTATGATTATATACATATGATACTATTTGTTGTTCATCTTTGGTAATTTCATTAATTTGCTCTAGATTTGGAGAAATTTTTCAGTGCCGAGCAAGTACCACGTTGTGTACCCATGGCGTATCCGGACATTGATAACACTGTTGGATGGCTGTGATAAGGTTTTATGGGTACCACGTAAAGCACCACATGGTACCCACCTGACACTAAAAAACTTCTCCTAAATTTGTGATTATTGCGTTCAAAATTTATAACGAGTTTTACACCAACAATGCTGCTCTTTTATTCGGGAAAGAAACTTATTATCATGTTTGACTTTATGTTTTAGGTATACGAAGATAGTTTATGCAAACCACCATCAAAGCTACACTCGGCACTAATCCATTGTTCTTACTCATTTTCAACTCCAGTGGTATGATTTTCTAAAAGTCGATCTATTTTTTGCTGATTACTGATTAATACTATTATTATTATTTTGTTTTACACACTCAAGGCAAGAAAAATAGTATGGAGCTATCAATTTTGTCATTTTTTGTTGATCTTTTTCCTTTTTTTTTCCTCTTATCTTTTTATATCTACATTAGGATAAAAAAATTGTAAAAGGAGAAGAAATGAACATGGTTATGATTCTATCAAATCCAATAAAAAAGAAGGAAATCTATATCTATTCCATTATTTTCGTTTCTCAAAAGGGAAATTACTTCTACTCCATGTCCAGGTAATTCTAAGTTATGTCCTTCCAAGTACTTCTACTACAGTATGTGATTTAGTTGTTTTGGCTTTTAAATTTTGTTTCTTCTCATTGTGTGCTAACTAAGAAGCTATAAAGCTAATTACTTTTAGGCTCCTCAAATCGTATTGTCTTCTTTTCGTAGTGGTATATCAAAGGAGATGTTACTCAAACAACCTGTACTATTCAAGTAACTTATACAACTAAACTTCTTTGCTGATAAAAAATAAAAAAAATAAAAAAACTTATACAACTATACCATTTTATTCGCTTAATTTGAATTTTGGTTCAACTTTCAATAGCTGTCCTGAGGGAATTAATATACATACTTTTGTAGGGGAAATGAGGAACGTGAATGAATGGAATACGTAATATCACTACAGAGATGAGTATGCATAGATTTGCCCTGAAGGGTAGTATCTATCATATTGATAACAAGGACAGTTGAAGGAAAGAATGAGGTATTTTGAAAATAATTAATTATTGTTAGTTCAGTTGTCAATAAATTTTATTCTTTTTATTCTTCTGTTATAGATTTTCAACTTCAAAAGTCTCTTTGAAATTGTCAAGTTATAAATCTTTGGGATGAGAAATGGCCTACTTAACTTTAGCAAAAAGGGTTTTGATGGTGACATGTTCTAAGAGATTGGGTTGGATTTGGATGCAAATGTTTCAAAAAAATTGGGATATCGAAGATACCACACAGATTAATCTGATCCCCCATTACTTTTACTACTATATCCTGAACAATTACTAGAATTGCGAAAGTGAAAATCACTCCTTGCTAGACTAAGAATGAGTATGTGTTGATTGACTTGAAGCTACCAGAAAAATATTGGTGAAGAGGAAACAAGTACCGTGCGTAGATTTTTCCAGATTGCAGCTGCAGATTCAGCTTCCAAAAATAATAGGAGATACCTGCTTCCAATTTTTTAAATGACTTTTAAGATGTGCATAGTTGGGAGTTATCCTTAAACTACTCATAAGGATCATGCTCCGCTCATTGTATCGGAACATCGAAGAAGTCTGGATTCATCACTTCTAAGAAATTTTCATAACAAGAATGTTATTCTTTCAACCAAGTTGCTCACTACAGGAAGATAACTCACCTGTTGTCTCGGTTATTTAATTAACTTATGGTGACTATCTGCTACATAGGATAAGTTATTGTTCATTCAATTAGAAATGATGAGTAATAGTAGACGAGCATTGAACTATTCTGAATGAACTTTCTTTGTGAGTTTGCTTTTTAGATATTTTGTTAAATTACAATTTTTTTTTTTGGTAGAGGTGTTGAATGATTTATGAATTTTGGCAATTTAAACTAATTGTGTGTACCTTAATTCGTCCCGTGCATAGCACGGGTTTCTTGCTAGTTTTTTGTAATCCAAGAGAAATTTCAGAGAGAGAGTAGTATTCTTAATTTAAAATTTTTCTATGAGGCTTGGATGTATGTGTGTGTGTGTGTGTGAGAGAGAGAGAGAGAGAGGATTTTTTAAATTTGAAATTCGCATATGAATTAAAGGATGGTGTTTATTTTGCGAAATGAGATTCTTTCATGTGTTTTTTTGCTATCCGCTTTCTTCTTCTTCTTCTTTTTGTAATTGAGGGAGAGAGAGGGGGAGAGTATTTTGAAATTGAAATTTTCCTGTGACGGATTGGATGTTAAAGAGAGAGAAAGAGAGTGTTTTTTGAAATTTGAAAATCCCATATGAAATAATGGTTCTTTTAGAAATGAATTTTCTTTCTTGTGGTATTTTTTTTATTCGCTTTCCTTTTTCTGGATTGGATGAGAGAGAGAGAGATTTACTTTTTGAAATTTGAAATTCCCATATGAAATGATGACTTGGCCTTATTATAGATATTGTTAAGAGAAAAATGAGAGATCTTTGAAACATGGAAATGCCATGTAGGACATTTTGAAAAAATCTTTGTGTAATGTAATATAGATATAACATATATTAACATTCTATAGTCTGGCAAAAAATGTGCCAGAAAAAATAGCTGAGGAAAAAAAAACTAATGGGAGAAATAATACTTTAGGCTGCATTTTTACTTTAGGCTGCATTTTTTCAATTGATTTTATGAGATAAAATCTAGTTTTGTTTGGAGGTGTGATAAAACCACACTATTTTCCAATTGATAAAATCTAGTCTAGGTTTGATAGTTTTGAAATTTGAACTCAAACCAGATAAAATCTAGTTTTGAAATTTGAAATTTGAACTCAAGTCAACTGGAAATGTCACAGATCCGTCAATTAAAAACGTATACAAATATGCATCTAGATATTTTAAATGCAACTAATACACTTCTAAGTAGAAATTCAATGCATTGAACCTATACACAGGCTATATTTCTACACATGAAGGGTAAGTTTATAATTACACATATTTGGTTCGATTCGATTCGGGGAACAGTTCGGTTATCAGCTCAAACCAGAACCAAACTGAATCCGTTCGGTTATCTCACATCCCATACCATACCCGCACCCATGGGAAATACTTCGGTTGTGGTTCGGGAAAAAAAACTGGTTATGGTTCGGGTACCCATCGATTCGGTTGAAATTGACATCCCTACGTGTAAGTGCGTGTCCAATCCAATGTCACCACCGGAGAAAAAATAGGAAGGGAAGGAAAAGGAAAGAAAAAGCTTCTGACACTTGGGCCGCATGGCATTTAGTCTGAAAATGGGCTTGCAGCCTTGGCCGCGAACAAAACGATCGAGTCTGAATCCAAAGCCAGATCTTGGCCCGTATTCATACGGACCTTTGGGCTGGGCTCAACTTCGAGAAGAAAGACTTGAAAGGGACTGGGTGATGCGAAGCGGTTGCTCCGTCGTGAAACGAAAGACAGTTTGAGTATTCATTCAGGCACTCATGGGCGGAGCCATGAAGGGTCACTTAACCCTTTTCACTTTAATTTCTCACAAGAATTTTTAAAATATAATTAGTGCTCCAAGTATAAAACAAATATACACGTATCATTGTATATCTACGTTATTGTTAATATCTTAATTTAGTTATTTCTTTGCGTGAATAAATAGAAAAAATAACTTGCATATAGATCTAATTTTTGACCCCGCTAACCTAAAATCCTGGCTCTGCCCCTGAGGCATTGATCAACCTAAATAGGCACGTGAACCTAAAACTATAAGAATTCACCTCTTTTTTTTTTTTTTTTTTTGATTGAAGTTCAATAATGATATGAGGACTGTCTTTAAATTTAATCACTACTATAAATTGCGAACTTAAGTAGCCCAAACCTTGCTTGTTCGATGCCTAATCTCGTCCCACATGTTTGATATTTATATTTGGTCTTGCAAAAAGTGCGGGGTCACAATTAGAACAATTTTGGGGCAGTGCTCCAAGTTTCCCGAAAGAGAAAATCTACATTTGATCAAATTAAAACAGTGATTTTATCAAATGAGAAAGACATGTGATTAAATCAAAGTAAAATCAAGTGTCTTTTTGCTTTGATTACTTGATTTTACTTTGATTTAATCACAAGTCTTTTTCGTTTGATAAAATCAAGTATTAGATTTTATCAAATGTAGATTTTATCTTTTGGGAAACTTGTAAGCCCCAACTCTGGTCTACTGGTTTGAATGTTCCATCACATCAAGAACTAGACTGATTGAGCTTCTGTTCAGTCATCCTTCCCTCCACTCTGGTCCAGTTGGAGTCATTTGTCGGCTTCTTTCAACCCACAATAATGATCCCACAACAATGATTAAAACTGTTTATTTTTCAAAGCTAATTTTTTATGAAAGAATTTTTAAATGCATTAAGCTTCAGCTAAATGTGTTCAACGGGTTGCAAACTTGCAATATAGCGATGCAAACTTTTTTTAATATAAGAATAACAAATTTTAAAATTATATCCAATGGTATCCAGTCAATGTGATTTTTGAGAACTCTAATTTGTTTGGAAAATGGGAAAAGAAGGGAAAGGGAGAGAAAAGAGGAGAGAAAACGGCTAACTAGAGTTATAGGAATACTAAAATTTCCCCCCTCATTTTCTCCCATTTTTCTTCTTTAGTATTTTCCCTTCTCTTCCCTCATTTTCCATAAGTTCCAAACAAAGCCTTAAGGTGAACATTTTCGATCATTGTTGTTGAAAATAACTTGGACCAGACTTAAGGGGAGAAAAACTGGATGGTAGCTCAGTCCGATCCCAACACACTTGACCGCCAAAACCAGGGGCGGACGCAGGATTTATCATTAGTGAGGTCAAGACTCTACCTCATATACTCCTTTCGTTTCATTTTGATGGTCCTCTACGAAAGTTCAAGCAAATTTTCAGACAAAAAGTAAAGTATTTTCGCACATGATTTTTGGAGTTTCTTTGTACCAAATTAGAGATCACGATTAGTTCTTTAATTTGGTGAGAAAAATTTCAAAAATTATGGATAGAAGTACTTTATTTTATTTAATTTTTGAAAATTAAATGTCTTTTCGTAGGAGACTATCAAAACTGGACGGATAGAGTACAATAAAATAATAAGCAAAAAGAGATCTATTTAATACTCTTTCCGTCCGGATTTGTTAGTCCATTTTGGGAGTTCGTGTCACTTTTCAAATGATTATATCTTGTAATTTATAACGTTTTATGTTATTTAAAAAACATTGTTTTATAGAACTAATCTGGATTTATCAAATAACATCCACATTGGATATCAAATTTATTACCAATTTAATGATAGTATTAATAGTTTTTTATCCGGTTACAATAGAACGAGAGACAAACAAATTCGGATGAAGGGAGTACATACAAGCAAAAAATGGTATATCTTGTCATTTGGGGCAAAGAGAGAGAAAGAGGGGAATTAAAAAACAGTGAGAGCTCAAGAAAATATATATATACGTGTGTGTGTTGGGGGGGGGGGGGGGGGGGGCGCTATTATCCACTTTTTTTGCATATAAGGGAGAGAGTGTTAAAAAAATAATGTGACCACAAAAAAAAAAAAAGATCAAGGGAGATTCAGTGAACCATTTGGGTAATGTTCATGTCTGTAGGAAATTTTAATTCAGCGGGGTCAGTTCACCCTCTTGCCTGTATGTAGCCCATGACCAAAACAGGAAATACTTGAGTTTGGCAACGCTGCTATTGGTTCAACCCAAGGTTGTGAATCCCGTACCGTACCGGCTAGAACATACCGGATTTGTGTAAAACCGGTAACCTAACCTATAAATTTCGTTCTGGTGTAAATACCGATTGTTACCGGACCATACCGGACTTTTCGTTTGATCTCAGACGAGATGAGGTCACTGCCGATTTCATCCGGTACGTTTCAGAGAGAGAGAGAGAGAGAGACATCTCGTGGACGTCAACCTGAACCGCGGTAACCTCTGTTGGAAAACACTTCTAACAAGTGGCCAACGCCGACAAATCCCATCACGGCGAGATCTGGTTCAACTTTCAAATGGAGAGAGAGAGAGAGAGAGAAATGGGATCTGGTTCAACTTGCACAGTTTTGAGCAAGAAAAAAATGGGATATGGGATGTCGGTTGTAGAAGAGGAGAAAGGTATACATATGTATCACGAAACCCTAAAAGTTTATTATAAGGATATCCTATTTTTATTACACATTTACTCTTTTAGTATTACTTTCTTCTATGTTATGGCCCTGAACTATTGAGAATATGTTACAAGAGCATATATTTTATCCTATATTCGATTTATATGCATATATATGCAAATAGTACCGCTAAATCTGAAACGGTACCCTCTTATCTCAATTTAAAATGGATGCACGCCTCTGGTGGTCAAGTATAGATTATTTATTTCAAATAAATGTTTTAATTTTTAGAGTGATAATTTCAATATAATAGAGATTGTACAAGAAGAGTAAAAATTTTCTTGTTCAAAGAAATTTTATGTCATGATTAATTGGATGATATATGAAAAATTATAATTTTAAAAATATATGTAATATTAATAGCGCTAAATCCGAAACGGTACCGGTACCCGGCCGGTACCGGTACCGTCGTACCAGTAAAAAAACGGGTACCCTGCCCGGTATGAGATTCAGAACCTTGGTTCAACCACTTACGCACGTCTGATGGAGCTAATTTCTCAAGGAACTCCTTAAAAAATCATTCTAAAATGGATTAATAGTTGGGATTGTTTGTTTGTGATCCAAAAATTGAAGCCCCAAAGTCGATATGCACAACGGGGATTTTTGGCCGATATATACCAAAATCTGAAACAATTCACCAAAATATACCATTTTTCAAACTATTTTTAAAAATATGCAATGCTGCATGTTGGACATGCGGCATTCTACATGGCACGCGAACCCCGTATCCCACGTGGCCGAGCCGTCCACCTAAGCAAATGCCTCATGTTGGACATGCGGCATTAGGGTTTCAAATTTTGAATACCGCAGATGAGAGAAGCGTACGTCATTTCTCTATTCTCCCATCAGAGCTCTGCGATTTTGGTGATTCGCACCACGCCGTCGACCACGATCCCCGCCGCCGCCGTTGGCCGCTCTACCCCGTCGCAGACTACCACCACAATATCTCTCTCTCTCTCTCTCTCCCTCTCTCTCTCCCCGTCGCAGATATTGCTACGCTGATCTGCACATAGGGAAAATCCTCCGGAGATCCAAGTAAGCAGAATAAGCAAACAATGGGATAACAAAATACAAGAAAAAAAAGGGGGCAAAAGATGGTATTTAATGGCCTTCATTTGTTGTGACCATACAATATCTCTCTCTTTGATAAGTTTTTAGTTTGTAATATGTTATCTGTAAGTGATTGAAAACTTTTTCTTCTTTCAGATAAAAGACGTAGATTCCATTACCCTGGAAGATGTTATAGAGTCGTTGAAATATCCCGTGGTGTTGGTATGTCTTCTTCCAAATTTATTTTCTTTTGTTTCAGTTGTAATCTACGTCTACGAAATCTAATCGATTCATTTGCATTTTCGTTGACACGAGAACTCTCTCCTTCTTCTAACTTTCTTCCAAATGGCAAGTTAGGATCCATTTGGTATAAAAATCTGTGAAATACGTCGCACACATATATATAGGGTCAACATTGTACGGCACGAATGCTGCAAACTACAGTACAATGCCGCATGTTGGACATGCGGCATTAGGGACAATGCCGCATGTCCAACATGCGGCATTTGCTTAGGTGGACGGCTCGGCCACGTGGGATACGGGGTTCGCGTGCCACATAGAATGCCGCATGTCCAACATGCGGCATTGCATATTTTTAAAAATAGTTTGAAAAATGGTATATTTTGGTGAATTGTTTCAGATTTTTGTATATATCGGCCAAAAACCCTGCACAACGGTCGATACCCTTGAATAATCGTTAGTTTGGGCCACAATATCCTCCCAAAGACAAAATTACAATATGCCAAAATTCTAGTACTCCTACTTGCATTGGTGATCTCCAAAGTCAGACTGAGAGATTAGTCTTTTCGATGCAAACAAAACAAAGAAAAAAAAAACGTGAAATGGGAGAAATACTTGGGTGCTGAGCGGTTATATGATATCAACATATGGTCCCGGGTGAGTATTTTAGCTGTCCAAATTTTTTTTGGATGACCCAGATTTCATACCAATCCTTCTCCTCTCTCTCTCTCTCTCTCTCCCCTCTTTCTCTTTTTACAATCTGGACCGTCAAAAATATTTTGGAATAGTCGAGATGCTTGACAAGTACCACCACCACGTGATACCTGTCCCGCACCCCAAGTTTTTCTCGTGATAATAAAAGAAGTTAAAAACGTCACAAACTGGAATGTCAATATGATGTAAAAACGTAAGCATTAAAATGCGGAGTAATTTATTTACTTATTAGGAAGAGAAAATCTTTTTACGGACGACCTGAAAATGACCCTTTACGGAAGCCCCCAAAGGGATCCCACTGACAACTCATCGCAATAATCTGATCCGGTCATCTTGTAGAGCGCGCAGAGTAGTATGTATATGCAAAAAATAAGCTTGACCCGATATCGATAGATATGTCAAAAATTGAATTTTGGTGCAAAAAAACAACGGCCTGGATCTTTTTAGAACTTCAACTTCTGAAATGATCCAGGCCGTTATTTTTTTGCACTAAAATTCAATTTTTGACATACCTCTCGATGACGGGTCAAGTTGATTTTTTGCGTATACATACTATTCTACGTGCTCTACAAGATGACCGGTTCAGATCATTGCGCTGAGATGTCAATGGAGCCCCAAAAGGGGATTCCGTAAAGGGTTCCTTTCAGGACCCTCCGAAAAAAAGATTCTCTCACTATTAGGAATGTAAGAATCTATGGCCGATGCACTTGAATTACAAATTTGTGGAGAAACTTAAGATATATATATATATATATATATATACGGAAATTTTCTAGTCCAAACCTCCCGAGAATAAGAAAAAAGTGATTTTTTTTGTGTTGCAAATTATTTTTGGAAAATCCGAGCCGTCCAATGTGTTCAGAAGGTGTTTTCAAGGGTCCACGCGGGAAATCTTCAAAAAAAAAAGTACCGGGAAGGGCTTGATCCAAGCAGTTTTCGCAAAAACTGTAAATATAAAGTTTTTGCGAAAACTGCTTGGATCAAGCCCTTCCCGGTATTTTTTTTTGAAGATTTTCTGCGTGAACCCTTGAAAACACCTTCTGAACACATTGGACGGCTCGGATCGTCAAAAAAATGCTCGGATCATGGAGTCCCAGAGTCCCGGATCCCGGATGTGAAGCTTTCCATATATATATATAGGTGGATAAAGTTGACTGAAAAACAAACTTTTATACTTGACATATTGATTATAATAATTTGTGAATTGATTATGCAAGTTTGTTTTAGAACCTAATGTTTATGTTTGGTATTGGTTCATTTTTTTGTTTGGAGTGCCTTAGTAAATGAGGAGATAATTTAGGGGTGGAGTGCCTCCAATGATTTTTATATCTTGAAAATGGTAGTTTTGTAACTTCATTAAAATTTAGAGTGTCTGCATATAAAAAGAGAGCTCCAAAATCAGCACCCAGTTTAAAAACACCCTCTATCGTTTGGCCTAAAATTCTAAAATACTTTTCTTTTCCTTTTTTTAAACTAAAAATACAGGAAAACAAATAGTATTTTTTTTTTTTGAAAAATGAAAGGAAAGAAAAAAGGAAAAGCATTTTGGCGAAAATTGCGGTGGCAGCTTGGTTTGTGTTGAGTCTTGAATGAGCAACTGAGCCTGCCTGCAGTTTCTTTCTTTCTTCCTGGTTGAATTTTCTCGCCAACCAAACAAGCAAGCAACCAATAAAAATCCCCTCTTTCCCTTTTCCATCTTCTTCCCCTATTGTTCAGCACAGCACCATTCACACACATCTTTCTCATGGATTCTCGCCTTTTCCTCTCCCTTTCTTTCTGTTTCCTCTCTCTTTTCCCTCATCTCGCGCATTCTGCTCTTCGATTACCCAGCTTGCTCGGAGACAAGAACACGTACACCTCTCTTTCTCTCTCTACATATCTATACATATTATATAACTATATATATAGATATGTATCTACATGCCCAATTTCCATTCTTAAAAGTTTGTCAAAGTTCCATTTTCATCTGGGTAAATTTTCACATCAAGTATCCAGGATAAGCAGTTCTTTCCAGAAATGTAAAATGATTATCGAGGTGTATATTGCTAATTAATTTGACATGGATCACATAATTTTTGTTGTGTTGTTTAATTTTACAGACAAGGGTCGGTGCTTAGATTGACGACTGGTATTTCATCTGCCGCTGTTGATCCATCTAGGGTAACTCAAATCTCTTGGCGTCCTAGGGCTTTTATTTACAGGGGTTTCTTGACTCATGAGGAGTGTGATCATCTTGTTCGTCTGGTTAGTTTCTTACATTCCTTTTTGATCTTAGACCAGTTCATGGATCTAATAACAGGGTTTTATTCTCTCTTTGTATGCCTTAATAGGGTTGGCAATACCGCAATAGAATGCATTAAGTGGATTTGATCTTGGTTTCTCTGCTTTGCCGAACCTGAGAAAATCAAAATTTACTCTTTTTCTAAAATCATTTTTCTTCGTGAGAGTAGAAAATGGGTGAAAAAATAAGAGGAAAAAAAATGATTTAATTGCTGGTGAACATTTGTAACTGTGGTTTGGATTGATTGAATGAGTGAGTAGACCAGGGATAAGTTGGATTTGATCACTTAGTGCATCTCCAATTGGCAAGCTAAAAGTCTTGCCCAAGTCAATTTGTGGCTTAGATCCTCAAAAATACTTCTCCAAGGTTGTGCCAAAATCCTAGCGGCACAGGATTTGGCAAAACTAAATATGCCATGGCACCAAAAGCCATGTCACCAAATCAAGCATTCCTCGGGACTTGAGCCAGTTGGCAAAAATTTATGTGAGAATTGATTGTTCCAAAATGTCTTGTGAAACTCCCAAAGAATAGTATTTTAGCACGTTAGCTAGCCAAAATGGTGTTTGCAGTGAGATTTTGGCTTCAACTCTGTTACCTAGTATGTGGATTGTACCGGTTCAAGGAATGGGTACAACACGTGGTACGCCACATGCCAAAATAGTGGTCCGATAGGTGTAGCGTTCTTAAGGCAACAAAATCAACTTATTTAATTCCAAGCGATGTATATTCCATAAAAAAAGATATTATTTTTCGTATTTCTCTTGCAAAACTCATTTGTACGTGCATAATAACTTCTCTCTTGCCAAAACTCCGTACATTTGATTATTTGAAGAAACTTGGGGCTTGCTTTGGATCACTAAACTCACATGGAACAAAGGTGTACCATGTCTGGGAATGTGGTCCAAAACATGACTCGAGCATTCCCTGGTAACTTCTGGCTTGAACCCTTTGTTCTTATATACATCTTCTGATATGGAATTTGGTGTGATTGAATTTGGTTAAGTAGGCCAAGGATAAGCTTGAGAAGTCAATGGTTGCTGACAACGAATCGGGAAAGAGTATAGCCAGTGAAGTTCGAACGAGCTCTGGCATGTTTCTGAGGAAGGCCCAGGTGAGTGAAGCTTGTATTCAGTCTGGAATTATCAATCTGTCAAAAGTTATTTCTTATAACTCAGTAGAATCATGGTCGAGTTCCTTAAATTGGGTTTATTGCTGCTCCCTCCGTCCCAGAATGTTATTCCATTATGAGAAGATGTACAATTTTTGGATAAAAAAATATAGTACCTCTGTTCATAATTTTTCTAAAATTCTTGTTAACAAATTAAAGATTTCAATGAGTTAGTTATTTTGGTGTCAAAAAATTTAGAAATACTATGCGGGCAAGTACTTAACTTTTTTGATCCGATAATTGTACGTCTTTTTGTAATGGACTACTTTTTGGGATGGAAGAGTATTATAAAAACAATGGAGAAAAAGTAAAAATACGTTGGAGAGTACGCACCATTCTTGATGGAAGTGAAGATATTACCAAAAAAAAGCACAAAGACCATAATAGGTGGAGGTAAGCTCTTAGTTGTTACCAGTTTTCTCCCTGACCAATTGCATGTTTAGCTGTAACGTGGATGAATACTATGATAATGTATGTAGCCCTGATGATCCCAAATGTTTAGGATCTTGCGCCTTTTTGTGGGTTAACTATGAACGTTTTGGACAATTTCAACCATCTGCCGGAGGGAGTTGGGTTTTTAACTTTACCAGTTTGGGAAACAGGGTCTGCATTGGGCTAGGCTTTATACTACTTATGAATTTTTTCCTTTGTATTGATCAATCCGTAACTTCGTCTGAAACAAATTGTAAATGAAAAGTGACATTATTCGGGCTTTGGCCACCCTTCAAGTTTATGTGTAGGCAATGCTAAAGTTATGTGAGAATGATCATTCTTTTTTCTTCATTTGAATTAAAACTCATTGAGATAGTCAGGCAGTGAAAGTATGTTCGGTCTACTTCTTAAGCCTTGTGGAGAACTAAATATATATGATAGTGACTGAGCTACACAGAAGGTGGACACATTTTTATTTCTACCTCTCCAGATCAAATTTCTTTACATGTGCGATGGAGGCTTAATTTAACTCTGGCTGGGTTCATGTCAATTGGGCTAGCTAAAAACATAAGTGATCGGTGTTGCGTAATCATATCTGATATATGGTTGAGTATAGCTTTGGGTCTATACTCTATACTAGTAACAATTGGGAAAGTGGTCATAGATTGCTCATATGGTTGGTAGCAAGAGTTTTCTTTAATTTTTCTTTTTCCTAGAATCCAATGGAAGTGTCTGCTGTGAAGGAATGTCGTTCAGTGTATCGATCATATTTCAAAGGCAGCAAGAATGAAAACAATAATATGGTCATAAATTGCACAAAGTGGATATAAATCTTTATCATGTCTTTTAGGAATTCTCCCTCTGGCTCTTAATCAACAACGGTTTGATGAGCTCGTGGAGCATATAATGATTACTACAAAACATTCTCTTAAGAGACAGACTACGAATGAAGATATTAATTTATCTTGTTTGTTTTATGCCTCGGCCCCTGTCATCACTAATAGTGTAAAAGTTTTACACTTTCTTGAAATGTGGAAACTAAATTTTTTCAGTAGCTTGGTTCTTCACACACAGGAAGATCCTTTTGTTTACACAAAGAAAACCACAAAAAGATCATTTTTTTTTTACACACAGACCTCCTGATTCGTGAAGAAATGTTTTTATAACTTCGGTATTCTGTTTTATCCTATCGTGTATATATGTGGTCGCCTGTATTATCATACTACTTACCACTATCTTCAACTTATGTCAATCTTTCTTGCTGTTCCTTGTTTCACTTTTCAAGGATGAAGTAGTTGCCGGTATCGAGGCTAGGATTGCTGCCTGGACCTTCCTCCCTGAAGGTAAACTGCCAAGCATGCTTACTGCCATTGAATTTCATATATCGCTTTATCGGCAACTAGTTCTCATAACCCACCTTAACCTAATTTTGTGATCAGAAAATGGGGAGGCCATGCAAATACTGCACTATGAGCATGGTGAAAAGTACGAACCCCATTTTGACTACTTTCATGACAAGGCCAATCAAGAACTGGGTGGGCATCGGGTTGCCACTGTACTTATGTATTTGTCTGAGGTCGAAAATGGTGGAGAAACAATTTTTCCAAATTCAGAGGTATACCATACTTGTTGATTCTGCACTTCTTTCAAGTTTTTAAAAAATAAATAACTTTCCACCTGCTGCTTGGGAGCTGAGTAACAGCTTTTGATTGTCTACAGGCTAAAGATACTCAACTGAAAGGCGATGACTGGTCTGACTGCGCTAAAAATGGCTATGCAGGTACAATTGCTTATCCGCACAGACTCTCTGTAGTCCATTTTCTTTGCTTCACAGCCTTCGTAATTGGAAAGAACTGTCAGATTTGTGTAAAATTAGAGAGGTTACAATTGGAGAGGTTTGTGTGATAGAATTGATGAGTTTGATCCAAACTTGGAAATGGCTTCATTGAAGCTGTATGATAAGTTAATGGTCTAAAATTACTTTAACCATCTCAGCGTTGTCAATAAAGCATGGCTTAGAGTTGGCGTCTAGGAAAGTTGTTTTCTTGTTTGGCTTGTGCTCCAATTTATCATCACCATGATTCATGCGATGCCACGTCAACTGTGTGGAATTTCGTAGTTGCCTTCATTTTTGCTGTCTAGACGGTGGGTATTTGAAAAGATAGTGCAACAAAAACAAGATAAGAATTGGGAAGTCAAGTAATTTTCATTAGCGTGAATTGTGGGAAATTGCAAAGTTGTCCTCATGTTGGTTAATGGATTGTAGCCATTTTGAGAAAGAATATGACAAAAACCAAGATGTGAATTGGGTGTCTACCATTGTCGAACTCAATTAACGTGCAGCATAAATTTCCCAGCATATTTTACACATCTCATATTTTTGGTTATTGTTTAATTTTCTTGCAGTGAAACCTTACAAGGGGGATGCATTGCTGTTCTTTAGCCTTCATACTGATGCTACTACGGACCCACTGAGCTTGCACGGGAGCTGCCCTGTGATCGAGGGCGAAAAGTGGTCTGCGACCAAGTGGATTCACGTGAGGTCTTTTGACAAAACAATGAAGACTACAGGAGATTGCGTTGATGAGAATGACAACTGTGCGCGATGGGCTGCTGCTGGGGAATGTGAAAAGAATCCGGTCTATATGGTAGGTTCTCAGGGAGCTCTCGGAAATTGTAGGAAAAGTTGTAAGGTGTGCTCATCATAGGGGAACCATGTGCATCTTGATTTTGTTCTTCACTGTTGTATATGGTAACATTAAGAGAGAGAGAGAGAATTTTTGTAGTTGCTGATGCTTTCCACAGGATAGTGAAAGCATTAATCTATTTTTCTTGCTGTGATTCTCTGTCTCAAAATATAGAAAAACGGCCCTGTTCGGTAAGGGGTTTTAGTTTTGTTGACATTATCATTTCCCTAATTTCTCTCTCTATCTTTCTTCACTCATTACATCTGCTTACATCATCAAAACTAAACTAAACTACAAACCGAACACAACCGTTGTTTTTTTTTTTTTTACTAACGCAGAGAGTGAGTTTGATCATTGTGCCTGCCTGCCTGGGATTATGGATTTTGCAAACAGTAGGTTTCCTGTTGATGTCCAATTTGGGGGAGGAAGAAAAGAAAATAACTGTGTAATAAGTGGTGAATATCACTTACTGTGGGTATGGCTGTAAGCTACTTGAGCCCGACGTGTTCTCAACTTGTTAAAAACATGTTCGATATTACTTCAGTATGAAAAAAAGAAATTAAAGGCTCTGTTTGTTTCAGGCGAAAATGTCTTAAAGTTCGCTAAATTTTTAGACCGAGGCTCGAGGTTGTCTACGCCTGATGAACGACATTTGATAAATTATCAAAATAATTGTTTCATGAATAAAATTATTGAATTAAATCAAACACTGAAATGAAATCAATTTAGGTATTATATTCCTAAAGAATTTAATTCCTAGAATCGTATACTTATTCTTACTCAAAATTTGGGTTATCTAAACATAGCCTTTTAAGGGGACAGAAATCTTAATCTTTGTTCGGATGTCAATGAGGCTAAAGAATGACATTAACACCACAAAGAATGTCAGTTCTGGTAACGACAAATTTTGAAAAAATAATGAAGAAAATTGGTGGTTTTGATGTCGTAACACAAATCTAAACCTCCCACGCCTCAATTTTAGGGACTAAATTGGGCATTTCCAGCAAATTGGACATTTATCAGTTGTCCTTCAAATAGTTTTGGGAAAATTTTATCTAATTTGTTACCATACTTTTAAGCCCTCAAACACAATCGTGCCAACCCAAAACAACCCAACCCCAAAACAAATCACCAAACAAATTCCCTATAAAATGGGAAAACCCCCCCAAAGCCACCTAAACAAGAAAACCGGCTAAGTTTGTTACAAGGAAAGGAAAGAGAGAGAGAGAGAGAGAGAAAAGGAAGAGGAGAGAGAGACTCAAATGATTCAAGATCCATGACTACATTGCAGAGATCATCTGTTTCCTTCCGGAGACAAGGCTCGTCTGGCCGCATTTGGGACGACCAGCTACGCAACATACACCAGCCACCAAAGTCCGGAGAGCTCCATGCCAAGACCGTTGCCTTTGACAAAAGCCAACCAGAAAAGGAAATTGGCAATCCTCAGTCATCCGCGGCCACCCCCCGGCCTTCTGAGAATAAGGTTGATCCTTCGGTCCCCCTCCCGCCGCCTAAATCTAAGAGTAGGGCCCAAAAGTGCGCTATTTTCCGGTGTTGTGTGGCCCCCCTGCCTAGTTAGAAGAAGCCAACTCGATTGTATAACGCATTCTTCATTCATATGATTTATGAATTCTTTGTTTGTCATGCAAAATCATGCAATAACGACAAACATATATGGGCAGTTGCTATTTGCAGACAATTTATGGTTTATCTGGTTTTGAAGTTTGTTCTTTACCCAATTATGCAGAATCCTGACACTTCTTGTTCATTATTCTCCATCTGATTGTCTTCTAGGCTGTGTTTGGATGAACATTTTGTAGAGGGATTTGTCGAGGTATGTTTCACTTACGCTTGCCTTTTCTTTTCCCTCGACAAGAACCCTCCACAAATCATTCAGCCAAACATAGCCTTTTAAATTAATAATCTGTTTTCTCGCTAGGGTTAGATACAGGTTGGTATTCTTTAAAATGGGTACTTTTGTAGAATCTAGGTTTCATACATGTGATAATATCATATGGCTAATCAAACATCAGATTAGTAAAAATGCAATTTTGTAACAGCTGAAAAAATGCATCAATCCTCATCTTCTGTGAATGTGGAAAACATTCAAGAAAATTTCGGCGTCTTTTAGGTAATTTTATATCATACCGGTTTCGCATTGTACACTTGTGTATTCATCTCCGAGCATAGAATACAAATGTTCAATGTCAAAATCAGTGACTATCCGATGACAATTTTTGTATTGATAATTGGGTGTCCGAGCTAATTTACGCACACCTCGAATAATCCTGAGATCCTTCAGGTAACGACCAATAAGAACAGGTGCAATAACCCCCAGGAGTTGGTAAAGTGGTCTTACCTTGCGACTTACGGGTTTACTCCCACCTAAGATCTCAAGTTTGATTCCCCTTGCCAGCAAACTCTTGGGGCCACTGGGGGTTATGCCTATCGTTACCTCTAGGGCCCTGGAATTAGTATTTAGTCGAGGTACTCGCAGGCTGGTCCGGACATTCGGTTATCAAAAAAATAAGAATAGGTGCAATAAGCCCTAAATTAATTCTCATCTTCTACATGCCTTCTGGTTTTGATGGCGCGATGAATGAGAGTCCTCTTTGCTCAAAAACCCCTGCTGTGTATTTAGGCCCTTGACTCAAAACCCAAGTTGCTGGTATTTAGTATAATCAATTTCATTCAGTCTAGCACAACATAGCAAATGCTCCGGCAAGTCTTCTGCCTTGTTCCCCTGTTTCAATTTTCAGAAAATTCGCATAAAACGTAATGCTGAAACTAAGCAGTGCCTATGACAATTTTCTTGTTGAAGAAAATTTACCTGAATGGTCAAACCAAAATCCAAAATGCAGAGCTTCAATCTGTCCTGAAATGCTTCAAAACCCTTTCTAGGGATATAGCTGAACCTGTGCATATCTAAATCAATCTCAAAGTAGTTTTCTCCCTGTAAGAATTTTCAGAAAATAGATCTTATTAGCACTTTAACGGGAAGTTTTCGAGCAAAATACTCGTTTAGATCCAATTTCGAGACCATACAATTTAGAGGATACGAAAACTATTGCAGAAGTTCATCAACTGACCATGCAAATGGATGAGATTCAAAAACATAAAAGCATAGCATTATTCAACTGTATTGAATATATTTCGCAAGTTTTAACAAAAATAAAAATAAAAATTTACCAAGTAAAATTCATGTTGAGGACGCGAAAGAACAGGCTTCTGATTGTAAGCATTCATAAGCTTCCTCTCAGCAGCACTCAAATGAAGATCCTCCAGGTTTACCACTCGACCCAAGATTTTCAGTCTTTCCCTGAAGGGTGCGACTGTATCCAAAGGAAAACCTCTGATCCTCTCAACTTCATCATCAATTAACCTCTGTCATGGAAATATATGCGCCAAATTATGAAATTTTGTGCTATAAGATTAATAGCCACAGAGTGTATTCCGTATTGAGCCAACACAACGCATGCAACGGTCCTTATGAAATACACTTTTTCTATTTTTGAAAAACAAGCCTAGGGGGAAGCATGAAGTAGAAAAATATCCGTCTTACCCGGATATTTTCTTGAAAATGAAGTGGAAGATCTTTCGAATAATTTCCAGATAGCTTGAAGTACAAAACATAACTCATTCCTTCTCCATCGTGTTCATTTTGGAATATTGAAGCAGGATACAATGGTATCTGTGTAAGAGAAAACAGAGAGAAACAAGAGGGCAAAAAAGAAGCCTGTCAATCAGAACCCCAAATTCTCGTATATGTATAGGCGTATGTTGGCTTTATGATCTGCCAAATTGTATTGAGATGTGCACATAGAAGTGTAGATAAAGTTTCCAATGCTATAAAATTTACATGATCGGATATTTAGACATTCACAAGTTGATTTAGACATGCTGTGTTAAACATAGTGACTGAATATTAAAAGTAAATTACCTGAAGATTAACAACAAGAATAGCTGGGACTTCTCCAGAGGAATTTATGACGGGAAGTTCCACAAAGCGAGCAATATGATCAATTTTCCGTGGAGATAAGAATACGTCAACACCAAAAGGATGAAATGCAGCAGGGTTTGAAGCAAAAACTTTCTTTTTATCCCTGTCAAAAGAATAAAAGCAATGCAACATTGAGTTCAGCTTGACAGTGTCAGCCACTTGAAATCTATTCAATTTTTTTTTAATGCAGGAGAACTTCAGTCCTTCAAATAAGGATGATCACGGAAACTTTAACTAATCTTCTTCAAAAAGCAGTAACAGCAAAGAGTTATCCTGTCATTTCATTTCATTTCAGAATTATGCCATGAACACTGTTAATAAATTTAGGGGAATAACCATATTAATAGTTTTCTCTTACCTAAGATAGTTAGGTCCGCGTACTTTAAAAGTACTTGGCTCAATCGGAGACCAACAATCAGACATTTTCTTGTCTGGTGGACAGTAAGGAACTTGGGAACCTGCATTCGGTCTTTTCAGAAGTGCCCTTGGTGACACTGAAACGGGGAAATGAAAAACGATTAGAAGTTTGCATTGTTATTTTATCAAAACGAAAAGTTCCCAAAGAATTCCTAACGGATAGAGATCACTAGTTCAACATGTGCAATGTTCATAGTTATCCGATCGAAAACAAAATCGTGAATGGAAAGATTCATGACCGATTTTCATCCCTTAATAGATTTCGCAAATAGATACTATCAATTTTTTTATCAATTGTGAATCATAAGATTCTAGTAACTATGGCAAGGATGAACGAACATGAGCAAAGCTGGAGTCAGTGATATACATACATAGCGTAGGATGAGCTTGGTCATCCTTCCATCTAAAGGAGAATTTTAAAGCCGCCTTTCTCCTCATACTTGGGGTGTTGGGGCTTAGGGGTCTTCTTTTTTCATCTGAAGGAGCAACACAAGCAAGACAAGGTAAACAAGTATTGGGAAGAAGTCCGCAATTGTGCAACACCCCTGTTTGATTATCTTCATCACTTTCGTCCATGCGTTGAACAGAAATTTCATGAAGCACGATGGGGTGGTTCACATCATCTTGGGGATCATTATGTTTCAATGGAGCTTCAAGGTTCTTCACAACATCTCGGGGATCATTGCATCTCAATTGAGGATCAAAATCTTTTGGATGCAGATCAAGGTTTTCTTCGTTCTTAGCAACCTCTCCTCCAAATTTACTTTCAGATATATCATCTGCAAATGCTGAACTCGGGTATCAAATAAATTAAGATCGCCCCGGTTGGTTAAAAAATTCAATCACTTTAGCTAAATTGGAATATATGCTTGCTAGATTTAAGTCCAAACAGCATACCGTCTTCAACACTTTGGAAATCATCATTGCAATCAGAGTCAATTGTCATTGAAGCGTCGAACCATGAATCTGCATTTTCTGTTGACACCGTTCAAAATTCAAACATCAGCTCAACGTACCACGAAGAAATCCGGACAAACAAAGACGAAAATTTCCAATTCAATGACAATTTCAGTCTACTATACTAATCTGGGCAACCCTGTTGCTAAGGTATTTGAAGTCAACACTCACATTCTCAATCATAACGGGAAGCTGACATGTTTCACCTCTCATTATTATGAGGTGTTTCCAAAAATTTCTGCCCTTTTTATTTCCTCATTGAGTTAGTTCTTCAATATAACTATTTTCTTTCCTACAATATAACTACTTTATTTTGTTCTCATTTTTGCAACCTTACCAATAAAAGTAAGTACAATAAATTTCCCAATAAATAAAAGTTACTACAACTGAGCTGGCCCAAGCACCCGGACACCGAGTTATTGGAAAAAAGTGAGAGTTTGTCACTCATCTTGTTGCTTTCTCCCAAGAAATCCATAAAAAAAAAAATGCAGTCTTGAGCGATTCACAAATCCAGAGAGATAATTGGAACAACAAGAATAACACCCAAAATGCAACTAATTAGAAAGAGAACAGAACACATTGTTACTGGTAATGTAGAGAGAGAGAGAGAGAGATGATCGGAAGCAGGCACCTTGAAATGGCGAATTGCAATAAAAAGTTGGATCTTTGTGGTCCGATTGATCCACCAAATTAAGCCCTTGACACGAAGTTATTTTTTTCTTCTTCAATCTCCTCTTCCTCCTTCGTTTAATCATGCATCCCTCATCTTTAGACCCACATATTCCCATTCTCTCTCTCTCTCTCTCTAAAAACTTTCTTCAGAACAAAGTTTGTTCTCCAAATCTCTCTCTCTCTCTCTCACTTTACTTTGGTCTTTACTCTCATTACATGCGGCGCGGCGGCATCAATGGACATGCAGTAGTGAGGAGTAATTTTCTTCCACTTTGGAAATTCGAAAAAGGGCCAGCCAACTACTCTCCAAAGCTGAATTCAATGGCCACTGTCTCCGGCTTAAATTCGGTGCTCCCCTGTCCTTTCTCTCTATAAATACGGAGGATTAATCAAGTACAATTATTTTATGTACTCATATCTCTGACTAGATTTTTGCACACCCACTCACAAATGTAGTGTACTAGTAATAATTGATTGAAATGCAAACCAATTTGGTGGTTGATTATGTGTGCTTGTCACCGGGCAATCACTGAAAACATGGCAAGGTATGGTATCGGGCTATGCAAGGCATGTTATAACATGGGCTTGACAAGCACATGTCGTGTCATGCCTTGTCATGTTTCCAGCGATTGTCAGGTGACAAGCATAAGTCGTGCCATGCCATGTCTTGCCTAGCTCGGTGCCACGCCTTGTCATGTTTCCAGCTTCGAATCATGTTTCCAGCTTCGAATCATGTTTCCAGCGATTGCCCGGTGACATCGAGACTTAGAAATTTTTTTCTCTTAATATTTTTATTAACTCTTTTAGGGTTCATCTATATAGAATTTTGTTTCAGCTTCAAATGAGACTTCCCATAATTACTAATTGAGTAAGTCGCGTGGGACACTAGTTATTAAAAAAATTAATTAAAGACTTCCCATAAATTGTTTCTCTTAATATCTTCATCGACTCTTTTAGGGTCTGTCTTCATAGAACTTTACTTCAGTTTCAAATGAGATTTTCTATAATTAATTGAGTAAGCTCGTCGCGTGGGACGCTAGTTATTAAAAAAATTAATTAAAGAGTTATATTTGTTTTTTTTTTTAATCTGTTAATGAAGAGTTCAACGAAAATAAAAGGCGCAATTGGATTTTTTAACAAGACAATTATCTATTTCTATTTTATCTGACTGGGAAAAAGGAGGTGTCGGTCGGATTGGAAGACGGTGTAGTGCGCATAACGCACTGTATCATGTAGTGCATCAGTCGACCGTCTATTTCAACAATGCATATGTCGGATTTAATTGTTTGAATTAAATTCGAGCCGTTCATTATCGAAATGGACAACCAAATATAGTGTACTATACTATACAGTGCGTTTCGCCTACTACAGGGTTCCCTGGTCCGGTGTCGGTTGTGGCGGAAATGGAGGTATTTGAAGGAGGAGTGAGCCAGCTGATCAATCACGGAGAGGTATACCTCAACGTCAGAAAAAAAAAAAACAAAAAAAGGCGCAGTTTTTGACTACTTTTAAAAGTTGATGATTGGGTACGCCTACAATTATCGACCGGAAACCTGTGCTGGTGGAGGGACCACGTTTCCTATAGAGGACTGCCACGTGGCTTAATATATACTAATTGAGGGGCGGAAATTTTTTCTTACGTAATTAGATACTCCTACGTGGGAGAGTTATTCAGTGGCCCTGGAACACCACCACGTAGTGGCGCAAGCCGCTTTTTCACCATGGGCAAAGTTAAGCGAGTAGATTCCACCTCAACATGTGGTAGAAAAAAGGAAGCGGGGGGGACGCTGTGAGCACAGCTGCACGGCGAAACGACGTCGTTTTGATGTTTTTTTTTGTTCCCCTTAACTGCTCTGCAAGGGCTCTGCTTGACACCCTTACTTGCCCATTTTTCTCATCCTGCCGAAAACGACTACTGCACAGCAACAATATTTTCCATCAGTAAGTACAAAATGTTGGGAAGTCTTAAGATACATATGAGGATCTTTCTTTGTTCCTTCAGCTATTTAATTTTGTAAGAGAATAAGTGTCTTCTTCCTGCACTAAGATGCAACTTTACCAACCTCTATGCATCACAAATGGTGATCGTGATAGGCTGAAAAAATCACGAACGAATTTTTTTTTCCCATTTGCATGAGCCCCATTCTGTTGGAAAATACCTCATTTTGCTGTGCAACAGTCGTTTTCGGCAGGATGAGAAAAATGAGGAAATAAGGATGTCATACAGAGTAGTTGAGGGGAAACCAAAAAACATCAAAATTTGATGGTGTTTGGGTTGGGTTGGGGTGGGGGTTTGGAGGTTGAGAAGGTGCGGTGGAGGAGGCGGGATAGAGAAGACATTGATGGTTGTGGTGGTGGTGGGGGAAACCAGAGGGAAATGGAGGGAGACGGCGGCAATGAGTAACCGTTTTGGTGGCGCAAGGAAATGGGTCAGAGAGGTTAGTGGGCAACGGCTGTAAGAAGGGCTTTGACTAGAGACGTTAAACAGAGCACATATGCTTGATTGTGCAAATTAAGTACTGAGATCAAGAATGCAATTGCCTCCAGAGAGATTTTTAGAATTTTTTTTTGAAACATAGGTGTCACGAAATTTTCATTACTGTATTTACCCCAATTGTCAGTTTGGAAACATCATGCTCTGAAGTCGAAATGTTCATCACTATGTTTGCCCCAATTGCTAATCTCGAAAGAAATGATGAGATGTTGATTTCCATGAGGGCTGCAGAAGAACATTCTCAAGAGATAAGTTGGTTTGCCCAAAAGTTTTGAAAATTAAAGTTTTCAAAAATTAGTGACATTTTATTAATTTTTTTGTCGCTGGAAGTGGTGGGCTTGAGATGGGGTGGTATTTTTTTGAATTTTATATTCGAAATTCCAAATTTTTTTTTAAAAAGTGACATTTCACTAATTTTTTTGGTTGCCGAAAGTGGTCGGCCAGAGGTGGGATGGTAGGTTGGCCGGAGGTGGGGTGGTAATTTTTTCAAATTTTATGTTCGAAATTTAAATTTTTAAAAATTAGTGACATTTCACTAATTTTTTTGGTCTCCGGAGATGGGGTGGTGATTTTTTTTTTAATTTTATTTACGAAAATTTGAATTTTTAAAAAATGAAAGTGGTCGGCCAGAGGTGGGATGGTGGTCGGCTAGAGGTGGGGTGGTGATTTTTTTGAATTTTATGTATGAAATTTGAATTTTTAAAAATTAGTGACATTTCACTAATTTTTTTGGTCTCTGGAAGTGGTTGGCCGGAGGTAGGGTGGTATTTTTTTGAATTTTATGTACGAAATTTGAATTTTTAAAAATTAGTGACATTTCACTAATTTTTTTGGTCGCTGAAATTGGGTCGGCCAGAGGTGGCGTGGTGGTAGGCCGGAGGTGGGGTGTGATGATTTTTTTGAATTTTACGTACGAAATTCGAATTTTTTAAAATTAGTGACATTTCACTAACTTTTTTGGTCGCCGGAAGTGGTCGGCTGGAGGCGGGGTGGTCATTTTTTTTAATTTTTAAAAATTAGCGACATTTCACTAATTCTTTTGGTCGCCGGAAGTGGTTGGCCAGAGGTGGGGTGGTGGTCGGCCTGAGTTGGGGTAATGATTTTTTTGAATTTTATGTACAAAATTTGAATTTTTAAAAATTTGGTGACATTTCACTAATTTTTTTGGTCACCGAAAGTGGTGAGCCAGAGGTGGGTGATGGTTGGAGTGATTTTTTTGAATTTTATGTACAAAATTTGAATTTTTAAAAATTAGTGACATTTCACTAAATTTTTTGGTCGCCAGGAGTGGTGAGCCAGATGTGGGTGGTAGTTGGTTGGAGAGCAGGTGGAGGGTACGATGGTGATTTTTTTGAATTATATGTACAAATTTAGAACTTTTAAAAATTCGTGAGATTTCACTAATTTTTTTGGTCGCCGAAAGTGGTCGGCTAGATGTGGGTGGTAGTCGGTTGGAGGTATGATGGTGGTTTTTTTGAATTTTATGTCTAAAATTAGAACTTTTTAAAATTAGTGACATTTCACTAATTTTTTTTGTCTTTATGTTAGATTGCAAAAGTTCCTTGTCCTTCCTTTTAAAAATGTCAAATGTTTTTTGTTTTTATGTTCGATTACAAAAGTTCCTTATCATTCCTTTTTAAAATGTCAAATCTCACACATTCGCTTCATGGGTCTATCGTTATGAATAAGCACTTGTGCACATGCAAACTTCTACAAAAACTACATCTATGCGATTGAGTGTGCGGAAGTTTATGTTAGGGCCGACATCAAATCTTAAAATGACCTTCTATTTATAGCTCACTGGGCTGATAATAAGACAAGAAGAAGGAAAAAAAACACACTCCAATGTATTTTTTCACTCTTCTATACACTTTTAAACGTTTCGATAAACTTTTCAAACCTTAATGACAGCCCAATTGGTTGATTTTAGAATTTTCCTATGACAATGGTGAAGAAGACTTCTAATATTGTTAATGTTGGTGGAATATTTCGTTGAAGCATTCTTTTCTTCAAGTTCTGAATTAGAATTTGATAACATGTCATTTTCAATTTACACAACAGAAAATCTAAAATATTTTTGTGACATAGGCAAGTATTCACGTTTGTTTATGGAAAATTCATTTCTTAAACGTAACATTAAAAAGTTTTGTAATTACATCTGAACAACGCAATAGGTAGGCCCGAGTTGCGCATAAGTTGTGCCGGGTTAGAAAATGTAACTTGTTAAGCTCAACTTAGCGTTGGTGGGCTTTCGATTTGGACTCCAAATCAATTCCTACCCGGAAAAAGAAGCCTACTCAATTACAGGCCGAGCGGCCAAGCCCAGCTCTGGGTCAAGTAAAAGGCTGATTAATACGGCCAGCGTGTAGCATCTTCATCAGTGGCTGAGCCACAAATAAAAGTCGGAGGGGGCCGGATTATGAAATAAATTTTTATAGGATGATTTTTTCAAAGATTATCCAGCAATTCGAGTTTTAATGGGATGTGTTGATAAATTAAAAAATTAATCACTAATAGTTTTGTTATCATGTCACTCGATGAACACATTATCATCATTACATGGTATCATTCACCATAAGAAATAAAAAATTATTCTTACTTTTTGATTATTTTTGAAATTGGATAAATTTTTTTTTCCGAATATCTACAATAAAAAATGTAAAATATACTCCAAAATAGAAAATCGGGAGGGGCCGGGGTGTAGATTCTTCATCCTATTGATATGGTGCATCAAGTTTTGCTTTCTGAGCGTTTTTTTTTTTCTTCAATATATGTGGGAAGAATGATCTATCTCGTAAAGCGTGAAGAACTAAAAAACCCAAGAACCCACTTAGTGGAACGGGGCATAAATCCTCCAATTTAGGTGGAATTAATCGATTAACCTCATTTCACTAACACATTTGCATAATGAGATTCGATCAAGGCGATTCTCCTATTGTCTAAATTAACCAAAATTCATGTTTATATGAATTTCAAGACAAATCATTTTAGTCACATACATTCACTACAAGCCTATTTAGAAGAAACAACTTGTCTATTAGTTTGTCGTTAGACAAAGAAAACTCACTCACTATGTCCAAAATATAGTTTGTTATTGAATTGTAACTTTGTCAGCACAATAATTTGATACAACGACTGCATTAAAGTTTTCCCTTTCCAAACGTCATTTTAAGTAAACTGTATTGGGTATCTTAAATGTACACCAGCCCATCTCAACTGTCCATTGCAGACTTCAAAAAAAAAAAAAAAAACGAACGAAAAAGTGGAGGGCAAAAAACATGTGTTCATATTAGACTAAGTGACATAACCTTTTGTGCGTCTCCATTACCAAGTACTAATTCACCGCGGTTATTCGATGAATTGCAAACATAAAATCAAGAGATATAACTCACCCTGTAAATTAATCCTAATTAATTCAATACTGGCACAAATTGTTGAACTCGATAGAATCTTTTGTGTGATTTTGCGACTGAAATTGTATGAAAATATATAAGAGTAAAGAGGCATTTTGGATATAGGGTGATTTGAACTTTGAGCTCATAATTTGTGGACTCAGTCTTGTCCTAAACTAATTCAAAGAAGATAGTTACTAGTCAAACAATTATCTAAGTAGACTGAGTTCTTCGGTTGAATTTGGACTAATTTTTTTTCAGAGATTTTTTGCACGGTAAATTTTGTTATTTTATCTTAATCTTTGTAGGATGAAGATCACATTTTCATATCTTTTTTTTTTTTTTTTTTGTCATGACGAGAAGAATTGAAAAAGTATAAAAATATAAACTAAAATTGAAAAAAGATCATATATGTAATACCCCAGGTTTGGGGGTAGATGATATTTAGTCTCACATTGGTTGTTTACATGAGTGATTTTGGGCATGTAACAAACCATGTAAGAGACTACTAGTACCTAGGACTTGAGCATTTTAGGCCATGTGGTGTGGCATGTGGATCAAATCAAGGTACTAGGCTAGTGGTCTACATGTGGCGTTACAATATGAGACGTCAAAAAGACCAAAAAAGTCGAGTTTATATTTTTATTCCTTTTCGATTTCTATCTTCGAGATGAAAAATATAATGTAAAAATTTGACTCACATTTTGTAGCGATTAAGATAACACAACTAAAAACTGTGCTATTAAGCTCATAATTATTCCAAATTTACCTAATCTTTAGTTGTAAATTTTAGGGACATGACTAAGGGTACCGCACCATCCCCGTTCCGCTTTGTACATTTTCGATACTTTTGGGTCGGTACTTTTATTTTTAGCGAAATTTTAGTTTTCCTTTCTTTTGGTAATGATCTTACATACTTTCGAAAAATCTAAAATCAGCCCAGTGAGTTGTCACCCTTCTTTTACTGGTAAGTATTTTGAATTTACACTCTTATCGGTAAAAATACAATTTTATTTGTTAAAGAAGAGTCTTAGTGACAACCCAGTGAGCTGACACTATAAAAATCCTATTACTTTACTTTAGAAGAATCCAAGGTTGGCGCTAGTAACCAATGATAGGTTGCAGTCTTGCAGACGTGCAGGCGAGAACGTCTTCTTGTCCCCTCCAGCGCCCGCAACCTCATCAGACCTCTAAATTTACAGCTTGCAAAGCACCCATTGTCGCCCCAACAACAAAATGCCTGAACCCTCTTCTACCATGTTAAACCCGAAAAATTATCCGGACAATTAGTGATTCAGATTCACTCGGATATGTATTTAAACCATTGATTTCACTTTCGGGGTACTACTTATTAGCATTTTCCCTATTCTTTATGGCATGCCTTGATTCCTTCTTCGTAAAAGCTATGGATACAATATCCGAACACAACATCCTGACACAATCCTTTTTGTATCTATGACATCGTTGTTCTTAGTATATACAAGTTCAATTCATGCTTCCTTCCTCTCATTCCCCTGTATAAGTTAGTAGAGACCCCAAAAGCACGAAGGTTAATTCAGGCGAAACAGGGGAAAAAAAGAACGTAGCAAAGATGGAGAAGAAGAAAGAAGATCATCACATCCAAGCAGTGTGGTTCGCGGCCGCAACACTGGTTGTGGCGGCGTGCTTGAAGAGCGCGGCCGTGGTGTCATTGGTGGAGCAGTGGCGGGTGTGGGTCTTCCTCACACTAAATCTCTTGCTCTTAGCCATCCTCTTCACCTCCACATCCACTAAAGCCTCAGCCATTCTCAACGGAATCGACAACGACGCGCAAAAAAAGATGAATGAGAGGGAGATGGGAAGGAAACAGTGTAAGAAGAGGACGGTGGCATTGGATGAGGACGGTCATGGCGGCGGCAGCTGGTTTTTGAAGGTACGTAAGAGTGGCGGAGACGACGGTGCTGTGAAATCGACAAGTGATCAGCTGTCGAAGGAGGAGCTGAATGAGAGAGTGGAGGCATTCATTGCCATGTTCAGGCAGCAATTGGTTTCGGATTTGGGAAATAGAAGCAGATCATTGTCTTGTTCAGCAGCTGGAGCAAAGCAGCAATTTGCCTAATTTAAGAGCTTATTTTGTAAACAAATCGTCCAATGGGCCATAAGGCAAATGCATTTTGGGATGTTAGGTTTCTTTCAAGGAGAATTTTACCGTGAGACGAAAAGAGTGCTTTTTTGATCGGTAAAAGAGTACTTTTATCGTCTGTCCATTGTGCTGACAATAGATTAACTCATGTTCTTTTAATTTAAAATTTGTAAGAGTTCCATTAGAGCATCTCCACTCTTGGACCAAATATTTCACCAAATTTAAATTTGAGTAAAAATCACCCAAAAACCCACTCCACTCCTTCACCAAATCCTTCACCAAATTTGCTCAACACCAAATTTGCTCAAATTTTTCACCAAATTTGCTCAACACCAAATCCTTCACCAAATTTGCAACCCCTCTTTTTGTTCAAATCAGTGTACTATTTGCTCTTGTTTCATTGTTTCGGCAGATGAGGAAAGTGAGGAAGATGAGAAATTTGTTCACTGTTTTCACTGGAGGCAAAATGAAAAAAAAAAAAAAACTGTTTTTACAAAATGGTGGAAAAGTTTTGGAGCCAAAATGAAAAAAAAAAATTGTTTTTGACAAAATTTTAACTAGAATTTGGTAAAAATGGTGGTTTCCCATTGGAAGGGTTGGTATCAAATCAAGTTTTTGACCAAATTTTTTTCCTCAAATTTGAGTAAAAATTTGGTCCAAGAGTGGAGATGCTCTTAATGTAGCGCAGTAGAAGAACAATTTGAATATGGTCTCAGTAAAGACGAGTGAGTCAAATAATTTATCTTGAAAAACTAAGCAATACAGATTTACCACAAAAAAAAAACTAAGCAAACACTGAGAAAACTCTAATAAAGTTTAGTGATGGATTGAATTCCCAAGGAGAGTTACATTCTTCTTTATAAATAGAGAAATATTATTTTTTGATAGGAATCAGACTAATAATTTCCTGCTAATCAATAATTATGAAGAAAGAAAATAAAAAAACTGACGAAATTAACAAATTGAGTTAGGTCTATAACTAAAAGATAAAACAATTAATCATGTCAAAACAAGTGATATTAATCATGTCTCGGGCAGCGCAAGACGTCAGGAGGACATTGGAAACATCTTTGTATTGGCACCTTGTCAACAATGTGGGGTTTTAAATAATAAAAAAAATTCGGATGGCTTGGAGGTAGGATTTGTATTTGCGAGTTGCAGTAGTAGAAGTATAGAAGTTTCTTCGAACCTTTCTCAATACATTTTTTTTTTCCTATTATACTTATTTTATATTTGGCTCCTTTGGGATTAATGAAATCTTTCTTTGCCTTTCAGAAAAAAAAAGTGATATTAAAGAAAAGAAATTAAATTCGAACGTTAAGAGTAAAATATAAGTACTTGAATTTTGCTTGTCGAAATCTTTTTATAAAATCAATTGCTAGTTTTATTACATTATCGGTGTTAGTTTTACTTTTACTTTTAGTTTTGAGATGAAGAGGATAAAGTTAAATACATACATGACTGCAGATAAGTGGTGACAGGATGCATTCTATACCCAAAAATTCTCTGTACGTCATGCGAATTTTCTCATGGAAATTTGTATAAATTACTTAAAAAATATGCTTCATGACATAGGATGGTGAAAACGATGTGGATAGACACCAACCAATATTAATTTGTGTAGACTAAAATATACTTTCGTTTCACTGACTCGGCTCATTTACACCTGTACTAGAAATAACGAGTCTGTCGGGTCAAAATGATCCCCACCCAAATCATTGAATTTGAATTCTGACCCAGTAAAAGGACGGCCAAATTGAACTGTTGGTGGATAAAATGTCAATACAGGTAGGATATATACAATTGCAGGTGTGGAGTGAGTTTGGGTAGCTGAATCAACAGCCATATTGAAGAAAGAAGGGGGAAGGGTACAAAACCCATCATTATGGCATTGAGGTTGATATATACCACCCATATGAAATCTCAATCCCCTTGTTAGAATGTCACAACCTATGAAAGCTATTGGTTTTGATGGGTCACTATTGTGTCTGATGATTATATCTGCCCAGAGCCGGCCTTGAGCTAAAACTTGAGGTATGACAGTTTTAAGGTTCCGAAAGTTTACAAAATTTAGGAGCCCCGTCTACTTTGGTACCCTGTAATAATAGTCCAACAAATACGGCCCCATATTTAATCTTTCCTTTACGCTCCGGAATGTTAGGTCCGGCCTTGTATCTTCTCTTTGTATTCAGTCTCGTGGCTCACATGTTATGATTCTTTTTTTGTTTGAACAACAAAAAAGTGGGAGGAGGCAACCATCATAGCAATCCCAGCAACTCCCTTTGGGGCGTGACCATAGGGGCTCCCGATCCACTGTGGAATGTTCTGTTCGAGTCATAGCAACTGTCCAGAAGGACAGATCGTCACCACAGCACACCTAGGTACTAGATGGACAAAGGGCTCTCCACAATCCACACTAGTCTTGCATTTGGCGTGACTTGAACTTTGTCGGATCATGTACTAGAGGGATTGAGGAGCACTTGAGCCCATTCACCTTTGCCATCTAGGCTACTCCCTTCAGTGGTGATGTGATTCTATTTAGGCCGTTCGTTTTTTTGGTAGGTTTCCACGGAAATAACCAGAATAAATATCCGGGACATACGACCAGTCCGACTAATGTAGCATGTTGGACACATTTCCATATTTTTACTCTTATGAAGGGGCCCTTTGGGTGCTAGAACTTGAGTAGGCCATGTTTGGTGACATCTCAGCTGTCGAGCCAAAAATATCTGTAACTTTTACAAATCAAATACCGGATTTGAGGTTACTGCAGGTTGATTAGGAGGGCCAGCTGAAAATTTAATAACTTTTTAATCTGATCTTTAAGGACTAAAAAATGCTAAGTATCATAGTGCCTTTTTCTCCCCTAATCGTCTCACCTCATCCAGTCTCTTACGATCAAGAAGCTCGATCAATCCTTGATCACATAAAAGATGTGAAGAAATTTTCAATGAAAAGTTCCATGTGATCCTGCAGAAGCACATATACATGTAGATGGATTCCCACTTATGGACAACAAAGGCGAGCCAGGAAGCTATATATTCTCTTTGGTACAAAATCAGAAAAGTATCAGTGTTCTAAAAGTCGGCCTTAGTGGCTGACTAGTCGGTGCCCAGAGGCTAGGCAGGGGTCCAATGCCTAAATTAAAATCAGCCTAGGCACCCGACTAGTTGGCTGCTAGGTGATAGGCGCCCGGCTAGTCGGACCCTAGGGGGATCCCCGGTCCATGGTAGGAGCCCCTCCTCCGCCCGACTAAGATACCATAATCGGGACAGCAACTTCCTAAAAGAGACTAAAACAACCTAATAATTATTCAAGGTGCTAAAAGAAAGCTAAAAGTCATGAACAAGTTACTCAAGAAAGGAACAACTCCTTCACTTAATTATCCTGTCTTTTGTTTTCAAATGTCTGAACTATTTCAAGATCCATAGAAAGATAATCAACTTGGCTAAAACTAATCTTAGCTGATGACTCATGAGACACAATTATCCAGAAATCTCTTCATGGACCACTTTGTGGAAACCCTATATTCACCTACTTTTCGCTTTTTTTGTAGGATTAATTTGCTTTTGCTTAAAAGGTGGAAGTAATAAACAATGTCAAGTAAAATCACATGAGAGTACCAACAAAAAGCACCAACAACAAGCCATAATATCAATCATCAACCAAATCATGGAACCTTACTCAAAGCTACAACCACCTCTCTCTCTCTCTCTCTCTCTCTCTCTCTCTCTCTCTCTCCGGATAATGGTGTGAACTATAATCAGTTCTAACTGCTTTGCCACATAGCCTAATGTTTTCTTGTAATAAGGTGATTCACACAATGACCCTTTTCAGAAAAACCTGCACTAGAAATGAACATTGAGGGACATTGTAACCTTGGTTGGGTATATACAGCTAAGCTACTACTACCTATGAAAGTCCAATAAAACCCGTAGACTATTTCTAAATCATCGGTCCGTAGGTGGCATGCGCTGTATCGCTCTTCAGACCATGGATAACGGGAGTGTTTGGTAGCAGTTTAAGAGGAAAGACGAGAGATCTGACCCATTTTATCTGGGTGAAGCAGCAGGTTTAATTACATAATCTTCTTTACATGTATTCTCTCTTTTCCAAGTCTTCTTCCTACTCCATTTGTTTTACATACAAATATGAAGATATCATCTGAGGAAACAAATGGTTCGGTTCCATTTGCATGCTTGGTAGAATTTGGCATATCCTAATCAAACCTTTCATTTGGACGGCCGACTTTTCCCTAATCTAATTACCATTGAATTAATGTAATATGAGAAAGACTTCCTATTCCTTAGCCGGACATATACGTAGCTTTGGATCATTACATATAACCCAGTCAACATATTCCTAGAAGTACAAATCCTAACTGATAAATATATAAATAGATGGATAGAATCTTCTTACATGGTTTTTCTGGTATTTTTTTTGCTCACAGATTGGGGTGGAGACGAAGGTGAAATTTATCCACATGATATTTGCGTTAGGACCATGGAGAATGATCCACGCATATTCATCAATGAATTAAGGTGAGTGTTTATTATATGTTTTCAAAAAACAGAGTAGAGAATAGGGAAAATTATGGTGGTTTCTGAACAATTACCCTTTCTTTGTAACATACTCCAGAGTCTTTGTGGGTACTTGGAATGTCGCTGGAAGATCTCCTGTTGGGAGTTTGGCTGTAGATGTGGATGAATGGCTAAATCTAAAGGACGCTGCCGACATTTATGTTCTTGGGTAAGTAAAATTGAGGTCAACATAACATTTTGTTATCCTAGGTCAATCCAAGAGATATTACTCAACACGATAACTTGAATCATTTTGCAGATTTCAAGAGATTGTTCCTCTAAAAGCTAGAAATGTAATAGGTGCTGAAGACCCAACTGAAGCGACAAACTGGAACCTGCTTATTGGAAAAACACTAAACGACATATACGGGTACCCCTTGAAACCAATCACGAATGACAATAACCAATATGCAAGAGTTTCTGACTCTGAAAGAAGATCCAGTGTTTACAACCGAAGTGCTAGTCTAATAGGAGGTCTACCGGATAGGGAAAGTAGGTACAAGCTCATGGCTAGTAAGAAGATGGTTGGAGTCTTCATCAGTGTGTGGATGAAGAGGGAATTGCTGAGGAGGTATTCAGTGTCGAGTGTGAAGGTTTGTTCAGTTGCTTGTGGTATGATGGGGTATTTGGGAAACAAAGGATCAGTTTCAGTGAGCATGCTGATTGAACGAACTAGTTTTTGCTTCATTGCGGCTCACTTGGCTTCTGGTGAGAAGAGAGGGGACGAAGGGCGAAGGAATCACCAAGTCTCTGAGATTTTTAGACGGACTTCTTTTCCACGACTCCCTCAAGATGGTGATAATCCACATCCTCTAACCATATTAGGACACGAGTAAGTTTCCCTTGCAACATCTACACGGTACACATTGAACTCGTGAAACTAAGAGCAAACACAAAACTCCCTATGTAGATTAAACTATAAAAAACATAAAGGGACTAAATGCAAGAAGAATAAAAGAGAATTTTAACCAAAATGAATGTAGTATCCTTCTTTATGCTGGAATCTAATATGTTGTACAACAGTCAGATATTCTGGTTTGGGGATCTCAACTACAGGTTATATGTAGACACCAACTTAGCCCGACAACTGATAAAGAAGCAAGATTGGAGAGCACTTCAAGAGTTTGATCAGCTAGAGAGGGAACTAGAACATGGTGGAGTATTCCAAGGTTGGAAAGAGGGCAACATTAAGTTTGCTCCTACATACAAGTATTCATCATCAAATTGCAACCGGTATTCAGGTGGTCTTCCAAGCAGAGCGGGAGAGAAGCAGCGGACTCCAGCATGGTATGGTTTCTCAAAAATGACCTTTGCGAATGAGCACGTACTACATGGACTCATACAACTGTATCAGAAGCAATTTGTATCCAACTGTTAGATTCACCTTATTCAAGTGTCAGGGTCACGGGGAAGCGAAAAATAACCACCTATGTGTGAATTTTATTTTTTTGGGTGGGGTAAACAGTGTTTTCATTGCGTCATAGAGCATTTCATGCATGCTAGCATATTTTTATGCATAGTTCTATGGTCTCAGAATATTCAATATGCTTCCAAAGTGAATGTTCAACTAAAATAGGGGACCCATCCCATTACCCTAACCTCATAATTGAATGTCCGACACAGATAATCTATACACCCAGAAGAGTACATGTAACACAACTAATTGTTATATTATAACTTTCTTGAAGTTGTGTTCTAGATAAAACTTTTTGCGTATTAAGTCCCAAATCCTCGATCAATGCGAGCTGGATGCATGACAGGTTTTTTTTTTTTTTGATCCTCCAAATCAGAGGTTATAAATGGTAGAATAAACTTGTATTTCCCCATCATATTGCTTGCTAATGTGCATGTAGCTCTATTGCAATAGCCAAAAAATGACATTATTTGGGGTGGCAGGTGTGACAGAATTTTGTGGTATGGTAAAGGTGTGAAGCAACTTTCCTATTTCCGCAGTGAGAGTAAGTTTTCCGATCACCGGCCTGTATCTGCCCTTTTCCTGACACAAATTGAAGTTGTGGAGTCTACAAATCCAAGGCATATTCCTATCCAACCCCTTATTCCCACCATAAGTCCTACAACCAAACCGTAAGTACACTTTGCTTCTGTCTAGATTCTTTAAGACATTCTAAAATTGTGCTATCCTACTAGAGTATGTAACGATGAGGTTGATGTTTCAAGAACTTAAGCAATTTTAGTGCACTCTTGATAAACTTCTTACATTATAATGGTAGGGGCAGGACAAGGCTAAAGAAGAGGCGCCCATCTATGTTGTGCTCATGGAGTGTAAAGGATAAAGAAGCATGTGCGAAGCCACATGCAAAGGCTGTAGATCAAATAGGATATATACGTTGATAAGGGCAATAGATTAGTTATCTGGTATAGGGCAGGCCAGTGAAGTATAATTTTACAAGCTTTCCTTGCTCATGATTATGATATTTAAGATATATTTACAGTTGAATGGAAATTATCATTGATGTCATTGAACCACACGTGTTACCTCAAGTATCATAAATGTCTAAGCATTGAAATTCTGATTTCCAGGAGAAACGAGTATAAATGACAAGTAAAACAAAAACCAAAAGAGTTATCGTAGCAAGATAAATAGAACTGTGACTCACCCTGTAACATAAAATGGCCGTAGCTAATCCTCTGCAGGACCACAAAGTTTCTAGCTTGCTGTTCCATTTTAGGGTCAAAGCCTAAGTCTTTCTTCATTCTATTGAATACTTCAAGCCCCTTGTCCACAACACCCAAATGACTACAAGCGAATAGCACTGAGAGTTTGGACAAATGCCAGATTTATTCATCTGAAGGGTGGCTTGACCAAACCAGGCATTCCGAACCAGCCAATCATTGTTCCAAGATATTTAATATCTACTCACCATTTCATATAACACAGAATATGAAGTTTTGATTCATCTGCCTTTAGAGTACACATGGATCAATGCGTTGCAAAACTTCCAACCTCATAGAACCCAACAAACCCACAGCTGATTCAAGAAACCCATTACAGACATACACCAAAATCATCGAATTCCACGACAACAAATCTCTTTCCCCAATTTGGTTAAAAACCAGTCTATCACTCTCAATGTCCCTGCATTTTGAATACATATCAATCAAAGAACTGAAAACTTGTACATTCAATTAAGTTCCACAAGTACCCCCTCTGTCCCCCATTCTATTGTCCATTTTTGGAGTTCGTGCCATGTTCCAATGTGTTATCAAACCAGATCCATATTGCACATAAAAAGTAGAATGCTGCTACACACACAGCAACCCCACACAGCAACTACACAACAAGGAGCAAAAACGACGTCGTTTGGATTAAAAAAAAAAAACTAAAAATTGTAAAATCTGAAAACCCGTTCCCCTCTCCCTTCGTTGGATACAGAGAACAGGGGTGTGAGAAGAAGGCAGCGAAGATCGCCACCACCACCACCGGCGACGAACCACCACCATCGCGTACCACTTCCGGCGAGGAGGAGGCTTCTTTCAATTCCAGCGAGCTTCGAATCACACGGACGACATTCAAACCTTACACAACGATGGTCTCTCTCTCACCTCGGATCTCTCTCTCTACTCGTTTAAATTAGTTTTGTACAAAAATTAGGGTTCAATTTCAGAAACCCAGTTTTGTAATAGACTGTATATTGGGTTTTCTGATTGACCTTTGTCTTCTTCTTTCTTAGTTTTGAACCCAATAGAAGAAGATAAAGGTTATTTTCAATTTCAGAAACCCTAGTTTTGGTTGACACTGAGTAGATCGATTGGATGCTATTGGGTTTCGATTGGCTGCTAGTTTTGGTTTGGGAGTATAATGCTATCACAGAGAGATGTTTTTTGGAGAATTTGTGTTCAACTGATGAGGCTTCTATTGGGTTCTTCAGAACATTTGATGCTCCCAGAAGTTTTCTCTCTCTCTCTCTCTTGTATGAACTGGAATTTTCTTTTTCTTTTTTTTAAGCCAAACGACATCGTTTGGCTCCTTGTTGTGTAGTTGCTGTGTTGACTTGCTGTGCGAGTAGCATTTCTCTAAAAAGTATTAACAGTTGAAAAATATAATCGATTTTCTATCTGGTTAGAATGGAAAGTGGGATAATAAAATGGGGACGGAGGAGTACATCTTTGTGGACGTGAATCCCCACTTTGAAATTCCCAGATTGAGCACACGCCCTTAAGGGCCTTAACACCTTTGGAAACACATATTTGTCACTGTTGTCAGGAATTACACCCTTCACTTTCAGGCTTCAGCTCACAATAGAACCCAATGCACTAATCCGACATCCACCCTGCGAAAGCCGAAAGGATTGAAGTCCGAGAAAACACATTTAGTTGAGACAATTTGTCAAACAGAAGGTGGGCTGATTTGGCATCCCCACAATCCTCATACATTTCAACTAACTTGGTGGTCTTGAAAGGGTCTTGGTCTAGCCCGTGGATGATGAGCCGTTTTTGGGTTTGTCGTCCTTGGTGCTTTTGATTGCTGCAAAGAAAGTGTTTGAGCTCAAGTGGGGATGGATATTTCAACCCGATTCTCATCTCACTTGAAATCTTAAGTGGAAGTGGTGCAGCAAATTCTTAACTAAATGCCAAATCATATTCATCCACTGAGTGAAATCTAGACATATTCACTTACCCAAAAAAAAAAATCTAGACATATTCATGTGGAGAAGAAGTGGTGCGAAGGAATTATGCTGAATAACTTGAATGCGGGAAATAAGTTCAAGAAAAGTTCCTGACCGCTGGGGAGCTAATAATCCCAAACTTATGCCTTCGGTCTTTCCTGTCTGATCACCTTCTCCGTAAGTATTTTTCAATCAACGTTGGTTGCCATTGGTTACGGCAACAACAAAGACTGACCGATAAAGTACTGATGAGGAGCTCATACTCGAGAATCGACATCTGTGCTCAGCTTCTCCGTAAATTTCGTTAGAGCCCTGTCTTTTCGCGGGAAATAAAGAAAGCGTGAAATCAAACGAGCTTCTTGTGAGAAAATCTTTTTTACGGATGTGGCGCAAATGGGGGTTTGCGCCGCACGGATCTTGGCCGTTCATCCCGAAATCCAATGGCTCCGGGTGGTGCTTTCTCTCTCTCCTCCTTAAATGCACTGCAGATGTAAAAAAAAAAAACTATGCACCAATCTGAGCCGTTGGATCTCGGGATGGACGACTGAGATCCGTGCGGCGCAAATCCCCCATTTGCGCCACATCCGTAAAAAAGTTTTTCTCCCCTTGTTTTTTTACACGGTAACCTTTGCGTATGTGTCTTCGAGCCGCAATGTTATGTTTCCCGGTTTGCGTCACGAAAAAAGCGTGAAACTCAAATACGCTTCACTTGGTCAATACCAAAAATCAACTCGATTGGATATTATTAAGTGTCTGATCGGTACACATATAACTTGGCAATAATGGGTTCTAGTGGGTTTGATCTAGTGTTTTGGATACATTCTTTTCAAAATAAAAATGTACCGATCAGGCACTTAATGATATTCGATTGAGTTAATTTTTGAAACACTTGTTCCACTCGACGAGCTTTACGAAGTGAACGTTTCTGATCATCGGAACAAGACTGTAGCAAACCAGAATCACCCAAGACAGCAGACCCCCTGCTTCCGTCAATGGCCTTAATTTGGTGCAATGGTGACGTTCAATGGGACCCTTAGGACGGGAGTTCCATTCTGTTTACATATAAAATTAGCAAATCCAATAATTAATTGACACGTAATCAATAATGTTAAACGTTGGCAAATATCTGTCAATGAAGATACACTGGATTAATGGAATAAAATTGGGTGAAAACGATGTATTGTTTCTCAATTTGAAAAGCAGTTATGGACAGTAACGGGTCAAAGCTAATATGGGAAATTGACTTCGAAGCCATGAGGTTAACTGCTGAACACATGAACTCCACGTGTAAAATTGTGAAACAAGGCAATTGGCAGTTAAAATACGTGGAGTATATCATGTAAGACAGTTATCTCCTTAACATGTAATCATTTGAGTTATTTTAAGCAACTGTGCAGATTCAAATTAAAACTTCGGGAAGAAGATTAAAGGAATTCAAATTCAGACGTGGAAGAGGGAAGAAACTGCCAATTCGAAAAGTAAAAGATGGAGTTCGAAGCAACCCAAGTTCAAATATTTTGAGCGGGAAGTTCAAATTGCAAGCAGCGTCTATAAATAGAAGAGATTGAAGAATGAGAAACCCCCGGACAAATCTTCAACAAACAGCTATCAAACAAATGATGCTTGGTTTGTTCATTGGCAAGTAGAATTAGGATTTCGACTCAGTTCGAAGTAGATTAGGAAGTAGTTTAGGAAATAGATTTCAGATTGTTCTTGTAACAATCAATTGTTCGAAGTACTTGTTACCTGTTGTTGTGAAGTTGGAGACAATTTCGAAGTAAGTCTATCTTTGACTTTGTTAATCAGAGTATCTTGTTTCTTTGTTGATCTTTAATTTCCTAAGTATATTGGTTTATATTTCTTCACTCTAAAAGAAAAATCCTCTTAATTGAGGTAATAGAACCATTAAATACATCCGCCTGATTAGATTTGGTTTGTTCCGAAGTTAATCTGAGGGAGGAGATTGAAACTCTTTCTGGCACGCTCGCACATAATTATTTTCCATTGCAAAGAAGTAAAATAACCAAACACATTCCCACTGCCTACAAAGAAATATATTTTTTTATATATTTGAAGTAAAGACTTGATGGTAAAACTCAGAGACTTTACCTCTGAGCTACTATAGCATTATACATACTAATATTTAATACAGTACATCTTCCAATCCGGGGGCCCAATCTTTGGGCCAAAAACCGGATCCCTAAGTAATGACCTAGTGGGCTTATATCTAGGGCCGGTTTTGGCGGTTACAAACTCTCGGTAATATTCTATCATCTACGACAGTTTTTAAAAATAAAAATCACTGGTAAAACGGTGTTCATAAGTCTATAGCAAAATACAAATGTTGATACAGCATAGTGATTCACTCTTTGGGCACTACACGAAGGTGCGGGGTTCAAAACGCAATGTTTTGACGGTATATTACCGTAGCTAATAGCATTCTATTTTTCGCAACGGTCTATTAGCGGTATGGATGACTTTTCCGAATAGACCGTCGATAAAAGTATTAGTGGGGAAATCAATTACGGAGGATTAACTAAGATAGAATTTGTTTAGTTATTGACTTGGATAAGAGCGGGCATATAAAGAAATAATTCGAGAGTTCCTCGTTTTTATTTTATTTTATTATTTTACTATTTTGATATCAGATGTCTAAGTCAGCTTGCGCACACGTCCACTAATTCTGGGGCCCTGAAGGTAAAGACCAGATATAACCTCTAGTGGTCTCAAGAATTTGCTGGCAAGAAGAATCGAACCTGAGATTGAGAGTTCCTTGTTGACCCTTCTAATGACCCGGGGTGGGCGCCGGGGGGGTTAGATGTCCTAGCTTGTTTGCTGGCAATAGCAGACGCTGGATTCATCATGCGGGGGAATCGAATTACATGTATTCATAAATAAACAACAAAATATCTTCATACTGACATAACAATTTTGAGGGGACCTTCTTTTGTAATTTGTATAAACAAAAACCAATAATGAGATAATTAAGAGGTGTGGGGACTCAGGCTTCTGCACGCACCCTCCTCTGTCCACTGGATAAGCACTTTGGGTGCAAATGAAGAATCAAGCACCGAATAAGAGTGATATCATGAGCAATATCCTAAGAATTTCATATCTCATGGGATTTCATATCCCATCAATTTATCTCCGATCAAACAAACGAGGCCTAAAGTCCTTTATTTTCTTGGTCCGCTAAACAGGCTGTTATGTATTTGTGTTTTCCGCTAGAGTTGGAGTAGATGCAATTGGACCACAGAATTGGGGTCACCGGGCTTGAGGACCATTTCAGTGGGCTAGGAGCCTCAGGACGAATATATGGGCTCCGACGCGATGTAGAAATTACTGCGACTTTCATTTCTAGCTGAGAAAATTAATGGGCTATCGCCTTGACCAGCCCAAGAGTTGTGTAGCTGCAGTTTTGTAACTTGACGAATGAAGTTGAATTGAACTATCCTATTAGGTTCCGTTCATTTGTCAAGAAATAACGTTCTTAAGGAAAATATCAATGAAGTGAAGTAAAAGAAAATAAAAAGTATTTTCTACTCGGGGCTGGCCGTTTCACTTGCCCACTTATGTCCCCTCGTTTTTTTCCCACTTTGTTTCAACTTCAATCAAATTCGTATTTGTCATGCCGGTAGTTTAAAAGTGTTGAAAGTTAGTACGAAACGTGTTACTGCTCCTCTTTTTTGTGTCTTGTTAGGCTATAAACCAAACACTTAGAATTCGCATTTGTAACAAGAATCGAACTCTAATCGATCATTTGATACATAAATTATTCAGATGTAATAATAAGAAAAGTGTCAATATTATCCAGACTAATAGTAAAAGTACCAATCACTCTTCTTCTTCTTCTTCTTCTACTTATTTTTTTCTTTTTCTGAAATAAGGTTTAATGAATTAGATAATTAAATTAGGACTCGATTAGAGGTGCCCATGTTTCTTCATCAACTCAAACCGAAAACGTCACTCTATAAAATGATACTACACAATTGCAAAGCCAACTGCTCAAGATTTTTATCTTTATTTGGATAAAATAAGAGGGTGTTTGGGAGCCTTATGGCTTTCTTTTACTACATTTTTGGTTCTTTAGATTATGGCTAGAATGTATAATGAATTTATGCAAAATGTATTTTACAGCCGAGTAGTGTTTGGAAGATATGTGCAGAATACATTCTGTAAGTCTTTTTATTAACTAAAATAGGAAAAATGAAAAATAAAAAGTCAAAAAACTCCTCTCCCTCTACTTTTGACTTCTCTTCTCTAAACCAAAAAAACTAATTAAAAACTCATTTTAGAGGTGTTAGAATAGTATTGAATATTCTAGATTGATTGCAATAAGGGATTGATTATGATTTGATTATGAGTGACTTTCCATAGTTAGGATCCCACCTCTAATATAAATTCTAGGGCTCGTGAGACATAAAGTATCAAATGCAATATATATTTTCTTCCAAATTTTTTCACAAGAGGACTGTGTTCTGGCTGTGGTATGTCAAACACCTGAAGGTAGAAAATATAAAAATCAAAATATAAAAATAGGTAACTAACCACCCCAAAGTTTTCAGAGCATTGATTTCATTCAATGTCTACACTATATCAATTATGGAGTATTATGTAGTATGATGAAGGGACAAATTCTTTAATTCCTCACACTTCAAGATTTTTGTCTTCCTATTGAATGAGAACAAATTCCAAGAAAATCATCAAAGTCTGCTGCTACCTCAATTATTATAGTATTATGAAACACATTTCAGAGCCCTTGACAGGGATAGAATATCTAATGATCCATGTCAGAACAGTAAAGAGATGAAAGAATTTATATATAGCATGCAACGATGCTATGGGTACACCATACTTGCACACCACATACACAACAATGTGATGTGGCGGATGAGAAAAACCCCATCATTTCAGGTGGGCCACATATTGAGCTTCTCCTTATATGCCACATAACCTTGGTGTGTGTGTGTGGTGTGCAAGTGTGATGTACCCATATCATTTTCCGATTGCAAATGACGCATGTACATGGTCTAGGATATGCATACGTATATAGATAGGGGTCCATTTATGTGTGAAAATTAATATTCCCCTTCATGCTTGAATTTTTCTTCATATAAAAGAATTTACAGTATTATAAATAATGCATTTGCTAAAGAATTAAAAAGGATTGGAGTACTAATAAAAAGAAGGGAGTGAAAAACATAAGCAATTGCTGTATGAAACAGTATCAAGCTGTGAAACCTGATTCGGTCTAATTTTCACTTCGCTAACTATGGGGAGTTCGACCCGGTTATAAATATTAGTTAAACACAGTCCAGGTAACTAGTAGTTCTTTCTTCATTTGATAAATAGTAGAAAGTAGAGTGAGACGCGTAGTACTCAACTACATATTTGGAGAATCAAGTCAAAATCTCTCCGTCTCACGTTCTTTGTTTGTTCTCTTGATTGTTCTTCGCGCGTTATGTATTTGTTTGTTAGGCCGATTTATTAACAATATGTACAATGGAACTAAGTTTCATAAATTTGCTCCAACTTTAATCAAGTATCCTGATAGTGAACAATGAAATTGAATAAGTTGAGGTGCGTAAAGATGCCATAAATTATCGAAGAAAAAAAATGGTACTTGATTAAAAAGTGACTTCGCTTGGTACTTGATTAAAATGGTACTTGATTAAAAGTGTGGTCTGTGTGGTGCAAAGTTCTTAGTTGGTGGGGTATAAAGTGGGTGGTCCCTCTGTCCATTAAAAGTTTATTCATTTGGTGGTAGGGGTGGAAGTTTAAGAAGGCAAAAAAGGTTCTATGGGAGATGTCAAGTTTTGCTATAATATGGAGTATTTGGAAAGTAAGGAATGATCTGATTTTCAGGGGTATTGATCCAAAATGGGAGGAGTTGGGAGAAATCATCAAGTATAGAATAGCTTCTTGGTTCAATGCTTATCATGGTGCAAGAAATTTCTCTTCAAATGATATTCTCCACAGGTTCCCTTCACTTATTCAGTCATTGCGGTAGATATGCTATTTTTTTGAGATTTCCTGGAGCCTTTGTTTGGAGCTATGTATCTGTGTCATGTTGGAGGTCGTGTTTTGGGGTGGACATTGTTGAATCCTCTTCAACTTTGGTGTATCCCTTTTTCTTTGGTTTTCTTTTGCTCTTGGCTGGTCTCCGGTTTGCTGATGGTGGTCCATTGTTGGTCCCCATTTCTTTCCGGAGCAGCTTTGGGTTGTAATTCTTGCTCCCCTCTCCTTTGATCAATAATATCTCTTCTTTGCTGATCAAAAAAAAAAAAAAGTGACTTCGCTTGACTTGGGGTCCCAACAAAATTTGGAACGTTAAAGGCACAACATTTTATTGTGGCAAATGGAAGCCACACCGTTTATTTGCACCATTTTTTTTTTTGCCTAAGATGTTAGTATGTTAGTACTTGTTAGATTTCAACGAGGACCAACTTCTGATCCATAAAAATCGCCCCTAGACCTCACGCTCCAAAGCCGCAGCATTGAAACAGGTCATTATTTGACAAGTAATTATTATCATACATTGATAATATTATCATACCTTGATATGTGCACCATATAATGAAATCCATGATGAAACATAGCTCCACTAAGCACTGAAGTACACTATCCCAACTTGTAGTAACATCAACAGATGAGCTACGCGACAGAATTTCTCAAATAGATGCCCGCCATGCTTTTACTATTGACGACAATTTTCAAGAGGCACACATCTTGAAGGAGAATCCAAGGAATTAAATACTAGTATAATTTTATAGAGCTAACAAGAAAAATTCTCCCACCTCTTCATACCCAATCATATTCAATATTGGAAACAAAAAAAGAAGTATTGCCATTTTTTAAGTGTTTGCTTTAATACTTCAATTAAAATAACAGGATAACAAACCCAAGGTCGTAGTTGATTTCTTGAAAAAGTCATCTAAGTTGCCATTGAAGCCCAAACCAGAAAAATTGAGGAGGCATGATGGTTTAACATCATTGGAGACAAACTATTTTACCAATTACCCAAAAAAAGAAAACTATTTTACCAAGGGAATGAAAGTAGATGTCAGACGTGATAAAGAAGGATACTCAAGTTTGGGGATGTATTTTTAGGTGCCTCTTTGCTTTCTCAGGTGTTTTTTTTTTTTGTTATCTGGGCATTTCGGTTGTCTCGTTGACAACTGGAATTTGGGGTGTTTCTTTCGCGCTGTGATGCTTTTCATGAATCTCATTTTTGCATCTGTTTATTATCAATAAAGTTTCTTTTTCACCCTTCAAAAAAAAAAAAAAAAACTCTTGGAACCCGGCTATCATCATATGCTCTAAGGGTTGTGGAAAGTATTTAGTCGAATACTTGACGCTGAAAAAGAGATATAGAACTGGAACTCCTCAAGGAAGCTTTCTGATCCTTTTGAAACCTTAATTTGAAGAGGTTGAAGCTTGGTATAATAATGCATGGTGGGTTGGCAGTTTTTTCTAAAGTAATTTAGAATAAGGGTTCAAAGTATGCTGTCTATACCAGAGGTACAAATGAGATATTGGAATTCCAACAAATACAACTGCCCAAAGCTGCCATTAATTTCCTCACAAATTCAATTTACAACTCTTTCTTTTACAAAGTATTTTAGAGAGAGAAGGAGATAATAGAAAGAAAGAGAGTTAGGGGGTGTTTGGGAGCCTACTTTTTTGCTTTTCATTTTCAATTTTTTGGCTTTTTGGATTATGGTCAGAATGTGTTTTGAATCTGGGAGGAGTGTTTGGAAGAAATTGATAGAATGTATTTTCCAAAAAGAGTAGTGTTTGGGAGAATAATGATAAAATGAGTTATTGATTGGTTTTTTACCATTTTGCCCTTGTTGATTTATCTGGTATTCAAAATGAGTACAAATATTGTTTTTGGCAAGTTTTTCAAAGTTATTTTGGGAAATATTTTTGTAAACTTGTCCTGTCCAATTTTTTTTTGGGGAAATAGTTTTCTCTTTTCAATTATTTTTTTTGGTAATTGAAAGTCTCTCGTACTTAACACAAATAAGAGAAATGAAAGTAATTCCATAAAATAAAAAAAGTTGGTCCTAAATTAAAAATAAAAATGATGAACATTAAAAAATATCACACAAATTAAAAGCAAATTGCCTTGAAAAAAAAAAAAAATACTCCGTATCACACAAATTAAAAGCTTTTTTAATGGTATTTAAAACTTTTGCCCTCATTTCTTTTCTGATGATATTAAAAACTTTCTTCTTCACCCCCATTAGTCTCTCTCTCTCTCTCTCTCTCTCTCTCTCTCTCTCTCTCTCTCTCTCTCTCTCCTTTCTCTGCGTGTGAAATCTTTCTAATAAAACCAAACCGTCTACACCACTGGCGATGGAGATCTTTGCAATTAAACCAAAACTCCCATCAATTGCTTCAAAACCAACCCGTGTCCGGCACCGACGGCGTCAATTGTTGTTCCGTAGCTCGAGTCGTAAGCTATGGTTTTGTGAGATTGGGGATGTGAGATGTGGTTCACTTCCGACTTCTAGTTTGGATGTCTCTAATTTGATCTGATTGGATTTCAGTTCCACAAGAAGTCAGATTGGGTATGATTCAACTGGGTTAGTTTTTTTTTTTTAAATCGATCAGTGTAGAAAGTGAACTTATTGTTTAATTCAAGTTCATTATTGGAAATCAATACATGCATGTATGGATATCTTCGTGTATGTATATTGTTGGTATATCTTGTATGCCTTCTCCTTTCTCTGTCTCTGTAATGGTGGAAAAAGGGGAGGGTAGGAATGGGAGAGTGAAATTGAAGGGAAGTGAAAAGGAGAAGTAAAAATGGAAAAGGAGGTCAGGACCTACTTCTGGCTTCTGGCTTAGAAAGTGAAAAATGGTGAATGTGTTTTCTCAGAATGAGTTTTCAGTTTGGGCGCCCAAACATGGAGAATGTGAAAAGGAGAAGGTGAAAAGGAGAAAATCCGGCTCCCAAACAGGCTCTTAATGGGGAAAGAGAAAGAGAAGGGAGAAGGAAAGCTGTGGCCAAAAGGGAGAGGGTGAAAGAAGGTGATGGTGGTACCAAAAAGTGTTGGAAGAGGAGGGGGGTTTCTAGTATTTATTTGGACAAGATTTTGGAAGAGGGAGAAACACTTAAACAAGAGTGTGGAAGGAAAATACTTATATTACACTTAGACTCAAACTTTTGACCTGATACAAAAATGCTAGAACTCACCCCTATTAATAGTACTACTACTCCAAGGAAAATTCTAGACCTAAAGATATTTGTATTAAAAGATGATATTTTTGGTAGATTATAGATTTATACATGTGATTTTTTCATACAAAAATCTCTAGATATTTCATGAGCATATTCTATATCTCTTCTAAATGTTAGATATTCTACAACTTTTAGAACTAGATTTTTATATCTCCTCCAATAATATCTTCAACTTTGAGCTTCTTTATTGGGCTTGTCTTGGGCTTCATTTTGTTTAGGCCGAAATACCAAATCAAGTTTATGCTTCAACAAAAATGAGAGAGAGAGAGAGAGAGAGAGCATGGGCTGTTGCACCATGTTTACTACTCACTGTTAGGGCATCTCCAATCATGGAGTTAAAAAGCGTGAGAAAGCAATAAGTGTTTTCCCTTCATGAGGTTGCAGATTCGAATCCCATGGAGGCCGAATATTGCAATTCTTGGGGCCATTGGAGGATTATGTAATGCTCCATGTAGACTACTAGCCTAGTACCTTGATTTGATTCACAAGCCACACAACATGACCCAAAATGCTTAAGCCCAAGGTACTAGTAGTAGCCCACATGATTTGTTATATACCCAAGACCCAAAATGCTTAAGCCCAAGGTACTAGTAGTAGCCCACATGATTTGTTATATACCCAAGACCCAAAATGCTTAAGCCCAAGGTACTAGTAGTAGCCCACATGATTTGTTATATACCCAAGACCACTCATGTAAACAACCAATATGGGACTAAACACCATCTACCCCCAAACCTGGGGTATTACAATCTTCTCCCCTTAGGGATGTAACGTCCTCGTTGCATAATCCCAGCAACCTCCACTGGTGTCCGTGGTGGCAAAGCGCATCCTACCCACCACTTGGATCAGGGTGGGGCTGTAATACCATTTGAAACGCCCCATGAAGACTACTAGCAGTACTTTGATTTGATTCACTAGCCACACCACATGGCCCAAAATGCTTAAGCCCAAGGTACTAGTAGTAGCCCACATGGTTTGTTATATAACCAAGACCACTCATGTAAACAACCAATGTGGGACTAAACACCATCTACCTCCAAACCTAGGGTATTCCCCCCCCCCCCCCCCCCCCCTCCCTCCCTTAGGGATGCAACGTCCTCGTTGCATAATCCCGGCAACCTCCCCTGATGTCCATGGTGGCAGAGCGCATCCTACCCACCACTTGGACCAGAGCGGGGCTCTGATACCATTTGTAACGTCCCATGTAGACCACTAGCCCAGTACCTTGATTTGATTCACAAGTCACACCACATGACCCAAAATGTTTAAGCACAAGGTACTAGTAGTAGCCCACATGGTTTGTTATATACCCAAGACCACTAATGTAAACAACCAATGTGAGACTAAACACCATCTAGCCCCAAACTTGGGGTATTACAATCTTCCCAACAACCTCCCCTGATGTCCATGGTGGCAGAGCGCATCCTACCCACCACTTGGACCAGAGTGGGGCTCTGATGCCATTTGTAACGCTCCATGTAGACCACTAGCCCAGTACCTTGATTTGATTGATATGACAAGTTTAGCCATATATGACACATGAGATGATTTTGGCACATTTTGACAAACTTGCATGCCCAACCAATCGTGCAAGTTTCCAAAACCACTCTTGCCAAATTTTGGCAATGCTAGACTCTTACCTCATCAACATTGGAGATGCTCTAGTGTAACAAGATGCCATTGCCCATTAATTGGTAGCCACATTGATCTATTTGGTCTCTTTGTGGTCCTCATGTGTACGCTTTCAAGATTGAGAAATCTAGCAGAATCCTTAAGAGGGATGAGAGTACTCCATATGACTTGGTTCCCCTTTGTCTTTGTTTCTGACTTGACAATTTTACCGTTTTTACCCTGAGATTACAGTCTTTCCACTTTAGGTGGAAATCCCATTGTTTCCACACCATCCATTGTGGGTTTCACCCTGAATAGATTTCAGTAATCTGAAACTTTCAACTTGTAAGTTCACATAGTAATATATGTATGCAAAAAATCAGCTTAATCAGATATTGAAAGATATATGAAAACAACATTGTGGTTTATAAAATAGACGGTCATGGACACTTTTAACTTTTAAGTTATTGACATAGAATCAGACCGTTTCATTTTATGATTCAAAATTCAGCTTTATATTTGCCTATTGATATCCGACCAAGATGATTTTTTTTTTTAATGTTGCAAGCCAATAAGATGAACTATTCAAATTACTAAAAAAAGGGTGGGAATGCCAAAATTGATTTTGATTGTGCAAAAACTCAAGTGCATGAAATGCTTGTACTCATGTGTAAAGTACAAGCTCTTTATGCGTTGGAATTTTGGCACAATTAAAAACAGTTTTGACATTATCACTATCCAAAAAAAAAAACACACACACACAATGATGGTGGAAACTATGAGTTTTTCACTTAAGGTGGATAAAATTTACTCTCTTTAACCCCATACCCTCAAAACTCAAAACCTCGAGTGTTCTCATAGTCACCTTCACTCCTTAATTTGCAATTGGTGGGCAGGGATTGTGTCGGTAGTGGACACCATCTCATCCTCTTCAAGCAGCAATCATTGACTTTCAATGAATGAGAGAGACAATTTATTCATTATAAAACAATTAATAAACAGAATCGATTTTAATTAAAACTCCGTTTTTTACCATCCACATTCCCATTTTTTTGATAAATGGGTATCTCTCAAACTCAATTCTTATTTTGATAAATAAGTGATATTTTATTAAGAAGCCGGGATATCAGCAATAAGGAAGGGCATTACAAAGTCGGGTCCAAATCTCACATGTGGGAATGAAACGGGTATTTTTTTGCCATATAATGAGCAACCCAATTACCAGTACGGCACACAAACTTATACTGAATTCTACTAGACAACATATTCTCCTTCCTAACATCTTCCATAATGACTTCTAACATCTTGGTACAGTCTAGACATCGAGTAAACTGAATATCCTCAGACCCGGTAATTCAAATACATAATCATTCAAGAAATAAATTTAGGGCGAATAATGGTAGACATTCACTCATCATCAACCACCCTGGCTTCTCCAATGTTTGGAAGTGCTTATGGTATCTGAACCAACTATATTTAACTGTTTGATGATGAGAGAAAATAAGAGTTGATTTTCCTGTGCGTGAGTTTTCTTGACAACGTACAAATCTTACAGAAAAACTAATTAAATTCTTTCGTTCTGGTAGCATCTATTTTGCTGGAAAGTATTTTTCCAGTAGGAAAGTTGAAGTTGTGGATCCCATAATTTTCTTGATAATGGAACACACAAAAAGTTACAGGAAAACTAATTTTCCCATCGTTTCTCATCCTTTGTGGACGTTTGTTATTTTCCTCCCATTTTTTCTTTTCAAACCGAACGTAAAAGAAAATTCCCTTCCAATTATTCATTGACATTTTTGCCCAGCAAAATCAAAGGACAAAAGTAACTATTAGTTTTCTACAATTTCTCTTACTTTTAGGTTCTTTACCCAAATTTCTTTTCTGAGTTCTAAACACACCTTAAGAAAGCATTGTAGGTGTTGATTAACTCCAATCCTAATCTCAAGATATTTCCAAAACCTTGAGCACTAGCATAGAGCAAGAATATATATTCAACGCTCCCACACTATCAAATAATCTACTCATGATACTCTCCAGAAATTATGTAGCAACAAAATTTTCAAGCAGCATATCACGGGACACTTTTATTGGTTTGTGAGAGACAATAGGTAATTTAATTACCTATCTCGAATGCGATGTTATTTGTTACTCGATCGGGAACTACTGAATCTGACTAATCAAGAAACGAACACGTGGAAATGACATTATTGTGTGTTGATTAACTCCAATAAATCCTAAAGTTTATGTCAATTCCAAAACCATGCTCCCCCTCTTTTAATGGTGAATGCAAGAAAGAGATGAATAATGCAAGAAAGAGATGAATATACCAAGTGTTAATAAAGAAAGGGAAAGGACAAAACGACATTGCTGAGTTTGAGAGATCAATAAATTTCCAATCAGAACCACTATTCAAGAATTTGTGAGGAATCCAATGGACTTATTTTTTTTTATTAATACTCCGTATATAAGTGCGGAAAGAATTTGGCCGAATAAGCTACTTGACTTATTTTTTTGTTTTAATTTATTTTTTTAGATTGAGTTAGTTTTGCATCAGTTTTTTGTGTGTATTAATAGCTTGTTTTGACAAGAGAAATCGGCACAATAAAAAAATTATGATTGAAACTCTCAATTTTTTTTAATAAAGACAAAAATAAGTAAAAAAAACAGTTTTTTGGCATATTTTTTTTTGTAAATTTGATTTTGGATCATAATTGTTTACTTTTCTTTATCTCTCATCAAGACGAACTAATAATACATAAAAACTTGAAGCAAAACAAACGAATACTAAAAAAATCAAGTAATTTTTTAATTTTGTTTTATTAGGTCGAACTTGTCCTGGTTCCACTTTAAAAGAATCACAAGGGTTTGACAGGATCTAGTAAACTGTATATAAAACAGTCTATGAAAACTAAATCAACCGATGGTTTAGTTTTCATAAACTGTTTCATATATAGCTTCCTGTATCCAAACATTTTCCGAATCACAAAGATGACAAGGACAAGACAATCAAACCCATTATCCAGTGGAGAGTACATGCAAATTCAACCAAGAAATGAGTACACACATTATGTAAAAGTGTTCCAAACACCTTTTTATTTGTTTGTTTATCACTACGTTCGAAACACAAGTTCAACCATTCGATTTTTTGTCAGCAAATTCACTGTTTTTTTTTTTTTTTTTTACTTCGGAAATTCTTTAATTCACTGTTCCTCTGTATTTAGAGGTGATCAAAATCATGTTCTCTCTCCTTCAATCCTGCAAAGTTAGTTTATTATAAACGACGTGCATTTTTTTTTTTTGATAAAAATCGTTGTTAGTTATTTAATTTAGTGCCAAGAAATATAAGAAATTGTGCACGAAAGTACTTTTATTTTTATCTAAAAATTGAACCTTTTTTTGGTATAGTAAAAAAGTACAGGTTTTCTAAGGTTAATTACGTATAATACCGAAAATATACATTTTTTCATATGACTTTTTAATTAGAAAATAAAATTATATTGAAAATCGATAAAGATACATCTCGAGAGAAGGAGAAAGTTACATTTGTGATGTAGGACAAGATTAAGAAGTTTTTACAGTTTTGTTTTAGAATGAGATTTTGTCTAGGAATACTTTTCATATAGGTTGGAATTATTATCTTTCCTTATTCGGTTTGATTTTGATTTTTAATTTTATTAGGATTCTTGGTCTACAAGAATTAGTTTTTTATTTAGGAATTTTCTTTTCCCTTTAAGGCTGCTTGTTTTGGCATGATTTTATTATTTTTTAGAATTCTTTTTTTAGGGATTTTATTTCCTTTCCTTTTAGGGTTTTGTTAATCTTTTATTTCATTTTCTTTCTTGATTAGCTAGAGATTACTTTATTTTATTCCTACCTAAAATAGGACTTCTCTACTTGTAAATAGGGTTGTAAGCCTAAGGACTAAAAAACTTTCAATCAATCATCAATAAAATTATAGAGTTTTATCTATTTTCCTTGTACGCAAAGTGTTTATCATTTCTCTTGTGGATTTAAGAGTTTGACTGTTAGAACGATATCTAACCAATTCGTCTACTAGAACAATAGCTAGTCTACTTTTGCCATAATGCTGCGTCAAAGTGGTATCAGAGCAAGGTACTCCTTTGTCTTAATGTCTACCGACGAAGTGAATGGAGCAAACCCTAAGAATGGTGATCGAGGAATTGATTCCTTATGGCGTGCATCGAGATGCAACAACAACAGTGCGATGATGGTTCAAAGTTTGATGAGCTTAATAGAATGAATCACGTCTTTTCAAAATCTCAGGTACAACCAATAATTCCTAATTTTTCTAGGTTTTATCATCCTGAAGATTTTATTTATTGGTTTAAAAAAGTTGACAAGTTCCTTGAGTATATGGAAATTCTGGAAGAGATGGAAATCCGATATGTAGCACGTAAACTACAAGGCCGCGTTTCTACGTGGTGGGAACAGTTGCAATCCTATCGAAGACGACAATACAAACAGCCTATGATCAGAACATGGCATAAAATGAGATAGTTGACGGCTGCCAGATTTCTTCAATCAAGTTATGGAGAATTGTTGTATGAAGAATACCAAAGAAAACTAGAGGCAAAACAAACATCCCAAGACAATTTTGATTCGGGGATATGTCAAGAGGTCTATCGAGCTTGAATCAATTGAGCTCAGAAAGTCAACAAATTATTCATGGTCCTTCAACTTCAAGTTCAACACTTCTTGATTGCTATAGTGGACATGAATTAGAAAAAGATGAAGGAGATTGGGTTGAACTTGAGATGGTAAAGTTTGTTTAAGTCCTGCATAAAAGGACGTATTGAAGTCGAATGCAGTGCACTCAAGATGGAGTTGATGATAACAAAATTGAGATTGATGTTGGCGATCAAGTTGCTGAGGACCAAAACAATTGTTAATTGGAGGTGATTGATGCTATTATGAGTGTTTGAGGCGGAGAGACGAGCCAACAATCAATTAGAAGCTTACGTGCAGATATGGCATTCACACCATGATTACTCTCAACAATCTCAACGACATTGATGTTGCTTTTGTCGACTTTCTTGGTGTGGAGCAATTTGATTGGACTAGCAATTAATATTCGTCTAGTAAATTTTGTAAACAAGTTGAAGCATGAAGAGACAAGATCATCACCTAAACTTTACTACAAATTCAAAGAGGAGCAAGAAGTTGAAACAATCCACATTTTTTCGGGTTTTATCTTGTTCGTACTTGACTTTCTAAATATTGGAAGATGTTGCTGCTATATTTGGAGGTGAAGTCGGGTGGAGTTCGTTATTGAAATTCATGTTAGAGGAAGTTAATCTGAAGCACAAAATAGATGTAGACAAGCGCAGGCGTGTGAAGATATCTCGAGCAATGGAAACTCAAGGACGAGTTTTTTTTAAGAGAGAGGGAACTGATGTAGGACAAGATTAAGAAGTTTTTACAGTTTGTTTTAGAATGAGATTTTGTCTAGGAATACTTTTCATATAGGTTAGAATTAATATCTTTCCTTATTCAGTTTGATTTTGATTTTTAATTTTATTTGGTCTACAAGAAATAGTAATTTATTTAGGAATTTTCTTTTCCCTTTAAGGCCGGTTGTTTTGGTATGATTTTATCTTTTAGGATTCTTTTTTAGGGATTTTATTTCCTTCCCTTTTAGGGTTTTGTTAGTCTTTTATTTTATTTTCTTTCTTCATAATTTCTTGATTAGCAAGTGACTACTTTATTTGATTCCTACCTAAAATAGGACTTCTCTAGCTATAAATAGGGTTGTAATTAAGCCTAGCTAAGGGCTAAAAAACATTCAATCAATCATTAATAAAATTTTGGAGTTCTCTCTATTTTCTTTGTGCGCAAGGTTTTTATCACTTCTCTTTTGGATTCAAGAGTTCGTCCATTAAAATGATATCTATTCAATTCGTCCACTAGAACAATATCTAGTCTTCTTCCACTACAACGTTGTGTCAAATTGATTGCAACAACCCCCAAAGAGGGAAACGAAAAGACATCCAATAGATGGATGACAAAAGATGAAACCAAGTCACAACTCCCGTTACAAGATTCATATTTTCAGGGAAATGGCTACAATACACACCCTTTATTTGGGTGTACCATATGCACCTAGTGTATGGTCCAGATTGTGCCACCTCATCGGCAATCGTAACATTTTTTAGTTTTTCGTAATTTTTCAGCAATATGATTCGTAACATTTTCTATAATTTGTAACATTTTGGTGTGTCTCGTAACTTTTATAAAAAAAATTTGTAACTTTTATAAAAAATTCATAACTTTTATAAAAAATTCATAACTTTTACAAAAAATTCGTAACTTTTATATGGGTGTGTATGTCCCAAATAAAGGGTTTGTATTGTAGCATTTTTCTATTTTCAGACATGAATAGCATCCGAATTAGGTTTGAACTCCTCCACTGGAGACACCTTTAAGACTGAATTTCCCTTTAATCAACATAGCTATTCTGGTTTTGATGAAATCCCAGACACTAATTGAAACAAGAAGGCACATCAACTGGGCAAACCCCCAGCATTGCTTCCATTCGTGACTAGACCATCATAGATGACCAGATAAACCAAACCTGCAATGAAGGAAAACATGATTTGACGTACTCCACTGCCTTGGAACAAATTGAACACAAAGTCATGACCACCTTCTGCGTTGCAAATGACACCGCTCCTTAGGGGTCCTTGGCAAAGTAATCTATAATTCGGATTATTGAATTATTCATTTTGTCTTTATTCAAAAAAAATTTGCATCTGTTAGTTTTGCGTTAAGATTTTGTGGTTTCTGGATTTATCTCGACGAGACAAATCTAACAAGTATAAAATTATGGTCAAAACTCAAATTTTTTTTGAATAAAGCCAAAATTAATCCAATAATCCAAGTATTTTCGGCTTTATTAAAAAAAAATTTGGTTTAGCCATAAATTTGTACTTAGATTCGTCTCGTCGAGATAAATCCAGAAACCACAAAATCTTGACGCAAAACTAACAAATGCAAAACTTTTTTGAATAAGGACAAAACGAAAAAACCAAAAAACCGGATTAAGTTTTTAGTACTCCTTGTCCTTACAAAGACCTGATCTGTCTGATCATGTTGCAATAGCATCTTTGAATTCCTTGCCAATTATTTTGATACTTCAATCATCCATCAACGGTCAACCATCAACGTATATACATAATACCAAAAGATTACACATTTTCATCAATTAATCACTTATCAACATGTTTAAAACCCAAAATAATAAAATCATTTTGAAGCATAACACTGTTTTTGCAATACAAATAAAAATATTTTTTTGTATGATCCGGGGGGTGACACGTACTACCCCGCCCCCTTATTAGCTTTGTCTCTGACCATCAACACTTGCACGCACAGTTACAAGGTGTGTGGATCCCACACAAAATTGCACCATCAGTGTCTATAATTGGTATGTGTATAATTGGTTGTGATTATAGCATTGTTACAGTACGTTCTAAAGGATTCCTCTCTTTTGAAAACGAAAAAGAATTCGTTCAAAGAAAAAACAAAAAACAAAGCCTTTAAAAGAAGGAAAATTGCACTTTAGCCCTTGTAGTTTAGCCTCATGGAGATTTTGTCCCTAGCTTTGAGACTAGACCAGATTAATTGCCCCTCTATGGCTTTTTCAATTTTGCGATACAGTACTTAAACAGATCAAAACAGAAAACCCCGAAACAAAACCTAAAGAAATTAAACATGACCCATGGAAACTAGGGATGGCCATGGGGAGGGTAGGGGTGGATACCACTACCTCTATCCCCAATCCCCAAACCCATATCAATCTCCATCCCCACCCCAATCTCCACCGGGGATATTTTTTTAACCTCTATCCCTGCCCTATGCGGGGAACGGGGATCTCCATCGGGAATTGGAGATCCAAAAGTTCACTCAAATTATTCAAAGGAATACCAAAGAAGTTGTATTAAAATCCAAAGCTAATGACATAAGTGGTTCCCAAAGATAATTAAAATGTACCAATTCACTCAAAAGTGTTACTGGTTGTTCTTGTTCTTTTTCTTTTTTTTTGTTTTAGTTGAAGTTTTTTTAGCCAACTAACACAAAAAAAGTTTTAGCTACCTTCTCCACCACTTCACCCTCTTCAGTCTCCACCAGAGTCTCTACCCCCAGCTACACCCAACGACAATCACCATCTACCTCTATCCATTAGAAAAACTAAATCCCTAAGCCAATAGTAAACGTGAATTTTCAAGAACCAGAATAAGCCCTCAATGGTACTATAGCTAATGGTGATTCAAAAGAAAACTTTTAAATTTTTACTATGGATACTATAGCTAATCGGCTATCACTAGGAGGAAAATTTAGCATTCGCGGTAGATACCATTGCAAATAGTTCCATAGCAAGTCGGTAAAATATACTGAAATCTCAACATACTGTTTCCACAATTGCTCATTCGAAAAAAAACTAAAAACAACCAAAAGAGAACAAAAAACGTTGTTAAGTTTTGTTGGCTGACTATTCTAATCAGTTAAGGTTTAACAACTTTAAGGTGAAGCCTTAGTCTCTCTGAAGATCACATCATGGTTGCTTCTAGTTAACTATAACAACTCCTAAATTTGGATCCCGTGCAGACAAAGGGAACGGTAGATGCAACAAAAACAATTCTAATTATAAGTTATAAGTTATACTTTAAAAGCTTAGAAGTTATACTCCACTTATAAACTTATCCAAAAAAAAAAACAGAGATGCGGGGAGGGGAGGGGAATGGGGAGGGGCGGGGATCGGGGAGGGGATTGACTATACCATCTCCTACCCGATCCCCGAAATTTAAAAAAAAAAATTCCCATACCCTACCTGATCCCCCGAAAAAATCCCCGAATCCCCTATCCATTCGGGGAGGGGACGGGTTGGATCGGGGTGGGTCGGCCGAGATGGCCATCCCTAATGGAAACATGCAAACAGTATCATGTAAAACCTAAAGAAACAGTTAAAAGGCTACTATTATACCAAACTAAAACCAAAACAAAAAGAAAAAACTACAAGTGCCTGTTGGTGGATTTTTTTTTAATCTGTTAGCAAAAGTCTAGTATTGTATTCTATTTTAATTGATAGTTTCGGTAGAGAAGATCATCAGGGATGAGTTTCCCCTCCATACCCTGTCACACCCTCGATTTTCAACATAAATAAATGAACATTTTCTTAAGAAATTTCTAAAGTTAAAGAATCATAGTGTAATGCGAAATCACCTTACAACATTTCATTACATTTTTGTAATAATCTCAACCTCGATACCCAATGCCCCATCGGATTTTTACATTAAAAATTACATTGTTTTACAAGGAAAAAAGGTTACAATGTTTCAAATCATCCTTCATGCCATGATTTGACTATGCCATGCACGCCACGCACTCCATCTTGCACTTCAAGCGAAACCTGAAACAGCAAAGGGGTGAGCATTTACTTCGCCCAGTAGGTATCCCCTTTTTTGTTTCAGACACAAAATTGCACAACAAAATATAATGAACGAGAAACATATCATACGATTGACAAATAGCAAGTAAGCCACCAAGCATATCAATTTATGATAGCGACCAAACAATAACACTTCACGCATCACTCAGCATTCCTCAACGATATACCATTTAGATAACGGATTATAGAATTTTCCTCTAACCTCATTATAAATCTCAATGTCACTATTCACCAACTTGATCTTCCGTATGTTTACTAGTAGTCTAGTCATTCGTATCCAACAACCCTCACAAAGGCCGTCTCCACAAAATCATAATTTCACATCAACAAAACTTGTAAATATTTATATATGTATATGTTCTCTTCCGTTGTTTCCATTCACTCAACTTTCACCCGATTTCGACATCCAAGTTCTATTTCCTTCCTGGTAACCACTATTTTAATGTGTACGTTAACTCGGAAACATTCTAACATTCTCTTTAATTTCATCAAGTATATCCATTAACTCATACTAGTCAAGTCAAGGATCAAATGCATGCTTACTAAAGAATATATGTCACCCGATCAAGCACTTCTAAAGCATCCAACATATTTCATGTGTCCATTTGCACTAAATGTATCCATGTACGACCAACGCTAATTACAAGTGAAACGAAGGAACAAGGATAATACATAAAGAAATATAAGGAGAGTTAAGAGAAACCGATAGGATGAGTTATAACTAATAAAATCATACAACGAGAGTTAAGAGAGTTTGAATAGTAAAAGGGCTCGAAAGTAACCCATAATCAACTAGATCCCCTCCATCTCGTCTCTCATATCCAACTTATCTCCGACACACACACCCGACTCGCCACATGTGTCCTAAGCGTTAACCACTTACATCACTTTCCTCTTAAACGTTTGATATTTCTCCGGGCATGTCATATAGGCCCCGTGTCACTCCGGCATACCCTATCGGGCCCCGCATCAATCGTTTTATACTCATATCATCACTTATCAATATACAAGTTCAACTTAGTCTCATATATGACTCACATGCCACATTATCCATTTACATGTATCCCGAAATCCCAACTCAACCCGAATGTACGCCAAGTGTTAATAAATGCACCAAGACCTCACCAAATCCAATAGATAGCAAGAAATAAGTGAGATTAAGTAATCTACATTATCATTTGATTCCAAGAATGCTACTAAGGTGGAAAATATCCTAATACAAGTGAATTACGCGTTTAGGGACCAAACAAGTGTATGGTCAAACTACCCGACCGGGGGTCAAAGGATAGCCAAACAAACAATCCGATCAACTAAGTGGTTGGTAATAAGTAATATTTTGAGTGAACGAAACATTTAAAGGTGTCCCAAGACGTCCAAGAGTCAAGGGAAAGTTTCAACAAAAAATAAGGTTCGAAGCTGTCTGGTATTGATACCCAGAATTGGGGTATTGATACCAGAGGCACAGAAAGAAAAACAGAACCCGCTGGTATTGATACCCGGACGCGGGGGTATCAATACCAGGCCATTTCGTGAATTTTTTTGACAGATTTTCAGATTCAATGGGGGTTTCAACCCAAGCAAAAACAACTAGAAATTCATCAAAATATGGATCAAAACACTACCCAAACACTTGAGAGAGTAGCAATCAAAGATTGAACAAGATCAAAACCTATCTTCATGATGATTCCAAGATCAAAAACCCATTTTCATGGTGATAAACAAGTTTAGCTAGAAATTGGTAGACAACTCAACAACATATGCCACAAATCAACAAAATACAACTAGAGGGAGTAGAAATTTGTCCCCTACCTCAATGATTTAGCTTGAAAAACCTCCAAGAAGCAAAACCCACACTCAACCTTCAAGATCCAAGAAAAATTCTTCATACACCGGAGTGAAATGAGCATACCAACGCGTAGAGCACGAGATTTGGAGAAGCTTTTGTGAAGGGACTAAGTTTGGAGCTTGAGTTTTGGTTAGATTTGTGAAGAGAGAGGTTTTGAGAGCCATGGAGGAGAGAGAGAGAGGGACGGCTGTTTTTTTTTTGGGGGGAGGAAGATGACTTTCTCTCTCCTCTCCCACCACACACACACATATATATCATGTAATTACACTCCAAGCCCAAATGTGGTTTGTGTAATGCAATTAGGTCCAATCTCACTCACAACACTTAATAATCCAACACTTTAGCATTTTTAATTAGTTTCTCATATTTCCCCAACTTTATTTCCGGAAAATAATATGAAAAAATACGGGTCCTTACATACCCCATCTCCCTAATTAAATTGTCATTTCGACCCCATATTGGCGTCATACATACTATGGTCTGAACTGTTTTTAGTAGTAGCATATCTTGCATAGAAGAACACCTTGATGAAAATCAATTCGATTAAATATCGATAGACTGATGTAACAATTTGTATCTTTATGAAAATACACTTTGTTATGATGTCTATTAATGTCCAATAGAGTTGAATTTTTACAATGTGTCATTTGTAGGGCTTCTGAATAAACAATTCGAATCGTGTTGGTCCGGTCTCACTCCATGAAAAACTCTAAATCAATGTCTAAAAAAGGTTTCATATGTCATAAATCCATCAAACCTAATTTTAAAAAGATATAACTATGGGTATGGGTAATGGTTGTTATTAGTTTGCTAGCAAAAACAATTTATTTGGACCACTTAGGTAGGTTAGGGCTATATGAATCGCAATAATGCTAGGGACACACCACTTCACCATGCCACTATTCATTACCAATAATGCAGTGTCACGCAGGCTGGTGTGGTTGGTGATGTGTCCCTAGCATTATTGTATCTATTGATTTGATTTCTTTTGGTTTACTTCAACTAAAATCAAAATTAATTTGGTCATGATCCAATTCAGGCTTAAACTCAAAACTGAATTATTGCGCTTTAGAAGACAGGTCATTTTCTCACAAAACATCAACTTAAAAACTGACTTAAGTCAGTCACTAATCTTTTTTTTTTTTTGGTGAAAGAGAGAAAATTCCCTTACTAAAGGATGTAGTCTACATCATAAAGTAAAACTGAAAAGGACATAACCATACAATAAAGATAGATAACAACCGAAACGAAAGAAAGATACAGCCTGCGAGAAATAATTTCGGAGGTCAAGCTGCCGGGAAACATAAAGCTTGATATCTACAATCAGCTATCACTGTAGCCCCACCATTGACGAATCCCCCAAACAGGAACTGACTGACCGATACAACCAAGTATCTGATCCAAACCAAAGTTTGAAGCACCTAAGGCGAGAGCTCTGTAGCATGGGTAAGCAACTAGCTGGCTGAGGCCAACTACAGAGCCTTATAGAGAATTTGGCAGAAAAGATGCAATCATGGAGAATGGAATGTGCCGCGGAGAACCCAATGCACTGAGAAGAGTCTCCTTTATCTAAATCTTACCAAAAATATATGTTGAAGCACCCCCTTCCAAAACCACCCAAGCACCAGACCTCAGACCACTGTGTGAAACCCAAGAGCCAAGAAACCAAACCCAAGAAATGCAACTCTGTCCATCCCAGCAAGACAAGCAAGTAATGAAAGCTCCAAACACCAATACAACCGTCATAAGCACCATAAGGACATGGTGCCATCACTAAGCTCCCCAGTAGGTCAAACAAGCATCAAAGCTCCCCAAGCATCATTCAAATGCCAGAAGCACCGATAGAACGATAACAAGAGGAGAAAACAACATAACAAGAAACAACAAATAGAAGAAGAAAAAAAAGGTCTATAGAGAAGCAGTCAACCTGAGTCAAACTAAGCAAGACCTTGACCACAACGTCAAATGATCAGATCAGATGAAGTGGGGAGGCTGATCCGATCGAGGAAGGAAAATGAGAGGAAAAATATTACTATGAAAGGACCTACGGAGATGCATATGCAAGCATCACCTCAATCACAATCGTGAAATGATTTGAATGAATAGAGACTGAAGGAAGGATAAAAAGTACTACAAAAGGGTATACAGAGATACATATAAGAGCATCTCCCCAACCACAATTGTGAAAAATTCAGACCAAGCAGTAGAGGAGAATCAGAAAGGAAGGATGAAAAGCGACTACCAATATCAGTGTTATCTCATAATCTAAAATTGAACGAACGAAAATGGCTACAATACACACTTATTAAAGATATGTACCATATGTACCAATTGTATGGTTCATATAGTTCTACCTCATTGGCAATCGTAACATTTTTCAATGTTTCGTAACTTTTCAGTAATGCGATTCCTAACATTTTTTATGATTCATAACATTTTGGTGTGTCTCGTAATTTTTATAAAAAAAAAATCGTAACTTTTATTCATAGATTCATAACTTTTATGGGGGTGCATATGATATACACCAAAATAAAGGATTTCCCCGAACAAAATGTCACAAACAAACGAAAGAAAATCATTTGTTTTTTGATTGGTTTGGTTTTGTCTGCTTTTGTTGACTATTAAGGGTGGGCCCACATAACTTGATGAATTAAAGTGCTTATTAGGGTCCCACCGTTGTCCCCAAGGAAGTATACTTTCATAAGCATTCGACAAAATTATCAATATTATTATAGTAGGCTTTAGCTCCACCGTAGCTTTTCCAACATTCCGAATCTACAAAAACAGGTCCAATCCTTACCCAGATAAGGAAACAGTATAAACATGCACCCGGCCACTAGTAATAGAATAAGCTTCCATGCCCATGAGCCCCACCCGGACGTCACGACCACAATTATCAGTAGGTTTGGACAACCTCAATTAATCAACAGTTGCCGCACCGGATTCGGGGTGCCTACAGATGCCGCGGTGTGGGTTCAAAAGCACACTTGAATTTTTATCGCAACTGTATTGAACCCCTGTTTTCTATTTTCATAACTGATATATGCACAGGCATTCATTGCCTTTTATTTGTTAGTTATCATTTGTGTCACAGGTAATAGCAAAAGCCCTTGTCTACTGAAGGAGTTCAAGCCTTGTTCCGGGAAGGCTATAGCTGAAATGCGATCTTGTATAATTTATTAATAGTTTCTCAATGTAAGGAGGCAATTGAAGCATTTGATAAAGTTTTATATATGAATGGAATTTATAATTATGGTGTTGAGATACATGCATTTGCTTATTATTTGAGTTGTGATTCCATTATGTATTGTATCTTGTGATTATGATTAGTTGCACTATCCCACTATCGAATTATGTGCAACTAGTTGTAATTTTCATGCAAGGGGGAAAAAAAGTGTGTAAGTTGGTCTATATATAGTAGCGTTTGGAAAAGATTTAGCCAGCGTTGCTAAAGAAACGCGTGGCAAAGTGTACGAAGTCTGTACTAGTGGCTAAAAAACGTTGCAAAAAAGAGTCTACATTAGCATGTGGCAAGCGCTGGTAAAATAATTGTTATACCAGGCAGAAGCCCTTTCAAAAAAGCACTGATATAGGGATATAGCAACTGGGATACTCCAACGGCTTACTCAAGTGCTAGTATAGACCTTGGAGGTTTGTAACAGCATTTTGAGACACCTTTACCAATGGTTTTGGCAGCTGGGGAATCTCGACTTTTTTGTAGTGCTAGGCCCCCACATGCACCTCATAGGACCGCACATGTCTCTTGGGCTGAGGATGACACATGCCACCTCCTCCTCTCAATAGCTTCGTCCCTGGCACCTCAGGCATGGGCGACTTTACCATAGAACCAGCTAGGCCGCTTGATTAAAAAATTGCACTGAAAAAGGATAAAATTTAGATATAGATTAAATTTTCATTAGTATTGTCAGCGCTGAGTTACTGGCACGAGGTTAAAATAAATGTTTCCAACTAAATTTGAATCAAATTGCTATAACCCAACAAAACAAAACAAGTCTAGCCCAATTATGAGAGTCCAATATATAGTACTCCCTCCGTCCGGATTTGTTGGTCCGTTTTGGGGATTCCAACTTTTTTTCCATTATCTTTTGAGTTTGTTAATTTCCTATTTTATCCTCAATCCCTCCATTTAATACTCCCTCCATTCTAATTTGACTACAAAATTACATGCAATTTTCAAACTAAAAAATAATGTAGCTGCAAAAAGAAAAATTTAATCAATATGGATCTTGTTTGATAGATCTCATTGAAAACTTTAATACGGTGCAAAAAAAATTTAAAAATGTAAACACATTATTTAAAAAAATTAGTTTGAGTTGTTGTTTTAAGTTTTAGAAAAGGGGTAAAAAAGTAAATTTTGCATACTTTATTCTTTAACTTTTGAAAATGGACAAACATTTTAGGACTTAAAAAAGTATGTTTGTGGACCAACAAATCCGGACGGAGGGAGTACATATTTAAGGATAGTAGTTGTCTGATATTTGATTAAATGTGAAAACACTAAAAAATTAAAGGAAATCAAATGGCTCCTTTTTTTTTTTTTTGCATACAAATTTTTATCATAGATAAGCTATGTATTTTTGTCAACATTGCATGAAAATCCTGGAATCGCGCGCCCCTGAACTCGGGAATAGTGGAGATGCTTCTAAGGTAACTGGGTATCGAATCATTAAAAAGTAACAGGGAAGTGGCACTATAAGGGCCCAAAATCCCATTCGAGGTGGTGGATTGCTAGATTATTAAAGTTAGAAAGCTTGAGGAATAAGTGGGAAAGCAAGTTACATTCACCACAGTTCCAAAAAAGAAAAGAAAAAAGAAGTTACTTTGAAAAAGGTGTTGTAAAGATACTGTTTATGGAAACAAGGCAAAATGCTGTCGAGTTTATGGCCATTAGTTGAGGACTATACCTGTTATGGCTCTCACTGTTGAAGGCGTGAGGTACATACTTTTCCCTTTTATAGCACTACAAGTCTACATCCATTGATTTGGTATGTGAAAGTAACTCCATCTCACACACTAAACAATTTTTTCTTAATGGTCTGGAGAGCCACGTGGCATTTTTGTGCATGCTTCAACCTGAAGAAAACAATTTGCGTGCATTCCACAATTAAAATGACGTCGGTGTGATTCTGGCCAACATCCATCTGATGCCTAAGTTAGAATATGTATGGTGAGAGTTAATATAGAGCTCAAGCAAATTAGGGTGCAAGATTCGTGTACCTATTCCCACAGTTCCATGGGGAATCAGTCCTAGTACGATTGGTTTTTCTGATCCCAAGATGTTGATAAGGATAACAGTGATCGAATTGTACCGACCGGAGCCTTTCCAATCTCCTAGGATTAGGAATCCTATAGGAATTCAAACTAAAGAGATAAATGTTAAGTACGTCGCATACAAGGATCAACAAAATACTCATTTGGTGAATTTTTTTTTGGAAACTAGAGATACGTTGAGAGGAATTAGAGATAGAAGGGCACCAATTAAACATAACAACATGTCACGCGCTTTGTGAATTAAGAGAAAAATTGCACCATCATTTTTCATAGCCTATTTTAATTTAATCTATTAGATACTTGATTAGTGAAAACTGACAAAAATGAAAAAACTCCGATCTAGAGAAGCAATATTTTACAAAACTTAAAAGACAGAAAATCGTAATATGATGGCCATTGTGGTATATTGAAATATCATGGGATCCTACACATGGTGGGAGGGGCACAAGCGTGCATGATTTACCTAATGAACACATGAAAGATAGTATGAATGCAGGGGTACAAGGGTAAGGATACAAAAGTGATGGGGTCACTTGTGACTTTACTTTATGAAGGAGTACTTCAACGACTTTTCCAATATTGTCCATAACCCGTTGAACTTAATGGAGCATCATTTGTTTGGTTTTCGGTTTTGGAAATTTATCTTTTAAAATTTTGGCTGTTTCGTCATCCGTGTGTTTTTGTCTTTAATGATTTTTTATTAAATTATTTTGAATGTATATTGTGTATCTCTATTCAAAAAGTTAAAAAAAAAAATTAAAATAATAAAAAATTGACTAAAGACGAAAAAATTACATAACCTTATAAAAAACTATTATGTGCAAAACTTATCTCAAAACTACCAACCAAACAAACACGAATGAATCCACTCAAGTTGTCCGGCAAAATCACAAAAGGACGGAGATCAATCAAATTTTTTTTATTTTGAACATGGAGAAAGAAAATCAATTCATAATACAAACAATGGGGAACAGACACGGCAGTGTTGAGTAGTAGTTGTCCCGCATTGTTTGAGTATGGAATATAAGAGATCACTTAATAACATTTGAGACATCTCTGCTAATTGTCAATTGATTTTGAGTCGAATATAAAGTTTTCACATGGTACCACAACAAACTCATTTAATCAAGCTCACACCCCACGATGATCAGTGTGCACAGATCATGTTGTGGGGCATATTTAGTGACGCAGAACAACAAGCACCCAATTAAACACACAATATTTTACGTAGTTCGGTCTCAATTCTCAATGCCTAACCTCCACGGGAGAGAGATAGTCTCACTATGTTTGGAAAATAGAGAATACAATGTGAAATGAAAAACCCACACAAGAACTCCTAGCACATGGCTTTATACAATGTTTTTCACTCACCCACACTCTATTTTTCCTCACATTTTTTCCTCACAATGACACAACCGGAACTCACGGCAACCCGCCACAGGGGCAGCCATCCCTCTTGCCCTTCTCCGGTCGCTCTCAATCTGTCCCTCTGTCTCTCCTCACTCTTGTCTCCCTTTTTACACAAACCCCTTTAACCTCCCCTTTTTCTTTTCTTTTTTTACTTTCACCAACGCCTTTATTTTTTTCTTTTCCTTTTTCATTTGTCTCCATTTTCCCCTTTTCCATTTTTCAAAGAATTATCATATGGGCCAAAATCCCAACAATTTGTTGAGTGGTAGAGTGACTATAACAACAATTACAGTACTAATTAAGAAAGCAAGTAAAGGTTTTGACTCTATTTTATTTATTGGCCGCAGATGAGGTAATCTATTACGTCAATCAATTTCCTATGTCAATCTAATGGATTAATACTATTATCTTAATTCCTCTTACCTCATTTAGCTGTATCATCACTACATAAACATATCAAAACAGCTAAACAATTTCTGTCCTGTGACCGTGTGATGATACGTTATTGAAAATGAAGTTTCGTGTATCTCAAGCTGATCATCAAACTTCTAGAAGATCGTCTTTTATTATTGCGTTTTAAGTTAAGTTAGTTGGATTTTCTATATACTCTAATCCACAGAGAATCACGGGCTATACTTTATTGCTATTAATTCTCCTGTATTTATAGGTCATGAACCGTAGCTATTTACTTGGATTCGTAGGCAATCTAATTAATTAAATGATGGTTCTTGTTAGCAGCGACTCTAGAATATTTTAGCAGTGTTAAAAAATTTAACTACCTCTACTACCTCGATAACTAATAATATATGCACGAAATATCATATATTATCATGTATTAGTGTAAATAATGCGATCAGAAAACGTAAAGTAGATGAAATTATCATATATAAGTGTAAGTAGGCGTATACATAAAGGAACTAAAGTAGATAAACATTAGTGCCTTTATGTGGGGTCTGAAGTGGCAGATCTTGGCGGTCGCTCTGGGGTCTGACCATGTGAGGGATTCACGGCACGGATGCCGGCTGTTTCTCTTCAACTTTGGTTTGTTGTCATTGTGGTTGTGGTTCCCTCCTCTCCTCGCTGTTTTGCCTTTTCCGTTTATCTATCTCTGTTGGCAGCTTGGTTCACCTGCCGGTTTTCATTGTGGGGTGTTAAGAAATATTGTCCCACATTGTTTGAGTATGGAATGGGTGATCACTTAATAACATAAGAGACCTCTCCACTCATTTTCCAATTGGTTTTGAGAAGGATATAAAGTTTTCATATGGTATCAGAGCGGGGCTCATTCCACCCCAGACGTTATAAACATTTCACAATCCACACCCCATGATGACAGACCAGCAAAAAGGCTGCATGATAACTATAAATGCGACTGCACGTGAGGGGGGATGTTAAGAAATATTGTCCTACATTGTTTGGGTATGGAATGGGTGATCAATTAATAACATAAGGGACCTCTCTACTCATTGCCAATTGGTTTTGAGATGAATATAAAGTTTCCACATTGGATATTACCGGTCTTGAAGCTTAATTAACGGCAAGGGGTGGTCGGAATGCTCATGGAGGTCGTTAATGGAGGTTGCGCTCAGTATCGCTAGTCTTCTCACCTTTTCTCCGTCGAGTTGCGTTGCTGCCGATGAAGGTCAGACGCCTTCATGGGTTTCCAATTAGAGTTGTGTAGACACCCCGATTTTGAACCCGGGATGCGCTCGAGCATTCCCGATGATGAAATGGACCAATCGTGGCTACCCGAGGCTTGAACGATGCTTGGAACTTGGCAAAACCACCCAAAAACCTCTTCAAAACAAACCCAAGACTACGCCATCTTCTAGTACATTCAAAACCCTCTTTATTGATATATAATTCATCCCAATCCGTTTTGAAATGAGAGAGATGCACGAATGTTGCTAAAACGACTTGTTTTCCCGACCGTTTGAGGGTAAAATGGTCATACATTTGGATGTATAAATTTTCTGGATTCCAAACCACTTGGGTTAGAAAGTAGACTCAACAAGCTTTCCAATGCTTCAAACCGCGTCAAAATCGGCATTCGGTAGCACCCGGGGCGGCCCCGCAAAGTTTTACCTTTTGAGCAACAGCCTTGAGCGCTCAAGGCCCCAACCTTGAGCGCTCAATCCCTAAAAACCACCTTAAGCGCTCAATCCTACGGCTTTGAGCGCTCAACTCTGATTCCAGATCAGTTTTCTGCAGAGCATCTAATCATGATATTCTACTGCAATAGGAGCGTCTACCTATGTTTTCTACTGCCTAAATACACTTCCTAGACCCTTGAACATCTCCTCAATCACCACCCAAACCCAATTCAAAAATTAAACCAATTTTCCTCCCATTTCTCTCTCTATATAAACCTCCTCCACTCCCTCACTCACTCTCTGGGCTGCCCTACTGCCATTTTCTCCCTCCACCAGAGCATATACACTACACCAGTCCACAATCAACCCATTAATTTCATCCCTTCAAATTCCTTCAAACAAACCCACTTGATTACATCAAGAACATGGCCATTTAGCTTCAAGTGCACCCTCCTCTTGGCTGATTTTCATACTCTTCCAGTCATCACAACTCACTTCTCACACCCACAACTCAGTCCCAACTCATCCAAGCTTCTTCTACCATCAAAATCCATTTCTATCAAGCCAAAATCATCTTTTTGCTTACAAATACACTTTCATCCTACATCATATTGAACCAATCAGGTCTCTCAATCACTCAAACACACTCTAAACTCATTGTTCTACACCATCATCTAATCAAAAAGCCAAGTTACAAGCCTTGATCAAGCCAAAAGGTAGTTAAAACCATGTGAAAATCATTGTTTTGGTCTTGCTGAGGGAGACCAGTGGGCTTCAAGTTCCTCATACTTGAAATGAGCCTACAAGGTCTGAAAAGTATCAAGAAAAGCATTTTTAAAACCTGTTATTTTGGTAGGCTTGAGCGCTCAAGCCCAAGGCTCTGAGCGCTCAATCTGTTTTCTAACAGCTTACAAATCTTGTTCTGCTTTGATGACGGATCATGGTTTAGAGTGCATAATAGTGTGTGTGAGTGAGTATTTTATCAACATCAGTCTGATTATCCCCTGCTCATCTCTCATACATCATCCAAGTTGATTTCAACAACATTATTTACTTGTAAAAGCTTTCGAAGTTCATGTTTCTGTCCAGTTTTGGTAGGCAAACCATAATCATTGAGTTGGGGTTGTATGAATGTTCAAAGTCATAAAATAGCAGAATTTGGCGATCTGGGAAGGGCTTGAGCGCTCAAGGCCTTAACCTTGAGCGCTCAAGGTCATGCTTGAGCACTCACACTCCAACAGAAAGTCAGTCATAATGTTTCACCCCGAACTCCGTTTTGGGCGTATTATATATCAAAACGTAGATAATTTGAAGGGCTACAACTTTGTAGTTTTATGTTCTTCTCATTTCTATATCAAAACCCTCCAAAATATGCAAATAGTGTCGGAAAGACAAATAATTTTGTTCAAAATGGTGTTTTAAGTTCTATTTTTCTCCTTCATTGTCATTTTCCTTGATTATACCATTCTGTCATCGCATTGTACACTTCACACAAACATCCACCATCACTTAGTTTGTGTTTTAATATTCATTTGCGTGTTTGTCATTCCCGTATCCCCCATATCAAATTTCAAACATTTCCAAAATTCCACAAAATGTTGAGTAGAGACCGGTTCACGGACCGGGCGAGAGGGGTGCCGTAAAACCCTTCCCCTCTCGTAACCAAACCCCCGAATCCAAGAAATCTTTGGTTCCGCCATGATCAGTGAAATCTTTTTTTTTCAAATGGGCAAATGAGTCATGTTTTTATTGGTTTCTCGGGTTCGGACCTCAAATCCGGGTGGCGACTCTAACAATCACAATCTTTTCAAACAATCTCGGTGGGCCGTCCACAAGCTGTTGGAAGTTTCTTGAAGGTTCTGGAGGTGGTGTTTTCTTCTTGGTGGATGCGACGTTGGAGGTTTCTGGTGGTGGCGAGAGTGGTTGTCGGTTTGTGGGGTGTGGGCAGTGGCTACTGGACGAATGGTTTTTGCTTGATTAGGTTTTTTCGGCTTGATATTTAGGTGTTTTATGTATTTGTGCTTGGCCCATTGGGTGTTTATAGGGCTTTTTCTAAACAATTTTTTTATTTTATTTGATCAAGTTTCTTAATAAACTTTTTGCAAATAAAAAAAAGTACCAGTGATACTAATTTTCTTAGCCACGTACTGGACTAGCATTTTCAGCCATCACAGAAGGCAAAAAGGAAAAATAATTTCCTTAATAAAAAATAAATCTAGAAAAATACTTTTTTTTGGTTAGACTGTGAGGGTGCTTGGGCCAGCTTATGTGCATCTTTCTCCTCCTCGTTCCGGTCAAAGGTAGGTCATTTATGTCGGAAATAAGATATTCACAAGAAAGTTCATTTTTTGGTCAGACCGAAGAAATCTAATAATACTTCATAGTTTTAAAAATCGAACAAAGCAGACGTGACGTGTGATGCTTGTTATTGAACAGTTGGACCTCTATTGGTCTATTTATTGTCCACAAATGAGGGGGAAAAAATGAGCACCAAAAATTAAAGAGAATAGGGTTATATACCTAGACATCCCCTGTAAGTATACGTTTTCCACCAAACACCCCCTGCACCCCCTGCAAGAAAAAAACCTACGATGACACCCCCTCTATCTTCCAAACTTTACCCCAAGACCCCTTCTGTCACGCTTTCGTATAAAATTGTCTAGAACTATTAGTTTTTTTAATGATCCAAACCGTTCAATCTGTTTAAAACATGCTTTTAAGTGTACCCGTGGAGAAATCGGCTCAAAATATGATCGGGATCGAAGTGCTTGATCCAAACAATTTTTCATGTATGAAAAATTGTTTGGATCAAGCACTTCCCGATCATATTTTGAGCCGATATCTTACGAGTACCCTTAAAACCATGTTTTAAACAACTTGAATGGGTTGGATCATCAAAACATGACCCGGAACTTTGAGATTCGAGACGGAAGGGTAACGGAAGGGGTCTTGGGATAAAGTTTGAAAGATAAAGGGGGTGTCGTCGTAGGTTTTTTTCTTGAAGGGGGTGTCGTCGTAGGTTCTTTTCTTGAAGGGGGTGTCGTCGTAGGTTTTTTTCTTGCAGGGGGTGTATGGTGGAAAACTTATACCTACAGGGGGTGTCCAGGTCATTAACCCAAGAGAATATGCCTTTTCGAACAATATCAGCTGTTGGTTTACAATACATGCATGATGCATTTTTAGATTCCAAAACTCTCTTTCTGATGGAGAGAGTATATATCGTGGCCACTGGCCAACTAGCTGTCTGTTGCATTTGGATTCAACACTTCCCACATACTACTTCAGTTTTTGAATGTCTTACATTCTAAAGCCAAATTATGTAAGGTTAGCTATTAAAATTTTGACACATTCAACCTAAAAGGGGTTGATTTTGAGACTCCCTATTTTTATGCAGAAACTCTAAAATTTAATGAAATTACAAAACTACCCTTTTCAAGATATAAAAATCATTGGAGACACTCCACTTTCAAATTATCTTCTCATTTATTAAGACACTCCAAACGGAAAAATGAACCAAAACCAAACATAAACATTAACATTAGATTCCAAACATTAAACATTCACAACATAAACATTAGGTTTCAAACATTAAACATAAATCTATGTCAGATTGCTTCACGCCACTTTGCACACACACACACACAAAAAAAAAAAATTAACATTGTTAGAATTCTCCAAAATAAACAACACACAATTGAAAATGTTGATACTGCAAAATCTTCATAACGGTTGTGACACGAGATCTTCATAGTTTCGTACTCATTATCTACCATTTTTCTCTCAAGATCTTTGTAATGGCTGTAAATCTACATTTAAAAACTCATAGTAAGACAAACAAAGCACATTACCAAAGTTAAGAGAACTCTTGAGAGGAAAAGTAACAGAACTTCCAAGAGACTTTGCATGGACAAAACGATGATTCTACAATCATAGGCCGAAGACCACTTGTCCAGGTTGTCCTAATGCAGAACATGGAGACAATAGCTTGAAAACTCTATCAAAGAAACATTACATATGGAAGTAGAAAATTCAGTAACGTGCAGTAAAAGGAGTTGAACAACTATTTGCTTTTTCTGATTAAAAAAAAAATTATCTACTTTTTTGGAGTGCTTGTAGTAAAGGAGAAGAGTAAAAGGTTTTTTTGGAGTGTCTGAAGTAAATTACGGAACTTGCAAACGGGTAATTTTGGAAAACTACTGTAGCTTGGAGCCCATGCATCAAAATTGGGAGTGCGAATATCAATTTCCACCTAAAATCTCACACAAAGACAGGCGCGGAATTTTAACGTTGGGTGGACGAGTGTTAATGTCCATTTTTTTTAATCACATATGCGAGGTGATATCAATTTCAAACAATATATCAAACGTAACAGTAGCAAAATAAGTTATTCTGCGTACGTACATATTTTGAACATATATAGTTGCAAAGATATGTTTATATATGTAATTGTAAATGCATATAATCTTGTGCATCCATATCCATTTCAAAAGTTAAAATATTGAATCTTTGTAAATGTATACAATCTTATAAGGACGATTATTGGTTTTTTCAGAAGAAATCTTAGATGGGTGGGTGTTAGATTGTTCTAAAGATGTTGGGCGGATTTTAAGAAAAAGCTACAATTTTAGAGAAAATTTGAAACTTGGATATACAGGGCAATCACTCAGTCCGTCTTTGCTCTAGCACTCCCTCATGCGGCTCGGTTTGAGAATATGTGGAGATGAGAGATGAGGAAGTGAAAGAGCTTAAATGATTAAGGGGAAAAAGAACTTGACTCGTAAAGCTTTTCAAGAGTACCTAATCAATGGTGGAGTCAGGAATCTAATGTGCCCTGTACTAATTCATATAATTTTTTTTATACGGGCTAACCATATTAATTTTTTATTGGATAAAAATTTTACATGTAAATTTTAGTTTTTTTTTTTTTTTTACTTTATCTTGGGCTAAAGCCCACCCTACACATAGTGTAGCTCCGCCCTTGTACCTAATTACGATGATAATTTAACAAATTAAAATCATTTCACAATAGATGGAGAAAGGATAAGAATATAAATTTACTAAACTTGGTAGTTTAGGGAATCGATGAGGGTCATATATTAATTGATTGAGAGTAAGTTATTTCCGCCGGCGGTGGAAACAAATGTTTCCTCCAAATCAATCACAGCAGTCTGTGTGATTGTGAACTACACAATCACATTGACTACGCAATCACACAGACTGCTGTGATTGATTTGGAGAAAACATTTGTTTCCGCCGGCGGTGGAAATAATGTTTTCTCTAATTGATTAACAAGATGTTGTTGTGACAATTAAAAATAATTTGTGGGGAAAAAAGCAAATGGATTGACAAAACAATTTTCTCAACGCCGAGACGAACCAAATGAACGGTTCAGATTAAATGACAAGAACGGGCGGTGCACAATACCACCCTGTTTGGATGCCGGATTTGCACCCGGATTTGCTTCACACCCGGATTTGCAATCCCGGTCCCACCACAAGCCGGCGTTTGGTTCGCCATTTTCGCCCCCGGATTTGCGGAAAAAAAAATCACTGTTTGGAGTACAAATCCGGGAGCACCCGGATTTGCCAACGACAGCCTCCCCCCTGTCGTTAGCAAATCAGGGGGGATTTGTGTGTTTTTTGTACCGAAATACCCCTCCAAATCCAGGTGATTTTGGAGGGTTTTGAACCAAAAAAAATAACCAAAATGTCTAATCTTCGTCCATGGGAGGTCTGATCTTCGTCCCAAACATGGATTTTGTGCGTGAGAGAGAGAGAGAGAGTACCTGGTTTTATTAAACCCATGGGAGGTCTGATCTTCGTCTATTGGAGGTCTGATCTTCGCCATGGCTGCTGCTCCTTTTTGCGTGAGAATAAGAGGAGGAGAAGACCGGTGTATTTGGTGGGGATGGTTTAGGGTTAAAGAGACCCAAATCATAATAAGGCCCAGCCCAACTAAAAATGCCAAGCCAAGCCCAACTAAAACTTATAATGGTATCCCCTTCATTCTCTTTTACTTTTAAAAATTTTCAGTTCGTAATTACTGTATTTTTTAAATATTTTTCCGAAATTAATTTTTTACATGTTATATAGTTCAATTATTTGTATGTATTTATTGTATTTATTGTTATTATAATAAAATTAATTCATTTAGTTTATTAAAATAAAAAACCGGGGGCAAATATGTCATTTGCTCTCTTATCCTATCAAATCTACCTTCCAAATCCACCTTCTCGAAATACCATCCAAACACCTCACTAACAAATCCACCCTTCTTATGAGGTGGGGCCACCCTCATTACAAATCCACCCAAATCATCTCCGGCATCCAAACGGGGTGTACCTATGTTGTGCATTCCTTGCATTGGACACTCTCCGCTCTCATGTTAAAACTGGGAGAAGCCACTTGAGGTAGTCCCATTACAAAAGACGTCAGTAATGACGACAAATGATAAAAATAGTGAAGTCAACTTGTGATCTCTCTCCCTAAGCGCATGTTCATTGAGCTTTCTATTAATTGGTTCCTCAATTGCTATTTTTTTTAACTTTGGCACAGCTATATATAAATATGTAGCCACCTCTCTCTATGTGCTCACTAGTTAAATGACAGCCGCTTTTTGATGCAACCACCGTTAGCCTCTTAGAGAGAGAGAGAGAGAGAGAGAGTAGTTTGGAAGGAAAGTGAAGGAGAAAGGGATGGGGATCCAAAAGAAGAGCTTTGGGTCATTTCGATCCATTTTCATGCATTCGGATGGCATTGATAAGCTGCTAATGGGACTCGGATTCCTCGGGTCACTCGGCGACGGGCTTTCTATGCCCATCATGTTGCTCTTCACTAGCAAGATTATGAACAATATCGGGGGCGCTTCTGCTGGCTCCAAAAACTTCTCTCATACCATCAACAAGGTCCCTTCCCTCTCATAACTATATATATATATATATATATCACACACGTGTGCATATGTATATATATCACCATACAATGAACTTTTACCGGTCAGAGTATTTTCTCCATCTGTAAGATAGTTGCAGCAATTTGTCCTAAACAATTACTTGAGAGGATTCATTTTGATATGTATCTCAAGTTTTTACATAATTTGAGCTTTTAATATGCATACATATAATATGTATCAACTGATAGTATACATTTATATTAATGGTTATGATCTTTTAATTGACTATTGAATTGCTACCAACTTATTAAAAAGCTTAAGTTGTTAGAGAGAAAAGTAACTTTATTAGTTATATTCTTGACATTGATTGTTAAAGTAAGGGATGTATTGGTTATTAATTAATTAACAAAATTTTAAATTTTTTTGTTTTAAAACTGATTCTGAGAAAAGATTCAAAAATAACAAAACTGATGCTATTCAAATAGTAAATTGTAAGCAACTTTAAAGACTACTTTTGCCTCAAAATTAGAACAAACATTGGGTGAAACATATGGCTTGAGAGTTGATACATGTATATACATGCGTATCACCGATATATATGCGTATATTATGTATGTATATATGCGTGTGTATATTTATGTACTCCACTTGTTTTGTACAGACAGTGATGAATGGATTTGTTATGTTTTGATTGAATTACAGAATGCAGAGTTCCTGTGTTTCGTTGCGCTTATGCAAGGAGTGGCTTGTTTTCTTGGTGGGTATTATTAGTCCCACTTACATTTGATTACGTATTTGTCTTTTTCCCTTTTTTTTTTTTGTGTTTCCCAAATGGGGATTAATCTGGGGCCTCATGGGTTTCTTTTGTTTCTCTTTTTTTAACTTTTGTTGTTGTTTTCTTTTGGGATATATAATATTATTGTTTTAGAGGGGTACTGTTGGGCAAGAACTGGTGAAAGACAAGCATCAAGAATGAGATCAAGATATTTGAAAGCAGTGCTAAGGCAGGAAGTCGGTTACTTTGATTTGCATGTCACAAGCACCGCAGAAGTCATTACAAGTGTCTCCAGTGACAGTCTTGTTATTCAAGACGCTATTAGTGAAAAGGTTGGTTCAACGTATAATTCACCAAAATACCATGAAAGACCGTTGCGAAAAAGTACGACAACGAGTCATACAGATATATATTTTTTCGGAAATTATATTTTCTTTTGGTTCTAATCCCGTTAGGTTTGCGTTCCCCGTCATTTTTCGGAGTATATTTTTTTTAACATTTCATTCAAGGTCAAAAAAAATTCTGTTCAAAATTCACTTCCCCCTCAAAAGTTGAATGTGCCTAATTAGTTTCAATATTTCATCAATACAGGTCCCGGTGTTCTTGATGAACTTATTCACATTCATTGGGTCCTACATAGTGGCATTTGCAATTCTATGGAGGCTAGCAATTGTGGCATTCCCCTTTGTTATATTTCTTGTAATCCCTGGATTAATGTACGGCAGGGCACTAATGGGAATAGCCAGAAAAATGAGGGTGGAATACAACAAAGCAGGGACAGTAGCAGAGCAAGCACTATCTTCAATCAGAACTGTTTATTCCTTTGTTGGAGAAAGCAAAACCATGTCAAATTACTCTACTGCCCTCGAAGGGACTGTCAATCTGGGGCTAAGGCAAGGATTGGCAAAAGGGCTAGCCATTGGTAGCAATGGCATAACATTTGCAATTTGGTCCTTCATGGCTTATTATGGTAGCAGGTTGGTCATGTACCATAACGCTAGCGGCGGCACTGTTTTCGCGGCGGGAGCCGCCATCTCCATCGGTGGACTGTATGTATTTCTACCCTCTTTACATTCTTTCATTTCATTACTAGTTTCTTGATTTTTCTCTTTTGCATAATGTCATGATAGTGTTTGTTGTGTTTGACTTAAAATCCTTATTGGGTATCCTGCCCTAACCGTAATTTTAGTTTCAACAAGAATTCAAATTGGGTCCTTGTACCCTTGAAAATATGAACTACTATAGAACATCAGAGTAGCATTTGGACACTTTGATCATCACTGTCCTCTAAAGATTAATTCCTAAAATATTGTCCTGATTTTGTTTTGATCAGATCGTTGGGTTCCAGTTTATCCAACCTAAAATACTTCTCTGAAGCATCCGCGGCCGGAGAAAGAATAATGGAAGTAATCCAACGAGTACCCAAAATCGATTCCGACAATATGGACGGCCAAATTCCCGAAAACGTTCTGGGCGAAGTCGAATTCAGAAACGTCGAATTCGCATACCCATCACGGCCCGAAACCCCTGTTTTCCAAAGCTTCAACCTAAAAATCCCCTCAGGATTAACAGTGGCATTAGTTGGAGGAAGTGGGTCGGGAAAATCGACAGTTATCGCGCTTTTGCAGAGGTTTTATGATCCACAGGAGGGAGAGATTTGTGTCGACGGGGTCGCCATCGATAAGCTTCAGTTAAAGTGGTTGAGATCACAGATGGGGCTGGTGAGTCAAGAGCCTGCACTCTTTGATACCAGTATTAAGGAGAACATACTTTTTGGGAAAGAAGATGCAGATATGGAAGAGATTATTGCTGCTGCTAAAGCTTCTAATGCTCATAACTTCATTTCTCAGTTGCCTCAGGGTTATGATACCCAGGTTTGTTCTCTCCCTGTCCTTTAGCAAGCCATTTCTTCTGTTTCACTTGGAAACTCTGCTTGTACAGCATAGCACAGTTGAATGATAACAATTTTTTTTTTCTTTTTTTGCTATTAAAATTGGTTATAGAAATTTTCATTTAAAAGGAGCTCACTCCGTTATGCAACACCCGACTTAAGGTAAAATGGCTTTTAGCACTTAAAAGTCAGTAAGCCAAAGCCAGCTTGTTCTACTGACTTAAGATGGTTTATTGACTTATGATAATTTTTAACAATATTGTTCTTATACAATGTAAAATGCAACCCAACACTAATAAGTCTGAAAGACAATTCAGATATTTCACAGTAGAAATTATACTTCCTGTCCAAGTTTCATCCTAGAATAAGCTGACTTAAAAGTTTGTATTTTTATTATGGAACAACCTGGCTTAATACATCTTTGTGATCCTTAAGTTGGGTGTTACGGAACGGGTTAGAGAATTAAAAAAATCCAATAATACTCCAATATACAGTCATTTGATTTGATATAATCTTTGATTTGTTAATAACTAGTACGTTTATAATATTCTTGTATTTATACAGTTGTACGTATCATGATAAAATTAAGATAAACTTTCTAATTAAGAGTAAGATAAATTGAAGACAAAAGAAATTTATTAAAATTCGTAGAGATGTTTTTTTTTTAAACATTTTTTTTGGGTATTTTTTTTTAACTTTGTTAGGATGAATTAGACATTGCACGATTTTTTTTTTTGCAAAATATGCTTCTAAAGAAAATTGCCGAGGCATCGGAAATTTCAAACGATTTTAATACTAAATTAAAAGTTCCATTTCCCCATACAATCACCCTCGTAAAGGGGAAAGTGGAAACTTAGCGTTTTGGGAAAGGGACATGATTAGGTTTGACTTCCCGAAACAGCATATAGAATTCCTTACGTATATACAAAGCTTAATTTAAATAATGAGACGCAGCCTTAAATAATCTTATTTATGTTTTTTATAACTTGATTTAATCTGGGCGAAATTTATGAATCTGGTTACATTTTCGGTGGCCTGGTTGTGTAGTATGTTTTTTCTTACATCTCACGCTCAAAAGGACCGTTATACTATGTTTGGGCCAAACCCCCGAGTCACCCGATCGTTATTCAAAACTGGCCCAAACATAGTATTATAAGCGAGTAATACCTTCCCCGGCAACACCATCCGGTATACTTTCAGCGGTTATCTACTTTGTTTATCTATTTATATAAAAAAAAAAAAAAACTCTTAAGACAACCAAAATCGAATTCTACACCTCACGCTCAAGCGGTTAATTTAACTTCTATGTATATAAAAAGTGAGAAAACTCCTATATATACTAAGGCTCCGTTTGTTTCGGGTGGAAAACAGTTTCTGGAAAACCTTTTCCATGGAAAACATTTTCTAGAAAATAAAACGTTTTCTGGTGTTTGGTTGTGAGATGAAAATCTTTTCTAGAAAACATTTTCTATCGTTTGGTTGACAAGGAAAACCACTCATATCATAAAATTACCAACATATTAAAAAAAAAACCTAACAAATCAGTTCAAAAAAAAAAATGCTCAACAAATAAAAAAATCACAGCCCCAATATATTCAACTTTGAGCTGAAAATTGAAATTCCTAATAAAAATTGGCGAATTGAAATCCAAAGTCTCAATTTAATCAAATTCAAACCAAAATCTCAGACCCCAAAATTGCTTGACGCCTTGACGGGAGACGAGAGAGAGAATGTTTGCAAATTGAAATCTTTGTGGAGAGAGAGAGAGAGAGAGAGAGAGAGAGAGAGACGATTGGAAGCTGAAGGTCCTAAACAATCGAGGTTGTGTCTGTTAAGGAGTATAATGGTTCACAGTGGTACGAGTGTAGGGGATTATTTTCTCAAATTGGAATCTGTTCTGTCAGAGGAGTTAGACAAGTGGGTTGCACCGATCATCTTCAATTCGATCAAAGGACACGTGACAGGTTCATTTCTTTAGTGTCGTCGGAGCTCACGGAAAATGTTTTCCGGGCTTCACATCCGGAAATCATTTTCCAACCTAAATGGTTTGTTTTCCATTGACTTCGGAAAATGTTTTCTGTTGACTTTATTTTTCTGTTGTACCAAATACCGGAAAATGTTTTCCATGGAAAATGTTCTCCTGGAAAACGTTTTCCACCCCAAACAAATGGAGCCTAATAGGAACTTGTCGGAGTTATTGTGGCACCTCGTGTGCTATACCTTCTTTGTTTTCTATTGTCACTTAAAAACCCGTGAAAAGTCAGTTTATTAAAAAAAACCACCTTACTGGGACACCCCCGTATATACACAAGAAAAAAATACCATTGAAGGGTAGATCGGGTGTTTCGGCCAAATAATGTATTTAGATTTTTTTTTGTCCTTATCCTAATATTTTTCTGCATTAGTTAATTTTTCTTTGTAGATTCCTCTCACCAAGATGAAACGATAATCCACAAAAAGTTGACGCAAAACTAACAAATACGAATTTTTTTCGTAAGGACAAAAAAAAAAATCCGGCTTAATTAAACCCAATATTCTCTAGTTTATTGGTTATTACCTAACAGTCTCATTTTGTGCTCCTCATCTTTATTTATTACAATTTAACTAGGGGTACACGCGGTCCAGATTGGACCGGTTCTCTAGAACTCCAGTAACCGAACCATTTTGAACAGTTCTAGAAAAATACGAACCAAAACCTAACCAGTAAACGTGTAGAGCCTGTCCAGAATCAAACCGTAAGACCGGACCGGTTTTGGTCCGGTTCCGATTCTACACGCTTAGAGTTGGAACACTTACAACATGTGAACTCAAAAAAAAAAAAATTATTTAGGATTTAGGACACCAAACAACTCATAAAATAATTATAAGAATTTTACTAAAATTCAAAACCAAATATTGTGCACGAAGTACTTCAAAGTCTACCATCAATCCTAAAATCAAAAAAAAAAAAAAAAAAAGGCTTAAAGACTTCTTAATAAAATACAATAGTCAGGAAAATAAAATAGATTTCTACTATAAAAATAAAAGAATACCTTATTAGGAAAAAATATTAACTTACTAAATCAAGATACATAATTATAATTATGTGTGTATGTATATATATATATATATTATACAGTCCGGTTCGGTTCTAACCGTGGTGGCGTGGTTCTAAAAATAAGAACCAATAACCGAACCATAATTACCAGTTCCTATGTTTTCAGAACCATAACCAGAACTATAAACCGCATAACTTGACCAAATAGAACGGTTTGGACCGGATCGGACCAGTTTAGCGGTTTTATCTATTTTCTTATGCACCCCTAAATTTAACCGCTTTTATATTTGTTTTACACGAATTTAAGAAACTGCAAAATGCATGCACCATTTTGTATCAACAATCGTAAAAAATAGCAAACTGTTTACAAAATTTATTATCACTTACGAGACTATAATTTATAATTATGTTTTCATTTAGGTGGGTGAGAGAGGAGTTCAAATGTCAGGGGGACAAAAGCAGCGAATAGCAATCGCTCGTGCTATAATCAAGGCACCGCGTATCCTCCTACTTGACGAGGCCACAAGCGCATTGGACTCAGAATCAGAGCGAGTCGTGCAAGAAGCACTCGACAACGCTGCCGTTGGCCGCACGACTATCATCATTGCTCACCGCCTTTCCACCATCCGAAACGCCAACGTCATTGCCGTCGTCCAAAATGGCGAGGTAAGGAACCCTAGCTAATACTACCAAAAATCTAATGTCTGATCAGTTAGTAAAGTTACATGGAATGGTATGATGAAAAGATCCCTTGTGATGATTCATCGTGTGATTTTCATGCGACACAATCACATTCCAATGACCAGAGTCGTTCATTGGATATCAACAAACACTTGCTCAAATATTATTTCAGTTTAGAGTAATGAATTATACAAGTATACTAATAGATATTTGCAAATAGGTGATGGAAACCGGCTCACACGACGAACTAATTCACGACGAAAATGGCCTGTACGCATCCCTAGTCCGGCTCCAACAAACAGAGAATAGGAGAGAAGAAATTCCATCAAACGGCGCTTCACCTTCTTCTAATAACCAAAAGATGGATTCAAACAACAATAGCAGTCGAAGATTGTCAACTCTGAGTCGGTCCAGTTCAACGAACTCACCCGGCCAAAGTAAGAGAGTTGAAAATTCCTCTGCGGTTAGAGCAGACCAAGTTTTTCCAGTTCCCTCGTTCCGAAGACTTCTGGCAATGAATTTGCCCGAGTGGAGGGAAGCGATAATGGGGTGCCTAGGTGCTGTTCTATTCGGTGGGATTCAACCGCTTTATGCTTTTGCAATGGGATCGATGATTTCGGTTTATTTCTTGACCGATCACAATGAGATCAAGTACAAGACGAGGATTTATGCATTGTGTTTCGTTGGGTTGGCCATTATGTCGCTGTTGATTAACGTGCTTCAGCACTATAACTTTGCATATATGGGTGAGCATTTAACGAAGAGGATTAGAGAGAGGATGTTGTCGAAGATATTGACGTTTGAAGTTGGGTGGTTTGATCGGGATGAGAATTCTAGTGGTGCCATTTGTTCTCGTCTTGCTAAAGATGCTAATGTGGTATGCTCTCTCTCTCTCTCTCTCATAATCAATTGGTCAATGTTCATTTGCATGATCATTGATTGTTTGTAAGTATCATATGTGTTTTTCATTAAAAAAAAATTAAGTCAATCGAACATCAGTATCCGTAAGTACATTTGTAACAAGAGAAACTAAATATGTCATTCTACCAATCCTTAACCGATGACCGGTTAATCTGAGTTTCAAACGGGACTGTGTTGAGTCTCTTTCTACATTACATCAAGAATCACACAAGGTCATCGATATCACATGAAAGAATCTTGACTCTGAAAGCATAGTTGTGGCGCCCCTTTTTCGGTCCTCTTGTTTGGATTTGAGTCGTTACCATCACTATTCCTCTTTGTTTGCCATGGATTAATATACTGCTTTCAGGAATCATCAAGAACTGCTTAATTTTTGTATCGAAACTCATATGGAATAATGCAGTTGTAGCGTTTTTTAAGTCGTAAGTCATGTTGTGGAGTGTTTTGGTTTGAATGAAATAACTGCCTAGGGGCATACCTTTTCTATGAAAATTTTGAATGAAAGTCCTTTTTTTTTTTTTTAGCAAGAATACAAACCACCAAAACCGGCGCAATGATGGATACATTTTTGTTCTGGAATCAGATTTCACTTTGACGTTTACAATTTTGCAGGTGAGATCTCTGGTGGGCGATAGGATGGCACTCCTTATCCAAACTGTCTCGGCAGTAACCATAGCTTGCACTATGGGACTGGTCATCGCTTGGAGGCTCGCGTTAGTCATGATAGCAGTTCAACCCCTCGTTGTTATCTGCTTCTACTTGAAGCGCGTCCTTCTCAAGAATATGTCCGAGAAGGCCATGAAGGCCCAAGAGAAAAGTAGCAAGCTAGCCGCGGAAGCAGTCTCCAACCTTAGGACTGTCACCGCCTTTTCTTCTCAGGCGCGAGTCCTCCAAATGCTCGAAAAGGCTCAAGAAGGCCCACGACGTGAAAGCATCCGACAATCGTGGTTTGCTGGTATTGGGCTTGGTACCTCCCAAAGTCTCATGGCATGTACTTGGGCTTTAGACTTCTGGTACGGCGGGAAGCTCATCTCCCAAGGCTACATTGGGTCGAACGCCCTGTTTGAGACCTTCATGATCTTAGTAAGCACGGGCCGAGTTATTGCTGATGCAGGGACCATGACTAACGACCTTGCGAAAGGATCTGATGCAGTCGGGTCAGTTTTTGCTGTGCTAGATAGGTATACGTGTATTGAGCCTGACGACCCTGAAGGCTACAAGCCCGACAAAATAACGGGCCATGTGGAGCTACACGACGTCCAATTTGCATACCCGGCTAGGCCCGACGTGATGGTCTTCAACGGTTTTTCGATCAACATTGAAGCAGGAAAATCAACAGCGTTGGTTGGACAAAGTGGGTCTGGGAAATCAACCATCATTGGATTGATTGAGCGATTCTACGACCCTCTTAATGGCATAGTCAAAATTGACGATCTCGATATTAGATCATACCATCTGAGGTCTCTAAGGAACCACATTGCACTTGTTAGTCAAGAGCCAACTTTGTTCGCGGGGTCCATCCGAGATAACATCACTTACGGTGCATCCAATAAGATTGATGAATCGGAGGTCATTGAGGTAGCTAAGGCAGCCAACGCTCATGATTTCATCGCGTGCCTAAAAGATGGGTACGATACATGGTGCGGGGAAAGGGGATTGCAGTTGTCGGGTGGACAGAAGCAACGTATTGCAATAGCCCGTGCTATTTTGAAAAACCCAACAATTCTATTACTCGACGAGGCCACTAGTGCACTTGATAGCCAATCAGAGAAAGTCGTACAAGACGCGCTCGAGCGCATAATGGTGGGGAGGACTAGTGTGGTGGTGGCCCATAGGTTGAGCACAATACAAAACTGCGATATGATCGCTGTTTTGGATAAAGGGAAGGTGGTGGAGAAAGGAACCCACTCTTCTTTGTTGGGTAAGGGTCCTGCTGGAGCTTATTTCTCTCTGGTCAGCCTTCAGAGAAGGCCCAATACGGCTGCAGCCAACTTTGATTCGTAGGTTTCTGCCTTTTGGTCCATTTTTCAAATGATGATGGGGTTGATGAAAGTTTCTCTTAAACAAGAGCAGGGAAGATGCACCCTCTGTTATTCCATAAGTAAATTCTAATGATGTTTTGCAATATATATGTAACGTAGTGTCGAACTTTTTAAATGAAGGGAGTTATTCTTGATTTGCAAAATTGACGAAGCTTGAGTGACAATGTTAGTTCATGCAAACAGAAGAGTTTACATTGTAAAAATAACTATTCACTGTGATAAATTGTACTATAACTTATGGATATGTGCATATTCAATGGAGTTGCTGTAATTCTATTCATATTTTTTTATCGGCATGGAGAAAGATTATGTTGAAACTCGACAAGGGTAACATCGAGAAAAAAAGAGGAAATGTGCAAAATATCAAAGCTAGCTTATCATCTACCTGCACCAAAGCAAAATAAAGGACGTCCAACAATCAAGTTGAATGAAAGAAAACAGGATAAAAGAAACAGGACTAAAGTTTTGGTCCTTAAGCACCTGCCCTCCAATTCTACATACAACTCATACCTTGTAGTTTTCTAATCCCACCCAAACATCTTTAGAAATCAGCTACGGAGTAATCCTTGATACTGAATTTTTCTTATTGTCCATATTGCAATTTCTAGCCTTGATGAGATCCACACGCTCCTCCATCTGCTTATTGAAAATTCTGCTATTCCTCTCCTACCAAATTGACAGTACTGTAATTTTATTCATCATCGGACATAACGTTATAATACATTGCCTGTTTCATTAATGTAATCGACGTGGAATCTAAGAAATGAAGAGCTGATGATACGTTTAACAAATAAGTTCGTAATTGGAAAGGAAATGAAGAACTCTGTTACCCGGACACGGGTATGAGTAGTGGGTGCGAGTGTGTACTACCTTCAAAACAAGTTCATCATAAATATCAAGGCTGGAGAGATTTCCCTTCAACTTATGTAGCAATTGTGCCCTAAATTTGCTCATACTTGTATGATGATATATCAAAATTAGGAAGATGCGAATGTATACATACAATGTGCAAAGATTTGTGAGTGTGTGTGCGCGTTGAATTGGTGAAGTATCCACAAGTGGAAGGAGCATAGAGAAAGAGACAAAAGCCAGAGAAGGAAGAGCGCTTTGGTCTGCATAGCTTTTCTTACTTATTAACATGCAAGGTAATTTGGAAAAAAAAAAATTAACGTTTTGACACAGGAAATTAACAAAAATAAAAAAGAGGAAATTAGCAGTAGTACTACATCTTTTTTGTCAGGAATAAATCTAATATATCATGTTTGTGTTTATCTTGTGGTGCCAAACTCCAAGCTCAGGATTAGCCTGACCTCAATCTGGTTAAATATTGTGATCCCAGGCCCTGCCTGAGCAGATAAACCTGCCCAAGCTAGCTGTATGTAAATCTGGCTGGTTTCGGTAAAGTCTCCTAATTCCGACCTGGCTAGTCAAGAATCATCTCAAGAACTGCTTAAACAGATTTTACAAACAAAATGTTTACTTCTTTGAACAACTCTTTAGAATGTCGTAGTTTGAGTTGTCAAAATAAAGAGTCAGAATCGGGACTGTCTGGTTAAAATACAATCATTGCCTATCATTCTGTATGAAAATTTGGTACAAAACTCTTTTTTTATATTTTTATGTCACATGACAAATTCACAGATTAACAGAAATATATCCTGTACACTAGCTTTTTTTTGTTGTTAAATATACTTCCACTTAATTATGTAGGTGAGATCTCTGGTGGGCGATAGGTTTGCATTCCTTGTCCAAACCTTATCGCCAGTAACCGTAGCTTGCACCATGGGCCTTGTTATCGCATGGAGACTCGCACTTGTCGTGATAGTAGTTCAACCCATTGTCGTCCTTTGCTGCTATTGCAAGCGTGTCCTTCTTAAGTGCATGTCCAAGAAGGCCATCAAGGCCCAAGACAAAAGTAGCAAGTTGGCTGCTGAAGCAGTGTCCAATCTCCAAACCATCTCCGCCTTCTCTTCCCAGGCCCGAGTCCTCCAATTGCTTGAAAAGGCCCAAAACATTGCAGCAGGGAAATCAATGGCTTTGGTTGGACAAAGTGGGTCTGGAAAATCAACCATCATCAGATTAATCGAGCAATTCTATGATCCGCTTAAAGGTCTTGTGAAAATTGACAGTCGCGATATAAGATCATACCATCTGGGGTCGCTAAGGAACCACATTGCACTTGTCAGTCAGGAGCCAACTTTATTTGCGAGGTCCATTTGAGAAAATATCATGTATAGAGCATCTGACATGATCAATGAATCTGAGATCATCAAGGCAGGCAATTAGGGATGGCCATCTCGGCCGACCCGCCCCGATCCAACCCGTCCCCTCCCCGAATGGGTAGGGGATTCGGGGATTTTTTCGGGGATCGGGTAAGGGATGGGGATTATTTTTAAAAAAATTCGGGGATCGGGTCGGGGATGGTATTGTCAGTCTCCTACCCGATCCCCGCCCCTCCCCGTTCTCCTCCCCTCCCCGACCCTCCCCGCATCCCCATTCATGCATATATATATTTATAGGTATAATATGATAAAACTCCGTATTAAAAAAAAACCCCAAAGGATTGTCGGCTTGGGAACATAAGGCATGGATTTGCCTTCTGTCGGAACCAAGGCATGGGTTTGCCTTTTTAATATTTTCATGGGACTATTCTTTATCCCTTTCAAGAAGCTGACTATGCTTTATAGTAATCTTCCACTTGGGTATATTTTTTTTTGGTTCATCGGAAAACATCCACTTTAGTATTCACTTTTACTATTCTTCCACTAGCGTGAAATACTATTCTTCCATCTCTCTCTCTCTCTCTCTCAACCGAACAGAGCTCCATACTCCATAGAGAATAATAGAGCTTCCATCGTCGGTGTAAGTTTCTCCCGAAAAAATTCTGTACGAATCGATGTAAATTTAAAGATTAATTTGTTTGCTTTACTTACCTTTAATCTTACTACTGATTTGTACCGGCCATTCAAACCACTTCAAACTTTGAAAGGTAATTTAAACCAATTTGAATTACACATGACTCGAATTGATTTTATATGCATTTGGGATTGTTGCATTTGGAATTTGGATTTACCTTTTGAAAGCTTTAGCTTTTGATCATGTCGTATGCTACTTGAAAATTACAACAGAAAAATTGAAAAAGTGTAGTTAAGGTTTGGATCCCCGATTCCCCGTGCGGATCCTCGTTCCCCGCATTGGGGCGGGGATGGAGGTTAAAAAAAAATTCCCGGTGGGGATCGGGGAGGGAATGGGAATTGATATAGGTTCGGGGATGGAGGTAGTGGTATCCACCCCTACCCTCCCCATTCCCATCCATGCAGGCAATGCTCACGATTTTGTCATGGGCTTAAAAGATGGGTATGATACATGGTGGGGAGATAGGGGAATGCAGCTATCGAGTGGACAGAAGCAACGTGTTGTGATAGCCCGTGCTATATTGAAAAACCCAGCAATTCTGTTACTCGATGGGCCACAAGTGCACTTGATAGCCAGTCAGAGAAAGTGGTACAAGACGCGCTTGAGCGGGTTATGGTCGGTAGGACTAGGGTCGTGGTGGCCCACAAGTTGAGTACAATACAAAATTTCGATATAATCGTTGTTTTGGATAAAGGGCAAATTGTGGAGCAAGGGACCCACTCTTTTTTGCTGGGTAAGAGTCCCACTGGAGCACATTTTTCTTGTTAGCCTTCAAAGAAGGCCCATTGTGGCCTTCAGTCCATTGTAGTTCGGAATTCTGTCATTTCGGTCCATTTTCTAAATGATGGGCCTGATGAATGTTTCTCATAAACAAGAGTAGGGAAGATGATCGCCTCGTAGTTCCAAGAGTAAATTAGATTGGAGTTTCTTTATAATACTCGAATCTCTATTCAAGTTTTTTAAGGCTATTTCAGCATCAATCTTTTTCTATATATACTAAAATTTGCCATTCATCATTCTCCAAAACATATTTCTGTTAACACATACGTTGCTATGTACTTTGTGAAAGTGTAAAATTCGGACAGGCACAACAACCGATACACATTTAGAAAAAGAAATGAATTAGGCCCTGCTCAGTTGCACAAATAGGAAAAAAAACTATGTGATTGTTTTAACTTTACTGCATTTTTATAATGTGTTCAGTAAACAGCAGGAAAATTGTGGGACCGAGAACATCTCTGACTTCCCACTAGGATTAGTTATCTATCAAAGAGCAATGATACATGTACAACAAAAGTCTCTAACAAGTCTCCAACACACACACATAGTGTGTGGAGTCCACACACACTTCACACTCAAGTGTGTGTGGGCTCCACACACTATGTGAGTGTGTTGGAGCTGGTTGTTGTACATCTATCATTTTTGTCCATAAAAAAATGTCCTGAAAAAATCAATTGATTTTGGGGCAATCTTGTATCTCCATTTACTGTTACCTAATTAAACTACTACTTTCCAACTTTTTTCTAAAACTTCTTCAATTAAATGAACGCATAAAGGTAAAAACTTCACTTTCCTTACTTTCATGACAAATGAACGGAGCCATAGTGAAAATCCTTCAAAATTACCGTATTACTGCAGTTATTTTTACCATATTTCTCCTGTAACTTTCCGTTGAAGTCCTACTGAAGTTCAGGTACACCTCAAATAGAGAAATTTAAACAAGAGAAATTTAATTACCCATCCTATTTTAATAATATCTTTAGGATGCCACCTTATGAGGTTTGAATCTTTATGATTCAATCCTGTAAATATAATTTGGACCATTATGCCCTTATTAGTGCCATTATTAATTATATTATATATCTTTTAATTATATTTCCGTAATTGTAGAATTGACTAATTAAATATTCCTTACTAGTTGACTAATTAGTATTTCCGTAATTGACTTATGCAGTTACCATTATTAATTGATTCTTAATTATATACACAATTCCTATTTCAATGGGATTCCTTAATTATCAGTATACATGATTATCACTTCCTATTTTAAAGGGATTTGTTTTCTATAGTAACCCATAAGGCATAACTCATTTTTCTTGCTGGAAATAAACAATCGCAGCTCTCTCTCTCTCTCTCTCTCCACCATGGCGGCTTGCAAATCCTCCGGCCACCATGAAAACCCACGCAAGCACTGAAAAATGCTCCCTCTCAGTTCGGCTTTACGTAGCACAAAAACCGTGCTCCATCCAAAACGACCCAGTACTAGAAGATAGCCCTCGATGGAACGACAGCTCTCGGAACTAGCGGCACACCACACTCCCTTTGTTTGTTTTTACGTGTATATAGATCTTAATTTATTTATTTATTTATTGATCTGGGTCTATATCATTTTTTTGGAAACCTAAAAATTTGAACTTGCATGGAATATGGGCTTTACATTGTGCAGGTGTGCAATTGTGGAGGAATTGGCTCGATCAATGGAACTGCATATGTCTTTGCAGATTGGGAAGATGGAGGTTTGGGGCTGTTGAAATGTTTTTTTATGGTACAATAATATATCATGAATATATTTGTACGCGTTGACTACTAAATGCCATGTATGATGTGGGAATATTCCACGAAATAGATTTCATGAAATTTTTATAAGAATCTAGTGTTTTGTTAGTAATTTACCATGATGTTTTTCATATAATGATCATGGTTTGTTAATTTATCATATTCGGGGATTGGATACAGTAAAAAAGGTAAAATAAATAAACCTTGTTCCCATGTCCTTTAAAAATGGAAGATTGGCTTTTTGACGGGATTATTGCATGAATATATTGCATTTTTTGTGATGTTTTTTTTTTCCAATTCAATGTTGATTTTTTTTTCCCGATTGAATGCTAGTGTTTTTTTCGATATAGTAAGAATGGTAAATAAATAAACCATAATCACATGTCCTTTAAAAATGGATTATGAAAACTAAGGGGCGTTATTTCATAACGTGAATATGATTTATTGGTTCGCCATCTTCAGATGCCCTTTAAAATATGGTTATTTCATACAGTGAATATGATTTATTAATTTTTCATTTTGGTGATTTGATATAGTAAAAGTGGTAAATTAATAAACCATGTTCATTGTATGAAATAAACGACACATCAACATGGTTTATTTAATTTTTTTTTTTTTTTTTGAGATTTTACGTTTGAGAAGATTAGGACAGAAAATTATAAGATTAGGAAGGAGTGATTTTTCATGATAGGAGAGAGAGAGAGAGAGAGAGAGAGAGAGAGAGAGAGAGAGAGAGAGAGAGAGAGAGAGAGATAAATTAGGAAAGATTAAGAGAGAGAGATAAATTAGGAAAGATTAAGAGAGAGAAATGTTAGGAGATTAGGAGAGAGAAATATTAGGAAAATCAGGAGAGAAATATTAGGAAAATTAGGAGAGAGAAAGGGTATTTTGGGGTTTATTTGAATTTCAGGATGAAATCATAAGTATTCAAATCTCATAGGATGAAATCATAATGATATTTTTTGTACAGGATGCTTAATTAACTCTCCCTTTAAACAATCTAAATATGTATCCTTGTGCATGAATAAACAATTGTAATTCTACTAATAACAAAATCTTAAGATACACACTGTCAGAAATATTATTGATATGTATAATATTTAATTTCGATTTGAATGTAAATTGATTGATATAGAGTCGTGTCTTTCCAGGGGCACCTGCTCAGCATGGACTGACGCGTCTATTATGAATAGTTGTGTTACTTGGTGACTATTCCAAATAGTCACTAGTTAGTCTATATATATGGCCGGCAATGCTTCATTCATTTTTAAGAGTTTTTTTTTTTCTACACTTTCATTGAGTTAGAGTCTTTTCATTGGAGAGAGAGTACAAACACAAGTTTGGTTTGATAGACCCACCAAATGTAGTGTAACATCTGTGGGGTGTTCGATCAAGTAATGCTCAGATATAGATGTTTATGCAAACCATAAGCACCATAGCGGAGACGAATCTATCTTAAGTACAGAGTGCAAATCTCGCATTGATCACAATTTCATACTCATTGATTTTCAGGTTTTCCGTTTCGATTTTATTGCATTCATATTTTCGATTTTATCACAAAAAGGAAAAAAAAAAATTCCAACACGATATTATTTTCTGGTGGACTCGGATGCATCATTGGAAGGAAGACAATTGAAAGCGCACTTGGATAACGTGATTTATATGATCACAGGTTGTTGCGTAGCGCAGTAAACCACCGGACTTGGACAATCTCCTGGGTTTGGGCAATTCCCCGGGCTGGGGCAACCCAAGTTTCCAAAAGCAAGGCAGACGCTTGGTCGGATGGTACTTAAGATGATGTCTAACTCTTTTTTCTTTTTCTTTTTTCATTTTAATATCAGCAGGCTCTTTTCATTTTTTCATCACTCAATATATATATTTTTTCCAACAAGTCCACATCACACTCAAAACACACTCTCAAAATATACAAACACTGTCATAAATGTATAGGTTCCACACAGGGCCGGCCCTGGGGTAAGCCCAGCAAGCCCCCGGACTTGGGCAACCCACCTCGGCAGGGGCAACCAAAAAAAAAAAGGTTTAAGTATAAATATAGTTAAGCTTTCATATTTGGCTCAAAGGCTTTGATTGCCTGAGTGGATGTTGGTCATGCCTCCAAGCGTTAGATCATAAGTTCAATTCCTCACGGTACAATTTTTCTAACTTTGGTGGAATCTTTCATCTCTTTTTTTTCCCTTTTACTCTTTGTTATTTTTGGAGCTTTTTTTTTTCCACCCAATCCACAATTTTACAAAAATTGCACTACTCAATTACACTTTGTTAAAAAAGTTACATTTAACAAATTAACACAACAATGTAGAAGTTATTTTCTTACATTGAATTAAAAAAATTTAATGGTGAAAAATTTATAAAAAATGAGTGAGCTAACATGGTTTATTATTATTTTTTTCACACAAGTCATAGTTAATATACTAAAGCAATTTTATTCATAACAAACTCTTACAATCATATCTTTTTATGTTTATCTTTGTATCCTTTTTGTTTTATTTTTTGTATTTTATAATTTTTTTTAAAACGAACTCTTAAAGATCAATGTAGGGGGTCCAATATTGGAATTTGTTTTATGTAATGAGAAGTTTTCTTTAAATCGGATCTTGCTCATAATATAACACTTAGATTGTGATTTTTTTGAAGTTATTTAATCTGAAAGTCTAGTGTAAACCTGAATTTTTTTCTGACTTGTATGTCTTTTATTTTTTGACTTAAGAATAAGTGGGCAACCAAAATCAGGGTCGGCTAGGGCAACCCAAACATTAGGGCCGGCCCTGGTTCCACACCAGCGGATGGTATTGTATAAGTGAGCTCCAAAGATTTATGTATTTGTTTATGTAAATGTGTGTGCACTTTTAGTGTAGCTCTAGACTTTTTGTTTTTTCATTCTCAATCCACGAAATAACGAAAAACCCATTAGTCAGTCATATTGATAGAAATTTTGCATTCAACAAACACAACAATAATGCACAAGTAGTGGATTTTTACATTTAATTAAAAAAATTATTTCAATGGCGGAAAATTGAAAACAAATAGAGCAAGCTAACACGGTTTATTAGTTTTCACACAATTATAGTTAAAATATGAGGATACTTTCTTATTTGATGTCCTTTTACGTTTATCTTCTATAATTGTATCCTTTTAGTTTGAATTTTTTTAATTTTGTATTTGTTTTTTAAAGAACTCTTGAAGATTTAAGGAGACCAATATTGAGAATTTTCTTTGCGCCCCTAAATAGTTCTTGATTTTTTTTGTAAATTTTACTTGTATATCTCTCTATTTTATAATGTAATATTAAGTGGGCAACCAAGCTGGGGATCAGGCTTGGACAACACAAACATCCATGTCTAGAGACCTTTAGGAAGCAGAAGTGAATGTATAGCATTAGAAAAAAATTATTTAAACAACTCTTCATAATATTTAAATCTGTAACTAATAACCATATATTTGGGTGTTCGGAAGAAAGGTTCAGTGTTTGTCGCACGCAATTTTGTTTCTTTCTTTTTTTTTCGTCCGGACGAGAATCACGTCCATTCGGACAGGTTTTCCGTCGGAACATGTTTTGACACAGAATGCGCGGATTGAGATCGGTCTTGACCTAATTTGTTGCACTTTCTTATAAATAGCAGCCCTGTGGGATGCTAGGGTTTTGTTTTTGTTCAAGGGCTTAGAGATCAGGGAATTCGTTTGTCTCTTTGTGTTCCACCTAGAGTTTGATCTCCCTTTTGGGTTCCGTCAGAGAATTTGTCCATAGATATCTGTTTGGTGCTTCAAATTGATTTACGTGTATAGCCGGCTCGTTGTATTATCATTGTATTAGTGAATTATCTCGCACTTTCCCCATTGACATTGAGTACTGTAGCGGCCAGGTTCGTAAGGGTCAGCAGAGGGCCCACTCTGCATAATAGAAGAGCAAACAGGCCAACATCTCAGAATCTGCAAAACTGAATGCAGATCGATGTATCTCACCCTCGCCGAACGTACGGTTCCCTCGGTGTTCGGCGCGGATGTCCAAGTTTGGACGAATATAGATTTGTATGATGTTCGCCGAACCCGGAGGTGCCGAGGACACGGCACTCTCTGCTTGGCTCTCGGATCACTCTCGGGGGCTCCGCCGATCGACGTACCGAGCGCCCGAAAGGCTGGGTTGCTCGCGTGCTGAGTCGGTTGACTTCAGCCACGCGGGGGGCTCGGGTGTACTTGATTTGGTTGTGGCGTATCAGGCACGATACACATTCCACGATGGAGTATTAAATGCGGCAGTCACCTACCCTGCCACCGCCGCGTGCAGAGTCACGTGGGTGATGGGGAATGTCTCGAGGTGATGTGACCCCTCAAACCCACGTGCCGTGACGTCAGCCGGGGCGCGGCGTCTGCAACAGAGATGGAAGTCACATCAGCTGTCATTCCAAGCGTGAATGACAGGCACGTGAGGGGCACCGAGCGCGTAGGACGCACGCCCCCTCTGCCTATAAATACCCAACTACAACTACCACAATGGGTATTCCTCTCTCCTCATTTACTACCCTCATAACTCCACTTCTCTCTTTAGATTCCCGGCGTATTTCTCCCCTGCGGTGACTAACTTAGCCATCGGAGTGTCTTCCCTGACCACCACAGTCCGGGCTAGGCACTAACGTGGTTGTCTACGTGTGCAGGTCATCCTCTCCGGTGGGCAGCTAGGGTTCAGATGTGGTCCAACCATTCCACCATTACTCACACCACTTCAGAATGCCTAAAGAGCTCACTCCAGCGAGAAGCACTCCCACAAGCACGTTTTTGCTTTGTGCTTGAGCGGAACCACATATATCCTTATGTTATGTTTTTCCTTGTTGGTTTGTTTTATATTCTCATACTTTGTGATCGGCACAACAATAAAAAGTCCAATGCAAATGTAAAAGGGGTTCTAATGTTCTACACTCGTAATTTGGAACCAAATGCAAAATATATGCTCCAATGGGGTGCTAAATTTGGTTGAAATTTGAACAAATGGAAAACTAGCTCAAAATTTGGAACCACTTGTCCTTGCCAAGTCACAACTCGAACTAATTTCCAATTGAAAATTTCCTGAAAGGTAGTTGCAAGGGTTCAACCGGAATCTGAATCTAGAACCACCTCATTTGCCATCTAGCTACTAGGTTTGAGAGAGAGAGAGGGTTTGATGGAAATCAAGGGTCTGATCGCAACCGAGGTAAATTGTACTGCATTTTTTGTTTTATAAATTGGTGTACGTGAAATGTTGATGTGTGTAACTAAACAGTTGAGAATTTCACAAGTTGTGTGATTGAGCTAGCAAAGCTATCTCGCTTCACCATCTTCACCAGTCGGACCGTGCAAAAAATTGCCAAACCGACTAGACCCGAGCCACTCCGAACCGACACCCATAGTTGGACGATAAAGCTAGGGATTGGGACGGGCAAGAAATAAGCTGTGTGGTGCCGAGTTGAGTTGTGAGCGTAAGCAAGGGCGGAACGATGAACTTAATCTGCTGAACCTAGTATCCAAGCAGCAGTGTCTAGCTATCACCCGAAGGTTTGCGCTCTACATTGAGGTCTAACTAGAGGCCTTGTGGATACACCTAAAATTGTTGGCATGATATACACTTGTAGTCTTTCAAAAAGTACTATTGTAGCATCACTTGCGCAATAACTATTCCTCTAATTTCCAAAAGTATTGTTGCACCGTCTATTGTGTAATAACTTTTCCTTTTCCTCTTTCAAAAAGTATTGTTGTTTTTTTTTTAAGGACAAAAAACTTTATTAATCTTTGAACCGGATACAAAGATTAAAAGGGAAGATGGGAGAAAAGCTACAACTAGAGGAGAAACATTCAACCATTAGCCAAGACAATCCACATCAGACCCCAGGATAGCGAGAAGCCAACCAAAGAGAGCAAAAAAAAGAATAAAACTCTGGGACACTCCCACAGAGATTCAGAGCATAAACAATACAAAACATAAAGTTTGATAAGATCAGAGAAGTTTTCCCAATCTGGCACAGCAGCATAAAAAATCAGAGCATAGGATCACCTCCCATATCACTTTTCTTTTTTTACTCAATATCCAAATCCTTCCACCAGATTAGCAGACTGACAATCGATGGAGGGATAACCCATAGTGTCTATTGTGTAACAACTTTAAGGACTTTAATTTCTTCTTCCCAGCCGTTTTCTTATCCCAAAGCCCTTTTTTTTAACTCGGAAGAAACAGTCAGGAAAGAAAAAACCTTCATAAGAAAATAAAGCTACAGAATCGATTAGGAGCAACTTTGAAAAATGCATCAAGACTGCAAGATAAAGATCTCTGACCTTCGACCGGTGTTCACCATAGTTTTGACATAGCGGTCCGTTCGTCTTGGGATTTGGAGGCTTCGACATGGATACATACCGTACTGTATCGGCTGATACGCCTAAAAAGTTAAAAAACTTTACAACTGCTACACCCAATTCCTACGGCGTATCATTCGATACGCTAGTTCTTGGTACACTAGTAGCGCTACTTGAAACTATGGCGTTCACAGAGCAAAAAAATCACCGCCGAAATGGTTAGAGAAGAAAGTTTGGTTTTGATTTCCTCTTCCTTCTTTTTTTCTCAATTTTTCTTCGAGAATATGTTGTTTCCGTACTAGCCAGTACTTTTTGTAATAGACTGAAAATGGCCAGAACCTTAGCCCATGGGTGGTTCCAAAAGAAGAAGTTGAGGTTTGACTATGTTTAGACCAAGGTTAAAATGGGTTGGTCTGTCCCTTAGCCCATGGGTGGTTCCACCCTTGAGTGCAAGTTAAATCATCTCAATATATGCGTCATGAAGCCGATCAACAACAAAAGGACACGGCTACAATACACACCCCCTTTTAAGGGTGTACGATATGCACCTAAGCTATCTACCGTTGGATCGCTAAAAGTTACGAATCTATTACAAAAAGTTACGAATCGGTAACTTGGTAACCTGAGCAATAGGTAACCTAACAAATTAAATAATAAAAAAAGAAAAGAAAACAAAAATAAAAACGTAGCACAGGAAAAAACAACCCATCGTCATCTCTATCATCGCCATCTCCTTCCCCCAAACCCTAGATTCTAGCCCCAGCGGTGTATCCAACGCCGCTCATCTCTATGTTTGTGGTCGTAGCAAAGGAGCAATAGCTACCAAGATAGAGGAGGTTAAAGACACACCACGTAAGTATACAGAATCGACTTCTTGTCTGAGATTTGATTTTCATTGCCACGTACTTCTTAGGATTGTGGGTGAGGAACCCAGTTTTGTATTTCTTCATCAGAAATAATGGAGGCTAATTTCTTCTTCTACATTGGAATGGTGGGTAGGGGAAAAGACGCCATTGAGAGGGGGTTTCCTACTTGCCTTCCTCATTGACGACCCACTACCACTATAACGACCTCGACCCATTTGACTCTCCTCCTCTCTTTCTCTCAATCGATTTGTGGATTTGGGAAGTCTTGGTTTTCCATCTGATTGCACATAGTGTACTCTGGGGCAAAAGAAAAAATCTAGAGAAACAACCAACCGTGATGGGAGTCGAGGTCACAGAAAAATCACTTGCCAAATTGGTTCACACTTCACACCACTGAAGAGAATGCCTAGCGTAGCACTGTTTCAAAAAAATTGGGTTTTGTTGCAGCAACCGATTGTCTATTACTAGTTGTAGCACTTAGCGCTAGTCAATCATTGGGTATGAAAATGATTTTTTCACGTTGTTTTCTGATTGTCGTTCAAAAGAACAAAAATGTCGTTTTTCGACTTGCTATAGTATATTTTTTGGGAAGTTTAGTAAGGAAAGAAAACACAAATTATATTATAACAAAAGCCCTAGACTCTTAACTATATGGGTAGGTTTTTTCAACATACTTGATTCTTCTTAGCTTATTGGTAATATCAGTCCATGATTTGGGTGATGTAATAGTTAGTCTGTGTACCAAAAAAAAATAGTTAGTCACAAATTAAGCATAGATAAATTGCTAGAGTCTACATAGGCAAATTTGACTTGACTTGAATGGAATTTGAATTATCATTAAAAATGTCTAAGATTTGAGTAATCTAAACAAATTGTTCTCAACAGAGTGGAAATTGACTTCAATTGAATTGAAGGAATTTGGTAGAACCTTAATAGAGTATTTTATTCCTAATAGAGAATGTCCAGATTGTAAAACATATTCATTGTGATTCTGTGAATAAAGAATCAAACTTTCTAAATTACAACTGAAACACAATGTACCTAAAACTAATAACTAGTTGGTTCATTTTTGTCTTAGCTTATTGGTTCATTTTTGTCTCCGTCTTGATAAACCTGTTGATCTTGTTGGGTAGTTAAGGTAATATTGCCTAGTCAATAATAACCATGAATCCTTTTTCCATTATGTTGCTTTCTTCTTGGTGGTATCTTCCTATATTGTTATTTTGTTTCTCTCAAGTTCTGCTTGCATGGATTTTTCAAGTTATCTGACTTTAGCCCACTTAATCATTGCTCTTGGTTCTTCATTTGGAGTTCATAGAAACTTCAATTTTCCATGTGTTCCAATCTTAGAACTACAAGCAAATGGTATCTCAAAAAATTATAGTACAATTTACAATTTATTGTTCTTGAGAATTTCATAAATTTTGTTGAATAGATAAATTAATTTGTCTTGTGACTTGTGAGGTTCAACACTAATTGTAGTTACTTTTATTTCTTAGTAAATGAGAAACAACCTCACGCAATTCATCCCCAAAAGTAACCATTCTAAAGATTGTCACTTGTGGCTTTTTTTAGGTTTTATGGATCAATTCTCAGGTAGTGTGAGCAGAGATGTCAATATAAAAAATGGGAAAGGTGGGAGTAGTTTTCCCAAAGAAGATGATGATCTAGGCGACACAATTGAAGATGGACATGTTAATCGGGAAGAAGGTTCAGATTCCCAAACAGGTTTAGAACGTTTGAATGAACTCACTGCAAAGGATGTTTTTAAAATGAAATTTGCTTCTGAGGAGAATGCACATAATTTCTACAATGCATACGCTAAGGCAATGGGGTTTAGCGAAGGCTATGACAAGGGTAAAGGGAGAGATGAAGGAGTTGCGGAAAGCCATCCTGAATTGTGAAAAGGATTCAAGCACTGATCAGAGCGAAGATGGAGCAGAGAGTGAATATGGGGGTGGTGGTGAACATGGGGCGGAGCGTGAAGATGGAACCGGGAGCGAAGAAGATGGAACCGAGAGTGAAAGTGGAGATAACAACAAAGATAGAGACGATATCGAAGATGGAGATGAAGAAATGGATACGAATAGTTGAACATCTAGTTTAATTTTTTTTTTAATGCATTGCTATTTTAATTTTTGGGTGATATTTTTTTTTATGGGTAAAGTACTTTGGTTCATCTATTTTTTCAAATGGGGTAAGTGCCCTTATGCACAATATGGCAAGTTGCAGTCCTTACTCTTCTGTTTTTTTGAATGGGATGGTTTTGGTGACTTTTTGTTTGCGTATATGGGTGATTGATGCATTAATTCTCTTGCTAGTAGTTTGGTTCATCGAATTTTCTTTTGGCTGTTATTTCTTCTTATGTTGTTGTTTTCTGCTGCTGTTTACGAGTGTTTATGAGCTACTCCCTCCGTCCCATAAAGTTTGGTCCCTACGAAACTACGTGCAATTTTCAAACTAAAAAATAATGTATTTACCAAAATAATTTTTTAATTTTTTTTGCACCGTATAAAAGTTTCGATGAGATCTATCAAACAAGATCCATATTGACTAAAAAATTATTTTCGTAAGCACGTTATTTTTTAGCTTGAAAATTGCACGTAGTTTCGTAGGGACCAAACTTTATGGGACGGAGGGAGTAGTTCAGAAGTGGTGCAAAGTGTGATCCCAAATTATGACGACTAGGTTTTGGAAAAAAATTAAGGGTTTAAATTTTCAACTTGCGCTATAGCTAATGTGGGCTGAATATAAGCGGAAAACCTACGGGTACAGACAGATAAGTACACGAATGATCCAAACCGTTCATTATTCTTAAAATATTCTTCCGGGGGGCCCAAAAAATTTAGGTCAATCGGACGGTTAGAAGTGCTTGAACTAAAGTCCCACCGTTTCAATCAAAAGATTTTTGCTTGAAACGGTGGGATTTTGGTTCAAGCACTTATAACCGTCCGATTGAGCTGAATTTTTGTGGGCCCCCTCAGAAAAATGTTTTAAGAATAACGAACGGTTTGGATTATTCGTGTGGGACCCAAAAGTGCGCCCCCGAACGTGCTATGTACATTTTCTGTGCCTATCTCTCTGTACAGGTAGCAACGCCGGTACATAAGGGCTTGAATTATGGAAAACCTAAGTTTGAATGAAACGGGGAGATTTTGGATCAACCACTTACGAATGTTGGATCAAACTGATTTCTCACAAGGCCCCTAAGAAAATTATTGTAAGATGAATGAACGGTTCGGATCATCCATGTGGGACCCACCCGAATAGCTCTGTACATTATTTGTATGTTGTCTACACGCCTAGCATCCTCCTTTAAATCACGCCATAGGCTCAACAAGTTGTGCCCTAACTATAGTTTGGAAAAAAAAATTATGAGTTTAAATTTTTAAATAACTTGAGCAGTAGTTATAGTAAAAGTGTTTTCAAATTTGAAGGGAAGAGAAGCCCAAATTAATATCTAAAATTAGTATAGAATAAAAAAATCTTCTTCTTCTTTTTTTTTTGGAAGATTGAAACTAAAATTAATTTGAAAAAAATTCATTTACTTCTTTGAAACACATCGGCCTCAACAATTACAAAGGCCATATAATATCAAAAGGTAATAAAAAATCAAAGCTAAATATTTTTTAAAACTATTTTTAAGACTGTTTGAACCATGTAAGGTCAATTTTTTTCTTTTTCATATTTTTTTAAAAAATGCATATTTTCAATATATTGCACAACACTTTTAATTACAGAGAAAATGATAACACAACTTTTTACCTAATTAGTTCTCAAGGAAATAATAGTTTAATTAAGCAATAGTGGAGTCGATCATCCAAGTTAAACAAATATGGAACACCAACAATGAAGGTAATGGGCGAGCTACAAAGTTATTGACACGAGATTACCAAAATAATATTAATTGCAGCAAGATAACAACGAGGACGCACTATTAGTGCCTTGTAAATTAGTGCTCGTAACACGATTAAAAATAATTGATCACTCCGATTTTATAAGATGGCCAGTCACATGTGTTATCAAGACCAATCAATTGAGGAATTTCACACTAACCGATTCCACAATCTATTAGAAAGATTATTGAAAATGATTGATTGCCAAATCAAATACTCTACTCACCCAATTTGATTGAACAATCGATGTTGCAATGTTACCCATTTTATTGCATTGCATAATTGATTGTGTCGCATAATAGATTATAGCATTGATTGTAGAAGTGATAATGTATTCAATTGTTCCCAACCGTATTTGATAACTCAAATTTGAAGACCACTTTGATCGATTACCCAATTGATTGTGTTGTGTTGTGCAATAGATTATGGAATTGATTACATAATTGATTATGTATTCGATTGTTCCCAGCCATTTTTTATAACTCAATTTTGAAGACCACTTTGATCGATTACCCAATTTATTGTGTTGTGTTGTGTAATCGATGGTGGAATTGATTTCTTAATTGATTACGTATTCGATTGTTCCCAACCGTTTTTTATAACTCAATTTTGAAGACCACTTTGATCGATTACCCAATTGATTGTGTTGTGTTGTGTAATCGATTATGGAATTGATTACATAATTGATTACGTATTTGATTATTCCCAACTATTTTTTTATAACTCAATTTTGAAGACCACTTTAATCGATTACGCAATCGATTATACATGGTTGAAAAGTTATGATTTTTCATTAAAGTTACGAGACCAACAAAAATGTTACGAATCATATCTGCGAAAAGTTATGAATCATATTTGTGAAAAGTTACAAAATGTACAAAAATGTTACGAATCATATTTGAGAAAAGTTATAATTTTTTATCTCAAAGTTACGGGTTCTACGAAAAGTTACGAAACACACAAAAAGTTACGAAACAAAAAAAAATTACGAAACAAAAGAAAATGTTACAAATCATATAGTCCAAAACTTACGAATGCTTAGTATAAAAGTTACGAAACATATAAAAATGTTACGAATCATATTTGAGAAAAGTTATAATTTTTTATCTCAAAGTTACGAAACTCACGAAAAGTTACGAAACACACGAAAAGTTATAAAATGAAAGAAAATGTTACGAATCATATTATCTAAAAGTTATGAATTCTTAGTATAAAAGTTAAGAAACAAACGAAAATGTTACGAATGACCGGTACTCCAGGTCATTTTTTATGAGGTGGCATAATATGAACCACACAATGGGTGCATATCGTACACCCTAAAAGGGGGTGTGTATTGTAGATTTTTCCACAACAAAAAGTTCTTTTCAATCCCCCATAAAGCCGTTCCAATCCGCTACATTTTTTTTTTTTCGATAAGTAAATATTCGCGATTCAAAAGAGGGGTGCAACACGAGGACTTCCCAGGGGGTCATCCATCCTAGTACTACTCTCGCCCAAGTACGCTTAATTGCGGAGTTCTGATGGGATCCGGTACATTAGTGCTGGTATGATCGCATCCAAACGAGTTTGCTGAGGAATGAAATCCAATCCGCTGCATGTTGCAATGAAAAACACCTATATACAGTACTAAAGTTCTAAAATCTAATCTGGTTTTGTTGTTAAACTTGCTCTTCAATGATCTAAAAAGTTTTTATATGTCCAAACCACCTTAATCAACGGGTAGATGGGTAAAGCTACGGGTACCAGAGGGTGTACAGAAAATGTACCACGGCATGTGGAGACAATTTTTGGATCCCACACGAATAACTGAACCGTCCAATAATTTTAAAACAATTTTTCGGAAGTCCCTGAAAAACATCAAGTTTTATTTTAAAATTATTAAACAGTTCAGATTATTTGTGTGGAAGACCCAAAAGTGAACCCCGCGTGCCGTTGTATATTTTATGTGCTCCTCGGTGTGTTATCCCTAGTCGGATCCCTTTCGAGGTTGTGCAGGGTTGTCGTGGGTGAAAAAATACTCAATCAACCAACTGCAATTTATGGATTGGTGGTGAATTTGGTCTCATAATCAGCCGAAACCCACCCGCGAACATCCCTAAATTCTTGATTAATTGAGTTTTTTTGACATTTAAAAGAGTGAATCTTAACTATTTATTAATTAAGCAAAGTCAATGGTTCAGTGCCACCATTTAAATAATGAAATTTCACTAGATGTGTACCTCACCCACACATCTAGTGATCACAAATAGTAAGGACAATTGACTTTGCTTAATAAATAGTTAAGATTCACATCTTAAATATTTCGTTCCGGAATATACCGAGATATAGGAGGAGAGGTATTGGAACAAATAGTAACCTGAGATCCATGTACCAAAAAAGTTCATTCGATTTCTATGTGATCACAACTTAAAAGGGATATTCAATTAGTAAGGACAATTGACCCGGTGATTGTGTGACCAGTGAGAATATGAGTTCAATTCCTATTAAATGGAAGACCAAGGTTCAAGGTTAGGGTTAGGGTTAGGGCAAGGGTTTAAATTTTTTCTTGCATATGATTAAAATAATTTAATTGGTATTATCTAGATAAAGACAGAAAATTCCGAATATCCTCCAAGTAAATTTCAAGCCTCCAAGAAAATTTTAAGTTCTCAATATTGTAAGGTTAAGCACTTAATCGGAATTTTTCGAGGTTAAGCACTAAGATTTTGTTAGTTTTAGTTCTCTCGTGTATTCTGTGATGAAATCTTTCGTAAGTGCTGAATGACTTTTGATGAATGAAAATTACCTTTTGATAGAAAAAAAAATTAAATCATTTCATTGACGTCAGTTAGCGACATGTAGCTGATTTATAAATTAGTCGATGTTGGTTCTGCAATTATTCTTTAGTTCTTTGACTAAATTTTAAGCTTTGTATATATCTGATATATTTTCATTGGTTGGAGAAAAGATAATAAATTTACTTAATTTTTACTACTTGTTTGTTTTCACCCATCAGCGAAGGAATTAGGAAAACCAACTTTTATAATAAAAAATAAAATGAGGGCAATAATTTATGATTTGAGGAATCTAAGCTGACCTAATGGGTGACGCTCATTATTGGACAGTTGCACCTCCATTAATTTAGTCTACACAAAATGAGGAGCGGAAACAAGAAGGAAAAGCCTTTGAAACACTGGGCAACACATCTCCGAGCAGCCTGTGCTCAGCGATTAACAATGCAGATCTGCTCAATAATGGACGGTGCAAATGTATTTGGCTCCAAGAAGATCTACACAATTGATTGCTGAGTACTAAGATTTGGATCGGATCAGCACGCATGTTGTCCCTTTAAGGACAACACGCCCCCGTTTCCATTTTGATCACCCAGCCTAATTGCATAGAGGAGTTGACAGGCGAAAATGTGAGAGAGGGCAACAAATGATGCGGGACAAAATTCTAACAAAAGCAAGCCGTTGATAAAATATGTTATCAATTTTTTTTATTTTTGCGCTCCAAAAAAGATTCGAAATGACTTTTTTTTTTTCATTTCTATTTCTGGAAATTGTCGCTTTGGATTTATGGTTTGTATTTTAAAATTGGAGATGCGAATTGAGCTAATTCCCAATACGTAGTGGCCCCATGACCCACCATTATTGTAATTAAACCCCTTGCCAAGTGGTAATTAAAAAGGGCCACTTAGCCTAAAATCCAAAACATTTGACATTTTTAAAAGGAAGGACAATGAACTTTTGAAATCGAACATAAAAACAAAAAACATTTGACATTTTTAAATGGAAGGACAATGAACTTTTGCAATCGAACATAAAGACAAAAAAAAATAGTAAAATGTTACTAATTTTTAGGGAGAGTTAATTAGGCATCCTGTACAAAAAAAGATCATTATGATTCCATCCTATGAGTTTGAATACTTATGATTCCATCCTAAAATTCAAATAAACCCCAAAACACCCTTTCTCTTTCTCTCTCCTAATTTTCCTAATAATTCTCTCTCCTACTCTTTCTCTCTCCTAATCTTTCCTAATTTATCTCAATCTCTCTCCCTCCTATCTTGAAAAATCTCTCTTTCCTAATCTTATAATTCTCTCTCTTAATCTTCTCACACCCAAAATCTCAACAAAAAAAAAAAGAAAGTAAATAATCCACCATGAAACATATGATAGATTAATGCACCGTAAAACCACAACCCAAACCAAAACCATTAAAAACATGGTTGAATCATGTGTTGATTTATTATGTTCACTATCCCGAATCACCGAAGTTCCAAAGTGGTAAACCAATGCACCATCTTTTATTGTATCAAATCACCCAATATGAAAAATCAATAAATCATATCCACTGTAGGAAATGACCATCTTTTAAAGACGTGTGAACATGTTTTATTAATTTACCACTTTTATTATACCAAATCACCCATATGATAAATCAATAAACCATGTTCACTGTAGGAAATAACAATCTTTCAAAGAACATGTGAACATGGTTTATTAATTTACCCATTTTACTGTATCAAAATAGAAGGCCAATATGATTTATCATTTTTACTATATCGGAAAAGAATGTGCCACTATCTAACCCCGATGATCAAACACGAAAACCCAATAAATCAAATCCTACTACTCAAGTATCAAACTTTATCTATCAATTAAATAAGATATGATCTACATACAAGTAATGAAATGAATGTTTTTCAACCCAAACAAACCCACCGTTAGCGGACTTGATAGTGGGTTAAATGACCCAAAACAAATGCTTGGAATGCATTGCTTGGAAATCTACCGGCCAATCACCACCCAATCTCCGGCCGACCACTTCCGGCAACCAAAAAAATTAGTGAGATGTCACTAATTTTTAAAAATTGTAATTTTGAACATAAAATTAGAAAAATCACCACCCAACCTCTGGCCGAGCACCACCCCACCTCTTGGCCGACCACTTCCGGTGACCAAAAAAATTAGTGAGATGTTACTAATTTTTAAAAATTCTAATTTAGAACATATAATTCAAAAAAATCATCACCCCACATCCGGCCGACCACCACCCCACCTCTGGCCAACCACTTCCGGCGACCAAAAAAATTAGTAAGATGCCACTAAGTTTTAAAAAATTTAATTTCGAACATAAAATTCAGAAAAATCACCACCCAATCTCCGGCTGGCCACCACCCCACCTCTTGGCCGACCACTTCTGGCAACTAAAAAAATTAGTGAGATGTCACTAATTTTAAAAAATTCTATTTCAAACATATAAAAAATCACCACTCCACATCCGGCCGACCACCACCCCACCTCTGGTCGTCCATTTCCGGTGACCAAAAAAATTAGTGAGATGTCACTAATTTTTAAACTCTAATTTCGAACATAAAATTCAGAAAAATCACCACCCAACCTCCGGCCAACCACCACCCCACCTCTTGGCCGACTAGCCGACGACTTCTGCCAACCAAAAAAATTAGTGAGATCTCACTAATTTTTAAAAATTCTAATTTCGAACATAAAATTCAAAAAAATCACCACCCCACATCCGACGGACCACCACCCCACCTCTTGGCCGACCATTCTGACAACCAAAAAAAATTAGTGAGAGGTCACTAATTTTTAAAAATTCTATTCTCGAACATATAATTCAAAAAAATCATCATCCCACATCCGGCCGACCACCACCCCACCTCCCGCGACCCAAAGCATTAGTAACATCTCACTAATTTTTAAAACTTGTAATTTCGTATAGGAAATTAAAAAAAAAAAAAAAAAACTCCTACCTCTGACCACCACCCCACCTCTGACATTTCGGCGACCCAAAAGTTAGTGACATTTCACTAATTTTTAAAAGTTTTAATTTTGTACAAAAACTTTAAAAAATGACGAATTAGTCAACTCCTGAAACTAGTGACAACTCACTAAACTTCATAAAACTTGAATACGATTTATACGCTTTAATTTGTCAATAGTACTTTTTTGCATAATATGCATATATTATGATCCTTAACTTAGGGAAATGATTTTCACACCCCCTATTTTGATAACTGCACCCCCTTTCTTATCCTATAGCAAAAAAATTCACACATAAAAGTTTCATTACATGACAAGAAAGAGGGTGCAGTTATCAAAATATGGGGTGTGAAATCACTTGTCTTAATTCAACCCAATTCAGTCTTCTAATTCTTGATGGTCAAAGCCAAGATATAATAACCAAAGAGGGACCGAGTGGTGGTTGAGCCCGGACAACCACCCTATACAAATTTCAAATTATCTTCAAGTGGAATAGAGTTTTTGTTTTTTTGTTTTTAATTTAACAACTATGTAAGTTTGTCCATCCAATGTATTTTAGTTTAAAACCTAATACCGGTCATTCCAAGTTTCGTTAAAAATTTATTGTATAGAATAAAAGAACGTCGCCTGCAATTTTAGATTACGACTTTTATGGTGATAGCACGATAGGTTTTATATTTTGCGCTTAAAATAGTTACAGATGCACAATATGCATTTACGTAATTATATACTACTATCATAGTTTTATAATTGCATGTATCGGTTGATCAAAAAGTATAGTACACGTACATGATAACCCTTTTGATCATATTTTGCAATTTATGATGGCATAATTAATAGGGCCACTTATTGTGTCTTCGTGTTTGATTGCAAATGTTCCTTGTCTTTATGTTTGATTGCAAATGTTCCTTGTCCTTCCCTTTAAATAGGCAAAATATTGTGTCTTTAGGTTTGATTGCAAATGTTCCTTGTCTTTATGTTTGATTGCAAATGTTCCTTGTCTTTATGTTTGATTGCAAATGTTCCTTGTCCTTTCCTTTAAATAGGCAAAATATTGTGTATTATGACTAATTATTCCTATTAAAAATCAATAAATACTCATTCACGAGGTCGCATGTTTCATTACTCTGCCAGGGAGACTAGAAATTTCAAACACTGAAGATTTGTCCGGTCGTTAACTTCATGTCCCCGGAATTTATTGAAGTGTGCGCAATTGACACAGACATCGGTTATCAAGAAAAAAAAATTGCAATTATTAATAGTAAAAAAAACCAATATTGTAATCATTAATAGTAAAGTCAACCCTTAATCAGCCACTTTTGGAAGCAACACCGTTGGCTTCCGTCCCCATCCGTCAACCCTTTTCAAAGTCTTAATACTAGAAAAGAGAAGAAAGAATATATTGAATCTTAATTAATGTATTTACAAGAGGGGTATATATACCCAAGAGAATGAAAGATAAAAGGAAACGAAATAAAATCAAAAAACTAATATTGCGGGATTACATATCAATCAAATCCCTAAGAATCCGGTCAAATATTACGCCGGATATGATGTGATTCCAACACTCCCCCTCAAGCTGGAGCAAAGATATCGATCATGCCCAGCTTGCGAAGAGTGGTCTTGAGAAGAGATGGCCCTACTGGTTTGGTAAGAGCATCAGCAGCCTGTTCACCAGATGGGACAAACTTAGTAACGATGATTCCTGATCTCACTTTTTCTCTGATGAAATGAATATCAACCTCAATATGCTTTGTTCTTTCATGGAGGACTGAATCGGAGGCTAGCATAATGGCTGACTTGTTATCACAGTACAATGTAGAGGGCATACATGCAGGAAATCCCAATTCAGCAAGAATGGAGCGAAGCCATAGGATCTCACAGGATCCCTGAGCCATAGCCATGTATTCTGCCTCAGCAGAAGATCGAGAAACCACAGATTGTTTCTTACTCTTCCAAGAAATAAGGTGGTTTCCATAGTATGAACAGAAATCGGATGTGGACCTCCTATCTGTCACGGACCCAGCATCAGTGAAGCATGAGATTTCAGGAGAATTTTTTGAATCATAGAACAGACCAAGACCAGGACATGACTTCAAGTATCTCAAAATATGATAAACTACATCTAGATGAGAAGTGCGGGGGGAATGCATAAACTGGCTAACCAAACTCACTGCAAAAGCCAGATCAAGTCTAGTGTTAGTTAGGTAGATGAGTCTCCCAACTAACCACTGATACATTGACATATCTGGTAAAGGATCCCCGGAATCGGCTGATAATTTTACATTTGGATCCATCGACATCGATGCAGGTTTACAGCCCATCATCCCAGTATCTCTCAGGAGATCGAGGGAATATTTTTCGTTGTGAAAGGAAAATCCCATGCCTAGAGCGAGCGACTTCTATGCCCAGAAAGTACTTTAAGTCTCCCAAATCCTTAACATCAAAAACTGAGCTAAGGTTCTTCTTTACTTGCACAATCCCTGACCTGTCATCCCCTGTCAAAATAATTCATCCACATATACAGATAGAATCACACACTGTCCTTGAGAGTTTCTTCGGATGAAGCAAGTGTGGTCAGAATGACACCTTGAAAAACCAAGGGCAAGGACTACGTCACTGAACCGAGCGAACCAGGCCCGAGGAGATTGCTTCAACCCATATAGAGATTTTCGTAAGCGACAGACTTTGCCAGCATACTCCCCCTCAGCCCGAAAACCCAGAGGGGGTTCCATATAAATTACCTCATCCAAATCCCCATTCAGAAAAGCATTCTTGACGTCCATTTGGTGTAAAGGCCACGAATGAGAGGCGGCAAGGAAGATAAGCAAGCGAACGGTAGTGAGTTTTGCCACTGGAGCAAATGTGGCAGTGAAGTCCTTCCCCGGAACTTGAGTAAATCCCTTAGCCACTAACCGAGCTTTATACCTGTCAACAGAACCATCAGCCTTGTGTTTTACAGCAAACACCCATTTGCACCCCACTGTTTTCTCCCCCTCAGGAAGAGCCACTAAATCCCAAGTATGATTTTTCTGTAAGGCACCCATTTCATCCTACATCGCAGCCACCCAATGGGGACTCAACAAAGCCTCCCCGACAGAACGAGGAATAGGAATAGAATCAAGCTTCCCAATAAAAGCCTGAAAAGGGACAGACAGTGCACTATACGAAATATGTTTCTCAATAGGGTGATTAGTAGATGAAGTTAACGAAAGACGATCAAGGGGTCGACGGTCCCTGGTGGGCTACCGCCGAATAGGGGAGGAAAGAATAGGAGAAGAAGGAGGCACAATACCTTCATTCAAAGGGGATTCCGGCTCAGGGATAATTGGGCGACGACTATACACAAGCTCTGGTGTACCTGCAACAGTATCGTTTATGGGAATATCCACAGTATCGGTAATGGGAATATCCACGGTATCGAGAATAGGAATAGGACTTGGCACATCCGCAGTGGGAACCATAGGAATATCCACAGTATGATGGACAAAAAAAAGGTGTATCCTCCCAAAAAGTCACATCGAGAGAATTTAAAAATCTACGAGAAGAAGGATAATAACACCGATATCCTTTAGACGTAGAGGAATAACCCATGAAGGCACACCTGATGGAATTGTTATCCAACTTTGTTCGAGAAGGACTCTTGTTTTGGACAAAGCAAACACAACCAAAAATCTTAGGAGGGATAGAGAATAGTGGTTTTTCGGGCTGCAGAACAGCAAGAGGAGATTTTCCACCCAATATTCGACTAGGAACACGATTAATCAAGTAAGTAGCAGTAAGAACTGCCACATGCCAGAAGGATTTGGGAACAAACATGCCTTGAAGAAGACATCTCGTGACACCCATAAAATGACGATTTTTTCTTTCAGCAACCCCATTCTGCTCAGGGGTATAGGGACAGGTGAGTTGCTGAAGGATACCACGTTTGTTTAAGTGAGAAACGAGATCCTTTGTCACATATTCCCCCCCATTATCTGACCGAAGATTCCGAACCACAACATTGAATTGAGTTTTAATCATGGAGAGGAATTGGCAAAAAATTTCAAACACTTTGGATTTTTTCTTAAGAAGATAAACCCAAGTGCACTTGGAAAAGTCATCAATAAATGTAACATAATATCAATGACCAGAGATAGCAGTAACAGGAGAAGGCCCCCACACATTAGAATGAATTAAATAAAAAATAGCTGGAGCACGATGCATCCGAGGAATATAAGGCTTGCGGCAATGTTTGGAAAGTTCACACACTTCACATTTCAACTTTAAATGTTGACAAGCCGAGGAAAAAATTGGAAACATTAAACATAAATACTGAAAATTAACATGTCCCAATCGAGCATGCCACAAAGATAAGTCTTTGGAAGAAACAGAAACTGGAAAATCAAACACGGCAGATGTGTGAGCTTGAAACATAGGATCAGGGGGCAAGATAGGAGGAGGTTCGCCAAAGTAGTATAGTCCATCGCGTTCATATCCCTTGCCAAAAATCCTCTTCGAACTCCTGTCCTGCAAAAGACAACAATCAGATAAGAAGATGACAGCACAATTAAAAGATTTTGCGAGACGACTGACCGACAAAAGATTGAAGGAAAATTGAGGAACATAAAGGACAGAAGATAGAGCAATATCAGGGGAAAGTTTAACGTCCCCTTTTTTACTTATGGTGTTAACGGAACCATCAACCAAACACACAGAAGTATGAGTGGGAACCAAAGGAGTAGAAAACAAGGATAACTCACCCGTCATATGGTCATTAGCACCAGAGTCTAGAACCCATGAGGGGGTTCCAGAGCGAACATGAAATGCAGTGGGAGTACCTGAGGCCAAAGTGGCAGTAGTAGCAGCGGAAGGCATAGGAGTCGAAATAGTTGTGGACTTCTGAGACTTTAACAGTGCTACCTGAGCCTGAAGTTCGGCAACAACCGAATGAAGAGAATCAGAAGCCTCGATAGTGGCTGCAACTCTGGCTGGGGGTCCCATTTTTTTCTTGAATTGAGCTTTCAACTCTGGGTGAAGTTTCCAGCAGGTTTCTTTAATATGTCCAGAATTTCCGCAATGATAGCAAATTTTTTTACCTCCATTGGGACGAAAACCCGAGGATGCAGCAAATGCCATTTGATCAGATACAACCCCAACAGCTGGTGATGGGGTATGAGTAGAAATCAGACGCCTGTGCTCATCACCATCCACAATAGCAAAAGTATCCAAAAGAGATGGCAATGGTGAAGTATTGAGAATCTGAGCACGAAGATTTTCAAAACCTGACTTTAGACCCATAAGAAAGAAATAAGTGTGAAGACGATCCAACCTTTTTACGGTAACATGAGTTGTTTTCCTGAAATCACTAACTGGATCATACTGGGCTAACTCATCCCACCGCACCTGCAAGTATCCAAAGAACTCTGACACAGACAAACCCAAACTCTCCTGAGATGCATGGGAGATCTCCTGATGTAACTCAAATATACGAGCCTCGTTATGGGAATGAGCATACATTTTTGTTAAGGCTTTCCAAAGGCTATCAACAGTTTCATGATACATAAACATGTTAAAAATAGACGGTTCCATAGAGCTAAAGAACCAACCAAGAATAGTCCAATTATCAATGTTCCATTGTTCTAAGGATCATCATCAGCGGGACGAGGCATTTTACCCAAGAGGCAGGACATCTGGCCGCGCCCCCCCATAAAAAGACGGAAAGATCGAGACCAAGCAGCAAAATTTCTGCCATTCAATAAAACACTTGTTACCTTACCACCAGGCACAGGCGGAGACAACTCGGGCTTGACTACAGAAGCACCAACTGACGGCTCCCCAACACCGGTCTTTTTACCTCCATCAGTCATTGTGAAGACCATGCAAACAAAGAGCAATCAACCCAGTGGTGATAAAGAAAGGGAGGGTTACACACTAATCTGTTAGCCCAAGAAAAATAGAATAGAAAGAGCACACAAGACCTTTCTATAGCATCAACAAGTCACGCACGTGACCAACTATGATCCAAACGGATCACAGCAATCAGAGAGAAAAAAACCCTAGGTTGCTGTTATAATAGCAACTGGTGAAAGAACTAGGGCAGTAGCGTGACGGGTTAAAGGAGAGAGAGAGGGGGAGTAGTTGGAGAGTGGTGGCTAGTGTTGGCTAGGGTTACAGTTTGGTGGCTAGGGTTATTGTTTGGTGAGATAGATATTGGCTCTGATACCAACTAGAAAAGAGAAGAAAGAATATATTGAATCTTAATTAATGTATTTACAAGAGAGGGGTATATATACCCAAGAGAATGAAAGATAAAAGGAAACGAAACAGTGGCGGAGCCAGGATTTCCAATCCGGGGGGGCCATTAGCCACAGGCATTTGATAGTTCTGATGCCTACGACGAGGCCAGAATTGCCCACTCATTGGTGGCATTGTGGAGAGAAGACTAACCTTCGTCCTCAATCCTTAAAAAGATCGGTTATAACAGTTGTCAAATTAGTTTAGCAATTGCAAACTTGACAACTATGTAAACATTGATAATTTGAGACACTATAAATCAGGGACAGAGCTCGGATTCGGCCACGGGGGTTGCACCATTCAATAAGAATCTAGTTACATGTTGTATAAAAAAAATGAAGAAAAAAGTTTACTAGGAAGTCATATAATTACATATAATTAGGTTTTGTTATGGGCTTTTTTTGTGAAAAATAAATCAAGTCTTCTTCCAACTTTCTTTTGGTATTCAAATACAAGACAATATGCTACTAATTTTTTCTTGATTCCAACCGACAATGCTCTAAATTGCAATTTTTTCATTTTTTGTACAATGTATTAGATTTTTTTTGTATACCGATAAATAAAAAGTCTGGGTAACACCTATTCGCCCCTCTCTATTTTAGCACCATAGTCCGTAAAGAAACATGCAATAAAAATGTTAAACTTTTTGAAAAAAATTTAATATTCAAAGATGTCATGTTTATCTCTATTTAGTTAAAAAAAAATTACAAACCGAGAGAGAGAGGGGAGTGTCATAGATGGCAGTAAGAGAGAGAGAAAGAGAGGACTGTCATACATAGATGGCAGTAAAAAAATACAAAATTTTGCACCTAGGAAGACTTGACCTAAGGTGGAGAGCATGGAGCAAGCAGCTCCTACCATTGAGCCAATGCCCAATACATATTCCATCTTTCCTTCTTTTATATTTATAATTATTCGTTGCAATTTTTTTTTTTTTTTAGAAAAAAGTGCGGGGGGGCCATGACCCACCCCAGCCCTACTGTAGATCCGCCCCTGAAACGAATTAAAATCAAAAGAGAGTAAGTTATTTCCACCGACGGTGGAAACAAATATTTCCTCCAAATCAATCACAGCGGTCCATGTGATTGTGTACTACACAATCACATTGACTACACAATCACACGGACCGCTGTGATTGATTTAGAGGAAACATTTGTTTCCGCCGGCGGTGGAAATAATGTTTTCTCAAATCAAAAAACTAATATTGCGGGATTACATATCAATCAAATCCCTAAGAATCCGGTCAAATATTACGCCGGATATGATGTGATTCCAACATTAATATTGTGGGAGAGAGAGAGAGGTGGAAGAAAATGAAGGAGAAAGGCATGGGGGTGGAAAAGAAGAGCAATGGCTCATTTCGATCTCTTTTTATGCATTCGGATGGCTTTGATAAGTTGCTAATGGGACTTGGATTCCTCGGTGCCGTTGGCGATGGGCTCTCTGGACCCTTGGTTATTCTCGTCATGAGCAAGCTCTTAAACAACGTCGGCGGCTCTTCCCTTTCTGGTATCAATGACTTCTCTGGTAACATCAACAAGGTTCATCTCTCTCTCTCTCTCTCTCTCTCTCTCTCTCTCTCTCTCTCTCTCTCTCTCTCTCTCTCTCTCTCTCTCTCAATAGGACCTCAAAATAAAAATATAGCTCCGAACTGCATACATCGAGCAATAATTGTGTCCGATATTGTGTACTTGAGTTGTGTAACTTGTGTTCTTGGAGTTTCTATGGATAAATGGGTTTTGTTTGGTGACTTGCAGAATACAAAGGTTCTGTGTTACGTCGCGCTTGGGCAATGGGTGGTTTGTTTCCTTGGTGAGTTTTTGTCTACTTAATTTTCTTTTGTGTTTTACAAATTAGGATTAATCCGGGCCGGGCTTGATGCTTTTTTTCCCTATTTTTGGGGATATATATTTTGTAGAGGGGTATTGTTGGGCAAGAACGGGTGAAAGACAAGCATCAAGAATGAGATCCAAATATTTGAAAGCGGTGCTAAGGCAAGAAGTGGCTTACTTTGATTTGCATGTCACAAGTACCACCGAAGTTATCATGAGCGTCTCTAGTGACAGCCTTGCAATTCAAGACGTGATTAGTGTAAAGGTAGGAAAAATATATATGGAAAACCCATTTTGAAAAGGTGCAAAAACAATTCATAGAATTCTCTTGTAAAGTTCTTCTGTTTATAGTGATTTTTTTTTAAAATATCCTCCTATATGTTTTTATTTGTCCGACTCCTCGTAGAAACAAATTGAGAAACTAACTTTTTTCACAAAAAGGAAAAAAAATTTACACTTCACGTAGAAATACACTTCAAAAAGTGGTTTTCCCCATGATTTCAAATTGATGAAACCACACCCATCATGCTATCATCATACATGGGTAGATTTTGAACCGAAAAACTCACGGTACGTGGTTTTTTTATGAATTCTTGAATCAAAGGGACGAGTTTCTTTATGATCGAAAATTTTCACCATCATATTCAATACAATTTTCTTGACGTTTCATCACGCACAATTTTAGTTTATGATTTATAGAAAATTCACTTTCGCTAGTTTTTGTATGAATTACAATGCCTAATTTGTTTCAATATATATCAATTCAGCTCCCATCATTCTTGATGAACTTAACCACATTCATCGGGTCCTACATGATGGCATTTATACTGCTATGGAGGCTAGCAATTGTGGCATTTCCCTTTGTGCTACTCCTGTTAATCCCTAGTTTGGTTTACGGAAGGGTATTAATGGGAATAGCCAGAAAGATGAGAGCAGAATACGACATGGCCGGGACAGTAGTAGAGCAAGCAGTCTCTTCTATCAGAACAGTTTATGCCTTTGTTGGAGAGAGCAAGACCATGTCAAATTACTCTACTGCCCTCCAAGGTGCTGGTGTGTTGGGGCTAAGGCAAGGATTGGCAAAAGGGTTAGCCATTGGTAGCAATGGCGTAACGTTTGCAATTTGGTCCTTCATGGCTTATTACGGTAGCAGATTGGTCATGTACCATGGCGCCAAAGGCGGCACTGTTTTCACAGTTGGGGCTGCCATTACCAATGGTGGATTGTAAGTATCTCTGCCTTCTTTACATTTTTCTCAATTCTTTCATAACAAGTTTGTTCAACATCTATGGGGAGCGGATCCTCTATCTGACTACCTCTGTTCGATCTTCCTGTCTCACCCATCTCTGTCGTCCATCCGAACAATCAACGGCTCGAATTCCGTCTCGGCTCTAAATAAATTTGAGCCGTCCATGTTCATCTGCGATCCGAGCCGTTGATTGCTCGAAGGGACGGCGCAGATGGGTGGGATAGGGAGGCTGGACAGAGGATCTGCTGCCACATCTATGTCTGTGTTTTTGGTCTTTTTTCGGCATTCATATCATGTTTTAAATTATCTATATCTTTCAATTTATAATAGGTTTTATAATTTTGAAAATTTCGTATAATAGAGATTTATCAAATACGATCCATATTGCATATTTTTTTAGATCTGTGTTAAAAATATATGCATGATTTTTCAATCGGTATAGAATAGTGAGAGTGAACAAAGGTAATATATATATGCCAAAGTAGCGTTTATGCGAAAAGTCACTATAGTCGTCTCTATCCTCTCATGATAAATTCCTAAAATTCTTCTAAATCCTCTTGATCAGATCATTGGGCTCTGGTTTATCCAACATAAAATACTTCTCAGAAGCATTAGCAGCAGGGGAGAGAATAATGGAAGTAATAAAACGAGTACCCAAAATCGATTCTGACAACATGGACGGCGAAATTCTCAAAAATGTAACAGGAGAAGTCGAATTCAAAAACGTTGAGTTTGCCTACCCGTCACGACCCGAAACTACCATTTTCAATAACTTAAACCTAAAAATCCCAGCAGGTTTGAAAGTTGCATTAGTCGGCGGGAGTGGGTCTGGAAAATCGACAGTGATCGCGCTTTTACAGAGGTTTTATGATCCACTGGGGGGTGAAATTTGTCTCGATGGGGTCCCCATTGATATGCTTCAGTTGAAATGGTTGAGATCTCAAATGGGGTTGGTGAGTCAAGAACCTGTACTTTTTGCTACAAGTATTAAAGAGAACATATTGTTTGGGAAGGAAGATGCTAGTATGGAGGAAGTTATTGATGCTGCCAAAGCTTCTAATGCTCATGACTTCATTTCTCAAATGCCTCAGGGGTATGATACCCAGGTAAGTTCACCAATATTAATAAGAAGTGAAATTATGCAAAGGAACAATAAGTCCTAGAGGGGGGTGAATAGGACTACCAACTAAAAATCAAGCAACGCAAAGTGATAGCTTATCATCCAAATTCCATGACAAAGCATGCAAACCAACAAGTTCAATGAACCAAAATAAGAGCAAGAACAAAGGACACACGATATACGTGGAAACTACTTAGGGTCTAATACCCTAAGCATAAAACCACGGCCTTACACTACTTCTATTCCACAAATCAAAAGGTTTACAAGAGATGTAAGACAAGGAATTTACCCAAAGCTCCTAGTTTTTCCTAGCTCCAACTCTTGTTGTAGCACCCCGTGCTCCTACTTGATTCCATGGACACCACGAGAGTCACCATCTCGATCTCCGCTTCAATACGGCTCCGGTTCACCCGGCCAAGTAGATTCCAAGGCATGCAATCATGACTAAAATGATAAAGATTGAATTTTTGAAAAAGTTTTTGGATGACTACCTCCTTCTAGAACCGATCCATGGAAAGGAAAGCACTAGAAAGAAGAAAGATGATTGGGAGATACTCAAATCATCTCAAGAAGAGAGAAACTAAACAAAGGGAAAAGAGTGCAAATGGGGAGCACTTTCTCTCTCTAAAAATGGCTGATGTTCTCTCGAGTGTGTGTGTGAAAATGAATGAAAAATGCCTTTTATAGCTCACATTTTCGTGCACAAGAAGATAGCCACTCAAAACAAGACATGTGGCCACTTAAAGAGTCTGCCAGACCCGTGTAGACGCGCGCAGACGCACCGTCAGGATTTAGACACTTGGCACAATCTCAACAGACAAAGCCAGACGCGTGTAGACGCGTGTAGACGCAATAAGCTCAAAGCTAAATCCTAATGCCTCACTCATTCTTAATGTAAGATCCGAATGAACCATTAATAAGCCAACTTAATGCACATTAAAACATGTTATTTTGAATGGCCTAAATGCACAAATGATATGCAAGGATATACCTCATTGGATTGAGCTTCGAAGCACTTGACTTGGCCATGGCTAGATCACGAAGCTTGAAATTCTCGAATGGAGCATCTAGACTCAACTCCTAAGCACTCTAACTCCCAAACCCCAATAACCAAATTACAGACTCCGAAAGGCTTGACATAACCCGGAAAATGCCAACAAAACTAACAAGAAGATTATTTACCGCGCTAATACGCAATTATTATCTCTAATAAGATTTTTCTTATGCTTTCGTTTAGGTGGGTGAGGGAGGAATTCAAATATTAGGGGGACAGAAGCAACGAATAGCAATCGCTCGTGCTGTAATCAAGGCACCCCGCATCCTCTTGCTAGATGAGGCCACAAGCGCATTGGACTCCGAATCAGAGCGAGTCGTGCAAGAAGCACTCGACAACGTTGCCGAGGGCCGGACCACTATCATCATCGCTCACCGCCTCACCACCATTAGAAATGCCGATGTCATAGTTGTCGTCCAAAATGGCCAGGTAACAATGAATTGAGAGTGGATCCGCTGTCCCAATTTCAGTGTCCCAACTCGCTGTCCCAAGCATCCGAGCCGTCCATCCGAGCAATCAACGGCTCGGATTCCATCTCACCCCAAACAAATCTGAACCATCCATATTCATTTGAGAATCTGAGCCGTTGATTTCTCGGATGGACGGTTCGGATGATTGGGACAGCGAGTTGGGACACCGAAATTGGGACAGCGGATCCGCTACCCAATGAATTGCACAAGAAATCTAATACAATAATTATAAGAGGGGAAACCTTAATCAACATTATAGGGGGTTAGTTTCAACTTTGCACATCTTAGTGGGCGAAATAGAGTGGATTATTCATCAACGTTTTCTTCCCAATGAGATCTTTAAATTGGGGTAAAAATTATTAGACAAAAATTTGTTCTAATACATTAGTTTTCACGTGAAAAAAAAGCACTGGCGGCTCCACGCTAGAGCCTAGGTGGTCATTTGACCACCCGAATTTTTTTGTTTCCTAGAATATATGTAATATTTGTAGCTTAATTTTGGATCAGTCCTTTCTTGAACCCTCAACTCAAAAATATTTGAACACTCTACGCAAAAAATCTGTCTACAAATCAATCCAATGTAGTAAAGAGCAATCTGCGCAATAGGATGAGATATCAATGGATGAATGATTGCTTGGGTACTTATACTGAGAATGGTATATTTGATACGGTTGATAATGATGCTAATATGAAACAGTTTCAAAATAGGAAAACTCGTCGAGGGCCATTTTAGTATTCTACTCCCTTCGTCCCAAAGAGAGAGTCCACTACATAATATGCAATTTTCAAGTACTTCCATTCATAATTTTTAAATTTATTTGCATCAAATTAACAATCTAAATTAGTTCTTTAATTTGGTGAGAAAATTTCAAAATGACACGTCTCTTCGTAGTGAGTTAACTTCTTGGGACAGAGAGAGTATATCCTTTGTTATTTTCTGGTGACATTGTTGATTTTAAAAGATTAATTTTTGTTTATATACAATTGAGGTATTTAAAGATAGTTAAGATTTCTGAACACCCTTATTTAAAATCCTAGAGCCGCCACTGGAAAAAAGGAAGATTGCCTAAAATATCGGGCCATTTGAGACGGATGAAATACTGCATCGGCTTTTTGCATCAGTCTCAACACATATTGAACTATTGATGCAAATAATATCACCATCATAATAGATGGCCGAGAAACTTGTCATATTAATATGACGGGGATCATGTTTTGCTAGTGACCAAGAACAATTCAAGATACTGACCAAGAACAATCCAAGAAACAGTGGATTGATTGACACCACTCTTGTTCCAACAACCACCCGATTCAAGATATATATATTTGTGTCTGAATTTGTGTTCGGACATCTACGTTCATAACACTGCTCAAACCATTACGTGTTTATTATGCTAATAATTGTTAATTTTGTCATGCCTAGTAGAGGAAATTGTAGTACTTTTGTGGCAGAAATCTGTAGGAAACTAATGAAGAAGTGCTAGCAGGTAATGGAAACTGGCTCACATGACGAACTAATCCACAACGCAAACGGTCTGTATGCATCCCTTGTCCGACTCCAACAAACGGAGAATAACAGAGAAGACACACCATTAAATTGCACTTCAACTTCATCCAATAACCTAAATATGGCTTCAAACGACGACAGCAGTCGAAGATTGTCAATTGTGAGTCGATCCAGTTCAGCGAAATCAGCCGCCTTGAGTCAGAGACTGGACAATTCTTCTTCGGTTAAAGGTAACCAAGATGAAGATATTCAAATTCCCTCATTTTGGAGGCTTTTAGCATTGAATTCACCTGAGTGGAGGCAAGCAATAATGGGATGCGTAAGTGCGGTTATAGTTGGTGCGATTCAACCGCTTTATTCGTTTGCTATGGGGACGATGATTTCGGTTTATTTCTTGCACGATCACAACGAGATCAAGTCTAAGACGAGGTTATATTCGTTGTGTTTCCTAGCGTTGGCGATTTTATCGCTGTTGATTAATGTGATTCAGCATTACTATTTTGCATATATGGGGGAGCATTTGACGAAGAGGATTAGAGAGAGGATGTTGTCTAAGATTTTGACGTTTGAAGTTGGGTGGTTTGATCAGGATGAGAATTCTAGTGGTGCTGTTTGCTCTCGACTTGCTAAAGATGCTAATGTGGTATGCAGTCCTCTCTCTCTCTCTCTCTCTCTCTCTCTCTCTCTCTCTCTCTCTCTCTCTCTCTCTCACACACACACACACACTTACATTCACACAAACTCGGAATCGGTCCAGTACAGTGGATTGATTTTTGCACAAATAATCAAATTCTCAAACTGTTTAATCTGCACATTAATATATACAAAGATCCTGTATAACTGTTGTTTAATTCTGGCTTTACTCTCACTCTCTCTGTACTCCTCTATACCTCTGTTTCTCTCTCTACTGGATTTAAGGGCAAATTTACATTGATTGATGTTGAATGTTTAGGATACTGAAACAGATATGGTAAATATTAGGGAGAGTTGGTGTAGGGTCCACACTATAGTACATTTCTAAACTCCTGAGTCCACTGCATAGTTTCATAAAGTATGCAATCCACACGCTGATCAAAAGACGGAAACACCCCAAATGAAAATGATAGTCGTTGCAGCCTTGAGGATCTTCGCCGACCACCATCCCCTGACTTCCCACCTCCGGCGACCACTCCTATCGGCGAACCTCTGGCGAACACCACCATGGTGAAACTCCGGCGGAAACGGTTAAATCATGACCTAATCATGTCATTGTCGTCTGTCGTTTCTGGCAATTCCGACGACAGACAATCCCTATTCGAGTGAAAAACCAATCAGATCTGTGTGTGTGTGTGTGTGTGTGTGAGAGAGAGAGAGAGAGAGAGGGAGAGAGAGAGAAATCACGCTGTCGTCGTTGTTTCTGGCTACTCTTCAGCGATCGACAGCTCCGGCCAGTATGCGCCAGTTTTGAAGAAAATCGGTACTCTAAGTTATCAATTCCGTTCTGGCCATTTTACCGGTCGATCTTGGACCATCTCGGCCATTTCGGTCTTTTTCCGGTTGAACTGTGTTGTTTCGTCAGTTACCAGACTCATTTTGCAAGATCAGAGAATCCTGGAACTTTGTCCGTCGGTGAACATAAATGAAGGTGTTGGTGGCAATAGAAAGGTAGAAGAAGAGAGCAATTTTTCTTTTAATACAAGGAGGTTTCGATAAAAGCTAACTATGAAACATCATGTGCTGCTAGAAAGTAGTACCTACTCCTGCTAACCTACTAATGGGAAACAAGAGTACCACTTGATGAGGTGGAAGTAGTCTCCCTCTTTACTGATAATGAATAAAGAAAATAAAAATATTCACAATAGAATGAGGGTTTATATTTTGTCTTATTTTTATATTCTTATATTTCTGTATTTTCGTCATACAAAATGGCTATTTTTATCAAGTAGTAATTGTTTTAAAAAAAGATATAGTCCAGATAACCACATCTTGTTAGTCCAGATAACCACCTCTTTTTAGTCCAAATAACCACATCTGATAACCACTTGTGATTCCAAATATGGTTATCTGCTCCAGCGAATTTTCCGGCGCCGATGAAATTTTACGGTAAAATTTTCCAACGAACTTTTCCGGCGCCAGTAACTTTCCATCTTTGGCGAACTTTCCGGCAAAAGTATGTTATGTATTAAATTTAATGTGAGAGTATATTTGTCTATTAAAAATGGAGAGTGGACCTTGCACCTTAGAAATTGCAAAAAGGTGGATTAGAGGAGTTATGGAACTAAGAGGTGGACTAGACATGTTACAAAAAGCTATAATGGACGTTAGAGTAATACTTTATAAATTATTAATGTCTGTATGCCTCTTTGTACACACTACAACGGTATTGTCGTGAAATTGAAATGGGTCGGGTTGGTTATGGCTTGGCCCATATTCAACCCGCCTACGATAGACCAATTGTCAACACACTCTTATTCAACCCATAACCCATATCAATCCGTCCAAACGCAATTTCCCCTCCCATTTGACACCTCTATAGTATAGTATATTAGTATCATGGCAATCTGAGTAATTATTCAATGGTCCTGGACTGCAGCCACCCGTTTCAATTATTCAATACTCTTGGGCTACGACCACCTTTTGCTCCGGATCATTTTAGCATTACACATTTATATGGGGTCCATACATTTTTTTTTTATTTGAACGGCAAAAGAGAAATTTATTAATCTTTGGAAACATATTACAAAGATTAAAAGGATCCATGAATAATGGCATCACAGTGGAGTATGGACAACCCAACGCGGATGGAACATACGCACACCGAAGATCATATGCCACCTAGGACCCCAAAAAGGGAAAGACAAAATAACATTTGGTTGGCAAGAAGCCAACCAAAATTACATCAAAAAAAAAAAACACCAATCCTCACCAAAAGGCATCCCAAATTAGCAACTTAAGTCAACCGCTACACCAAAGGATGATATGCAATTCAGAAAACAAAGCTGGATACCATCCCAAAAACCCTTGTAGACCAGCAACAACAAAACTGATAAGCCTAAACACCATTTGCATCATAGCAACCAAGTAGATGCAGCAAAACTTCAAGCAGGCAATTCCCAGCAAGAACTTGGACCCCTCCTATCCGATCGACTTTCCTAAACTCCTACATGAGCTAGCTCTGAGGCCATCCAAAGGCAGCAGCAAAATGAACTCCTCTCCAGCACACCTTCAGCAACAAAACAAAATGGGCACCACCTTTTTCGAATTCTTTAAGAACAATGTGAACCCACTGCTACCAAGATCAGAGCTGACGAAATAAGCACACTGCACACCCCTTCAACATGGGGTCCATACATTTAATAATGGTTCTCACGTAAATGTGGTAATAGAATATCCCGGAAGACCACGTGGAAGCTCTGACAATTAGACTAGGGATCTTTGTTTGGATTTGAAGTCTTTGTCATCAACATTTCTCTTCCTTTTTCTCTTTTAAAGCATCACTATTTCCCACGGATTAGCATACTGGTACCATAAGTAAAACAATTTCTACAACCTTCCATTAAAGTGAGTCCATGGATTAACATATATAGCTAGTTGTAGTGCTTTTAAATGGTAAGTCATAATGTGGGGTGTTTTTGTTTCAATGAAATAACCACGTAAAGCCATACCTTTTCAATTGATATTTCGAATCGAATTAAGTCCCATTTTTCACAGCAAGAATACGGACAACAAAAACCGGCATAGCGATGGATACATTTTTGTCTTGAAATCTGATGCCACTTCGGTTTTTTGCAATTTTCCAGGTGAGATCTCTGGTGGGCGACAGGATGGCACTACTTATCCAAACATTCTCAGCAGTAATTATAGCTTGCACCATGGGTTTGATCATAGCATGGAGGCTCGCATTAGTCATGATAGCAGTTCAACCAACAGTCATCATCTGCTTCTACATGAAGCGTGTCCTTCTCAAGAAAATGTCTGAGAAGGCCATCAAGGCCCAAGACGAAAGTAGCAAGTTGGCTGCTGAAGCAGTCTCTAACCTCCGAACAGTCACGGCCTTCTCTTCCCAGGCCCGAGTCCTTGAAATGCTCGAAAAGTCCCAAGAAGGCCCACGACGCGAAAACATTCGACAGTCATGGTTTGCGGGTATTGGGCTTGGTACCTCTCAAAGCATTATGGTATGCATTTTGGCTTTAGACTTCTGGTACGGTGGAAAGCTCATTTCCCAAGGCTACATTGGGGCCAAAGCCCTATTTGAAACCTTCCTGATCTTACTCAGCACAGGTCGGGTCATTGGCGAAGCAGGAACCATGACTAATGACCTTGCAAAAGGGTCTGAAGCAGTCAAGTCCGTTTTCGCTGTGTTGGATCGCCAAACGCATATTGTCCCGGATGACCCAATTGGTTGCAAGCCCGACAAAATAACAGGCCATGTGGAGCTATGTGATGTTCAGTTTGCATACCCAGCTAGGCCTGACGTCTTGATATTCAATGGCTTTTCGATCGACATCGCAACAGGAAAATCAACAGCATTGGTCGGGCAAAGTGGGTCCGGAAAATCAACAATCATCGGATTGATTGAACGATTCTACGATCCACTTAAAGGTCTAGTGAAAATTGATGGTCTTGATATAAGAACATACGATCTAAGGTCGCTAAGGAACCACATTGCACTTGTTAGTCAAGAGCCAACTTTATTCGCTAGGTCCATTCGAGAAAACATCACTTATGGATCGTCCGATAAGATCAATGAATCTGAGATCATTGAGGCAGCTAAGGCAGCCAATGCTCACGATTTTGTCATGGGCTTAAAAGACGGATACGATACATGGTGTGGGGACAAGGGATTGCAACTATCCGGTGGACAGAAGCAGCGTATTGCGATAGCCCGTGCTATTTTGAAAAACCCAACAATTTTGTTACTAGACGAGGCTACAAGTGCACTTGACAGCCAATCGGAGAAAGTGATACAACATGCACTTGAGCGGGTCATGGTGGGTAGGACGAGTGTGGTGGTTGCCCATAGGTTGAGTACAATACAAAACTGCGATACGATCGCTGTTTTAGATAAAGGTAAAGTTGTGGAAAAAGGGACCCACTCTTCTTTGTTGGGTAAGGGTCCTACTGGAGCATATTTTTCTCTGGTTAGCCTTCAAAGAACGCCCAATGCCGCCCATAGTCAAGAGTGATTTGTAATTCGTAGATTTCTTGTTTTTTTGCCGATTTTCCAAATGATTGGGGTTGATTGAAGTTTCTTATGTACAATGCCCGACCGGATAAGCAATTTGTTGTAATGACTTAGAATGTGTATAATGTATGTGTTGTGTAAAATATCTCGACACTGTAATGTTGGGATTCTCCCATGTGAGGGAGAGGTGCGCGGAGCGGGGGATCACTCCCCGGGGCCTCCCCATGCTCTTGGCACACAGGATTACTCCCCGGATATATATTGTAGTGTGTGGAGTGTGTGTGTTTAGGGTGTGTATGTGCTGAGAGGCAGAGAGAGGAGAGAAGATGAGAGTGCTTCCTCCTTCGGGACGGGGTCGGGCTCCGGAGCCTCTGCCGGAGCACGGGGTGAGCGGAGGGGTGAGGTCTGAGCGACGGGGTACCGGTTTATGGTCCCCGGGGAGCCGGTAGGTGCTCCGAAGACACTACAAGAAAATGCAGATTCGGTGACACAACGAAATGCATCGGCAAAAGTACATTTGTGTCGGCAAAGGTTTTCGCCGATAAAAATTTTTGCGTCGGCATGTCGTCGCCGTTGATATGTCGGGAAAGGGTTTCCCGACGAGAAATTTTGACATGTCGGCAAAAGTATAGTTTTAGCAATGCAAGTTTGCGTCGGCAAAATTTGTTGGCAAATTGTAGTGCATCGGTAAATGGAGTTTGAAAATGTGGTAGTGTAACACCTTTGCCGACGAGATTTTTGAGTCGGCAAAAGTCAATTTAAAAAAATAAAATCTGCTAGTGTTGAACTTGTGCACGCCCCATGTTTCGACCTTGAGACCTCTGGTATTTAACTCTACATTACCATTTGTCTACCAACTACACCAACTTACTCTTTGTTAATAGTATTCCAATATCTAATATATAACTTACATATATGCTATATACACTAGATGCAGTATACATACTTATATCTAGTGTATATGCGTACTTATATCATGTAAAATGTATATAAATTATATGCTTGTTTTTTTAAATTTATTTTAACACTTTTTTTTTAATCCACACTCATTTTATTTATTTATTTATTTATCTTTTAGCAAAAAAAATACATACATTATCAAACACTAAGAAAACAAAAAATAGAGTGTGGACATCGAAAAGGAAGTGGGAAAATCACTCCCCTATTTTTTGAAAGACAATTATATATAGTATATATACACATTCATGAAAAATCTATTTGGATCAAGCCTTTTCAGGTCCTTTTTTTTTTCGTTTCCTCATGTGTACCATTAAAAACATGTTTTAAACACATTAAACGGTCCGGATCGTCAAAATATGGCCAGGAACTACGAAGGTTCGTATTTTAACAAAGTCAAGGATCTCTGACTGGATCCTGCCTGATATATATATATATACACACACAAATAACACATATACTATACATATATTTAGATTTTTGAAAGTTTAAATTTTTTTGGTCAAAAATCACTTTTTAAGTTATGTATAATGCATGTATAGTACTGTATATATACACAAATATTATATAGGAATCATTGCCGACACAAAGATGTCGTCAGCTAAAGTTTAACTTTTGTCGATGCACATTCTGTCGCCAAAAGTTCCACTTCAAGACTATCGCTGGCACAAAAATGTCGTCGCCAAAATATTCAACTTTTGCCGATGCACATTTCATCGCTAGAAAAAACTTTCATCGGCAAAAATTTACCGGGAAAATATTTCCCGCCAACCTTGCTTTCGCCGACTATATTACTGACACATTTATTTCCGTCGCCAAAAAATTTGTATTTACCGACATGAATTACTTTTGCGTCGGCAAAAGAATGATAAAAAAAATACATTGCGTCAGCAATCTAATCGCCATTGGTGCATTTTCTTGTAGTGAGAGAGGTTTTTTCATGTATATTGTGTATGGTTGTGAATATATACATATACGGAGTTTTTCCTCAAATCTTTGTGTGGGTTGCGTGCTTGTGGTGACCGGGGACGATCCCTAACAAATGGTATCAGAGCTTAGTGGAGGGGGGTCACCGGAAATGGCGTTTGAAGCTCACGGATAAAAAATCAAAAAAAAAATGAAGTTGCTCAGATGGAAGTTTTGCTCACGGGGTTTTGTTCGTCTCGCCGAGACGAGTCCAACGGTGTGCTCACAGTCGCGTTTGGTTGCCGGAGTTGGTCGGAATAGAGGTCTGAAAGTGGGCGGGCGGAGGCGATCGAGTTGGAAAAAATCGACCTCATAAAACGTGATCAGATGCAAGATTGGAGCATAGGGTTTTGTTCCTCTCTTCGAGACGATCGCGGGGATGTAAGGCTCGTCGCCGGACGACGTCGGGGTAGCCCGCACGCGCCGGTCAAAGTTTGGCGTTGACCACGAGTGAGATCTACTCGCGCAATTGTTTTTCACGCGCTGCTGCTGGTTGAAGATGAAGTGACGTCAGCAATGATGACATCAGCGTGATGTTAGCGCATGCCACAATGGACGGTCAAAGTCCACATCAGCCAGTCAACGATGACGTGGTGCCACGTCAGCAAGGGGTCAGTCAGTGAACCTTTTTAACTTTTTGGTCTTTGGTCCGGGTCAAAAGGGTCAAAGGGGTCAGACCCTAGGGTACAGAGGGGTCCATGGCAGTTCAAAAGGGTCAGTGGACCACCACAACCCTTGCTACGCCAAGACACCACCACAACCCATCAAAGCTTGTAAGTTTTAAGCCTTCCAATATCACATTGAGACTCAACATTTATTCGATTTATTATGTTACCTAATATATTTTCGTCGGTGTGCGCATTGTTGTTTTGTTGCTTTGCTTTGTTGGAGCTTGGCTCTAGTTGGGCTGACTCTCGTAGTGCCCTTCCCTTGATTTGGGTTTGTTTGCTGTCAATGAAATGGTTAACTTCAATTTGAATTCTTTGGTTCTATTGCGCCGGTCGTTGAATCTGTAATCTGATTGCAACCCTCTTAAACATTTTTAAACTTAAACAGTTTGTTTTTTCTTGATCAAACGTAATTCAATTCCATAAAAAAACGAATTTCGTTCAAATTGATTTTTGCGTAAATTCAAAAGTAACAGTTTTAATTTTTGTGTAAATTAACAACAAACAGTGTTAAAATGTGGTTCGTGAGACATGTCTGTGGAGGATAACTAATTAAGAATAACAAGATCGGAGAGATGAATGACCTCAAGGCCATACAGAGCTTCTAAAGAACACTTGTACCTTTCAAGGACTGAGCACTAATATTATATACTCCCTCTGTCCCAATTTGTTTGCCCCTTTTGGGGAAGTGGATTTTTAAGGGGTGTGAAAAATTTGTATTGACTTTTATATTTTCCCCCTAAATCCAGTCAATATTACTATGACCAAATTTGTGAGACTAATTTATTATATGAAAGTCAAAACATATTTAATATGGATCTTGTTTGATAGATATCAATTAGTTTTATTATACAAAATTTTCAAAATCATAAAAACCGTTATAAAATAAAAGATAATAGACTAGCCAATTAAGATGAGAAAAGTACTTTTTAAGGGTAAAATTGGAAGTGACCCAGTTTTGATGGATGTTTTTAGAAGTGGGACAAATATTTTGGGACATCCCAAAATGGAAAGAAGGACCAAGAAATTGGGACGGAGGGAGTATTCTTCAATCTACTTTTTCTTCTAGGATACCTTCAATACTTCTGGTGTTTATAGGACTCTCTTATCACGTATTTAGTCATATACGCAAATCTAGCTAATAAATAGATTCATGAATTTGCAAGTGGAGTGGAGTGGAGTGCAGTTGGTACCTCCCTTATACTCCTATGCATGTGGGCAGGGTTCAATTCCCGTAAGCACCCATCCCCCTCCCCAAGTCCCCTAGGATAGAGTAGATTAGGATTAACGAATGACAAAAAAAAAAAAAAAAAAGATTCATGAATTTATAGGACTCTTAGCACGATCTAGTCAAATATGTGAATCTACTATCTAGCTAATAAATAGATTCATGAATAATCGTTAAGACTAATAGACTCCATGCATGAAAAGCACTAATGACTCTTCAAAGGCATTCATGGATACATAATTCATGTACCTTGAACAGACATTGAACACACTTAGACTCATCATATAACACACAAATGAATTTTTATTAGCGATGTATGTAAGATCCTGACTTTTGACATATAGTCACGTGGGTCGAACGTACTCGAAATTATAATTGAATCCTAAATTGATTTGAATACGCACTAGGTGTGAGTCCTAGATAATTTTTATAAATGCCATGGGACAAAATAGCAGTATCTACGATGCGGTATGATTTTCTCAGAGTTGAGATTTTTCCTCGAAAAACGGACCACGCCACTAGGGATGAGCACGGGTCGGGTTAATGTTGGGTTCGGGTCACTTTCTATCGGGTTGTGAAAAACAGCACCCAAAACCAAACCGAACTACCTTAGAAAACCAATCGGATCGGGTTACATCGGGTTAGGGTCGGGTTGGTCAGGTTGGTCGAAGCCCAACTTCCAGATCTCAAATTAGAGAGACAGAGAGAGAGATGAAAAGGTTTTCACAGATTGTCAAATTCCACAAATACACAAATTCTAGATTCAAATGGAGATGTCACAAATACATAAAATCACTTCATAACCCCGTCGTCCATCTTTTTCGCCGTCATCAGCTGAGTCGCCAACATCTATTTTTGCCGCCGCCGTCGGCATTGATTGAGGCTGCTCTCGTCGGCGTTGCAGAGGCCAGAGACAGATCTAAGAGAGAGGGGTGGCCATGGGATGTGCCACTTGAGAGGAAAGGGAAGAGAGAGAGAGAGAGAGAGATGATATTTTTCTCATGAGGGGGCTATCGGTAGATCTAGAATGCGAGGGGTCAGAGGTGTTAGGTGTATATATATATATATATATATACCCTACACTTCTAGTCCGGACCTCCCGGAAATAAGGAAAAATGTATTTTTTTTTTGTTTTGCAAATTGTTTTTGGAAAATCTGAGCTGTCCAATGTGTTCAGAAGGTGTTTTCAAGGGTCCACGCGGGAAATCTTCAAAAAAAAAAATACCGGGAAGGGCTTGATCCAAGCAGTTTTCGCAAAACTGTACAGTTTTGCGAAAACTGCTTGGATCAAGCCCTTCCCGGTATTTTTTTTTAATATTTCCCGCGTGGACCCTTGAAAACACCTTCTGAACACATTGGATGGATTGGATCGCCAAAAAAAATGCTCGGATCATGGAGGTTCGGATTCCCGGAGTCCGGAGGAGAAACGCGTACACTTCGGGTCGGGTCGGGTCACTCGAAGGACACGGAGTCCGAAGGACACGGAGTCCGAAGGACACGTTTGTCTCCCTATGGCACTTTTTTAACTCCATCAGGACAGTTGACGAAGGCCCACTACTCCTGATTCAAACTTTCAACAAATTCTGCAATGGGTTCACCCATTCGGTCCCTTCCCCGATCATGTTCTCGAATATTGGAAGGAGAGCATAAAGAGGCCTAAAAAAAATACTCTTTTTGAAGTATGAAGAGATGAAGAAGGACCCTGTTGTAAAACGTATGTTATGAATGCGACTAAGTTAGGAGAAAACAAACAAAACAAGCAATCACACGAGACAAAAGATTTACGTGGTTCCCCCAAGAATCCTCCTATTTTTCAGCAGTTCTACCAACTCCCACTTGCATGCGCTTGAAGACCCACTTGCACCCAACAATCCTCCTATTTTTCAGCAGTTCTACCAACTCCCATGTCTGGTTCTTCTGAAGAGACTCAATCTCCTCACTCGTAGCAACACACCACGGCGCACACTCATTGCTCAAAATAGCTTCCGTATAGCTAGAAGGCTAATCATACTCCACTGTTTCAGCAACTGATAAAGCATAGGCCACCATCTCAGAATAAGCCGAATATCTTTCAAGAGGCCGAATCTCCCTCTTTGGCCTATCTTTAGGAATAGTGTGTAGTTGCTCTGCTGGTACATCATCATCTGTGTTTGAACTCTTGAACTCCTCTTCAATTGGCTGATCACTGTCATTCTTCCCTGAGATAGAAGATTCACATAATAACTCCACCTGCTTTGGAACCATCGGTTCCTCTACTACATCTTCAACATGCTTAGACCCCTCAACCATAAAGTTTTCATCAAAAGTAACATCTCTACTAATTAAAAACTTAGAGGTTTCCGGACACCATAATCTGTACCCTTTCACACCTGCCTGATAGCCCAAGAAAATACACTTCTTGGCACGTGGCTCCAACTTACCCTCATTCACATGAGCATAAGTTGGACACCCAAATACACGCAGTATGAAGTAATTAGCCTTATGACCCGATCATACCTCAAACGGAGTCTTAGCAGTCGACGGAGACCTGTTCACCAAATAGCATACTGTGGAAACGGCTTCAGCCCAAAACTCTTTGTCCAACCCGGCATTGGACAACATACAACGTGCTTTCTCCAGAAGAGTCATGTTCATTCGTTCAGCCACACCGTTCTGTTGAGGGGTTTTCCTCACTGTGTGATGCCTCACAATGCCCTCATCACTGCAAAACTTATCAAATTCGCCAAGACAAAACTCCATACCATTGTCAGTTCTCAAACGTTTTATTTTCTTACCCGTCTGATTCTCTATCAAAATTTTAAACCGTTTGAATGTACTCAAAGCATCACTTTTACGTTTTAGCATATACACCCAAACCTTACGAGAGAAATCATCGATAATACTCATAAAATATCAAAAACTACCTTTAAAAGTTACCTCTGCGGGACCCCAAAGATCCGAGTGAAAATAATCCACCGTGCCTTTAGTGCGATGAACAGCTGTACTGAATTTGACTTCTTGTCGTAGACACAATGCTCGCAAAAATTCAGCTTCTCAATTTTCTGGCCACCTAGCAAACCTTGTTTGCTCAAAACTGTCATCCCCCTCTCGCTCATATGACCAAGGCGCATATGCCACAAATGAGTCAAGTCTGAATCTAAAACCTTTGATGAGGCAACCGTTGCTGCAGCACCTGTAACTGTACTGCATTGAAGTATATAGAGGTTATCACGCTGCTGACCCTTCCTCAGTACCAATGCACCTCTCGAAACCTTCAAAACTCCACCTCCACCGAGGAATTTACAAGCAAGAGAATCAAGAGCACCCAAGGAGATAAGATTCTTCTTCAAATCCGAAACATGTCGAACCCAAATAAAGTCCTAACAACACCATCATGCATCCTGAGCTGAATCGTTCCAACACCAACAGTCTTACAGGCCATGTTATTGCCCATCAAAACTGTACCGACATTGACCGCCTCATAAGTAGTAAACCACCTTTTATGCGGGCACATGTGGTATGAACATCCAGAATCCACTCGTTGTCAGAACGGGAATGACTCGATGTAACTGATAACAATATATCTGACTCATCTGAGCTTTCAGCAACTCCAGCAATATCTTTACCCCATTTCTGGTTCTCCTTTCCCTTCTCTTTGAGTTTTAAACAGTCAACTTTCCAGTGCCCAGGTTTCTTGCAAAAATTGCACTTCCCCTTATTCCTTTTCACTGACTTGGATCTACCCCTATTACTTGACTCCTCCCTTTCTGTTGTTCTTCCCCTAGCAAACAAACCCTCCACATGCCCATCACCCTCACCCGACACCTTTTTCCTCAATTCTTTCGAATAAAGGCTGGACTTAACATCTTCCATAGAAAATTGTGTCTTTGCCATACAACAGGGTGGTAACAAAATGCTCATATGAAGGTGGTAAAGAACATAACAAAATTAAGGCTTAGTCCTCATCCTCAATTTTACTATCCATGTTTTTCAGATCCATAATAATACGATTAAACTCGTCTAAGTGATCCTTAGCAGGTGTACCTTCACGCATTCGAAACGTATAAAAATGTTGTTTAAGATACAACCTGTTCGTGAGCAATTTCGTCATATATATGCCTTCCAACTTCATCCAAATACCTGCTATTGAAGTTTCTTCTTTCACCTCGCGAAGAACATCGTCTGCCAGATTCAACTGAATAGAGTACTCAGAGCTTTGTCATCCATGTCTTTCCAATTCTCCGGACTAACCCCGGACTTCGCCAATCCTAACAAAGCCTTGTGCAATCCCTGTTGGATTAATAGAGCCTTCATATTTACTCTCCAAAGACTGAAACTGCTACTCTGCCCATCAAACTTTGCGATTTCATACTTAGCCGACATAACCACAATCGGAAACGAAACCCTAGTTTTTCAATCAGAAGCTCTGATACCAGTTTGTTGTAAAACACATGTTATGAATGCGACTAAGTTAGGAGAAAGTAAACAAAACAAGCAATCACACGAGACAAAAGATTTATGTGGTTCCCCCAAGATTGAGGTACGTCCACGGGCGAGGAGAGAGAGAGAGAGTTCACTATCAATGGTGAAGAAGATATACAAAGAGCCGGCTATGATCCGTAACTCTGGAGAGGCCACAATATGAGAGATGACAAAAGGATCCCTACAAACCTCTATTTATAAGAAGCACAATCAATAGGAAATCCTAAACGCAATAGGAAATCCTAAACACAATTGGAATTCTCCATAAAAGGAAAATTCAAGGCACAATTCCAACAGATCCAAGGGGGGAAGTGAAGAAGCTGGCTTTGTTTCTCGGAAGGCCTTTTGGAAAAGAGGAGGAGGTTGATAAGGTATTGCGGAGGTGCAGCTTGGAGAGGTTGAAAAGCTTAGAGGTTAATAGAAGAGATGAAAGAGCGACTTGATCAAATCACAAGCAAGAAGTTGGAAGGGTCAGGGTTGGATCTTTGAATTTTGTTACTACATTGTATCTTGTTCTGGTCCCTTTTTTTTTGCAGTCAATTCTTTTGTTCCTCAAGGAGGCCACAATTTTATTAGCAAAAATCTTGAAAGTAGAGACTTTGCCAGATGCAGTCATTCTTAAGTCACGTCCATGCCAATATCTCTCAATTAGGGATCAAATGAGTATGAGTATTGTTATTGTTGTTGTTGTTGAATTCTTTGGATGCTTAGTGCAGTGGACCAATAAGCATTGAGGCTTTGTTTTGTTTGGGTGGAAAATTATAGCTTGCTCATCTAATTGATAATCCCTCTGTCCCATATTTCTTGTCCAGTTGCACTATTCACAGCACCTCAAAAAATTGTTTATATTTTCAAATGTATAATGTTATATATATTCACTATGGATCTTGTTTGATAGCTCTCGATGAGTTCTATTAAACAAAGTTTTCAAAATTGTAAAAAATATTATAGATTGAAAGATATAAGCAATTGAAAAATGGCACGCATGCCCGTAAATGGACAACAAATTTGGGACAGAGGAAGTACTTTAAATGTCTATTGTTAAGAGAAGTTTTAGATATGTGGAGCTCACACTTATATTGTCTTTACCCAGTACTTTTTTTTTTTTTTTGTGTGGTCAAAACGGTAGAAACTACATGAGATAATGAGTAGCATCCATCCTTAATTGAAGGACTAGAAAGCCACAAAGGAGGATAGCCTTCCTAAATACAGACACCGAGACCACTACTTCCTCTCATAGACAAAATGGGCCACCTCATTTGCACTCAAACACACAAAAGAAAATCTCACATTAATCAAACACAAATATGAGGCATTGATACCCTCAATAATCACGTCCACGCACTGATGGCAATCCAGTCTAACCTGTCTAATTTGTAATCAGACCATCACCGCCGATGTCACCTTGCTTTGTCAAAGGACTATCAGCAACATCGTTGTTAGAACTTGAAACGCCGCCACCTCAATGATGAAGGAGAAGTCGAGAGGAAGTAAAAAGAGGGAAAAACACAAAGAAACTCTCAAATTTGTGATCGAGAGAGAAAATCCTCACTGGAAAGGAGTGGTCATTGAAAAAAGAGAAAAAATCCTAGGGGAAGGAAGAAAGGCTAGGGTATTTTTCTTAGAGAGATAAGCTAATACACTTGGGTATCTGTAGGGGGTACATGCTGATTTATTAATGTTTTTTTATCGTGCTTTTGGATTTTCCAAAAAGTATTCCAAATACAGTTCTAAAAAAATTTGACATAATTCATTTTTCCATCTCCCAAGCCACATAAGATATATCTGTACATTATTCGTAGCTGGACCAAAGGACCCTATAGTGCACCAATGCACTGCAAAGCGTAGGGCACATCATTGTAACTAATCGAAATTTTGTCATTGATCTAAAACCATCAACCTGCAAATATAGTTGTTGAATACTACGTGTAAATCAAAAATCAAGTTGGGGGGTGTTTCTCAAAAGTGCTAAAAGTGGTAAAAAAAAAATATATATATATATATAGGTTCCACTTCTTATCCGGACTTTTGATTTCCGGACTTTTGATCCAAAATTTTTTTTGACGATCCGATCCGTCCAATGTGTTCAGAAGGTGTTTTCAAGGGTCCTAGCGGAAAATTTTCCAAAAAAAATACCGGGAAGGGCTTGATCCAAGCAGTTTTCGCAAAAATATATAAATACAGTTTTTGCGAAAACTGCTTGGATCAAGCCCTTCCCGGAATTTTTTTTTGAAGATTTTTCGCGTGAACCCTTGAAAACACCTTCTGAACACATTGGACGGATCGGATTTTCCAAAAATAATTTGCAACACAAAAAAAACCCCATTTTTTCCTTATTTCCGGGAGTGTGGATAAGAAGTTTGCCGTATATATAGGAAGCCGATCTCCTAAGGGCTCCCTTACGCAAAATTTGGTGCGGACCAAGCCCTTTTTCAACTTTCCGGATCAAATTTTGACGATCCGAACCGCTCAATGTTTTTAAAATGCATATATACAGTTTTATCGAAAACTGTTTGGATTAAGCCCTTCCGGGTATTTTTTTTTTGAAAATTTTCCGCGTGGACCCTTAAAAATGCATTTTAAAAACATTGAGCGGTTCGGATCGTCGAAATTTGGTGCGGAAAGGTGAGGTCCGCACCAAAATCTCCTAAGGGAGTCCTTAGGAGATCATTGGCGTATATATATATATATATGGATCAACTTCTAATGAGGGATCCCTCATTTTAAATAAAGTGAGGACATCATGCTTCCCGACTAAATTTCGACGATCCGAACCGTTAGATGTGTTTAAAATATATAGGATTTTTAACAAAAACTGATCGGATAAAGCCCTTCCAGGTATTTTTTTTGGACCAATCTTCGTGGTGGACCTTAAAAACACATTTTAAAAACATCTAACGGTCTGGATCGTCAAAATTCAGTTCGGAAAGTGAAAAAATTGCTTGGTCCTCATTTTATTTAAAATGAGGGATCCCTCATTAGAAGTTGATCATATATATATATATATATGAATATATATAGGATTAACTTCCAATAAGGGTCCCTTATTGAAGAAAACCGTGCGGACCTGCCCTTTTTTTGTGTTTCCGGACCAAATTTTGACGATCCGAACCGCTCAATGTTTTTAAAATACATTTTCCAAGGTCCACGCGGAAAATCTTCAAAAAAAAATACCTGGAAGGGCTTGATCTATATAGCGTTTTTAACAAAAACTGTGTGGATCAAGCCCTTCCGGGTATTTTTTTTGGACGAATCTTCGTGGAGGCCCTTAAAAATGCATTTTAAAAACATTGAACGGTTCGGATCGTCAAATTTTGGCTCGGAAAGGTTAGGTCCGCATGGTAACTTCAATAAGGGACCCTTATTAGAAGCTTATCCAATATATATATATATATAATAGTTGATGTATGTGAAGAGAACGACCTGTCTCGAAATCCGTATTTAGTCCTTTTCCAATTTCCGAAACTCTCCAACATTGATTTCTACATGATTCAGATAGATGTCTCACAGTAAATTTTTAAAATTATACTGACCATTCATTTTTGTATGCCTAATGTTGTCTGACTAAGGGCAAATGAAATCCGATCAATTCAATTTTTTTTCTGAATAATCTACCTACGTACTCTACAAAATAAATGGTTCAATATCACAAAGAAGAAATTTTGATTGGAAATTTTGACAGCCACTCCTCTTTCTATTATCAAAGAAATTGTTATTCTCAATTACGAACAATTATTTATCAGAAACTCATATTTTGAAAGGGACAATGTTCTTTTGTTTTTGTTTTTTTATAAGTAAGGAACAATATTTTTAACCACATCAGTAAAAGAAGAGAGTAAATTTAGCTCAACAACATTTTCATACATATGTATATGGGCACTTAAATATTAGTCCTCCCAACCTCCCTAACTTTTGTTATCATCCCGTCCCTTTTTTCGATATATGTTTTCATCCCTAAATTCAAATAAACCCGTTTATGCCCTTTGATGTGTAAATATATATTGAGTTTTGGGACTAAATCGAATGTACTATATAGGTGCAAAAAAAATGGGATCTTTTTCAAAATTTGGAGGTCCTATGCTGTAATTAAGGGCTTTTGGGCGTGTAGTAAATTCCATCCAATTTAAACCCGTCGAATCTGTATCACCTCAATTCTTCTCCCAAACGCCGTCCCAAATCTTCACCATCGCCGCCCCAAATCGCAGTCAACCACCACCATAGCTGATTGCTGTCGACCACCGCCCTCCTTTATAGCCGCCTCTGTCTCCATCTCCATGGTAGATCGATCCCGTCGACTTACTTTATTTCTTGGCGGTTGGTAATGCCACGATTTCATAATTTCTTCCGTTCGATTTTTTTTTTTCAATCAACTCACGTACAAAATAGCGCTTATCCGAATTAGATGGAAAAAAAAAATGGTACGTAACAACTGGTTAAGACTCATTTGTATAAAAAGGATTTATAAACATCCTCAAGGAAGATTTGAGTGATTCCACAAGACTATTTGGATTATAACATATCCAAAATGATGGAGATCATAAGCCAGTAATCATGGTAATAATCAAGCACAACATATAACACATGGTAAATTTGGTACCAATAGCAATTATGATAAGATATCGTGTAATGATTCTAAAATCTGAAAATTCAAAATTCTCTCTTTTCCGTTGGAAGGAATGTAAATATTCAAAACCCATGGTTTTAGGTAACTACATCCCAGTTAATTAGGAAAACTATATCCCACCACTTTAGGCAACTTTTTTTTAACTGTTTTGTTTTCAAAAAAGACTATTTTTGATAAATAAAAAAATTATCCCGTAAATAATATTCCCACGGAATCAAACAAGGGATTGGGTAGAATTAGGGATCCAAATTTTTTTTATCAAAGATAAAATCACCTTTGATTTTATCAAATGAGGAGGAAGGTTGATAAAATCTCAGCTTTTTAAAATGTGAAAAAGCTGAGATTTTATCAACCTTCCTCCTCATTTGATAAAATCAAGGGTTGATTTTATCAAATTTTGATAAAATCCTTTGGGAACTCATCTAAGTTTTCTGTACGATTTTATCAAAGATAAAATCAAGATTTGATAAAATCACCTTTGATTTTATCAAATGAGGAGGAGGGTTGATAAAATCTCAGCTTTTTTGATTGAAATCTCAGCTTTTTTGAAGGCAAAAAAGTTAAGATTTTATCAACCGTTCTCCTCATTTGATAAAATCAAGGGGTGTTCAGAAACTAGGAATATCAAGTTGACGCGGGGCTATTTGTCCTGGTATTAGTTTCCATGTACATCATTGTGTTCGAGTTCTTTAGATTTCTAGTCGTTACTCTTAATGTCGTATTACTTGCTTAATTATAGAAAATGACTAACATGTTCAAAATTGGCATTAATTAGTTTATTTAAATTGGTAGTCGTATTCACCCCATCTAAAACTTGTTGCTTTTTTTTTTATCGGCAAAACTTGTAGTGCTTTACATTATTTACAAATACATAATTAAACTGGGTGGCCATTGATTTGGAAACTTAAAGAACTCAATAAATTCTAATCAACATATTAAACGCATGAAATAGCAAGAAATTGAATAGATCACGTTATAAATCTAGCCTTGGTCAAGTGGATTATTGGTCATTCTCCTTACAATACATCTATTAAAAAAGCCCAAAGCTAAAAAGCATGAAACCATCATGTAAATAACAGAGTAGGGAGAAAAAAAAATGCATTTTTCTCTCCTTTACCTCTTTGTTACTCGACTTTAGGCTTTGTTTACAGCTAAAGGGTTTGTTTCCCATCGAAAAGTACCATAAAAGTTGAGTTTAGCTTGATTGCTAAAATCATTTTTATTTCACATTACTTTTTGAACAATTATTTTCCATTACTTAAAAAGCTAAGTTGCTAAAAGTAATTTTTTTCTCACGTGTATTTTTTTTGTTGTTGCTAAAATGCAAATATTAAGTCACACTGCTGCTTTTTAGCAAATGAGAATCAGAGTGAATATGCTAGAGTTTAAGTTATTTCCACCGCAGATGGAAATAAAAGTTTACTCTAAATCGATTATATTGTACCACCCAAATAGAGAACATGGACACATGGCGCAATGCAATCGATTTGGAGAAAACTTTTGTTTTCACCGGCGGTAGAAATAATTTAAACTCATATGACTGCAAGTTTTGTAGATTAAAAAAAGGGTTGACAGAGAACAGGATTAACACCCCCTTTTGGATTGAGGGATTTCGAGAGAGAAGAAAGGAAACAGAGAGTACCGATTCTCTCGCACATTTGGACGACCAAAGAGGCGAGAGGGGGTGGGATTTCGAAACACCTTCAAAGCCCAGTTTCCTTTCTCACCAAAAGTGGCGCGATTCTGTGAGAAAGGAGGACGAACGGATCGTCATCGACTTCTGACAGCACGTGTGCTCCAACCCCTCGTCCGATTGTCATCGGATTTGCATGGTTGTCTTTGTCTCGTCAAGGTAAAGCTAGATCTGTGATCAAAAGTGAGTTTTGAAGCTAGATCTGTGATCAAAAGTGAGTCTTGAAGCTAGATCTGTGATAAAAAGTGAGTTTTGAAACTTTGATTTGGTCACTGAAGAGTTGCCGGAGAGAGTTTGGTCACCAGAATGGGAGGGAGAAATCATACCTCTTTCTCTTCTTTTCTCACTACTAATAAGAGAGATCACACCCGTTTTTTTTTTTTTGTCTTCTTTTCTCGTCTCACCGGCCAATTAAGGGAACTCAAAACCTCGGGGAAACAAATGGAAAAGAGGTGAAAAAAATGAAAAAAATGAGAGGGAAAATTGGAGCGAAATTGGTTGAAAAGTTCGAGTCAGAATTTTCCCTATTCTTTTTAAGAACCAAACAAAGGGAAAGACTTAAATTTTCACTTCATTATGACGGCTGAGTAAATCAAAACCAGAACAAAAGTAGGCGATTATTTCTGTATTCAGATCATCTCACTGAGTTTCTATTCCTTGTTATTCGAGAAAATCTTGGAACGGAGAGGAACTTAAGTAGTGAGCTTTTTTCGACTTCTTCTTATTTGGAAACACGAATTTTTTTTTTTTTGTGTGTGGTTTTTTTCGTTCTTTTTTCCCTTTTTCGTAATTTCGTTTTGTTTGTGATTTTCATGAGTTAGATTGCTGCTGTTGTTGTGCAAAGATGAAGCGCTTACAAGATGATCTTCAAGCTAACTCTCAATCTAGGCGCCCGTTTGGCTCTTCTCGTCCAGAATCGTATGTTCTCTGTGTGTGTGTGAATGTATATGTATATCTCATGTGTAATGTGTTTAATGATGATTGTGCCTTTTTATCTCACGTATCTCTCTTTTTACAATCTTTCGATGATAGAGGTTTTGCTGGTTTGGTTTGGCAGTGTTGAAATCATGCAAGTCGAATTTATCATGAAATTTGCTGTTTTTGGCTTTAGTTCTGACCCTAGAGATGGGCATAAGAATTGGCAAATAGACATCTGAATACGAACAAGGAGGACTAACAAAGATTCCGCGTGTTGGTTGATTGCTTCTTGAAAACCTTAGTATGCAAAGGCACAGGGCTTGTTTTTTGCTCACAGATGTTCGTTCTTGCTAAGTTCCATATCTAGAGGTTGGCACAAGAATCGGCAATTAGATACCCGAACGTGAAGATGAAGACTAACATAGGTTCCGCATTTTGTTTGATTGAGTTTCAAAAAACTTAATCTGCAAAGGCACAGGCTTTATTTGTTTACTCACAGATGTTAGTTCTTATTATGAAATGCTTTTGCTTTTTTCTTTGGTCATGAAGATATGGACAATCCCAGAGTCCTGGTGGAGGAAGAGAAAGAGGAGGAGGGGTAGGTAAACAGAAACTAGCAAACAATGTTGCCTTATCCTACATCAAGGAAGTTGAGTACATGTTTCAAGATCAAAGGGACAAATATGACATGTTTCTTGATGTCATGAAAGATTTTAGGGCCCAAAGGTATAAGTTTTCTCTTCTTGGGTTTATCATGTGGCAAATGGATCAGGTGAAATTTTGAAGCAAAAATCATCTCATGAGGTTGTTTCTTGCAGAGTTGACACTGATGGTGTCATAGCAAGAGTAAAAGAATTATTCAAAGGTCACAACAATCTAATACTTGGATTCAACACCTTTTTGCCGAAGGATTGTGAAATTAAGCTCGTAGAAGAGCAAGAGGACCCTGATCAAAAACTAAAAGTAGAGCAAGAGGTCCCACTGAAGAGAACTGTTGACGAATCCATAAGTTTTGTGAACAAGATAAAGGTGATTTTTTTATTTTAAAATTTTTACGTGGAGCTGTTGGTTTTAACTTATGGGGGTCTAACAGATGGACTTTCCCTGCAGAAACGTTTCCAAAACAATGATCATGTATATAAATCATTTCTGGATATCTTGAATATGTACAGAAAGAAATACAAGGGCGTTAATGAGGTCTACGATGAGGTAAAAGTAGTGTCATTATTTCTAAGTCTGGTGACATGATGCGTCTTTATTCGACCATCTGTAGTTGTTGTGGTTGCTTTTCTCTTACAGATGTCTTGGAGTCTTAGAGATTGTGTCCTTGACTTGTAGGTTGTCGCCCTTTTTATTGACCACCCAGATTTGCTTGAGGAATTTAAAAGATTTTTACCTGACACTTCAGCTACAACAGCAGCACCACATGTTCCATTTGTCCAACATTCTTTTCATCAGGCACCAAAGGACAAGGTAAATCCTCTCCTTGTCTCACTTTCCGCCCTTTGTTTTCTCCCCTTATGTTTGTGTATGCTTATGTTTTTTTGCCTACTAAGACCTTTTTCTTTTAGCAACGCCAGCGGGACAAGATTCTTGCTCCGCACACACATTTTGAGCGCAATAATGTGGATGAAGATAAAACGATGATCAAAATGCAAAAGGATCAGAGGAAGCATGCTGAAAAAGATAACATGGAGAGACAGAGTAGTGATCAAGATTACAGAGAACCTGAGCATGATCTTTCTAGAGACTTTAACATGGGAAGCCTTTATGACAAACAGAAATCTGACCGGAAGGTTGAAGACTTTGGAGTTAATCCGGTTTTGGCGCCTGATGATAAAAATGCCATGAGAAGTGAGTTGATGATGCCTTCAGAAATTTATTTGGTTTCTTTTCATGCTCTGTTTAGTTCTTGTGTTCTTGATGTAGTAGCAGTTGTGATTTTTTGTATGTGCTGTTGTTGTTAGAAAGTGCTCTTGATCCTAGCATGTATCTATCATCTTGTGCTAAATCTTGTAAATGTTGCGGAATTTAGGTATTTGATATTGTTCATGCTGGATCAATGGTTATGTGGGAGATGTTGGAAAATAATAATGCTGATGCAAAAAAACTCACTACACTATTACTCTATCGGTTTCATGAAGGTTCGCGTCTTCCTGTATTGCATAAACTTTTGCTGAGGATGTTCCCGGTTGCCACAAAAGACTACATTCTCTCTGCCTCTCTCTTTTCCCCTTCTCTGTGCTCTTTTCCTGAACTCTGATCTCCCCATGTTGCCTTTTTTTGATGTCTTTGCAGCATTTGCTTATGCTTCATTTTATCTACATATTTAGAAGTTGAATATATCAATGTTTAGTTGGATTGCTGCCATGTGCTGTATAGGGTTGTCATTCTCGGTTTTTTCTTGCCTTTTTAAAAAAAATTTAATGCACAATGTATTCCAGCCAAGTACAAGCAAGAGTTTATGTTCTGTGAGAAAGTGAAGGATAGATTACGCAGTTCAGAAGATTACCAGACGTTTTTGAAGTGTCTTCTTACTTACAGCTCAGACACTATCTCAAGGACGGACTTACAAGGTTTGGTATGTGTCCATCAATTCTTTCCATTCTGGTGGCAATCAGAATCTCTTTTTGAACAACTAACTTGCCATTTTCATCAAGCGTTGGCATAGGGCCATGTTATCTAGCATGGGCAAATGGTTGGATGATTGATTTCCCTGTACTGCTGGTCAATCAACAATGATTGGCTCAAAAAATTTCTTGGGGGGCATTTTCTCAAACAGTGAAGCACTGTAGGGAATGGTTGGAATTCTAGATCCTATTTGGTCGAGTTAGGTTATTCTGAAACTTGGATGATTTCAGGTTGGTGATTTGCTTGGAAAATATCCCGATCTTATGAATGGGTTCAGTGAATTTTTGGAGCATTGTGAGAATATAGGTAACTCTTGAAATTTCATTGACGCTTATCTGAATATCTAAGCGTTGTTTCTGATTGATTCCTCTTTTTGCAGATGGATTCCTTGGTGGTGTTATGAATAAAAGTGTGTACCATCGTCTTTTCCTCACTACCTTTTTGAATTGATAGTTGCGCAATGATTAGAATTATTCATGAACATTTTTTACTGCACAGTTTAAGCAAGTTGAATAAGATACTTTATGTTTTCCTACTTGTTACGAAATGTTTGAAGTAGCTTTCCTCTTCATAGCAGAACCTTTGTTGAGTGAAGGGCATGCATCCAAATGTGTGAATGTAGAGGGGAAAGACAAGGAGCACAGGCGTGAGACAGATGGAGCGAAAGAAAAAGACAGATATAAGGAGAAGTACATGGGAAAATCCATTCAAGAGCTTGACCTTTCTGGTTGTCGATGTTGTACTCCTAGCTATCGGCTTCTGCCTGAGGATGTATGTTTTTATTCTTTCATGATTTTGTGTAGTTTGGATGCATATCAATAATTTTGGTTTTGACTGTGAATTGGTGCTTGACACTAAGCAGTACCCAATACCTTCAGCAAGTGAGAGACCAGATTTTGGTGCTCAAGTGTTAAATGATAATTGGGTGTCTGTAACTTCGGGCAGTGAAGATTACTCTTTTAAACACATGCGCAGAAACCAGTACGAAGAAAGCCTGTTTAGATGCGAGGATGATAGGTAAAAAAAAAATTCCAATATTTGTCAATGCTACTTTTTCCATTCTCCATTTTTCAATACTATTTAACTTTCCAATGTGACTTTACAACTGCTTGTTACTGTTTTGCAATAAGAGAAGCAATTTCATGTTCTTGCGGTCAAGAATGATTTTTCCCTTTGAAAATGCTTTATATAGTACTACGACAGCTTTAATGATGTTCATTTTTGTCAAAATCAAGGCTGTGATGAATTGACTTGTGTAATGATGCAACTATGTCTTTTCACTTTTGGTGAATATGATGGAGATGTTTGCACTTTCAGGTTTGAGCTAGACATGCTGTTGGAGTCCGTGAGATCAACAGCTAAGCAAGCAGAGGAATTGTTGGACTGCATTAATGACAATACAATCAGTTCAGAGGGTCCGATCCGCGTTGAAGACCATTTTACAGGTTTATGGTTGTATAATCTCTCTACAATCTACACGTGTAATCATTTCAATTATACCTTGTTTGATGTATTTACATGTGTATGTTGGGCTTCCATTTTCTGCTTATAATTTGGTTTTTCTCCCATATCATGTAGCTCTTAATCTAAGGTGCATTGAACGTCTGTATGGAGGTCATGGTATTGATGTGATGGGCTTGCTACGTATGAACCCATCTGTTGCATTGCCTGTTATATTAACTCGCCTGAAGCAGAAACAAGAGGAGTGGACGAAGTGCCGTTCTGATTTTAACAAGGTTTGGGCTGAAATATATGCTAAGAACCACTGCAAATCTCTTGATCATCGAAGCTTCTCCATTAAGCGACAGGATTCAAAGGACTTGAGCACGAAATGTGAGTTGAAGCTTGTTTATCGAGATGAAAGTAGCTGTAAAAAGGGCACCGTTACTTTCTGTTAGCTCAGGAGTCATATTCTTTCTACTAACCCATTTCTTGATCTACTTTTCCTAATTTATTGTTCATGGGTTGTGTTTTTTAACATTTTACATTTTTTAAAATATTTCATGTCCTGATTCTATCTTTGATACGTAAGTTTATTATTTATAGTTCATTGGTGCAATCATCTTTCCCCACGACTACTTTGAACTTGATTGATGAAATGAGATAAGTTCATCCAAGTTGTTGAGGATTCAGCAATTAATATTCAAGAAACAGTTCTTGATGTGACAAGGTTTATGTTTGTATGTGCTTTTGTTAATGTCCATCTGCTCTTTGTTCTTATATATCCTTCTGACGGTCAGCTTTGGTGGCCGAGATCAAAGAAATGAAAGAGAAACCACGGAAAGTGGATGACGTGGTTCTAGCTATAGCAGCTACAAGCAGGCACCATGCAATTCCGAACCTTGAGTTTGAACACTGATAGGAGGTTAAATATGAATATTTAATCTCCCAATTTATGCTTTATAAGTCCATGATCATGCTACTTGGATATTTATACACGTTATTTTGCATTTCAGATGTTTTGAAAGCTGGTTTTGATGATTTTCAAGCGAAACAACCAATGCTAGAACTTTGGATGTCAGGTAGGAGAAGCGAGTGATGCTTAGAGGCAAAACGGGAGCTAAAATGGCCACAAGGGACTCAAATCCATCCGGAGAAGCAGGAAAATCAGTTTCTACTTTTGAATTCAAGCCATGTGTCCAGTCTGTCCAGACATATGTCCAGTCCAACCAGACAGACTAAATGTTTACTCTCGGAAAGATTTGCTGAGCCATGCGATTACACAATGCAACCAGAATTTCACCACTGGATGAGTTTAGCCGACTGCAGCCATTTTCTTTGACCTTTTGGGATCTTGAAAGGCCAACTTTGGACTTGGGAGCATATATATAAGCCTTCTTGGGGTCATTTTAAGAGAGACACTTTGCCTAAGAACTAGAGGGAGATTTGCTTCAAGGTGAAGAAAGAGGAGAGAGCTAGGAAAGAATAGAAGAACAAGGAGAGTTACAAGAATAATGCCTTCATTCTCAAGGAACTAGAAGTTCTCCTTCCGAATAGCCGGCTAAACTCCTAATCTAGGGTTAGATGAAGGTTTCTTTTAAAGTAGTTTGAATTAGGGAAAAGGTAACATCAAGTTTTTAACTTAGTATTGGTTGGCAAACAAATTGCAGCGGTTTTTGTGTCTTGTAACTGTTTTATTATTGGCTGTCTGACAATTTGGTTTTCCTTTTCTTATGGCTTTTGATTTAGGATAGAAGTAAGAAACTCAGAGATTAAGTGGAAACTCTGGAGGGCAACCAAATAGCGTGTTTATCGGTTGAATTGAAGGTCGGAGGATGGGGAAATGACTGGAATCCAGTTTTGTATTGTAGGACTGGGTTTGAGGTAGGGCTGCAACACGGGTTGCCTTGTCATTTCACGTTCCATTTTGTTTTCCCCGTGCTGTCAAGTTCAAAATCAAAAGGAAAAGAGGATAGAGAGAGAAAAAGAGGGAAGGCCCCTTCATTACAGTACATAGACAGTTGGGTTTTTCAGCCGAAATCGCAGGAGAGCTGGAGATTTGGTCTAAATAACGTGCCGTTCTTGTCAAGTTGCAAGGTAATTGAAAACAGCATCTTATGGTTTTCATAGGCCAAAAAAAAAACAAAAAATGTTCTTACCTCTTTTTTGGTGGAAGAGTAAGAACTCCATTAAGGTATATTGTATATACGTCTAATATACGACGGTTATATTTGGGTTATCTAGGGCTGCAAATTCCTAGGTCAGGCTCAGGTGAGCTCACCCAAACTGTCCTAGCCCTTCTTGAATCTGGCTGGTTTCAGTGTCTTTTTTTTTTCTGAACGGCAAACCCTAGGTTAAGGGATGAAATAGGGGCTCTTTAGAGGCTATGAATTTTAGTTGCACTGAAGAAGTGTAGCAGGAAGCATATAGGAAGTCGTTTCCATGTTTTAGATACAGAAGACGTATTTCTGGGTGAAAAGGCGAAAGAATTTGTCAGATGGCAGTTCTTCATGCCATGATCAGGAAAAGAGTACAGCGTTTTCACCGATTCTTGACTGCTTTGCAATAGATGCGTTTAATTGATAAAGGTATATTGTGTTTACTTGTCCGTTGTTTTATTTTGATCGTCTCAAACAAAATGCTCAGTAATTGCAGCACGTAAAATTAACCGAAAACACCATTTCGCATCTTTGTGTTTATTGTCACATGCAGCAGTGAACCTGTATGGCTTTAAATACGGCTAGTTATGCTGGTTCAGATTATGAATACGGCTAATACATAAGTTAGTTCTACTTCTAAGTCCTTTTTGGTGGTTCTAGGCTTCCCTTTTCTGATTTATTTTTGTTCGGAACCGTTTGAGACAGAGTGGAGAAAGAAAAGCAGCAGCAGCAGAAACGTAACTGTTGAGTTACACCCATTGCTGTCAACTGGTCACCTTAAATTTTGGTATTCATCGTTTTTCATTTTGATAATTTAGCTTCACCAATTACAAAGCATGGCATGCCTCAATTTAACTGAGTTTCGAAAGAGATTGGAAGATGAACTTGAACCAACATCTTGATCAGACCGACGAACTTTATCTGGACATAACACAACCCAACAATTACACTTTCATATTCAATTAGTACTAAAAAAAGAACCCATGCCCAGGAAAAGTTTTGGCAATGAAGCTGCAGAAGACTTCGAGTCCTCTCTAAAAATAGCATTAAGCACAAAAGTTGTACCCCTATACGCAAGGTATGATCAGGGAGCAGAAACTTTAGTGCTAATAGGTAACTAAATAAGCACTAAACACTCTATAAGGACTCTAGAAGAGGCGCAGAAACTTTTCCAGCCCTTCATCGTGTTTGTGTTTGGGAATACCAATTGATCGTCATGTCATATTTCAATGACGCTGCACAAGGAAGGGGAAGTGTAGCATTGTCGTGTCCTAAGGGCTACGTGATCTGCCTGTGATGATACATGATTTATTAAAAAAAAAGGAAGAACTGAGATACTTTATATGTAAGTTTTTCTGTCATTTCAAAAAAATATATATGTAAGTTTTCCCCTGGATGAAAACAAAAGGTAAGAAAGATCAAGTAGAAAAAAAAAAAATGAACAAAGAAAAAACAATATACAACCTCTGGCCTTTTCTTCACTTACAACAAGCCAACGGCACAACTTAAATGCAGTCTGTTCTCCAAGCCTCTCAAGTGATGGCCCAATAACATACACCTGCAATCAAAGGAACATCTTAATTTTGCACTTCCAAAGGTCATGAAAATTAGCAATGCTCAGACAGACGAATGTTATATATACTTTATTGATGTCAATATCCTGCCAAAAGTAAAATAGTATACCTTGTTTGATTTAAAAATTATGTTTGAATGAAATTCGGATACACTACAATATTGGACCAATTAGCCTAAAACAATCAGGATCTGTTCAATATAATTCATTCTTTTGCAGATATTATTGGACTGCAGGGTTGGTAAGTCATTCAGGAGTCGTTGCAATTTAGTTAAAAATCTTGTGTTAAGTAGGCAACCCTGGTTTTAAGAATTATAACCCTTTGTCTGAAATTCAATAAGCTGCTACCAATGGTTAGGTTGTACAGGGTATAATTGCTTGTAATTGATAAACTTCTGGTCTGATTTTATAATGCTTGTTTCCTTTACAAGTAGTTAAGTGGTTTACACATTCTGCAACAAAGAATAGCAATCTTGTGCCCATCTACATATAAAGGTTCAATATCACCAAAACCAAGAAGAAATTTATGATTGTTGACTTCTTTGCAACCACGCTTGACAACAAGAAAATTAGCAATACTCTGACATGAATGTCCGAGCATGTGTGCTGGAAACTGGTAGTACATGCTGGAAATATGAACCCAGTTGCTGAAAATGAACTTTAGAGGCTTAAATCACCTCTGTAATGCTGAAATTGTGTCGTCGGAAGCAGAAGATGTTTTGTTAACGCTGAATATGAATTGTCGGTTGTCAAAACCGTTAACTGGTTGCTGGAAAATGAATTTGCTAGCATTTATTTCCTATGCTGAAATAAATGCTAAATGCTAGAAATGGTTGCATTTGTTGAAAATATGAATCTAAGGGCTATTTAATCATAGTTATTGAAGATGAATCAGTTGCAATATTTGGTTGAAATTGGTGTTTCATTGTTGGAATTGGTTGAAAACAAAAAGTATAGAGCAAGTGTTTCCAATTGGTTCAATATTTAATTTTTGTATGAGTCTCTAATGTAGTACTCAGATGTGTGGATGCATATGCTTTATGCCAGGATTGGAAGCGACGAGGACTACCGCGACCTACGTAACAAATTACTTTGTAGTTGGTATATTCGTTAGGCCCTTGAGGTGGGTGTACTTATTTATTATTGGAGAAGGTTTTGATATTGTGTTTGAGTTGTCGGTTATGCTTATTGTGGTTGGCTTGGAGCCGGTTAACTCTATAGCGTTAGTGGCGTGAAGCCGTGAACTATATAGCCTTTTTGGCGTTATTAATATCGCTTTAGTGGAATGGTGAATTATATAGCCTCAGTGGCATGGCGATGAATCTGACCTTAGTAGCGTGATATATAGCCTTGTTGACGTAGCCTTAGTGATGTGATGTATAGCCTTTGTGGCGTGGTGTATAGTCCTAATGGCATAGCGAATATTGTTGTTGGTGGCCTTATGGATTTATTGCCTCAGTGGCGTACTTTTATTGGCTTTAGCACTGTTACTTCAATGACATGGCCTGTGGTTGGATACAGTTTGGTATACAAAGAAAAAGGATGGATTTCTTGATTATGGTGATTTAAAAAGAAAAAGAACGGATTTTTTTTCGATTGTGGATTGTGGTGATTTAGTTACCTATGGTTGTGCCTTGTTGGAAATGGGAATGCAAATTTTGTCAGAGTTGACAATGAGAGCCTAAACTTGAGTTATTTAATTGGTGATAAATTTCGAGGACGAAATTTCTTAAAGGAGGGAAGATTGAAATATCCCGTCCGAGTAGATTTGAATGAATTAAGTTCGGTGAGTATGTTGTTACATTCGAGATAATATATTAAAAGAAAAAAGAGAGAATCGGATTTACAATGATGTGTGTAGTGTTTATAATTTTACTTGTAGTAAATGGTGTGTAACATTATGCACAATGGGTGATGAAATTGCATGAGCTTCTACGTGCAAACCTCGAGGACAAGAGGTGTGTGCATGTGAATAGTTTGTATACTACCAAAAAGGAGGAGGAAGCCTAAGTTGATAAAACCAAATTTTGAAGTGGACATGTGTCATTCTAGTTTTCCTCTCAATAGTGACTCATCAACTAATATAAAAAGGAAAAGGTAAGATAAAGACAGGGGGAGGATGTCACAAGTTCTCAAGCATGGTGATTTAGAGGGGGAAAAAATACGAATAGGAAGAGGCGAGAGGGGACGGAGGAGTTCCTATTAGATCTGGACATAATTTGAAGATCTGAAGGAGATGAAGGGTAAAGGTAAGCACGGGAGAAAATGTGTACGGGAAATTATGCAAAGTATGGAAGGAAGTGGAAATAACTATTTGATTAATTTTCTGTTTGTTTAGATTGAATTGGTGGGCATAAATCATTCGATTTTGTATTTTGGTTACATTCTGCAACAAAGAATAGCAATCTTGTGCCCATCCATCTACATACAAAGGTTCAATATCTCCGAAACCAAGAAGAAATTAATGTTTGTTGACTTCTTTGCAACCACACTTAACAACAGGAAAATTAGCAATACTCTGACACGAATGTCCGAGCATGTGTCCCAGCATTCCTAATTTTCTGGATGCGGAATGAAAGAATAATGTATTTTTAAGTACGCCGGGGGAAGCAACTTTAGCTTGTTGGTTGCATCAAACTTCATCAAATTTACTACTCCCTCCGTTCCATAATTTTGGTCCTACCCTTTTTTGGATGTCCCAAAAACTTTGTCCATGTCGACTAGTCAAGGAGAAAAAATTGTGTCATTACCATTTTTGCCCTTCATCCATATATTCAAATTCAAATTCAAACACAAAAGTGGAGGGAAAAATGACTCGGAGTGTAAAAAGTAATCGTTGCCTTTAAAAAATGAGGATATTTTTGGGAGTATATATATTCTTTTCCTATAATGATTGTATCCCCTTAAAAAGTTGGATTCCCAAAGATGGATCAAAATTTTGGATGGAGGGAGTATCTCCAAGTAAAAGTATAATAGCACGAGCACGCACGGAAAACACGCATAATGAAGTACTAACCAGAAAAGAAGCTTTGCTAGATAATCCCTTGAAGTGCCAATGGTATCGCTACTTTCATCATCATCTCTTTCCAAGTTCCCAGTATTCCTTATGGCTGAATCTCCCATAAAATCTGAGGTGGAATCCTCTTTAAAGAATCTCCCCAATATGTTTTCGACAAGTTCGTGAATAATTTCTTCAACATCAAATGATGATGGTTGAGATAGTTCAGTCACCTGAAACAGACGTCATAGGCCAAGGAGATCAACCTCAAGTTCAGGGCATTACTTCAAATGAAAAAAGTTAAGTGATTACCATATCAGAGTCCAACGACCGAAGATACTCCAACAAATCATTGTTGCTTTCTTTTATACTCTCCATTTGCAAATTCTCCTGCTTCCTGGCATTCAATTCCTGCAAAAAAGCACGGAAATCATCTTCGAGTGGATAACTTTTCAGCTCCTTCCTCTTAAAAATCAGATGATGCTAGTTGGAATAGTTGAAACACTGCCAGAAATCAAAGTATGGACCATGTTTGACACTAGGCTACAAATTAGAAGTTATAGTTGAACCCTAAAATGTCACTTCCATATATAACTTAAGCACAAATTCAGGGTCACATGCCTCAAGCAGTAAGAATAACGGTTGTAGAAGAGTAATCCACGAGATACTCTTAGAAAGAGTAGTCCCACCGGCCACAACAACACAGTAAAACTGTGCACAAACCAGTAGTCAGTAAAGACCCTACATTCAACAGGCCTAACACAGTCAGCTGCCAAAAAAACCAAGCAAAAATGTTCATATTAGAGAAAACAAGAGCATTATCTCATTAGTTTTTGCTTGCTCTAGAACTATGCGCGCAATTTCAGAAGAACATCCATAAAAACAGTTGCTGCATATGTGGCACAGGGATTAGCAGCGTCTGATTAGTTTTCCTACATTACAAAGTAATTCATTTTCTAAATATAATCACTCTGACACCCTCCCTTTTGCAAGATTTTAAGAGATGGCTAACTTGTTGGGATTTAAATTGGTAAACTTTCATTCATTCTGATCAAAAGCTCAAAGCTAATATAAAGATCATTGTTTGTCTGATATCACATGAATGTTTAACAATCCAAAATATCGAGCTTCCAATTCTGTAGCACTGCCAAATATAGCAATGCATACTCAAAAAGGAAGGAGCTCATAGAATTTTTATACATTCTCATTCTCTTGTTCTCGTTATTTTCTCTGCCATTTATTAATACCAATTTCTTCCAACGACATTTTCATCAATCAACCTATTTTGTAGTATCTGAATCTTCATAAGTTCAACTGGACATGGAATAACTTCTGCTAATTACCATGAAGACGACCAAATGAGACAGTATTGTTAATTCAGGTTCACTCATGTTTTTTTCGACTTCATAAATTCAATTCTATCATCCTCCAATGTAGTTGTCTGCGCCAAAAACAAGCACCCAATCATAACCTGACATGTGTCAAAGAATGAGAAAAATAGCCAAATACTAGAATCATGCCAATTCTAGAAATCCAAATTCAATATCTAAATCACACAGAATAAAACAAAACTCACCTTCTTAGCTGAAGAAAGCTCTGATTCCAACTGCTGGATGTAGTTCAGAGCCTCCAGAGACAAATCCCCAAGACTCTGAATATCAATGCTCTGCGAATCTTCACTACAATTATCAACTTCAGCATCACTAGCCCCACCACCCTCATTCTCCTCACGCTTCACTTCCCCAATTTCATTTCCTCCTAGAAAATCCGAACTTCTCCAATTACTCGTCGATATATCGAAATTCCGCATCAACGATACCCGGTACTCCGCATTCCACAGAGTATACCTATAAACAAAGCCTAAATCAACTCGATTCCTCCACAATTCAACAAGATATAGCAAGAGATCACACTACTGATTACAAGAAAGCTAATTCTTTTCCTATAACAATCAACTGCACTTGCAGTAAAGAAATTATCCATAAAAAGTGAACTTAAGAATCCAACTAATTCGCCTGGTGAAGGCCTAAGACTTAAAAAATTTGCTCCTCCTAAGACTTAAGGGATTTGCTCCTCCTAATATCTCACGTTCGAAACCTCTCAGTGCTATGAACTGCTTTGAGCCAGTCCGGATTTTGCTCCGGCTATAATGTAGCTCTCCGCTAGTGGACGTGGGATTGGTTGGATTAGTCCATGTGCGCATAAGTTGGCCCAAGGCTCAAAGCTATAAAAAAAAACAAAAACAAAAAGCTCAGGCAAACATATTGACGTCGCTCCTAAGACGAAAAAAAAAATCCCCAAGTATTGGCACTTAATCCACAATTAACACTTTGTAGCAACCAAGGGCTTGCCTCAAGAGGTCTAAAGGTCGAATCTTTGCCACGAGAGGTCGCAAGTTCGACTCTGACAAAGGCCTAGGGCCACAAGAGGTTCGTACAGTTGTTTACTTCCTGTTCGTGGTCCCGTGATTAGCCGAGGTGCGCCCAAGGTTGCCAGTCATAACAAAATAAAGTAAAAAGAATACACCCAACACTTTGCATAATTGCTTACCCAGTGATTATGGAAGACATAAGGAGGCGATCCAAAGGCCGCTTCGAAACCCTAACGGTAACCGAAAACTGATCTGACGGAAGCAACCCAAGCATAGTGGAAATGGTCTGCTTCATGGAGTCCTTGGCAGAATCCGAAACACCCTTAGAAATAACCGAATTGTCCAAAGGCTCGATTTTCTTCAACATACTGGCGATAACGGAGAATTCTCGATCGAAGCCGTTGGACTTTGTAGTGGAGATGAAGTCGTCGGAGACACCTCCGCCGTCGACGCCGGAGACGAGGCAGGTGATGATAGGGGAGAGGCGGCGCTTGGTGGTGGAGAGGAGGGAGGAGGAGGAGGAGGGAAGGAGAGGGCGGATGAGGAGGTGGCGGGAGAAGGGAGGAGGCGGTGGTTTGATTGAGATGAAGAGAGCAGTAGCCGCCCTAGCTGAGGCCGCCGCCATAAAAGAAGCCTCCTGACGGCTCTCTCTCTCTCTCTCTTCTCTCTCTCTCTATAGATGGGTGGGGTTGGGGGTAGTTGTGTGGCTGTGTGTTGGCGCCGGTGAAGCCCTGACACGACTGCTTCGATGCGTTTCCTTACCCTCACTCACAGCCCACCAATTTCTCTCGTTTGGTTTTGCCTGCGACTTGGTCGAGTAAATGACCAAATGGCCTCTTTTGTTTCACTCAAACTACGGATTTGCCATCAAAGTGTAAAAGTAGTAGGTGGGACAGTAGAAAGTACTGTGCTAGAAAGGAGGACTGCTGGACGAGGTTGTCTTTTTAACGGAGCTTCCTGATAAGAGAGTTTACGGAAGCTCTTTTGGAGGCTCCACCGGCACCTCATCGCAACGATCCGAACCGGTTACCTTATAAAGTCTGCAGAGTAGTGTGCATATGCAAAAAATCAACCTGACCCGGCATCGATAGTTATGTCAAAAATTAAATTTTGGTGCAAAAAAATAAGGGTTTGGATCATTTCAAAAGTTGATTTTTTGCATATACACACTACTCTGCGGACCCTACAAAATGACCAATTCGGATCATTGCAATGAGACGCCGATGGGACCCCTTTGGGGCTTCCATAAACACCCCCCCCCCCCCCAGGAGGCTCCGTAAAAAAGAAAAAGTCCTCCTAGACTCCTGATCGGTAGAGATGACCATGGGGCAGGGCGGGGTCGGATTTACCATCCTTGCTTCCGTCATGTTTCATATTGGGGTGGAGTCAGAGTGGGAGGAATTGGGGAGGACCGGGAGGTGCCAGATTCGGACAATAATCGTATCCCATTCTCTTTGATCTGAACCGCATGTATGGTAGAACTCATTAAAAAGAGCATTCCAAAAGGAGAATTAAGAATTTATTTGATACGAGATCATACACCATATTCGGTTGTGGTTTTGAAAACCGGTTCCCACTTTTTCAGTGGGGGTCCCACATGGCAGCCACCCTTTTTCTCTCTCATCCCCATTTTTTAGAAACACTACTCTATTGCATAACTTGTGTGAGATGGGTTCGTGAGACCAGCTTTGAAAACCCACATAAATGATCTGTGTCGTTCATTTATTTTTGAAATTTTTTTTGGCTCACTCCTAAAAAATTAGCTCATTTGAAAAATTATAAGTGGTTCATTGGTCTTCTAATTATTCATTGCCAATTTAGGATCCTGAATTTTGGCAAAAGTTTGAAAGAAAGTTACACTACTGGATCAAGTACTTAAAATTATACGATTGACTTGATTTTTTTCTGGATGACTCAAAGAATAATTTTAGAACTAATGGACGGCTTGGATCATTTGTGTGGGTCTTCAAAGTGGGCCCCACGGACTCATCTCATACAAGTTAGGCACTAGAGTAGTGTTTCTAAAAAATGGGGATGAGAGAGAAAAAGTGTGACTGCCATGTGGGGCCCCCATTGAAAAAGTGGGAACTGGTTTTCAAAACCATAACCGAACATGGCCATAGTGTTTTTCCTTGGAGATGGAAAATTCGACCACCAAAAAAAAATCACGTTTTGATATCTTTCAATGTCCAATTAAGATAATTTTCTTAATGAATACTCTTATTAACGAGCCCTACCATATATGCGATTCAGTTCAAGGTGATATTTAACATACAGTTGTCTAACTTTTCTTCAAAGTTCTTTCAAATTATAGATCTTGGATTCTAAATGAAAAATTAAATTAATCAGATCAATTACATAAAAATATTGGATTGGGATGATTTTTCCAGGTTCATTCAAATATACTCCCTTCGTCCGTCTTTGTTTGTCCATTTTCGGCATTCGTGCCATGTTTTAAATTGTCTATATCGTTCAATTTATAATGAGTTTCATGACTTTGAAAATTTCGTATAATAGAGCTAATTGAGATCTATCAAACAAGATCCATATTGAATATTTTTAGAGATTCGTATTAAAAACAATGTACGATTTTTTAAGAGGTGTGAAATAGTGAAAATGGATAAACATAGACAGACGGAGGGAGTAGTATTTTTTATAATAGAACTGTTCATATTATTTGTGTGGGACTATGAAGTTAGCCCGACACGACAAATTGATTGTGAGTTTAGTGGTAAGAATGGGGTGTCGGTAGACTTTCCCTTTTACGTAACTTTATCATAGACGACACTTGCTTTCGATTGACCCATTTCCTCAAAAAAATATCGTTCACTGGGTTCTTTCTCTTCTCTCTCTCTCCGTCTTCCGCGTTTGCTGTGTGAACTGATGGCTCCATCGACTGTCAACAGATGGATTAGGCCTGAGGTTCGTTGCTTTCTCTCTTTACTCTCTCTCTATATTTTCATGGGTGTCTTCTCAAAGTAATTTTAACTTGTGATAAATTATGTGGGTGAGAATAGGTTTATCCTCTGTTTGCGGCCCTAAGCGTAGCCGTGGGGATTTGCGGATTTCAATTGGTGCGCAACATCCGTATAAATCCTGAAGTCAGGTATCTATCTCTCTCTCCACCCACTGCCCGCCGTATATTTCTGTATGTTAAAATTAATCGGGCTCTCTTTAGCTTTATCTGTATGTGTAATGTGTATGGTATCTTTATCTGTGGAATCTAAGGTGTAATAAGTTCTTTTAACTTCTGATTTCTGATTGTCCATGTTTTATGGGTTATGGGAGTAGATGTTACACCCGATCAAAAAGGGGGAAAAAAGAAAAAGAAGAGAGAGAGAGAGAGAGAGAGAGAGAGAGAGAGAGAGAGCAGATGTTGCTTTTATCAGATCAAATTTATTGGAGGAATTCATGAAAAGAGAATACTAAAACCAAAATTTCTCAAGTGTACTACAGGAGAGGAACTATCTGCCACCTGCTGCTCGCGGGTGGCAACCACGTACAAATGAGTGGAGTCAAGCGATCCCACGGAGAAAAAATATTTTACTATTACTATATTAATTTTTTTTCTTAATTTGTAAATGACCCCATTAAAATTCAATGTTAGACACCTCACTTGACAATTTTCTAGTCTTTGACACTACGAAAAATGAGAAAATACCAAACGAAAGGACTAAAACCGATTTGATGTTGTCACCACACTAGATAATTTTCTACTCTTGAAACCCAGTAGTTGTTAAACCAACAGAATACAAATCAAACGGCTATACTCCTCTTTAGTCTTCAACATAGAATTTTCAATACAACAATTATTTGTAATGTCCCTCTCACATTGGGGAACCTACACATACACCGGCTCCACTTAATTTCAGAGGGCGTTACAATTAACCTTTGTATCCAAAAAAATTAGTATTCACCCCCTCCGTTCTCTCTTCTTCCATTTGTCCGGTAATCGATTGGAGTCTTCGTATGTTTTCTCTCTTGGAAATTTATTTACTTTTAAGATTTACGTTGATGTTTATGAATGACCCATGCTCCCGAACTTTTGGAGTCGCCATTGCTCGCGGCTTCACTCGTTTAGGAATTGAGTTGAGCCCGAGCTCGAGTTTTGGACTTGTTTATACCTCCCTTCTTAATCTCTTGAAATGCTCTCATTTCATGCAAGTAACTAGGTCCGTTAAACATTAACTTCTTTTGTCCAATTGTTCACGGAGAGAAAGAATGTCGTCACTTTGTTCACAGAGAGAAGGAATGTCGTCACTTAACGCTATTAACATTGGGGCTTTTGAGGTTTGGGTATACCCTTATTCTATGGCTATGTATACCATTGTCTTGGGACGGTCATAAAACTGAGAATGATGAAGCTTTATCTCCATATTTTAGACATTGTACTTGTCTCTAGAGGATGCATTGAATCATTTCATCATCTATTTTGAAAGACACTAGATTCGTCGTACGTTTTTTCCCTACTTTTTTGTGGAACACATTTTTTTGGAAGGAGCGTGTGAACAGAGAGAACCTTCTTTCTTCTGCTCAGGCACATCAGACTTCCCTTAGTATGGCATTTTTGGAGTATTGAGAAGGGTTCTCACAAAGTCTGCCCACAAAGCCTGCCTTCTTTCTTCCTCTCTCTCCCTCTCCCTCTACCTGGAGTGACTCAACTCTTATAATTCCTCGCGGTTTCCATTATCACACTGTGCACTGCTTGTGCATCTTTCGGATTATCGATGAAGCCATGAAGGCACAGTATTCGGAAATTGGAGAGGGGTCAATTTGTTCATTACTTGCTTTTTTTTTTTTTTTGAAGGTTTCTAGCTCTAGTTGTTTTTTTGAGATTCGTCGAGAATATGATACCCAATGGTATGCGATTTTTGCAAGAAAATTTGATGTCCATTCATGTGGTTCATCACCTGGTCATCAGTAGTCCACTGGTTCATCACTTGCATTCTTTGAAATCATCATTTTTCCTTTATGGTGCCTACTGTAAAGCAGTAAATTTTATGATGACTCAAATTGTTTTCTGCTGAATGTTGAGTAACTTGACACTCGTAGATGCACCCTCATACGCAGCTGGCAATTTCGTGTTTTATTCATTGCATCTCCATTTCCGCAAGGAATATCTCAGTTACTAACATTTTTCTCCCCCTTCCACTCAAAATCGAAGGTTGATCAAGGAAAAAAGGGCTGCAGGAGTGCTGGAAAACTATGAAGAAGGAAAAAAATATTCCGAGCATGCCCTCCGGAAGTTTGTCCGCAATAGGCCTCCAGAGATCATGCCAAAACTCAACAGTTTCTTCACTGATCCAAAATGAAATTACCTAATACGAACAAGTAATTGATCGGTTGTGTCGTGTATATATGCCACGATTGTTGTATTGAAAACGTACTTCAAGTGTGCTTGAACTGGTTGTGGCGAGTGGTGCAATCTCGAAAAGTGTTTGGATGATGATGTAATTTATGTACAAAATATGTATTGCTGAGTGTGAACTGTGAACTTCTAAAAACTTCTATGCGAGTACTGTCTAGTTGTCTAAAGTTAGCAAAATGCCCGGAATTTAATTTTGTCCATTCAAGTTGCAAAATTTCAACAGATGATGAAATAATTCCTCATTTGTAAGAGAATATAGCACTAGCTTTACACACTATACGTATTGTTTAACCAAAATTGTTATACAAAGAACTATATCGAATGGCACTGTATTAAGAACAAAGTATTGTTTGATTGTTACATGCAATTTGAAATGGTCGAAAATAAATACCTAATCTACCTCCAGGCCACTCTTTTTTTCAAAAAATAAAACAGCAAAAGAAATTATACCTTGTTGAGAAGGTGCCAACGAAAAAAGAATATATTAAACTACTGTACTTTTTGTTTTAGAAATTTATAAGGGCATTATATTCGATTTTCGCCTTAAGCGCCCAAAAAGTCAGGGTTGGCCCTAGCATACATATGTTTCCTACATCCGTAAATAGTTACTTCCTCCGTCCATTTTTGAGTATTTTCTATGAAAAGATGTGCAATTTTTGGATCAAAAGGTATTTCTGTGCATACTTTTGTCGATTGTTTGGCACAAAATTAAAAATCTCAATTAATTTTTTTAATTAGTGAAAAAATATTCTGATACTATGCAGGGAAATACTTGATTTTTTTATCTGAAAAATACCTGTGCTTTCGTATGGGACACTAAAAAAGGACTGAGAGAGTAACTTTGTACTCTTTTGTTTGATAATTTACTTGTTCACAAAAGTCATACTACTTTTTGTATTGAAAATAAAATACTTTTGCATTTAACTTTTTGATGTGTTTAACTTTTAAATACTACGAAGTATGTTGACAATTGGGAGAGCAACTTTGGGCTGGGAAGTGGAAATTGGGGGGGAGAGAAGTTTTCCAGCCAAACAAGGACTAAGGGGGAAGAGTTGGGGTAAATGATTTACTGCAAAACGGCGACGTGGGAGATCCCTGCAGGCCTTGCCGTCTCCAAGGGTTAGCACTTAACAGGGTCACCCAATCCAGGTGGGATTGGCCCTGCTGTCCCCAAGGGTCAGCACTCAACAGCGTCACCCAATCCAGGTGGGTTTGTGCGTGTATGTATGAATGTGTTGAGATGGGAGAGTCCTGCAGGCCCTGCTGTCCCTGCCATCCCAAGGGTCGGCACTCAATAGGGTCGCCCAATCCAGGAGGGTTGGTTTGTGCGTGTATGTATGTATGTGTTGACGCGAGAGAGTCTTGCAGGCCCTGCCGTTTCCAAGGGTCAGCACTCAACAGGGTAGCCCAATCCAGGTGGGCTTGTGCGTTTATGTTATTATGTATGCATGTGTTTGTGTGTGTTATGGGGTGCGGTTGTAGAATATTTGCTAGCCTTCCCACTACAACAGGAAGAAAGCTGTTTTAACCTGTACTGTCAAAAATGAAAAATGAAGAAAAACTGAACCTACACAGAAGACAACAGGAGATGCCAAGGCATAAACGGTTTGAACCTGTGTCAAGCTCGTTCCTCTAGCAATAGAGCTGCTTTATGTTATGCCCAGGAATCAACCAAAACACACATACACAACTTGAATCGAGAGCAAATTTCCTTTCTGTATTCAACGAGTAACATAAAAGTACAAAAAACCTACTCTCTCACTCTGATCACTCTCTGTTTCTCTCGGTTCTCACCTCAGCTCAGAGCTCTCCACGCTCATCTCTGTCTCCAGTCTCCACTTATACGCATACATATATACAGAGTATAAGAAAGCAAAACGGGACATAGCCTTAACGGCTTACGTGTGAAGTGGTAGACATAGTGGGTTGCGACACTAGGGGCAAAAATCCTCTATACGTGCGTTCTCACCCACTTGGAAGGAAACAGTTGACAGAGTCAACACTTCAAATCTTTAAATCCAACAAGAGACGTTCTTAGTGTGAAGAAAAAAACTGAATGAACAGAAGACACTATCAGTAAACTGAATAAACACAAGACACTATAGTTCCCACAACAGGACGGATGACCTTAACAGTTGACAATGAGCAGGCAGTTTTGTAGAACAAAAGGTTGAGCATGTCAAACATGCACAAATGAGGCAATATATAAGTAGTGGATACTATGATCCTAAATAAAACTGAATTACAAAGAGGTTTTGATTTCAACAAAAGCAGAAAGAAGCAGGCATGGATATCAAAATCTGGAAAACACTTGCCAGAAAATAAGTAGATGAACTCCACTCCACTCTAGGAATCTAAAAAAATCACAAGAGTAAATCTGATTTCTCTAGACTTCTCCCATGAATTCTTCATTTTTTCTGATCTACTGCAAACAGTGCATGTCACATGAATCAGGACACAGTTTTTACACGTAAATATCCATTTTTTCTTTTCTTTTCTGATCAGCACATAGATATCAAAATTGCTAACTAATGCTTTCTAATGGCACAACTCAAGAACCCAGCAAGCTAGCCCAACTCGATAGCAAATTGATGCAGGGACACAACTCCCTAGCTATATTGGAAAGAAATGCAGCCTCGGTCAGGTTTCATATTTTCCCGGTTAACCATAATCAAATCAAAACATATTGCGGGAAAATGCTAGGATTGGGAAGTGTCATGAAACAAGTAGCATAGGAGGTTAAAGAAAACAATAAAAATCACATTACTATTACCCAATGCCACCATCTTCCAACTCTCCACCGATGGATCAGAAGAAAAAAAAAATCAGAAACCTACTCAACAAATCCAACAAGAGGTACAGAAACCAAGTATAATAAAAGGACGAGAGCAGATGAAACCTAGGTACTGAAGGAATAATTTAATAGAACGCAAATACTAATACACGAGGAGAACGGAAAAACAACGATAAACGAAATCCTGTTCCTTCACACCAGAATCCATTATATAAAAAACAGTCAATCCCTTTGACCCATACCCAAAAAAAAAAAAAAAAGGCCTATCCCAAAAAAGGGAAATAGATAACTAAGGATAGTAATGACTGAGCAAAATCTTCCTTCAAAATGCCAAAAGACAGAAATGGCTCTAGAAAGAAAAACAAGCAAAAACCAGAAACTAATCAACAGTGGTCACCTGTTGCCACTCCCCATCAACTGCTTCCTTCCACAAAGTCACATTGTTGTCACCAGAAGCCACAGCCAACAAGTTTCCTGTCAATGACCACGATACCCTCCAAACAGGGGTCTTGAAGTCCTTCAAAACTTTGCCTTCCCATTGATCACCTTCTTTGGCCACAGTCCATATAACTACGGTCCCATCCTGTGAAGCACTTGCGATAGTAGTCTTTGGAAGGCCCAAGTTGGGAGCCCAAGCCACATCCCTAACCCAATCACTGTGCCTTTGCAAGGCAGGGAAGCAGTCCATCTTCCAAGTCCCATTATATAGCTTCCAAATCTTCACAGTATTATCACAGCCACCAGAAGCCAGCTTCTGAACAGAATCCAGCATACCAGATCCAACTAGAGCGCCAGGAACCATAGATGGAGCCCAAGAAACTGAGGTCACTCCAAGCGGGTGGGCTTGGTCTATCCTGGTGGTGTCCCAACCACCGTCGGATCTGGCAGTGAAAACTGAGATATTCCCATCGGAAGATCCACAAGCTAAGCAGAGACCAAGTTCATGAGGCGCCCAAGCAATTGAATTGACAGATGATTTATGTTCGGTGAACACATGAGCCTGTGTCCATTCATTTGGATTACCTTCCTTCCAAATAATCACCCTACCATCGTAGGAACAGGAAGCAAGGATTGAACCAAACTTGGGATGAGCCCACGCAACCTGCCAAACAGGGCCTTGATGTCCAGTTAAAGTCGCAAGGTGCTGTGATGTCGAGTTGTTGCTTACGCCAATTATTTTTATAGTGGTATCAGATGATGCAGATGCTAAACGCTTTCCATAGTAATCCATGGAAACATCATGAACTGTGTCATTGTGACCGCTTTCAATCTTTTGGGCGGGCATCTTTCCTAGAATTTTATTACTATGATTCCCCTTCTAACCTTCCCGTAATTTGCAGTTTGTCGTTATCTGGTAACTCCCAAGCTACAATTGGCAATTAAACAAATGGTGAGTATGATTGAAAACAAAAAACGGGAATTTGTGAACTTGTCCTATGAGCCCAAGATGCTCTAACGAATCTGCAGAAGTTTCAGCCAACAAATAACTAACATAAAATCTTATACATCAAGAAAATTCTATATTCTTGACATACCCAGCGATGAATGTTTTGGAAGGAAAGTTCCAAAACATTGTACACTTTCATTTCAAACAGTGATTTAGCAATCCCAACTTCTCCCCAAAGTTTTCTCCATTTAATATGTTTGAGACATTTTGTGAGTAAGAATCGAATGTAATAAAACGATATACATACAGAATAGAGTTTTGGCAAGGCAGAAATGTGGAAAAGTCTATCTCATAATGCTCCTAGATCTATCATCTATGATATATACAACTATACGTATATACAGATACACGACGAGAGAGAGAGAGAGAGAGAGAGAGAGAGAGAGAGAGAGAGAGAGAGAGGCATACAACAGTCGCGAGAGATAGAGAGGGAGACTAATTTGTGAGAGAGTGAACAACTTCAATCAATTGAGAGAGAGCAAACTGCTGTGCTCGATCTAGGGTTTCAACACTGTCTCTTTTTTTTCCCTCTTGTTAGCTTTCATCGTTGTGTTAGGATATTCTACACAGACTTAATTACGCTATGGCCCAAATACTTACAGTTATAACATGTTTAACCCCCAGAAAAATTAAAAAATATTATATATTTACCCCACCGTGTCCCGTAGTTGTCCCAGCTGTGTACCCACGTGCTCATGCTGTGTCCACGACGTGGTGTATCCCATATGTTTTACGGAATGTCCCCCACGTGTTCGAGTCCGTGTCCCTGGCATGTCAAACGTAGTGATTTGTGTTTAGTCAATTTTGGACACCCAATCCTAATTGTCTTGAACACTTGGCTAAAAATAATTGAACACCCAATCCAAAATTAAGGACGGGGGTGCAGCTGAAGATGCCGAACACCCTAAACTTTTCCTTTTTGAAATTTATTACTAGTAATAATATGTGAGGTTCTTTTTGAACATAGTATTCAACACATTATGAACACTAATCGTTCCAGGTAAGTCATAGTTGAACACGCAATACTTTAGCTCAAACAAAGTTCACACTCACAGTGACAATTTTATTTATTTATAAAAGAGCGAAAAAAGAAATAATCAACTGGTATTGGTATCGTGCTATGTCTTCTTTCTCAACAGTGATGGACTCAATATGCATTGCCTACATTATAAATGTATTGGTTCAGTATCTCTAATATTAACTACTTTTAATTTTTCCTTTGTTTAGTTTATAAAAATATGGGCAAATGTCTTTTAAAAAAATTGAACTACGTTGTAAGATCTATCAATTACGAAATCTTTTGTTGACAGTAACAATCGCGAATTTTCTAAGCGAATCCCTGTTCGCTTTAACAGTTTTCATTTGGATTTATGACTATGGCAAAAAAGAAATTGTCATACAAGTTCACTGATAGGAACGAAATAGAAGGAAATATATCTCAAAAAAGGTCCATGGCCACTTATTTGCCTCCATTTCCCACAAAAAGATACTAGTGAAATAATGCACTAGTTTAATACTACTCAGTTGAAAATATCACAACTCGTGACAACAATTCTAATTATGTTTGTTTTTAGGTCGCACCATACATAATAATATATGAAATCTTGTAATAATTGGGTAACATAGCTAGTAAAATTAAAGTAATTTTTGAACATCCTCCAAGTCAAATCCTGGAGCCGCGACTGTATCGCAATGCAATTTAAGTAAGGAGGCATATCGCGTTTCATTTTCCTTCTATCGTACAAGAATAACCTGCATTCTAGATAACAAATGAAGAGATCACCTTCATATAGAGGTTGACTTGGACATGTAACACGTTTCCCTTCATTCAACAATATGTTTATTTTCTAACTCCCGTACCAAGCGAGAGACTCTGGGTGGTTGTAGACTTGTAGTTTCGTCCCATGGGATAATTTAGATATAACCTTGTCGTGATACATATGACGTGCTCCGAAATTCTAGATGTTTTATTCAACCACCCTTTGACCTAAACTAGTCACGCTGTCACGGTAGAGGCATCAACAAGGATAGGCCGTTCAACCTTGAAGATTCCTGAGCTCTGATGTCCAAGTGTTTGGAGTGGAGTTCCTAGGTCCTACTCCTAAAACCCAAGTGTCTTGTAGGAGTGTACAGGGGCTTCTAAGAGTGTGTATGTGGGGTCGCACAATCAATCTGTGAATATATTTGCTAGAGCAGTGATCTCTTAGACAAGCCATAGGTATGCTGCTAGCTAGCATCTATACAGCTCTATCCCCTTAAATCTAAAGAACCCAAATCAAGTCATTCAATTTCAAATCCATATCAAAAAACACAATCGTATGCGGACCCAAAAATCAGTCCGGTTTCCTGTCCCCTTCAAATTCAATCTAAAGAACCCAAAATCAATTCATTCAATTTCAAATCGATATCGAAAAACACAATCGTATGCGGACCACCATCCACATGCGTTTCCTCCTTCCACAGATCTAAATTATACCCTTTTTAGAACCCAACAAATTTCACAGAATACAAATTAAATGAAACACAAAAACTAGTATTCTACATATACACAAGGAATTTTCTACATACGAACTGTCTGTGCAAATACATATCGATAGCAAAAAATTTGCAGGTTACCTGTAAGAGGGTGAGAACTTCCGTGAATCGGATCTGAGAAGAACTCCAAAGAAAAGAGCATTTTGCATTCTAACGCTCGTAACCTCTTCAAGGGTCTGAAACCCCCTGTTTGGACGTAGCGTCGACTCCATCCCCATGATATGTTTTCCCAACTTTTCTGCCCTGGGCTTACAAGGCCTCATTTTAGAGAGAATTACGGGCCTATAAGCCCAAAATGGGCTAGTTCGGGCCTACGACGAAATGGCTGTTTGGATAGACGGTTATAAGCCCGAAAAATTGGAGCACCTTTTAATTACGAACCAAATGAAGGGAAAATTATTTATTTTAGTAGTACTACCGGAGCAATGCTTCAATGGTTCTTAGCGAGAATTTTAAAGAAAAATAAATAAAATTCTAGATGAAATAGTTACCTATAGATGTTGGGTCAAATTTTTGCGGGGCCTCCTAACAAGTGAATTTAGACATAACAAATGATTTCGATCATCGAATTAAGATACATAATGAGTACACCTTTGCTGAGGGTGAACAAATTTGCTCTCGCATTGAATACCCAATTGTACATAAATATGACCATTTTGAAATCTGAGTTAAATGCCAATATTATGAATTACACTACAAGAACCCAGGCGTGATGTTTATCCAATTTTCACCAACAAGAGACGTGTCTAACAAGAGGGAGGCTGCTAGAAGGATGCATGGAGAATAGTCAGCAGGCTTGCATGGTGGACAGGTTGCTAGATTTTGCTATGGTCAACGTGGCGATGCTTCACAAGTTGTGAAAATGGTGGGGTGTAGCGGCGTGGTGTGCGGATTATTTTTGGACTCAAACCTTCTGCCAAAGGATATACTCATGCGTTATCGTGAACGGGTGTGGCAGCTTTGGCGGTTTTGCAAGCGTTGAGGTGGACCAAAGAAAAGGTTTAATGAAAGTGAAAATTTTAACGGGATAGTTTTGAAGTGATGCGGGCTTTATGTAATGTAGATTCGGCTAATATTTTTATCAGAAATGTTGTAATATTAGATATCCTAGATGTTATTTTATCTTTTGATTATGTTAATGAATTTAAGGTCACCTACCAAGATGTTAGGAGGAATGCTTATAATCTTGCGCGGCGTCACCTTTGTACTAATAGTTAAAGAAAGTTTTATGTTTCCTGGTTCAAAAAAAAAAAAAAAATTTGCCCATTTTTGCTTAATAATTAAGCTGGAATATTTCTGTCTTTATTCAAAAAAAAAAAAAAATGTATTTGTTAGTTTCATGTCAATTTTTTTTGTGAATTATTGGTTTATCTCGATGAGAGTAATCTAAAATGTAAAGAATTGTGAACCAAACTAATTTTTTTCGGAATAAGACAAAATAATTCAAAAAGTATATGTCTGTTTTGAATTACTTGTCTTTGGTGAACTTCCAGAAAAATGAGATCTTAATTTTGTATTTTTAGATTCTTCCCGTCGAAACGTGTTAAGAAATATTGTCCCACATTGCTTAGGAGTAGAATGAGTGATCACTTAATATATGCTGGGACCTCTCCACTCATTGCCAATTGGTTTTGAGATGGATATAAAGTTTCCACGAACAAATATTCCATCCCAAGCAAAAAAATTGAATAAAAAAAATAATCTAACTGATTATGTAGCACAAAACGGGCTTTAAGAGTATTTGTTTAATTACTTACACAATTAATTTTTCCTTCTTTTTCGCTATAAGAAAGGACTTAGATAATCCAGTTAATATTTTTTCCCTATTTCAGTTGCATGAATCATTTTATTGACTAAAATAAATTCGACTATTACCGTTGACTGTTTTTTCATGGTGTTGAAATTAAGGGAATTTAAGTAAGAGACGTTTTTTCTTAACCAAAAAGAGAAAAAATTAAGAGGCTTTCTATGAGTAGTATGGCTTGGACCCGGGGCTCTTTCTGTTCCTCAGAGGTAGCAAGCCCCGTAAATCCATCTAAGCCATTCATCTCATCAATCAACGGCTCAAATTAGCTTTGACAGACAAGAATTCATCTGTGAATCTGAGCCGTTGATTGTCGAGATGAATGCTTGAATGAGAGTTGGCTAGCTCGCCATCTACGAGGGACAGCGTAGCCCCAAGTTCGTGATCATGGTTTTCTAGAAGGGTCTTCCTTCGAAAATGACATGGTATAGGAGTTAATCATGGAAATAGGACAAAGACTAATTCTTTAATGACAAAAGGACAATTCACCTACACATTCCAAAAATGCCCCGCTAGCCCATGAAAGTGTCTAAACCCCTCAAATCCTATGAAAGTGCCAAACCTAAACCTTATAATTGGAAAGTGCACCCTAAGCCTAAACCCCAAGGTACCCTATGAAAGTACCTAAAACCCTAGGGTACCCAATGAAAGTGTCTAAACCACTAAAACCCTATAATTGGAAAGTGCATTCTAAGTGCCTAAACCCAAAATACCTAAACCCATTATACCCTACCTCAAAGAGCCTAAACCTCCAAAAATTGAACCTCAAAATTGAACCCAGCCCCAAAATTGATGAGAAAGAATTAATTTTGTCCCACCCATGCGTGAGAGAGAGAGAGAGAGAGAGAGAGAGACACACACACACACACACACACACACACAGAGACGGGTGCATGGGTGATGGGTCAGACATAAGTGTCTTTCTTCGACATTTGGGTTAGCACCTATTTCAAGGATCGATCAGTAGCCAAAGAAAAAGTGACAGGGATACCGCCTGGTTTTCTTTTGGAATAATTAGTCATAAATACATAATATTTTGCCTATTTGAAGGCAAGAACAAAGAACTTTTGCAATCAAACATAAAGACATTGTTTGTAGTTATGATTTAATAAGAGGATAAAACAAATCCACACTCCATTTATTTTAGTCACAAATACCTTCACTCCCTAAAAGAGACTCTCTCTCTCTCTCTCTCTCTCTATATATATATATATAGAAAGCTTCACATCCGGGATCCGGGACTCCGGGACTCCATGATCCGAGCATTTTTTTGACGATCCGAGCCGTCCAATGTGTTCATAAGGTGTTTTCAAGAGTCCAAGCGGAAAATCTTCAAAAAAAATACTGGGAAGGGCTTGATCCAAGCAGTTTTCGCAAAAAATATATATTTACATTTTTTGCGAAAACTGCTTGGATCAAGCCCTTCCCGATATATTTTTTTTGAAGATTTCCCGCGTGGACCCTTGAAAACACCTTCTGAACACATTGGACGGCTCGGATTTTCCAAAAATAATTTGCAACACAAAAAAAATTAATTTTTTCTTGTTTCCGGGAGGAGTGGACTAGAAATTTTCCGTATATACTAAGGACTCCCTCAAACTCGTAATTTGTGGACCTCATGGATCGGGGGTCGAATCTCGACGATCCGAACCGCTCAATGTGTTTAAAACGTGATTTTAAGGGTCACCGCGAGGATTCGTCCAAAAAAAATACTCGGTAGGGCTTCATTCGAGCATTTTTCGATAAATTATATATGTACGGTTATTATGAAAAACTGCTCGGATGAAGCCCTTTCGGGTATTTGTTTTTTGTGATTCCTCGCGTTGGCCATGGAAAACATGTTTTATACACATTGAGCGGTTCAGATCGTCGAAATTTGGTCCGGAAAATCAAAAAAGGGGTGGTCCTCACGGAGGAGATCTTTGAGGGAGTCCTCAATAGAACATCTTCCTATATATATATATTAAAAGAATCGAATCCTCTCTCAAAAAGTGTATTTAATATCTAGTGTTTCAAAAAGTTCACGGGCTTCAAAATAGGCCCATTATCGTTCGTGTTGCATTGACAGACGGAAGCTGCTTATTTACCACGAGTTTAGGTCGATTAAAATGAACTGGGCTATTCGGAATCGATTTGTGTTTGGCTTGTCTAAATATCGTTCTAGATCACCTAGTCAAACAAACCACCGAAACTAAAACATAGTTTGAAACTTGTTGATGTTTTGTGGTGAACCGATAAGAAACCAAAATACACGAGGTTGCCTCCAAAGTGTAACTACACTATTACCGTCCATTAAGAATACAGCGTCGTAAAAAAATCAATTAGAAATATGCAATGGAACTAATGGAGATTGAAGAGTCTTTCACATACCTACATATTGCTAGGCTGATCGATCATCAAAACCTTTCGCTGTGGAAATTAATGATGTCGGTCGGAGGTGGGGTAGTGATTTTTTTGAATTTTATGTTTGAAATTAGAATTTTTAAAAATTAGTGACATCTCACTAATTTTTTTTGTCGTAGAAAGTGATCGGCCAGAAGTGGGGTGGTTGTCGGCCGATCACTTTCAACAGGCTCCACACAAGTATGAGTGTGTGTAGCAAACTCCAAGAGCGCCGTGTAATTTCTGACTTGACTACTTGTAATTTCCTTGATGAAGTTTATAAAGTTGTTTGTCTGTTGATAAAAATAAGAAATAGACTTCCAATGAGCCATTCCGATGTGGTGATTTTTTTGATTTTTATGTTCGAAATTAGAATTTTTAAAAATTAGTGACGTCTCACTAATTTTTTTGGTTGCCAGAAGTGGTCGGTCAGAGGTGGGGTTGTGGTCGGCCGGAGGTGGGGTAGTGATTTTTTTGAATTTTATGTTCGAAATTAGAATTTTTAAAAATTAGTGACATAGTTACTAATTGTTTTGGTCGCCGGAAGTGGTCGACCAGTGGTGGGGCGGTGGTTAGTCGGAGGTGGGGTGGTGATTTTTTTGAATTTTATGTTCAAAATTTGAATTTTTAAAAATTAGTGACATCTCACTAATTTTTTTTGTCGCCGGAAGTGGTCGGCCAGAGGTGGGGTGGTGATTTTTTTGAATTTTATGTTCGAAATTAGAATTTTTAATAATTAGTGACATCTCACTAATTTTTTTGGTTGGCGGAAGTGGTCGGCTAAAGGTGGGGTAGTGTTCAGCCAGAGCTGGGGTGGAGATTTTTTTGAATTTTATGTTCGAAATTAGAATTTTTAAAAATTAGTGACATCTTAATTTTTTTGGTTGCCGGAAGTGGTCGGCTAAAGGTGGGGTGGTGTTTGGCTGGAGGTGGTGTGGAGATTTTTTTAATTTTATATTCGAAATTAAAATTTTTAAAAATGAGTGACATCTCACTAATTTTTTTTGTCTTTATGTTTGATTGCAAAAGTTCCTTGTCCTTCCCTTTGAAAATGTCAAATATTTTTAGTTTTTATGTTCGATTGCAAAAATTCCTTGTCCTTCCCTTTAAAAATGTCAAATGTTTTGGATTTTTGGCTAAGTGGCCCTTTTCTTTTTGTAATTTTTTTTGGATCATTAATGGTATTTTTGTCTAGTATTGTCTTTGAACCCTCAAAATTTTTACATCAACGTATTGGAGGCTTTAAAATAAGTTAGGCTGAATTAAAGACCTTTTAAAGCCCCAAACTTGGCATTAGGCCAATTTCTGTTTCTAGAAATATGTCAAAAAAATTGCCACTATATTCTTTGAGAATCTTCATACAAAGTAACAAACACCACTAGAATGATGTGCGAGCACCACTTTTAAAAATTAAGCTATAATTGGGTAGACCTTTTCCTTTTCAAAGTGATTACTAATACATCGATCGACATTTGTCAAATCAATCTGTTTTAATTAAAGAACACCACTTTTGTTTGTCTTATATGAAATGTGAACAAGATTTATATGAAATGCTATGATCAGCCGTAACCACAAACGTGCTAGAATATTGGATCTTCAATACTTGAATTTCTTAATAACTTGGCTGATATTGTCGATTCCAAGTGAAAAACTTGTTCGGATCACCGGTAACAATACCTCACTTCAGATCACTATGAAGAGTGTTTTCTGATAACTCACCACCAACATAGAACACAATAAAGAGTTAACAATCACATGGATTAACCCATGGGGTTGGCAAACAATCATAAGGTTTCAAGTTCGATTCTCCTGCCAACAATTTCTTGCGGTTTGTGGAAGTTATGCCTGATTATTACCTCTAGGGTTCTGAAATTAGTCGAGGTGTGCGCAAATTGGTCCAGACACCTGGTCATAAAAAAACAAAAACCAATCACAAGGATTAGTCCGGTTGTTTGGTGGGCATGATTGACCAGGGTTTAATTTTTACGCTCAGGCCGCAAGTTGCAAGAAAGTAATTTCTTATGAATTTCCTGTTCCCGGCTTGGATATCTTGGCGTGGATAGACTGTCTTTAACCGGACCAGCAAATATATAAATCGAGGTGCTCGTAAGATAGCCAGAAAATATCGAGAAAATTGCAATGAGTGGCCTTTTCTCCTCGGTCAATAAACGAATATGGAGGACCTAGTCATGGATCCATAGCTGTTGCCATTGGTCAAAATGGAAAGTACACGTGTAAAGAAGAGAATCGTTTTGGTGCGTATGACGAAGACTCTCACGCAGAGCATTGGCGCGCACTCGGATCGGTCGTGTCTGCTTCGTGTTCCTTGTCGACTCAACTTCTGTCTACTCGCCCCTACATATATTTTGCAATTCAAACAAAAAATAAAGAGCATGACACAGATTTGTCTTCCTGAAAGTAAGAAGGCCCAGTAATTAACCAAAAGTATGGGTGCACAAACATTTACGTACAAATCTAGATACTGATGTGTTTGAAATCGTTCGATATATATGAATTTCACAAAAGTACAAAACTTTAACGTGCATCGTACGTTGAACTACACAGAAATTTCTCAAAATAACATAAAATTAACGTGTGTCAATCGATTTTTCAATACATCTGTATTCTGATTTGAGAACGTATGCCTGTGTAAATATCATTATTCATTAGTGATAACCCACCTACTTCACTACATTATAAACCCACATAAGTATTCGCTCACTTGGCTACTTTTAATTTCATCATGGTTTTGTTGGGGTGCAGACAACCTTCAGCAGTACTGGGGGTGTGGGGGGGAGCTCCCACGGGACATTCCGGATTGTAGCGAAAACGATATTTGAGTGACCTCGGTGTGTAATTTCGGCTATAGACCCGACCTAATTATTTCGCTGTTAGTGTGTAATTAGGGTATCACGTTTTCAGAGAAAATAGGGAGAGAGAGGCGAGAGAAAACGCAGATCTCAGAGAGATTGCGAGAAGACTTGTACTCTTGATTTCGATTTCATAGTGGACTGGTGTGGCTCCCGTAGTTTTTCCTCACGTTGAGGTTTTCCACGTGTATCTGTGTCTCGCTTTCTTTTTCCGTTTTTCATTACCCACGATTACTTGTTTTTCTGTTTTGTGATTCATTGTTTTCAAGATCCGTAGGAGTGTTGTGGGGTTGCGAAAATCCTAACAGGTTTTAATTTCCTCGTGGTCTCCACACAAGTATGAGTGTGTGGAGCAAACTCCAGGAGTGCCGTGTAATTTCTGGCTTGACTACTAGTAATTTCCTTGATGAAGTTTATAAAGTTGTCTGTCTGTTGATAAAAATAAGAAATAGACTTCCAAAATGAGCCATTCCGATGTGGTTTTGTCACAACAGATGTTATACAAACTTTATCCATAGTGGGAGTACTGTCAAGATAAAGTGTTTTCCATCTCCTTAAACCACCTAATGGATTTGGTCCACCACCAAAAAGCAAGCAAATTATTAAGGCTCCGTGCGATAAGCACCTTCCTATTTTCGAGGAAACTGTCGAATTTGAAATGAGAGAGGATTTGTTCAATTCTTGCTTTAATTTACAAGGGGAATGCCCAAATTTTACTCACTAAAAAAATGTAAAGAGTGCACGGGTCTACTGCTTGTAGATAGAAGAGCTCCGCATAGTTCCGTTTTACATAGGTAACAAGTAGACAAGTCTATTGTCTAAAGGAATCCGGGGTTTTGTGGATGGTGCCGCGCGTCCCTCGATAGTCCGATCGTATTTTGATAGCCCGGATATGTTTTGACATTTTACGAGTAAAAATAAATAAAAATTGTTGAACACATTTGGGCAGTCCAAAACACGATCGGACGGCCGAAGGGTACACAGAACCCCGGGGTCCTCTTCTAAGGGATAACTTTGGCAATTCGTGATTAGATAGGATCTTATTTGCATGTGTGTAAAAAAAGAGTCATGCAAAGTGTGCTGATCTCTCACTTAATTATAGAACCGTTGGCAAAGTAAATGTACTAGAGAGAAATTCGAAATAGTAGTGCATTCAATCTCACGCTTATAGAGGAGTCTGCATCATGCCGTTAGTATATATATATGAAGAAATGTAAATAGGATGATCTATATATATATGTTGGATTTTTATTTTTGAACCACTGGCATAGACAAACTTGGGTACAAGAAATTTGACGGGATCAATAACTTCTAGCTTAGTTTGTTAACAATATTGGAAGATAGACTCATATTTGGAGATGATGAATCATATAGAAGGAATCTTACATATGTCATAATATACTTTCAGTTACAACAAACTCACAATTTCTTTTTGCATGTGTGGCTAAGTATATATATGATAGGTTTTGTAAGTTAATTATAAGTAAAACTAACCAATTTCAGCCGTTTAATCTTCATGGAAAAGCAAGGATACCATTACTTACGCTAGTTCTTTTGATGTGTTACTTTTTCCTTTGTTGCTTGTAATTGTAATAGGTGTTGTGCAGCGGGCCCCCCTTAGAACCCAACCGCAACCCAAGGATTGTTGATGGGCTTGATATTGGAGATGTAACAAACCAAAGATATCTAAATAATCAAACGGAGAAACCAAATAACAAACAAAACAAATAAGAGAGACACCAAGATTAATGTGGTTCGGCTTACGCATATAAACCTACTCCACGGGGCAAGCAAACAAGAGACGATTCTACTATGTAAAGAGAACAATACTCCGAAGAGCTATAATGGTGACAAAGCAAAAGCAAACTCTCACAACGAGACAAACTTACCAACCCAAAATACAAGTTCTCTCACCAACCTGACACTGACAGAACTCACACCAAGCACATATTCTCTCTCATCAAGTCTCACAAAACCCTTAGGGTTTTAACCAAGAGAAGTAGAAGGAACAGAGTTCCATAGACGTGACTGGATGTCACACATATATAGATGATCCTCAAAAAACTCTACAGTTTCAATCAGAAAGAATCGCTGAATTGAAATAGATGATTTTCTAAATGGCCGAAGGCCTACAGAACCAATCATGAATGGGGCAACCAGAAACAGATAAAAATCTTCAAAGAACCATATGTTCTATAGATAAGACCCCATAGGGGCCTCTCAGAGGGATTCACACAAGAAGTCCAAAAACTAATGGAGAGAGTAAGACTATAAAATATAGTCACAGATCAATCCTTCCCAAAGATATTTCTTGTCCAAACAGATTTCCTTGCACCAACCCAAAGGGGCAGAAGAGTTGGTAAGAAATCTTCCTAAAAAAGAGGAGGTGTTGGGTTCAACTCTTCTTAACCTCTTGAAGCTACCTGCACAATATCTCGTGGTTCTCATGGGGTATTGGCTTTGCCCGTCTATATGTGTGGCGGGGCATACACAGACTCTGGGATTAGTTGAGGTGCACACAAGTTGGTTCTAACCACCAAGTTATAAAAAAAAAAAAACATATTTCCTTGCACCCTAAGTCAGAAACCAACAAGGAAACAAATCTATAGGAAATCCAAACGAAGTTCAAATCGGTTGAATTGCGTGTCGACCGCCTGGACGGACTTGACCACTGTCAGACGAGATTAACATAGAGCTCTGGAGTCAGAAATTGAGTCGACCATCATGTACAGAAAGTCGAAATCGAGCCGAAAGTCCCCATAATTGAGTGGCCCATGTAATAATCAAATATGCCCTATCAATTGAGCTCTCTACGACGTAGGAAGGAAAATTTTCGAACCGGGCTTGAGAAGCAACAAAATCTTCATGGAAAAGCGATGTTGTTAACATGCCACGCGAGGTGCGTGTGAGGACATTAGCATAGCGTACTTTGTCATGAGCTCTCGACGTCACACACCAACAAATTGCTTTACCTGCTCATAAAATGTACACAGGACAGTTTTTGTCGACATGATAAGAAAAGAGGCACATCTGCTTTAAATGAATTTATTCACATAAATATTTGAAAGAAGCGATCTTACTTGTGCTTGTTTTTTTTTTTGGTCGTGCGTGCTTCTTATTACTTTATTAAGAGAATTTTTTCCGAGACTATAGTAAATGCTTCAATATCGATTACACCATTTGGTTAATGTGATGCCATTAAGTGATTATGCTATCTGTGGTTTTTTGTTATGCTTCGGTTACGCCGTTTAGTGGTTAATATTATGTCATTTAACGGTTAATGTTATACAGGGGACACCATATTTCCGGACAAGGTGGGAGATGGAAGCAACTCCCATAATAGTGGTACTGCAATGTATTATGAACTTGCCAACCCTGCGGCATGATCTACAAAACACGATGCAGGAGGATAAAAATTTACACCCAAGGGGATGGTTCTGTGCTTTAAGGCTAAGGAGTAAGGGGTTTGAAACTTTGCAGCTGGTGCTAACAATTTTTTATGGCTGGAGCCAATTCATACGAGGCTTTAATTGCTTTAGCTTTAATCGGATTCGCTGTAAGTGGACGGTGCATGGAATTGAGTCCTCTGGAATTAGTGAAGATACGTGTAATTAAGCCTTGACACCCTGAAATTTTCCAAAAGGAAATAAAAGAAGGATAAAGATTTAATCCGTGCCCTGCCTGAGGATTTCTATGCAAGGTGACCACGAGCCCATTACAACCGTACATAACCTTACTCAAGATTCGAGTCATCCAAACATAACCTTACTTAGTTCATCTAACAGAGTTGCGTCCACCGTCACTATGACTATTTTATCTTTATGTTTTTGAGTAGTCAACTAACTAAGCATTTCCGTTGGCCTTTTTATCTTATAAAAAGAGTCATGCAAATGTTACATCGAAGATGCTCTGCCCCACAATATTACGACTCTAACAGTAGTAAGAACTGTTAACATGTCAATTGGATTTAAGGGTTTGGTCCCTCTTAAAAATCTCAGGGTTATCTATTCTTTAGGGTTAGTCATACGGAGATTTTTTCGGGTTTTTTAACTGGGCCCACCGCAAGTGGGAAGTGGAATAGGACACCCACGATTAATCGAGGTACGCATAAACTAGTACAAACACTATAAAAATAAACCCCACGTAGGAAAATTATTTGGTGGTTACACACGCCGTGTTGACAGAACCAACTGAGAAAAAAAAAGTTGGGAGAAGTACCTTTAATTTCCCTCTTTAAATAGTTACCAACTTTTAGTGGTGATCTAGTGTCCCATTAAGCACAGAAAACAAACAAAGTTTGTGACAATAATAGTGAAGCAAAAGTAGAACAAATTTACAGCAGAAATTAGTGGGGGAAACCAACAGACATGAGAAAATATTCAAGTGGTGCAAATATATGTTTGTTTTTTTGTTAATGAAAAAAAAAAAAACAAAAAACCCATGGTAGAGAGATGACAATATATTAGACTCTATTTGGCTTCTTTCTTCTTCTTCTTCTTCTTCTTCTTCTCAGAGTTGCTCTGCTCAGTACTCTCATTTTCTCTCTTATGGCTGGAGGACAAAGAACACAAGGACTCAACAAACCATGCATTCTCCTCATAGGTAATTACACTCCATTTTCAATTTGAAATTAAACTTTTGTTCTATAAAGGGTAGCGTTTGTTTGATTGAGAAGCACAAGTCTCTCAGCTGCAAGGTTTAAATTGTGAAGATAGCAGACCGCGTAATAGTAACGATGGCAGGTGTAAAGGTAGTGGATGAATGATTCATAGTGGAATCGGTTTTAGTGTTTGTGAATTTTTTTAAATTGATTTTGGAGTCAGAGCACTTGAAGTGGCCGAAAGCATAAAGTATCGGCCTTGTAAAAAAAAAAATCGGCCATGAAGCATATGAAAAATTGGATATGAAGTGATGCGCATTGGGAATTGGCCGGTACACATACCAAGTTTTGGTAACACCGATATATCTCGGAGTGTAATGGTATCGCAGGGCCGAAAAACCAATATGTAGCAGGCACTATTTACAAACTTGGTGGGGATGTTCTGTTCCAAAATCTTGAGAAGGGAGGATCACCTGCCTTAAATGGTCCTGAAACAAGACTTGAGTTTCTTGTTAATATAGTAATAAATATCTGCAAATTTCTGAGTTTTTAAATTTGTTTCCTTTTCTTGCTTTGTTTTTCTCCTCAGTCTGTTTTTTGTTCATAAACAGTGATAGCTGGTATGGAGCGGTTTGCATTCAAAGGGGTGGCATCAAATTTGGTAACTTACTTAACTGATGTTCTGAAAATGAGCAATTCATCTGCAGCTAAGACAGTGAACAGTTGGTGTGGATTTACATCTCTGCTGCCCTTACTAGTGGCACCCCTTGCTGACTCCTACTGGGACCAGTATTCCACCATATTATTCTCTTCTTCCCTCTATGTTCTGGTAATTTTTTCCCATAATATTTACCTGACTTTTTTTTTTTTCTCTTTATAACGATAATACTTACGTAATCATAAACAAACGTACAATCTAAAAAGAATTTTCACACGGAATGGTAACGTTTGCTTGTATTCTTTTTATTTCAAGCCAAATGATAACCGCTATGCTTTTTATTTCAGTACTGTCAAGGTCACATCATTCTGACTCTTTTTTCGCATAAAAATTATGATGGGATATAATTTTGCTCCTTTTTTTTATATTTTATTTTCTGTCACACCATTCTGGATAAAAGATTTTCATTTTGAATCATTTACCTTTCTGTCATAATTTTCGGTATAGGGGCTTCTAGCATTGACATCAACAGCAGTGGTGCGGCCATGGATTCCAATCAACAAAACCAGTCCCTCTTCATTCCTTTTCTGGTCTCTCTACATGATTTCTTTAGGCCAAGGAGGATACAACCCGTCCTTACAAGCCTTTGGAGCAGATCAGTTAGAAAACGAAGAGGATATATTGCCTTGTAGTAGCAAAAATGACCAAATTTCTGATAAGAAGAGTTTGTTCTTCCAGTGGTGGTACTTTGGCATTTGCAGTGGCAGTCTTTTGGGAGTCTCCCTCATGGCCTATGTACAAGACACATTTGGGTGGGGGCTGGGATTTGCTATTCCTACAGTTATAATGGTAACGTCAATAGCACTTTTCTCCTGTGGAAGCAGATTTTATGCATTGAAGCAAGCCAAGGGTATAGATTTCAAGGCCTTTGGAAACATCATTCATGCCATGAAAGCAACTGCATCGAAAATCGTGAATGTTCGATTTGCCCTATTGAACAAATCAGATGTTATTGAGCTCGAGTAAGTTTCCAAAATTCGAGTTATGAGTTTCCTTAGTTCTAACGAAACGTTATTAAACGTACTGGACAGTACTATTGATCTTTAACTTGCGTTTGTATTGTTTTACACCGTCGTGATTGGGGAGTTTTCGTTTGTAGGCTTGAAGAGAAACCACTTTGTGACCAAGCTCTTGATATGAGTGAGGACCTGAGCAAGAGCTCCAACGACGGGATTCATATATGCGAAATGGCACAAGTTATATTACACCTCTTGCCTATATGGACCATGCTTCTAATGTTTGCAGTAATTTTCCAACAACCCGCGACATTTTTTACCAAGCAGGGCATGACAATGGAAAGAAACATCGGAACCAACTTCAAAATCCCACCGGCCACCCTGCAGAGCGCAATCACTGTGTCCATAATCCTTCTAATGCCTTGGTACGACGTGTGCTTCATCCCCCTTGCTCGAATAATAACCCGGAACGAGAAAGGTATCACAGTTACGCAGAGGATGGGGATCGGTATGGTTCTTTCGGTCATAGCCATGGTGATTGCAGCGATTGTCGAAACAAAGCGGCTCGAGATTAGTAGAAATTCAGAGTCTGAGACAGTGCCACTGAGCATATTTTGGTTGCTACCCCAGTACATCCTATTGGGCATTTCAGACATCTTCACTGTTGTAGGGATGCAACAGTTTTTTTACACTAAGGTTCCCACAGGGATGAGGACCATGGGGATTGCACTGTACACTAGTGTCTTTGGGGTAGGGAGTTTTTTGAGTGCCTTGTTAATCTCCCTTGTTGAGTATTTCACTAGTTGGTTCTCTGATGACATGAGAGTAGCCAGGCTAGACAAATACTACTGGCTTCTGGCCTTTGGTAGTGCATTCAGCTTTTTAACTTTTGTAGTTTTGTGCAGATTTTACAAAAAGTAGGTTGTGATTTGGCAAATGTAGTGATTTTGTAAATAAATGAGCACAAGTTCAATTGATGATGCATTTTTTGGTATATTCAGAGAGGGGTCAAGGAGCTAGCCCAATACTAAAGATGTTGCCTTTCACAAGCATGAGAAGTATGTAAAACTAAAAGGAGCATGTACAACACCACCAATCAAAGTAGAGACAGTTGACGCTAGGACCGTCAATCAAATCCTACTGGGTCGAAACGCGTGATGTCCGGTTAAGACAAAACGGTGCAATACGTATCATACTGCTCCCACGGTGAGCTGTACGTTTGTCCTATGCATCAAGCATCATAAGGCGGGCATCTGTATGTGCATAGCTTAGACATTAGGCATGCCATTCTAAGGTGATCATTGCCGTCCCTCTATCAAACCGTCAGAAATCGGTTTCTGATAACGCGATTCTTGGATAAACTACCAACTTTGCCTTCAAGAGATCAAGTATGTTATTAGCATAGACAGATGCATTCATTTCAAAATTTGTGAGAGATCGGTCAAAGCCGCGTTAGGATCGGAGGGCGTTGGACCGTTGGATTATCACTGGCCTGTACCTGAACCCTGTAAAATTACATGATTTGGGCTCAGGAATCCTTGCACACGTCAACTTTATTCTGAATCATTCCAAAAATATTTTTAGTGTTTACTTGATGCCAAAGGCCCCACGTCAAATTTCGCTCGAATTGGAGCTTGTTTGCTATTTTTGACATCGATATTGATGATGTTGATACCCTACTAGAGACGGTTGATCATGTTTTTTTTTGGCTAGGCAAAAGAAATTTATTAATCCTTGATGGAGATACAAAGATTAAAAGGACCAAGGGCATAACGACTAAACGCCACACACCCGAGACCCAAGAAAAGCAACGGAAGACAAGAAGCCAACCAAACCCAAAGAGAAAAAGAAAAACACCACCCAAGCCTAACACCCAAACAACTACAAAAACCAAACACCAACCAAAAACACCTAGATCGGCCAAGATAAAAAACCCGAAGAACATGCCCAAAAACCAAACACAAGAACCAAGCCAAGCCCTAAACCCCTGCTACAACAAACCAAACCTTCAAACAACAAAAGACACCAAAGCAGACCAAAAACCAAAACAGCCACGCCAAAGGAAATAAAAGATCAAAACTCCAAGGGAAGAGAACCACCGTCCTTCGACTCTGAAATAACCCCATCCTCCGTATCATCAAAGACCTCAATTTCTTTCTCGGCAATATTATCGGCTTGCAACTCAATATATTTCATCAAAATAAAATCTTTCCCACCATGAAATTTTACACCAAAACAGTCATCGGTTGATCATGTTGCCCTCGATACTATTCATTAATGAAACATGAGTATGGGTCTCCTTATAAGAATTATCCTTTTTAACCATAAGTATTGGATGCCCCGCACTGTATCCTGGGATCGTGTCCCATTCCCCCCTCCCTCCATGTAATAGATTAAGAATGACCAATGACAAAAAAAAAAAAACCCATAAGTATTGTTAAATTTATTAATTAAAATTTTCAAATTGGTCCTTGGATTGAAGCAATACGTTTGCATTTTCTTAAACTTTGGAAAAAATACGCAATTCAAGAATTTCTTCCATTACTCGCACATATGATCATATAATTTGAAGGAAATAAGAAATTGTATCATAAATCTTAAATACGAAAATATTTTGTAATGGAATCATAAATCACCCGATGCCGATGGGAACTATACACAATAAAGATGAGGACAATAATGGAATTTGCTAAAATAGATGGGGCATTTCCGTCTTTCATGTGTGGGAAAATGAGAATGCAAAATTAGAGTCCAAAAGCTCCTAAAATGGTGATTATCATATTGTGGCCAATGCTCTAAAAGTCGCTTGGTGCTAATCAGGCAGTCAGTCGCTGCCTAGAACCTAGGCCGACTCATTGGCGATTAATCGGTGCCTAGACATTAGGCAAATTTTCTATTTTTTTAATGTATTTTAAATATTCTCCCGATTGGCGGCGACAGTAGGTGAGAGGTCAAGTACAGATTAGGTTTTGGCCTTTGGGGTTATGAATTTTCGATCATGAACTAGGTACTGCAGAGAGAGAGAGTCTCCCTTCTCTCTAGAGTATTCTAGCCGCCACTATTAGGGTTTTGCTAGGGAGGTGGGGGGTCGCCTCCTCCACTGCCACCTCCCCCCTTCTCTTCCCGGACTCCCTCTACATATCCCTTCTTCCTTTCCGATCCCCTTTCCACCTCCTCCATCTCCTCCTCGGTTCAGATCCGTTTTGCAACCACAACCGCCGCATCTCTCGCGGCCGTTTCATCCCTTTTTCAGCCGCCTCCTCACCTCCATTTCCAGATCTACTCCCACCCACCTCCTTCTCTGCGGCGTTGTCTCTCCCGGATCTGAACTTTTCCGCTTATTCTTCGTGGGGTACGAAAGGGAAAGTGATGATGCAGGGTTTAGTGCGGTTTCACTCATCGGCGAATAATATCACCCGGTTCGACGGCGATGGCGACGGTGTTTCTTTCCACGTCTGGTGCTTTTCTTTTCTGTTTTTTGGTTTGGGGTGCTCCGGTTTCCGTTTTTTGTTTATTTTGTTATTTACCTATTCCCTGTGTGGAATCTTTACTCCCTTTCAAGGGTAGTTGTTCTATGTACTCGGTGTATTCCCATCCAAATCACATGGATAACCTGATTGTCGGGGGGTTTTTACCCTTCGATGGGCTCCGGTTTGGGGTTTGTAGCCCTTTGGGCAGTTTTTGAGTAATAAAAAATTCTGAGTTCGTTAAAAAAAAAAAAAACTAGGTACTGCCGTACTGGGTCTAAAGGAAATCAATTTTTGTCATAGGAAAGTTACACCAAACCCCTTGTACCATATTACCATGACAGCAAGGTCCTTAAAATTTGAAAATTACATTGTCTAGCTGATTAAATGTCCGCCTAATCCCTCCTTGATAATTATCCCGCCTAGCTTGCCAAACCGCCTAGATGATTAATCACCGAGTAATCCCGCCTAGCTGCCGATTTATCTGCCCGGCCGACGCCTAGATCACCGCCTAGACCCCTAGACACAAGGCGGTGGGGTACCGCCTAGCACTTAGGCGCCGATTAATCGGCCACCTAAACTGCCTTTTAGAACATTGATTGTGGCTCTCTATTATGTGACTTGTAGAATGCATCATGACAAATTCATTTTATAATCCAGCTTCCAAACAACTAAAATGTGCAAAGGCATAATCCATAATGTAAAATGAAGGTCCAAAACACCCCATGGTCTTTGTAATGCTCTACGAATTTGCTCAAAAAGACAGCAATGTGCTTGAAACAGAGGTAGAAAGGCAAGCCTTTACCCTCTAAATTCTTATTTATGCGCTCATCCCAACCTCACAATCATAATCTGAATCATTTATCCAATAGAACTCACAAAAAAAAAAACCACATTTGTAAAAAAAAAAAATCAATTAATTTGATTTACTATCAGAAGAACAAGTTAAATTTTAGGGAAAATTATCCAAATGGTCCATGTAGTTTCACCCGAGTCTCGATTTAGTCCCTCTAGTTTCAATTGCATTCCAACGAATCCTGTAGTTTCAATTTTGGTCGAATTGAATCCAAAAGTTAACTCCGTTAGCAGATTAGACGGAAAACCCAATTTGAAAATTTTTTGAGGGTCAAACTCATCTTTTCACCCACCCTTCTTCTTCTCCAATTTGTAACCCTAACCCTAACCCTAACCCTAAAATCCAATCTTTTTCATTCCTTTGCAAAAAAAAAAAAACCAAAATCACCAAATTCACAGCAAGGATTTCGAAAAACTACGACAAGTATTGATTTCGAGACCCGCCCATCCTTCCTCCCCAACTTCACATCATAATACGGCCCTCGCATCATCGTAACCAGATCTCTCGTAGCAACAACAAGTATATCGGCGCAAGACACGACAGAGGGGCAGCCGTCGACGAAGCAGTCGTGGAGGAAGAGGCGGAGGGCGGCAGCGACGGTGGTTAGGGAGGTGATCTATTTGTTTGTGACGGTGGTTTGCATGATTTGGGTGAATGAGGAGGCAGGAGGTTTGGTAGTAAGTGAGTGAGAGAGGTTGGGAGTGGGAGGGAGTGAGGAGGAGGAAGAGGAGGAGGAGGAGGAGAGAGAGAGGAACAGGAATGGTGGGAATGCCATGGGTGTGGCGGAGCTGATAGTGATGGTTTTTCTGAGATTTAGAGAGAGAGAGAGAAGCGGGAGTAAAACAGAGGAGAGAGAGAAGTGACATGAAGTAAATTTGGTAATTTTTTGTTGTGAATTTGGTGAATTTGTTGTGAATTTTGTTGTAAAACAGAGGATAGAGAGAGAGAGAGAGAGAGAGAGAGAGAGAGAGAGAGAGAGAGAGAGAGAGAGAGAGAGAGAGAGAGTTAGGGTTAGGGTTACAAATTGGGGAAGAAGAAGGGTGGGTGAAAAGACGAGTTCGGCCCTCAAAAAATCTCCAAATTGGGTTTTCCGTCTAATTTGCTAACGGAAGTTATCTTTTGGACTCAATTCGACCAAAATTGAAACTACAGGGTTCGTTGGAGTGCAATTGAAATTAGAGGGACTAAATTGAGACTTGGGTAAAACTACATGGACCATTTGAATAATTTCCCCTAAATTTTAATACATGTTAATATGTTAAGGGACACTTAAATAATCATCCTTTTAGTCACTTGAAATTAGAAAATCATCCTGAGCATATTTAGGAGTTATGTTTCCATCCCGAGATTCAAATAAACCATAAAATGCCCTTTCTATATAATTATATAATTGTAACATATTAAGGGATTGAGGACTAAATTAAAAGTTGCATATATGGGGCGGTAGGTAGTGGACCATTTTCAAACTTTGGAGGACCTCCCCTATAATTTAGGGATTGGGGGATAAAACCCAATCCCTCAATTCACGCCATTTTCATCCCTTTTAAAAACTGGAATAGAATTTCTAAATTCTCGAACGTGCGGTCCTTCAATTAACGTCGCAAACCTTCAATCTTCGCGGTCCCATGTCGTCGTCGACGATCATCCATCCCGACTAAATAAGCGTCGTCTCATCGCCATACCAACTCGCCATCCCAAATCGTCGTTTCGCATCTTCATCCGTTGAGGTCCTCCATCTCTGTTAACCACCACCGTCCTCATTTTCCATCTGGGTTCTTCTAGTATCTTTTGTTTTGATGGAATTCATTTCATAGCTGCATTGAACCTTACAAATTTGATTTTGGGTTTTGCTAGATTTTCATTTGTTTGAAAAATGGTCAATTTGGGTCTGATTTCTGGGAAAATTAGTGAGGTTAAGTTTCAGAATCGCTTACAATAATCAATGGGGGCAGAGCCTTGTGGTTTGTGGATCGGAATCTGGGTCCGCGGAATGTGAAGACAGATCTTATGTTGAGCCCTCATCATCAAGGTGATGAGCTCATTGATTTTTTATTTTTATTTTTTTGGTGTTTCTATTCATAAGACCTAATTCCTTTCATCTCCACTTTAATGATTTAATTTGATTCTCATGTCCTTTGCTGAGTTTTTGATGATGCGGTTCATTGTTGATGGTTGAATAGAACCATAATCATGTTGTATTTGATTCATATACAAATATATCTCCAATCGAATTTACCATGTTTAATAGCAGAGACATATTTTTTTACCATGATTCCAGGTTAATGAATTAGATTAATTACATTTACCATGGTTATTGTCAAATTATTATACTCACTGTTTTATATACGTATTTTTTTACCATGATTCTTCGTGTGTCAATTATGTAAAATTTATCATTGTTATTAATTACCATGTTCATCAAACATGGTAAAAAATTGACAACAGATGGTGCAACACATTTTTTACCATGTTTTTTTAATCGGCATACTATATATTTTTACCATGTTTGATATGCTATACATATTTTTTAGTTGTTACCATGATTACTCTGTAATGTTTTCAAATGATAAAAAAGGAACGAATCAAAATATATTTTAAAATTTCAAAAAAAATTCACTTTTCCTTTTCAGTTGGAAGATGTGTTACAAGTTAAAACCCAATATTTTAGGAAACCAAATCATCCCTGAATATCTGAAAACATTAAAGTAGTTATAAATGGGATCAAAATTTTTACCATAAACATTGCTATATGTTTTAGTATTTTTACCATGATTAGAGTTCTAAAAGTATTCTATGTTTCCATGATTTCCATTCTTTATTTGATTTTTACAATGATTTCCGTTCTTTATGGATGACTTTTTATATTTATTTTGAGTTTGAAATTTCATCCGTCTAAAATGGAAACCAAATTAATAGGATTTGGTTGTTTTGAATGTTTGAAATTTTTTAAGATGTATCCAATCCCACCAATTTAGGAAGACAATATACATACATATGGATATCTAACTAAAGGGTAAGATAGGTAATTTACACTCTAAGAGGATGAAAACATAACCGTTCAAAATGACTGGGATGAAAAGTTACATAGGGTGGAAAAAGAGGATGATTATTTAATTACCTCATATGTTAATTAACACGTATTCAAAGTAAACCTATATAAATGGAATTGACATTTTCTCTTTTAGAATTGTTCTGAGAAGGCCATTGTCAAATTGCATTCCTTCTCATCATTCAATTACAGTCAATCCAAGACCAAGACTCGTTTTTTTTCCCTTCAAACAAGAACAATAAAAGCAAGTCCCTTCAAACAAGACTTTAGACATTGTCCTTGCTGCGAACTTTACGGAAGACTCGTTTTTTTTCCTCTCTAGTCTTCTTCAATTGTACATATCGAACGCAAAGAAGACGCCTGCAGTGTTAATATGTAAAGTCTCTCCATCAACGAAAATGTCATGGGTACCGATAGAGCCGGCCCGGGAGTTTGGGTTGCCCAAGCCCAACCCCTAATTTGGTTGCCCACTTCATAAGTCATCCACTAAAACATAAAAAGTCGTACAAGTAAATAAAATTACAAAAATCTAAGAGTTATCTAGGGGTCCGAAGCAAACTCCCGATATTGGGCTCCCTAAATACAATTGTAAGAGTTCTTTTTCAAGAAATTATCCTCATATTTAACTATGAATTGAGTGAAAAAACTAATAAATCTTATTAAAAGATAAACACAAAAAGATACGATTGTAAGTGCTTTTTTTTAAAGAAAGTATCCTCATATTTTAGCTTTGATTGCGTGAAAAACTAATATAAATGTAGAAAGGTACCATTGTAAGTGTTTTTTTTAAGAGAATATCCTCATATTTTAACTACGATTGTGTGAAAAACTAATAAATCAATCGCTCAATTTATTTTCAATTTTCCACCATTGGGATATTTTTTTTAATCAAATGTAAGATCATATGATTTGTACATTATTGTTGTGTTTGTTAAATGCAAAAATTTTAACAAAGTAATTAGAAATGTGATGTGATTTTGGTAATATTGTGGATTGGGATGGAAAAAACAAAAATTCTCGAATCACACTCAAAATGCAAACACATTTACATAAATACAAAAGTAAATCCATGGGGCATACATACACAACGCCATTAATTTTTGTAATCTCATACATTTATAAGAGTGTTTGTTTATTTAGGTGTGTGTGATTTGAGTGTAGTTTTAGCCTTGTTAGGAAAAAAATTAACAGAGATGAAACGGAAAAGATCTCGGGGCAAGCTGATAAAATAAAAAAATGAAAAGAAAAGAGAAACAAGTGAAAACAAAAATTATGCCCGCTGAGAGTCGAACAATAGTTATGCAGTGTAGAATCAGTGCCTGGAGACCATCATGCCAAGAATGCCTTACGTTTGCCTGGGAAACCTTTTCTTATTATATATAACTTTAGGTTTTTTTTTTTTTTTGCCCCGGCCCGAGGGGTTGCCCAAGCCCGGGGGCTTACTGGGCTTACCCCTGGGCCGGCCCTGCGTACCGGCCTATTACGTACATATGGCTTGTGGGGTCCATTAAAGAGTCTCACACAGGTCATCCAAGTGGTACTCAATAATTTTAAAATAATATTTTTCAAATCCTTGTAAAAATCAACTCCTTTGGATATTGGCAAGTGCCTCATCCAACGTTTCATTTTTCATTTAGAAGTAAAGATCTTGAATTTCTGAATGAAAATTGAAAATTTTGATCAACGACTTAGAGATGTTCAAATAAGTTGATATTTTACGTGGATGTTGAAAAACTATTTTAAAATTAATGAACGATTTGGATTATTTGTGTAAGACCCTTTAGTGGCCCCGACAATCATCTATGCATAATTTGTACCCTATGGGCACTGCAAATATGACATTTTGTTTGATATCTCAAGATGTTTGAGCCAATTTCACCATCCACTTAGGAATTTGTAAAATCACGACCCAAAATTCATGGATCCGGGGTGGGTGCTACGCGGTAGGTGTTGCGCGCTGTGTTGTGTGACAAAACTACGTCATTTTCACTACTACAAAAAACCATAAACATCACGCTGTTTAGGCGTGATGTTTCACTTTCCATCTCGCTCCCAAAAGCGTGGTGGATCCGGGTGTGATTGTATGTCATTGTTTTCTATCACGTTTATTAAGCGTGATGGAAAGACAACAACAATCACGGTCAAAAAACGTGATCGTTTCTTGTAAAAACCGATATTGAAACTATTCCGCATGATTTTTTTTTGGTTTTCAATCTCGCTTTTCTTCTAAAAGCGTGGTTGAATGTAACATATGATCACATCTAAAAAGTGTGATCTTTTATGGTCAAAACTGAGATAGAAAATAAATAAGCGTGATAATTTCTTATTTAAGATCTCACTTATTTGAAAGAAGTGACATCTTTTCTTTAGCACAATATAAAAAATATATATTGCAGCCATTTATATTATTTCAATTAATCTGAACTATTTATTTGCACCAATATACAACAATTACACAAAAAACAAGCATAATTTCAATAAAAAAAATTACAAGCTACTTACAGAAGTTACCAACACAAAAATAAAGAAGTTTACAACTTAATTGGGATATCCATAGAATGGGTCTTATCAGTTATTAACACAACTGTACAATCTATAACCTAAGTTCTGTAAAGAAAGATTACTACAACTGTACAAGCTATAACCTAAGTTCTGTAAAGAAAGATTACTAATTGCATAAGTGGTGATCTTTCAAGACTTTGACTTCCCATGGAAGATAGCAGTACCTCAATCCACGTATTCGAAATGCATCATCAAGCATTTAAGCATCACTTGGACACTGCACACATACAAGAACAACACACGAGACAAACAATCTATTTAATCAAAGTCATCACTCCAACATTCACAACGTACTGATCAAGTAATAACATGCACCGCAAGGAAATAATATTTTTCAAATCCTTGTAAAAAATAAACTCCTTTGGATATTGGCAAGTGCCTCATCCAACGTTTCATTTTTCATTTAGAAGTAAAGATCTTGAATTTTGAATGAAAATTGAAAAATTTGATCAACGACTTAGAGATGTTCAAATAAGTTGATATTTTACGTGGATGTTGAAAAACTATTTTAAAATTAATGAACGATTTGGATTATTTGTGTAAGACCCTTTAGTGGCCCCGACAATCATCTATGCATAATTTGTACCCTATGGGCACTGCAAATATGACATTTTGTTTGATATCTCAAGATGTTTGAGCCAATTTCACCATCCACTTAGGAATTTGTAAAACCACGACCCAAAATTCATGGATCCGGGGTGGGTGCTATGCGGTAGGTGTTGTGCGCTGTGTTGTGTGGCAAAACTACGTCATTTTGCTTGATTTTTGTGCACACTTCCAAGTGCCTTGTTTGGAGGAAGAAAAAACCATTACAAAGTGCATAACCCAAAAGTGCCTAAACCCTAAATTTGAAGTGCCTAAACCCAAAGTGCTTAAATTCAAGTGCCTAAACCCACTATACCCTACCCCAAAGAGCCTAAATCCCCTAAAATTGAACCCCAAAATTAAATCTCACACTTAACTCTCCAAACAGGGCCCTTGGATATACTAAGAAAATGAGCAAAACGATGTAGTTTTGCCGCACAACATGGCGCACAACACCTATCGCACAACGCCTCTCCCGGATTCAAAATTCATATGCAACTCAGTAAAATGTATTATCAAAATGTAAAGACAATGTTTATACCGGCATATTAAAATTTATATGGAGTACGCGTACCGGCATGTTATTTTTTTTTTTTTAATTTACTTAATCAAAAACCGAAATATTTTTACGAGGTACGCGTGCTAGAATAATTAGACTTCTGGTAATTTCAAGAGGAAAAAAAAAGAAATGGCCGCTTCATGCTAATAGGTTGGCCACCTCCTGATTATAGGTTTCCACGGAGTTATTATATACTGTATAGCTTAGCCTTGTCACCTAAATAGCTTAGCCAACTTCATGCCACCTCATGCTTGAAGTCCAGATTAGATAGATTTGGAAAGCCTTTAAATAGGACATCCAGTTTAAGACCAACTAAAAATAGCATAGTACACCTCAAGTACGGAAAATTAAGAGGGAAAAGAACAAAGGTGAGTTACTGTTACGGCGTTGAAGGTTTAGCAAGGGTTCGAGTTAAGTCTATGTTAAGCTTTCAAAAGAACAAAGGTGAGAGAATTATACTTTAGTTATATGATTTTTCAGTATAAAGTTAGCTTCTATACGTTTAGAAAAGATTACCGATTTTTTTTTCCCAGAAAGATGCCATGCGAAAAGATACGCGAAAGTTTTTTATTAAAATATCAGAATAACGTCACACGTTAAAGATTTAAGTTAGAAACATAGCTGGCCAGGCAAAGTGATGGCCTAGTGATGCATCCTAACAATAAAGGGAGAAAAAGAGAGTGCTCCAGTCAAGTCGTGACTCACCATTTCGCTATCACCGAGTCATCGTTACTTCGTCAAAAGGTTAATAGGGGTACGAGTCAAGTAGCCGTTAAGCCATTGAAAGGACCAGGGTGAGATACTTATACTTTAGTTATGTGATTTTTCAGTATAAAGTTAGCTTACGTAAACGTTTAGAAAAGATTATAGATTTTTCTTTCAGAGTGATGGCATGGAAAAAGATACAAGAATGCTTTTATTCAAAGATCATACTATCGTCAAGCAAGTTGATATTAAAGATTTAAGTTTTGAAAATATCGCTGGCCAGACAAAGGTGATGACCTAGTGATCCATCCAGATGGCTGTCCCAGGTTTGGAGGACGAATTTAAAGATACAATAACACAAAAAGAAGCTACAAGGACGGAGAGACTTGATCATTTCACATAGCTAGAAGGGGTCGCTCCCCTACAACTAGATTAAGCTGTTGAATGATACATCATACGATTATGTTCTCCAGATTATGCAAATTATTATGTTTTAGTTTTATTTTCATGGTAAAATACGCAACTCCAATATTTGTATCTCACACGAACATTCGGCTTATGAAAATTAATATTTTCCTACAGATAATGAGGAGTAGAAATGGAGTTGTAGCTGCCCTGGGATATATAGTGTTTTGTGTAAATACTGTAAAGACATGATTTTTGTAAGAATTTTTTTTTTAAAGACTTGTTTGTAAAAATGTTAGACTTTGCTTCCGCTGTAAACAAAACTAGGCCCCATTTCACTAACAAAAAATTACTCCCTCCGTCCCTTTTTAAGTGATCCACTTGAGAAACGTGTATTTTTGCGGACGTTTAAAAATGTATTTTCGCACATTGTTTTTAAATTTTTTTTGCACCAAATTAAAATACTCAATGAGCATTTTAATTTGGTATAAAACAAATTAAAAAGTTATATAGAGAAATATGTTCTTTAGGAGTTTGAAATTGCACGTATTCCCTTTTGTTCACTTAAAAAGGGACGGAGGGAGTAGTTTATTTCAAAAATCAAGACATGTTATTCTCTCACAACACATCACATTAAAAGCCGTGAAAAGCCAGTTTATTTTAAAAATACCCTTAGTGGAACACCCCTAAGATACTTCAGTTTTGAAATAAAAAGTTCAGAAGTGGTTTTTGGTAATGTTTTTTTCGAGTAATTAATTATCTTAATTTAAAGTTGCCTTTAAGAAAGAGGCCTGGATGAGCGGCAGGACTCATCGGCTAGTCACGAGGTCCTGATCGATTTTGGAAAAAATGATCGTGACAGAGATGGTATCAGAGCAATGTTGTTTATAAAACAATTTCTTCTCAATGTGTTCACTTATGCAAAACACAAAAAAAGAAAAGATAATAAAGAAAAGTTTTTCCAACAGATCCCCGGGCAGCTGCCTGCCATGATCTAAGCAGCAAAGAAGTTATTTGAAATTTATGATGTTGGTTGTACCACATTCCTAGATATATGCAAGTTTGGAGGACCAAACTTTTTAAGGTGAGGAGAATGTAAATTCCGACCCATAATTCATACGCAACTCGATTACCAAACATAAAGACAAGGTTTAGACCGACATTTTAAAATTTATATAAAGTATTTTTATTTTTATTTTTGGGACCGCGTACGCGTACGGTAGTACCTAGATTTCTACTGATTTCTAGAGTTAAAAACGTCGCCCCTTTACCAAGGTTTAGCCACATCATAATTATAAGTTTGCCTCATAATAGAATTAGACTAAGCATAGCTTAGCTTATTCCATGTCTAAGGTAATGACACCTAGGCTAGATTAGGTGTCAAGAATCAGGGGCGGAGCCAGCCATGGGCTGGGATGGGCCCTGGCCCCCCCGCAGTTTGAAAAATGCACTGAAAAAAAATTAAAATTTTGATATAAATTAAATTTTTTTTTGCCATTTTCAGCGCAGGGTTACTCGTTTGAAATTAAAATAAATGTTTCCAACAAAATTTGAACCAAATTGTTATAGCCCTAACAAAACAAAACAAGTATGACCCACTTATAAAAACTCATATATAATAAACATATAAGGATAATAGTTGTCTGACATTAGGTTCAATGTGGAAACACTGAAAAATTGAAGAGAATTAGACGACTTCTTTGCATACAGCTTTCATCATAAATATGCTGTGCATTTTTTACAGCGTTAGATGAAAATCTTAGAGCCGCCCTTGAACTCGGCCCCCCCGAATTCTCAATCCTGGCTCCGCCACTGTCAAGAATTGGGCTAACAAGGGAAGCCTATAAATAGCATTCTATTTTTCTCGTAGAACCTAAAAATAGTATATAAGTAATCATACGGAAAAGAAAAGGAAAAAGAAGAAGAATGAGTGGTTAGCACTGTATTGGCATAGGCTTAGGTTGAATTTTTCAATTGATTTTATAAGACAAAATCTAGTTTTGTTTGGAGGTGTGATAAAATCACATTATTTTTCCAATTGATAAAATCTAGATTTGATAAAGGTGTTTTCTAGATGATTTTATGAGAGAAAATCTAGTTTTGTTAAAATCAGTGGAGGATCCTAGATTTTATCACAACTAGATTTTATGAGATAAAATCAACTGGAAAACTCAGCCTTAGTATAACATAACTGTAAAGGGAGAAAAAGGGAGTGCTCCAATCAAGCCGTGACTCCCCATTTTGCTGTCACCGAGTCATCCTTGTTGGAGATATGCCTTGAATTCAAGACGGTCGAAGAAAAGTGCGAAATTTGGTGCGAAAAGCTGTTTGCTGGACCTTTGGTCCGGACTAAGGAAAGTCTGGTCCGGACCAAAGGGTCTGGGATGTGTTTTGGATTCTGCCTCCGTAGTCCGGACCACCGATTCTTGGTCCGGACTATCGATGCGCGAATTTGTGCGGCTGCGTTTTTTAATGAGGGTTTTGACCTAATTTTTTGTACTTTCCTATAAATAGAGGCCTTGGGGGCTATTAGGGTTTGGACTTCTTGAGTGAATCTCTTTGAGGGAGCCCCCATGGGGTTCCCTGTAGTGTGTTAGGGTTTCTTTGGTTGTTCCATTGGTGTAGTCTTGAGTTGGGATTTGAGATATCTAGGGTTTGTGTGCGTCTCTTTCGTGTGTGTGAGGCGTTTGATGCTCTGTAGGTCGCGCCTCAGAGATTTGTCCCTAGATATTGTGTGGATGCTTCAAGTGAGAGTTACGGGTATAGCCAGCTCTGTGTATTTCTCCCCGTTTTTAGTGAATCCTCTTGCTCTTTCCCCGTGGACGTACCTCTAGAGCTCCGTGCTGGGGGGGGGAACCACGTAAATCCTTGTCTCTTGTTTTCTTGTTGGTTTTGTTATATTCTCTACTTCGGGTTTCGGCACAACAATCCTTACTGCGTCAAAAGGTTAATCAGGGTATGAGTCAAGTCTCCATTACGCCATCGAAAGGACAAAGGTGAGATACTTATACATTAGTTATGCGATTTTTCAGTATAAAGTTAGCTTATGTAAACGTTTAAAAAAGATTACAGATTTTTCTTTCGGAGTGATGGCGTAAAAAAAGATGCAAGAAAGCTTTTATTCAAAGATCCGAATATTGTCAAGCAAGTTGACGTTAAAGATTTAAGTTAGAAAATATAGCTGGTCAGACAAAGGTGATGGCCTAGTGATGCATCCAGACAACAATCTCAGGTTTGGGGGACTAATTTAAAGATATCATAACATAGAAAGAAGGTATGGACATAGTGACTTGATTATTTCACACAGCCAGAAGGGGTCTCTCCCCTGCAACTAGATTAAGCTGTTGGATGATACATCATACGACTATGTTCTTCAGATTATGCAAATTATCATGTTTTAGTTTTATTTCCATGGTAAAATACGCAACTCTAGTATTTGTATATATCTCACACGAACATTTGGCTTATAAAAATTAATATTTTCTTATAGATAATGACGAATAAAAATGGAGCCGTTGCTGCCCTTGGACAGAGGAATGGTGTTTTTTGTGTAAATACAGTAATTAAAGACATGAGTTTTGTAAGAATATTTTTTTAAAGACTCATTTGTAAAAAGGTTGATTTTGCTCCACTGTAAAAAAAACTTGGTTTTGTAAAGATAGTTCAGGTTTGTAATAAAAAGTTTAGAAGTTGTTTGGTTATGTTTTTCGAGTAATTATCTTTAAAGATGTCTTTAAGAAAGAGGCCTGGATGAGCGGTAGGACTCATCGGCCGGTCACGAGGTCCCGATCGATCTTAGAAATCGGGTTGTCACAGGATTGCAATGAGGCAAATCAAGGGCAAATTTGACCATCCCTATTCTGTTCACCAAAACGGAAATCACCTCCAACCTAGAGCGGTTTCTGAGGGCGTGCCAGGACTGTGAGACAGTCCAACTTCGTACTAAGGCCTTCGTGCCTTAATCTAACTTCTACAATGGCCAAGACGCTGCCATGTGGCTTTCTTCTTAATCGCCTTCACCGTGTATTGCCAAGTGTCCCTTAACATTCAACTTCTTCTTCAGGCTAATGATCCTGAACGGTTATAGGGAGTTACAATTCCCTCCACTCCCTTTCTCCGTGCAACTTTGAAGACAATGGGAGGAAAGCACTCTCCTTGTTTTTAGGATAATGGGCTCTCTTCCTATTTTGCACATGGTGTTGATGAAAAACACGGCCTGGCCTTTAACAAGCAAATTAATCCATTGTGGCCTTTATTTTTCCGGACAAAATGGAGGAAAACCCTACAATCGTTAAAATCATATTGGGCTTTCACTTGATTTGGGCTGACTATCTTCCCTTAAATCCATCTTTTTTCTAGCCTACTCATAACAAAATGTTAGACCAATCTCAAGGCTGATACAACCGAATTGGTTGAGAACAAAAGAAAGCTCAGCGACCAAGCACTCCGGCCAAGTTGTCAAGGGCATGTCTAAAGAGGAGGCGACATTCGAATAACGAACCAGAAAAGGGTTATTGTTTAGGTAGGATAGATGGATGTGGTCTAATGGCTAAAGCTCTGCCAGCTTCTTATAGACTGAACTCTCTTCTCTTTAGGCTCCAAGTTCTTTTTGGGTGGGATGGTATAATTTTTCTTCGCGATGGTGGCTACGAAGTTCTTGGTTATTATTAGCAAGGGGGAAGGAAGATCTCCATTCATTTCATTCATTCAGTGCCTGCAGTGAGGCGCGACCCACAAATGTCATATTTGGCCTTGTTACAATTTTTGTGCTAAATTTGAGTATAAACAGAACTCTAGCAAACTTTCAAAATCATTCTTGTAGCTTTCAGGCACGACCTTTTTTTTGGAGATCAACATTCGTCAACTAAATAAGATTGATTAACATAAAGTAGCCCTCTGAATTTAATCACATTTGTCTACGAAGAAATGGAATAGCCAGCTTTATTAGGAAATAGATCATCAATGTTCTTAAAGAAAAGATGAATCACTAGTACTTGATTATTACATCGCATTATTTTTCCAAGAAAATGAGATAAGGTTCACAAAATGAACTACTGAGATTGTTAAAGTACGACCGAGGTGATTTTCACGTGTCATGACTAGATCTTGTGAAATTAGGGACAAAAAACTTTTCATATACCCTATTACTTCTCTTAGAAAGAGTGTTAGGGGCTGTCTGATAAAACTGAACGCTGAAAACAGAAAAATTAAGTACTGAAAACTGAATGCTGAATTTTTTAAATTGAAAAGCTATTTGATAAAACATATTAAGCACTGAATAAAAAAATGAATTTTTTTTGTTCTAATTGTCTCTTAATTTTACTAATCGTCATCATGTATTTGTTTTACTGGTTGAGTGGTGATTGGGACGTGGCGGCGGTGTAATGGTTGATAATGAGGCTAATATCGAATGAGATATTATTGGATGAATGATTGCTTGGGTACTTATACTAAGAATGATATATTTGATATGGTTGATAATGAGGCTAATATGCAAAGGTTTGAAAATAAGAAAACTCATCAAGGGCCATTTCAGTATCCTACTCCCTCCGTCCCAAAGAGATAGTCCACTACATAATATGCAATTTTCAAGTACTTCCATTCATAATTTTAAATTTATTCGCATCAAATTAACGATCTAAATTAGTTCTTTAATTTGGTGTGAAAAATTCAAAATGACACGTCTCTTCGTAGTGAACTTTCTTGGGACGGAGGGAGTATATCCTTTTTTATTTTCTGGTGGCATTGTTGATATTAAAAGATTAATTTTTGTTTATATACAATTCAGGTTTTTAAAGATAGTTAAGATTTCTGAACACCCTTGTTTAAAATCCTGGAGCCGCCACTGAATGGTGGTAGTGGAGTAATGATGGTGGTAGAATGATGGTGAGTTGTGGTGGTAGTAGAGTAATAGTAGTGCAATGGTGATGGTGTAGTGTGATGGTTGTGGTAGTGGTGGTGGTGGTGGGTTGGGTGGAGTGCTAGTGATGGTGGAGTGGTAACAGTGGCTGTGTGGTAGTGGTGGCAGTAGCAGCGTGGCAGCAGTGGTGGTGTACTGGTGGTGGTTGTGGGGTGCACTGGTGGTGGTGGTTGTGGTGGTGGCGGTGACGGTGCACTGGTGGTTGTTGTGGTGGTGGCGGCGGCGGTAATGGTGGTGCACTGGTTGTGGTTGTGGTGGATGCGACGGCGTGGTAGTGGTGGTGGCTTGGTAGTCGTGGTGGTGGTGACAATGGCGTGGTGGCAGCGATGGTGGCGGTGTGATGATTGATTGTAAGCGCATAAGAATTCAGTCAGAATTAATTAGTAGCTTTAAGTAGCTCAAAGCTATTTAATTTTTATTAATTTTTTAGCCTACATTTTAAGTGGCACTTAATCTGTTAAGTAATATAAAATGTGATTATCAAACTTACTTAATCATTTTTTACTTAATTGATTCAGTTTGAAATGCTGAATCTGTGTTATTAAACAAGCCCTAAGTTTAGCTATTTCATGTTGCAGAATTTTTGGCGATCAGATTTGTATTTGAGCAAATGGAAAATTATTGACATTCATAATAATAATCCACTCTAACTTAAAACCTGAAAACCAAGATGAAAGTCTTCCATAATTACCAGGCATGTTACCGGCCCGAGTCGCAAATTTTCTTTCTTTTTTTTTTTTTTAAATGTCAAATTGAATAATGATGAACTGCCGCACATACGTCCTGTGTTTTTGGTCAATTTTTTTGGAATTAATCATTCTTCTAAATGAGAAGAACCAGGAAATCAAACACTTGTACTCCTATATAATAAATTAGTTAAAAAAAGTACTCCGTTCCAAAAAAATTTCTCCTACTTTCCTTTTTTAATTGACCCAAAAGATAGGGCCAATTCAAAAATTTTAAAGGGAAATTTATCAAAATGGTCCTTCTAGTTTTAAATACGAATCTCTAAAAATATTCAATATGGATCTTGTTTGATAGATCTCAATTAGCTTTATTATACGAAATTTTCAAAATCATGAAACTCATTATAAATTGAACGATATGGGCAATTTAAAACATGACACGAATGCCGAAAATGGACAAACAAAGACGGACGGAGGGAGTAATAAATCTTAGTTAAAAAAAAGTACTCCGTTCCCAAAAAATTTCTCCTACTTTCCTTTTTTGATTGACCCAAAATATAGGGCCAATTCAAAAATTTTAAAGGGAAATTTATCAAAATGATCCCTCTAGTTTCACTCATGTCTCGATTTGGTCCCTCTATTTTTAATTTCACTCCAACGAGCCTTGTAGTTTCAATTTTCTACGATTTGAGTCCAATCGATAATGGCGGTTAGGAAAATAGACGGAAAAATCAATTTGGGGCATTTTTTAGGGACAAAATAGACATTTTACCCATCCTTCTTCCCCAATTTATAACCCTAACCCTAATTCTTTCTTGTGAACCAAAAAAAAAAAAAACACACACACACACACAGTCCGAACAGGTGGTGGATCTGGAGCATAAACCTTGTTGTACTAATGGTACCCGTCATATTCATCATGTTTATCTGCCTTGTTGACATTGATTTCTTCAAAAAAAGATGAAGGCTCTCTATTTTCGAACTTGATCAATTTTTGCTCTTCTTTTGACTGATGATCCAATTGAGCTTGGTCGTGTACTAGATACATTTTGAGAGCGAGATCAACTTCGATATGGGAAAAAAGGCCGCTTTTATCAAGCGGATAGCGGTGGACAGGGGCCTGAGATTCGAACAGAGAGACGGATAAGGCCGAGATTTGAACATGGCCCAGGAAATTATTGTGGGTCGTTGGCAATGACTCCGGTGGCGGTTTGGTTTCCCTTGATTGGAATTGGATGAAAGAGATGGAGGGATGAGATGGGTTATCTTGAAGTAAGAAGACAAAAAATAGAAATCCTATTTTTACAGAGGGAGAGAGAGAGAGAGAGAGAGAGAGAGAGAGAGGGTCTGGTATGTATGTATGTCTTTTTTTTTTTTTTTTTTTTTTTAAAATCAAAAGAAAGGATTAGGCTTAGGGTTACAAATTGGGAAAGAAGAAGGAGGGTTAAATGTCTAATTAGTCCCTAAAAAATGCCCCAAATTGATTTTTCCGTCTAGTTTCCTAACCGCCGTTATCAATTGGACTCAAATCGAAACTAAAGCGTTCGATGGAGTGAAATTGAAAATAGAGGGACCAAATCGAGACAAGGGTGAAACTAGAGGGACCATTTCGATAAATTTGCCAAATTTCAATAAAGGAAAGTTGGTAAAATATCATTTCTGTCTTTGAGATGCTTTTAACAATTAAAACAATGAGACCAAAAGAAGAATAACTGAAAAGTTTAAAGTTTAAAGTGCGCTCTAAAATTTTGAAAAAGTTTTCTGATTATGTTCATTGGCGGCAAGACTTTCCGCTTTCCGGAAAACAATTTAAATTCAAAAGTTGATTAACTCCTATTTTATTTGAGTCAACTAATGAAGGACAAACTTGAAAAGTTATAAGTTTTTGATACCATTGTGTATTGTACATAAAATATTAAAATATAAATTAGGACAAACATTTCCAAAAGGATGGTGTAAGAAAAGTAAAAAACAAGAGTCCTAAAGTGTCAAAATTTCCCGAAACAATCTTTGTTGAATTTTTCGTCTTTAGTTTCTCCCCCCCTAATTATTGACTGTGAGTTTTTCCATGATATTTTTCTTTCATAAAAATAGAAACTTAATAAAAGGCCAACAATTAAACAGGGAACACTGAAAGACATTTGGGATTCTCATATATTATTAGCTCACATTGTATTTTCCCATAACTTCCTGGTCAAAACCCGACGAAATGAATAATAGTTGGAGAAGTCAATGCCGTTCGGATGTTTTTGGCCTGATCTATTTTGATTTTTGAATACGGAAAATTGCAAAATCAACGCTCGTTATTGTAGGACCCACTACTTTGATTTGGTTTGAGAGAAAACGGCCACATTCTAATATTGCGGAAACCAAACAACGTTAAATAGAAGTACACAAATGAAATAGAAAGATCAAACTAATAGATGAAGAAGAAAGACAAGAAAATTAAACCATTAATAAGAAATATTCATTTCAGAAAAAACAAAAAGCAGCTGATCATGAACTACATCATTCATTAAATAATAGTTCCCCTTTTCTTTTAATTTATTCTTGGGGTAAATATTTATTGGATTATTATACAGCATCAATGCCTTATTTATCATAATTCTTCACACCTCAAGCAATATTATATAAAACTTTAATCCCCTGTATGTCGTCTCCATGCAAACCTTTGGTAGTTCCAGAATCAATTTCCGGATACATGAGCGCTTGAGGAATCGAGCTATGACCAAGCCCAAGAAGGTGCCCAATCTCATGCAAGGCCACGGTCTCCAAATCAAAGGCTCCCGGTACTCTTCCCACGGTCCACCGCTCGTCCACATCGTAATGAAACCACCCAACAGTTGGAGCAAAAGCATGAGCGAGGGTACCCCCGGGACCGTCAAATGGGGACCCATCCCCATGATTACCACGTTGGAATCCGATTTTGAGATTCGCTCTTTGCAAGTCTTGGCTCCGAGAGAAGGTAAAAGGGGTCTGGGAAGCCCATTTGTTAAATGCTCTGGTCACGGCGGATATGGCATTCGGGTTGGTAGACTCGGTACCCGGTAGAAATGCGTAAGTGAGCCGGAAAGAGGGCCATTTCGGGCTATTACGAAAGAAAGTGAAATGAGAGACTGTGTGAAGCGCATCATGTGAATGGTCGGGCCTCTTATTCCCTCCTCGCATCTGATTGGTTCCATTGATGATATCGGCGACCCCACATCGAGGCTTCATCATTTGGGACGCCGTCTTAGCGTCTAGAGTCCCGGTGGACTTCAGATGGTAATTCAGCTGGTACGTCTTGATGGCGGCCTCCAATAAGTCGTCAAAATCGTCGTCGCTGACATGGCTTTGGTTTTGAGATTGGTTATTATAGTTAAGATAACCGAATTTCTCAAGATATGCTTTAAGCTGTTGGAGGCCTTTTACATTTTCACCCTTGTGGCATCCTTCCAAATGCTTGATAAATTCAAAGGGTGATGGCTTTTCGCCATTGGGTTTTGATCCATTTGCATAAGAATGGAGAGGGAGGGCTACCAAGGAGAGGAAAATGCATAAGCAGATTATGTGAAAGGCTTTGGTTGTCATGATTGATTTAGCAGCGAACTGCTAGTATTTGTGAGATGGTGCATTTGCTTCTCATGTCCTAGGCCTATTTATAGAGTTAGTTTGAAGAGCTTGTTCCAAATTTGTCAAAGTCTAATTTTGAAGACGTGTTTTTGTTATCTCTCTTCCTTCAATTAAACTTCACAAGTTCCTCTAGAAAATTAGTGGAAACTACCCATGCCAACGAGGGTTGTCTTCATTGGCGAGGGGTTTGCTCCCACCCTAGAAGTGGGAGTTCGATTCTCAAGAGTAGGCCAACTAGTTAGGCGTGTTTAGTAGCACCCTCCTAGCTATAAGTAAATAGTGGCGGAGCTATTGCGAAGCTAGCCGGAAGGTGGCCCAGCCGTACCCAACTTTTTTTTTATGTATAGTATTCAAATTTCGTTAGATACTAATGAAATTTCAGCGTCAATTAAAAAATTAGAACGATCTTCATTTTGAAAACAAATGATACTGTTAGCAACAACACAAAAGTTAATTCTTTAAGTTATCAAAAAAAATTCCATAAAAACTTAAGTGATTAAATTTTATTTTAGATATTCATCACCAATATTTCTTTCATAGTTCTGCCCCCTCTGGTTTAATTCCAGACTCCCTGCCACTTACGTCAAGAAACGCATCTCATAGTGTTTGGCCAAGTATTAAACAAAAGGCGGCTGACCGTGTAAACAAAAGAAATTGATTGGTCTCTGTTCAAGAAGAAAAAAATGTTATGCTTGGTCTTTAGTCCTGCCCTTAGAGGACCGGGTACGATAAGTAGGTCCAACCAAGACAGAACCAAGAGATCGAGGCACATCAGGTTATTGTGCCCATGAAACAAGCACCGTCCCGAGTCCTTAAACGTGATTCAAATCGTCCGCTTTGTAGTTTTTAACGCGAAGAGGAGGCTAGAAACAATCAAGTTAATCGGACTTATATGATCTAGTGACAAAAGACATTTTTACGGAGCTGTTTTCAATGTTAGAAAGTCAAGCTCGGAAATTTGATACGTTCATTAGTTTATCAATATCGGATCGACTTGATTTTCTACGGAATTTTTCTATGCGTTCAACTCTATAAAGTGAACTGTTCATTGACTGTGAGCTTGGGATTTGATGACATTGTTACTCCATTGACTGTGAGCTTGGGATTTGATGACATTGTTACTCCATTGACTGTGAGCTTCAAAACTACTATCTCCTATGCCAATGATATAGAGGAAGCATTCAAATCATTTCTCATCATTAGGCCAAAAAAAACTCCTTCTAACACGTTGGTTTCCTTAATCTTTAGGTCTTAAACTTAACACGGATGGCTGTTGGTATGATACAACTCAGAAAGCGGGCTGTGGAGGGCTATTTTGCTACAAAGAAGGAGAATGGGTCTTGGGGGTTTTCATGGAAAACTAATCTGGGAATCTAGCTTGGCGGCAGAGTTATGGGCTATTTATAGAGGATTGACCATCATTCTAGAGAAAAGCATTGCAAAATTTGACTATTGAATCAGACTCTCTTGTGGCAGCAAACTTAATTAAAGAAGACTTTGATGGGAATCATCCTCAAAGAAACATGATCTTGGAGACTAAGGCTTTGAAGGAAAGAACAGGAGCTACTCTGAATCATATCTACCGAAGTGCTAACAAGTGTGTTGATCATCTTACACGTATCGGTGCAAGGCAGAATGAACACCTTATTGTTATAGATGTAATGCCTCTCTCTCAGAGAGTTCTGGAATAGAGACCGTTTAGGTCTTAGGGGAGTTTAGACTAGTTTATTTTCTTGCTGGTTCTGTATTGATAACTCATCTCCCTAATGGAGTGCTACTTATTTCTCTAAGCTCTATTTTGATTTCCGAATTACCCAAAAAAAAAAAGAAAAAAAAGTGAATTGTTCATGTCGCATTTTAGGGCAGGAACAGTATCCATTCCACGAGCACAACAACCCATTGTACCTCAAGGCATTAGCAGGCCCAAGGTCCCCCAAGGATCATCAGCAAGGGCCTAATTGACTAGGATTTATATGGTGTGGGTTCGAATACTTAAGCCATTAAAAACTTGGCCGAGTTGGAAATGATAACAGAATGAATTTATTTCTCTATTAAGGTCCTTAACATATTTTTTTTGATATTTGTAGAGTCAAACACGTCAAAATGCAATGAGAATCATATTCTTTTTTTTCTTTTTTTCACAATGAGAATCATATTCATTCTAGTCGTTTTTTAAACTCGGTGGGGTCCAGTGAAACTCTCTCTTTCTCACTCCACCTTGATCACAAGCAATTTCTTGGAATTTATTGAGGAGTTGATTGATTAATTGTTGGTCAACTTGGTCTTCTTTAATTTTGTTCATTAGTTATCAATATCGGATCGACTTGATTTACTACGGGATTTTTCTATGCCTTCAACTCTAAACAGTTCATGTCACATTTTAGGGCAGGAACAGTACCCATTCCACGACCACAACAGCCCATTGTACCTCAAGGCACAGTAGCAGGCCCAAGGTCCCCCAGTGTTAGTGGGTTCGAAGACTTAGAGCCATCAAAAACTTTGCCGTGTTGGAATAAGGTCCGTAACATAATTTTTTTGATATTTGTAGAGTCAAACATGTCAAAATTCAATGAGAATCATATTCATTCTAATCGTTTTTTAAACTCGGTGGGTTTGAGTGAAACTCTCTTTCTAGGCATTTATTGAGGAGTTGATTGATTAATTGTTGGTCTTCTTCTAATTTTGTCTAGGTCATAGCCGGATTCCAGACTTTTATACTGATAGGGAGAAGAAAAAACTGTCACATGACGCAGATTGAAGAAATTTTAATTTGGGGAAAATGCACTTTATCTACCTATGGTTTGCCCGATTTGCAGATGACCTCCCTCACGTTTAAAAATGACCACTTCACCTCCTCGTGGTTTTGGACTAAAGTGCAACACTAACTCCGTTTGAAAATGACCAATTCACCCTTGTACTTTTTACCTACATCTTCTCTCTCCCCCCTCTCTCTCTCTCTCTCGGGAAAAATGATATATTGACAAATAAAATTTCAATAAATTCTGTCCAATTATTTTACCCTAATTCATTTTTATTTGTCTGTTTTTATTATCATAATTTTCAGAATTAATAATAAAAAATTCACTCGCAATCATCCTTTAAAAACCATCAAATATCTCAATAATGTCATTACCAAAAAAAAAAAATAGTATCTCGATAATGGTAAAGTGTTTAGTAATTTACAACTAAACCAAAAATCACAATTGGTGAAGATGAAGTTCAGAAAAAAAAAAATAATAATAGCTGTCTCCAAATTTCACATTCCTAATCCAGTTATTCTTTTTCGAAAGAACAATTAAAAGAACAATTTTGCTACGGAAACAAGTTAAAAAGGAAGGGGAAAAGGCTATACATATTTGTTCTCTGTACATGCAAAACCAAACTCCATGGCCAAAAAAATTCTCCTCCGCCCCTGCCCAAATCATCGCCACCATCACTGCCCTTCTCCTCCCTTAACCAACAAACTCACCCCAATTCCACATTCCAATTCTCAATTTCCTAAGAGTCACTACCATAACATCTCAAACCATAAAACCTTGACCTAATTTCAATTTGCAGAATAGAAACCCAAACCAATTTTCTTTGCAAACCAAAATTCATTTAACTAATCAACTTTTCTTTAGGATATGGATTCAACATTAGATCTTGGCCGGAAGGTTGGAGGTTTGATTTTGGTCGAATTGATTTGAGATGGGGTTTTGACCAAAATCCAGAGGGATGGACGAGATGTTGGATGGAAGAGGGATATCAACGCACAAAACACACAAATCAATTTGATGATTTGAGTACGAATTGAACAAACCCACACAATTTTATTTCAAACAAATACAATAACCCAAATTGGGTTATTTCTCTCAATCCTCTTCCTTATTCTCTCGTACTTCTTCATTACAATAAAAAACATTCTACATCTATTTATAGGCTGCAAAATCAAGCCTTAATTTCTAAGTAATTTGACCGGATGGTTAACCTGGAAATTTCCTCCGGTCGACCATGGCTGCTCCATGTTGAAAACATGATGGAATGGGAAGCTTCATCCTTCTTTCTTACAGCTTCTGGGCTTCTCACCTTCAGCCCAGATCCTTCACGATTATTCTTCACGAGAGAGAGAGAGAGAGAGAGAGAGAGAGAGAGAGAGAGAACCAGTAGGATAAACGAGAGAGACAGAACCAGAAAATGGACCACTCGCAGCTCGTTGGAAGAGATGATCCGTCTTTGGTTACTGTGGATTCCGCTGCCAGCGGTGGTGAGGCTGCTGCGGTAGTGGTGCAGTGCCGGCGGCAGAGCCGCGTTGTGCGACTGGGCTGGGATGGGTGGTGGAGGAGGACGGCTGGGTAAAGTCATTCTAGAGAGAGAGGGAGATTTTGATGCTTTTGTTTAGATTTAACCATGAAGGAGACGAAGGAGATGAAGAAGGGTAGTTATGTCATCTTACATGGAAGTTTAATTTATTTATAACAAAATTTCATCCCAACTCGCGTAATAGGCGTGTGTGCTACACCTTCCGTCAATTTGGAAGGAAAATCTAACGGTTGCACTTTAGTCCAAAACCACAAGGAGGTGAAATGGTTATTTTTAAATGTGAGGGAGGTCATCTGCAAATCGGGCAAACCATAGGTAGGTAAAGTGCATTTTCCCCTTTTAATTTCCCTCACGTAGGAAATTATACTGAGTGGAATGCTGAGATGCCCAGGCATGAAAATTAAAGATTTGGCCACAATAAAAAGTCTCAATTAACAATTAAGTGGATATAAATAATGGCATGTGATTCTAGTTGGCCTAGTTCAGTTATCAAGAAAGTATAGAAAATGATGAAAAAATCAACTTTCACATAACGTTTTGGGTGTTCAGTTATCTGGAAAATGATGGAACCCACAAAATTATTTTTCCCACTAGGACTCACTTCTCTCAAAATGCATCCTGTGAAAAAGAAGGAAATATGTGTCATGGAAAAGTTTGCTCCCGCCAATTTGTTAGTCATGATCTCTAATTAAAATATTTTCAAATAAAGTTTAATATTGTTTTCGGTCTTGATCATTCACGTACATTATTTTGAAGGTGATCTGGTATTTAGCATGAAGATCCAGCAAATCGAAGCCTAACTATATAGTAATCATCATGTGAGAAAATAAAAATATTTGGCCTGTTACATTAAAAAGAAATAGAGAAAGTGATTTCTGAGAGAGAAAATGATTAAGCAAATTAATTGAGAAGTTAGTTTTATTACTTGGGAGGGTTATGTGAGTCTCATAGTTAGATCATTTCCAACAATCAAGCAAGGACGAAGCCGAGAATTTCACTACACGGGGCGAGCTAAATAAATCATAGAAAATTTTTTGAATTTTTTTCCCTATATAATACTAGAGCTTTTTTTTTCCTTGCAGGAGTGACCGCCTCTAGTGCACCCGGCCCTACTGTCAAGAGCACCGGTGTATTATTTTGAGGAGATAAATGAAATTTTATTCAAGTTTACAGGAATCCAAGTGCAAGACTTTAGAAGTAATGGCAACCGCACAGTTGCATTTCGGGATTCCCAATTTCCGAAATTCGAAGCATACCCTGTGAATACCATGTCCGTGCGATAAACATGCGAAACTGAAAAATAAGGGACAAAGATTTTGGGCCATTATTACCTTACATAGCATAATATAAATTTTTATTCAAAGTAAATCCATTCGATTTGAATTAGTTTTTTTCTCCAGACACTATCATTCAATGGTATTCTATTTTCCAGATCAAGTATAGAAAGTGTTTCCTTCTTGTGTGTAATTTGTTATTTTTCAGTTGTATTAGATGCACACCGTAGATTAATATTTTTTTTTTCGACAAAAGAAATTTATTAATTATCAAAAGAGATTACAAAATTAAAGGGACCAAGGCACAAGGACAACAGCCAACAAGGAAATCAATCGTGATCTGGGTACTGGGTTTTAAGGGAATGAACTTTTATCACAGGAAAGTTCCACCAAACACCTTATACTATATTTTCAGGACAGTAAAGCCCTTGAAATTTGAAAATCATATTTCCTAACTGATTATTCGCCTGCCTAATCCCGCCTAGACGCTTATTCCGCCTAGCTCACCAAGCCGCCTAGACGATTAATCGATGAGTAATCCCACCTACCGGCTGATTTTTCAGACCGACGCCTAGAGCCCTAGATAAGGCAGTGGGGTACCGCCTAGCGCCTGCCGCGATTAATCGGCCACCTAGACCGCCTTTTAGAACATTTATTGCTGCGGGCACGTAAAACAAACTTTTAGAACATTGATTGTGGCTTTATTCTGTGATTTGTAGAATGCATCATGACAAAATTCATTTTATAATCTAGCTTCCAAACAACTGAAATGTGAAAAAGGCATAATCCAGAATGTAAAATGAAGGTCCAAAACACCCTATGGTCTTTGTAATGCACTATGAATTTGCTCAAAAAGAAAGCAATGCGCTTAATTGAAATAGAGGCACAAAGGGGTATATCATTTATCTCATAGAACTCCCAAAAAAAAAAAAAAACTTGTCTGTGAAAAAAATCGGGTCAGTTACACCCTTCAAAGAAAGAAATTATAACATACTCTACTGTAATTCGCTTAGTATTTACTGGTCTTCGAACAACTTAGTTTATACAAATGGAGCCGGCTTCTCTCGAGAAGGGACAACACCCTTTGTAGTCCGCCCATTTCCAACCCGATTTCAGGTCACTATTAATCCGACTTGTTCATGTAAAAAATAGGTTGAAGTGCCAGCAACAAGGTTTTTTTTTTTTTGGGGGGGGGGGTGTAAATGCCAGCAATAAGGAATTGCCTCACAATGTTGGAAGGAAGAAGGAGATAAAAGCTTAGCAAAAGCCACAACTTCGGGTCCTTCTATTTTCTAAAATCTTGGGGGTCCTCGAAACCTTATTTACAGGGACATGGAGCTGTGTGGAGATCATCGAAGGGAGCCACAACCCCTAACTTTTGTGTAAACGACTTTTTTATTCCTAGTAATCCATCTAAAAATGCAAAGGATAAATCAACTTTTGTCTGAACATGTATTTGCTCCTACCTCATTATATAGCCCCTATATGAAAGTACAAATAAATTCTCCGAAATACATTAACGAAGGAATCAAATTATCGAAGTGAGCACGACTAAGACTGTGGTGGTCCTCATACAGAAAGCACCTTCTTTAAAGAACAACTCTCAACTTGACACCACCCATACTTCTCTTCATTGGAGCCTATAAATAAGCCTAAGACATAAGCTTCAAATTCACAACCCACCAAGTACTTGGCTTGCTACTAGCTTAATTCCTTCAACCCCAAAAAATGGCAACAAAAGTTTTTCAGGTTTTCTTATGCATCTTCCTCTTCTCATTAGCCCTTCCTCTCCCTTCTCATGCAAGGCCATCAAAACCCAAGGCTGATGAAAAGCTATCATCCTTCGAATCTATTAAGCATTTGGAAGGATGCCACAAAGGCCAGACAATAAAAGGCCTCCAACAACTCAAGGCCTATCTTGAGGCATATGGCTATCTCAACTACTCCCATAACCAAACCCATGCCAACGACGACGATTTCGACAATTCCATGGAGGCTGCCGTCAAAATGTACCAGCTCAATTACCATCTCGAGACTACCGGAATGTTAGACGCCCAAACGTTGTCCGCGATGATGGCCCCTCGTTGCGGGGTCCCTGACATTACCAACGGCACCAACTGGATGCAGGCAGGTCAAAAAAGGACAAAACACGCCCACAACACTGTCCACACTGTCGCTCATTATGTCTTTAACCCCAACGTGAAATGGCCCCCAACAAAGTACCAACTTACTTACGGGTTTCCACCGAGAACCCGCTCCGATGCCATATCTGCCGTGGCCAGAGCATTCAACACATGGGCTTCCAAAACTCAATTTACGTTCTCTCGGAGTCGAGACTTTGCGAGTGCGGATCTTAAAATCGGGTTCTACAAAGGTGACCATGGGGATGGGTCCCCATTTCAACCCAATGGAGCCCTGGCCCATGCTTTTTATCCAACTGATGGGAGGTTTCACTACAACGGGGACTATTCGTTTTCAAACGGCCCAGTCGCAGGTTCGTTTGATCTGGAGACTGTGGCGTTGCATGAAATTGGGCACCTTCTTGGGCTTCAGCATAGCCAGGTCCAAGATGCTATCATGTGGCCTTCGATTCCTCCAGCAACAACCAAAGGTTTGAATGCCGATGATATACAAGGAATTCGGGCTTTATACAACCAGTAAACTTGCATGGTGCTCTCTATGTTGGGAAGTAACTAAATTATGAATTAAAGAATAAAGATTGGGGGAAATTTCTTGCATGGTGCTCTCTATGTTGCCATATGTAGGGAAGTAACTAAATTATGAACGAAGGAATAAAAGATTGGGGGAAATTTCTTGTTTGTGTTTTTCCCTTTTTTCTATACTAAGTTCTATTGTGAGTTCAAGTAAAGATGTAATACTTAGTTTTTGTCAAAGTGATGAATATTATAGATTCCTTTTCTTATCGGTCTTCTTCTTCTCTTTGATCGCTGAGTGCATGTCCGGATCAGGTTGGGCACATCTCGATTAATTTCAGATTCCCAAATTCTTTATATTTCTTATTTTCTGTTTTGGTAAGGAAGTTATGCAACTTACAAGTCCGTTGGAGGCTAATATATTGCAGCATGGTCTCACAAACTCCGAGAGCAATATTAATTTCACCTAATTGGAGTATATTGAAGTTAATATAGCAATTTCTCTCCAATTTATGGATTCAACTATAGTGTGGCCGAATGGAAGATTCAAATTGCTATCCAAAACTGAGTAAGCCCAACAAAAATGGTCTGAAACAGTAATCTGTCTCCTTTGGATTATTTTATCCTTATTAAAAAATATTTTTTAACATAATTTTATACTGCTTAGATTTCTCTCATCAGACGAAACAATTATCCACTAAAAACATAAACTAACTAGTGCAATTTTTTTTAATTAAAAAAATAGTAATCGAAATGGCATATTAAGCCAAACCTAACCTCTCGCGTTGTGGGGCCCACTTCGGGGTCCCACATAAATGATCCGAGTTATTCATTAGTTTTAAAATATATACTATTCAATTGGATAATTTTAAGTGCTTGATCTAATCTTTCAACACTTAAACTTATCCGATTGAGCTAAATTTTTTTCAGAGCCACTCAAAAACATATTTAAAATTTGTGAGCGGTTTAAATCATTTTTGTGGGATCCCGAAGCTTGCCCCACAACGTAATCTATGCGCGCAAATTTATGCGGATAGTAAAGCACTGAAAACATAGTAGGATTTAAATATGGTAAATCCATAGATTTTGGGCCATTATTATCTTACATAGCATAATATAAATTTTTATTCAAAGTAAATCCATTCGATTTGAATTAGTTTTTTTCTCCAGACAATATCATTCAATGGTATTCTATTTTCCAGATCAAGTATAGAAAGTGTTTCCTTCTTGTGTGTAATTTGTTATTTTTCAGTTGTATTAGATGCACACCGTAGATTATAATTTTTTTTTTCGGCAAAAGAAATTTATTAATTATCAAAAGAGATTACAAAATTAAAGGGACCAAGGCACAAGGACAACAGCCAACAAGGAAATCAATCGTGATCTGGGTACTTGGGTTACAGGAAATGAACTTTTATCACAGGAAAGTTCCACCAAGCCCCTTATACTATATTATCAGAACACTAAAGCCCTTGAAATTTGAAAATCAAATTTCCTAACTGATTATTCGCCTGCCTAATCCCGCCTAGACGCTTATTCCGCCTAGCTCACCAAGCCGCCTAGACGATTAATCGACGAGTAATCCCACCTACCGGCTGATTTTTCAGACCGACGCCTAGAGCCCTAGATAAGGCAGTGGGCTACCGCCTAGCGCCTACCGCAGATTAATCGGCCACCTAGACCGCCTTTTAGAACATTTATTACTGCGGGCACGTAAAACAAACTTTTAGAACATTGATTGTGGCTTTATTCTGTGATTTGTAGAATGCATCATGACAAAATTCAGTTTATAATCTAGCTTCCAAACAACTGAAATGTGAAAAAGGCATAATCCAGAATGTAAAATGAAGGTCCAAAACACCCCATGGTCTTTGTAATGCACTATGAATTTGCTCAAAAAGAAAGCAATGCGCTTAATTGAAATAGAGGCACAAAGGCAAGCATTTACCCTCTAAATTCTTATTTATACACTCATGCCAGCCGCACAATCATAATATGTATATCATTTATCTCATAGAACTCCCAAAAAAAAAAAAAAAACTTGTCTGTGAAAAAAATCAGTTTAATTGAATATCGGAAGAACAAGCTAAATTTTGTTATATTAGTGTGTTATGTTAACACGTATTCAAAGTAAACCCATATAATTGGAATTGACATTTTCTCTATCAGAATTGTTGTGAAAAGGCCATTGGCAAATTGCATTCTTTTCAACATTCAGTTACAGTCAATTCAAGACCAAGTATACATATTCGTTTTTCAGCAATTGTCAAGAACAATAAAAGCAAGTCGCTTCAAACAAGACTTTAGATTTTGTCCTTGTTGCGTATTGAACCAGTTTAGCAAAGAAAAGACGCCTGCAGTTTTTGGACAGTCCGGATGCAATGTTTGAGTACCACGTAGGTCTGGCCACGTGGTACCCGTTCGGTACCCAATTATTATTATTTTTTAGAAAGGGTGTTAATTTTGTTATTTTTGAAGACTATCAGAATTGAGCGGTTGGCCACAAGGACCGCATTGCAGCATTTTTTGCGATCAGATTTTGCATTTGAGCAAATGGAAAATTATTGACATTCATATTAATAATCTAACTTAAAACCTGTAAGCGAAGATGAAAGTCTTTCGTAATCAGGCATGTTACCCACCCCAATCGCAAATACGTCCTGTGTTTTTAGTCAAATTTTTTAGATTAATCATTCTTCTAGACGAGAAGAACCAAGAAATCATAAAATTATATACGACTCGAAATTAAAAAAAAAGAAAAAGAAAAATCAAAGAACAAGAGTCCTAAAGTGTCAAAATTTCCCAAAACAAATCTTTGTTGAATTTTTCGTCTTTACTTTTCTCCCCCCTAATTCTTGATCGTGTTTTATTCCTTGATATTCCTCTCATAAAAACAGAAACTTAATATAAGGCCAACAATTTAACAGGGAACACTGAAAGACATTTGGCATTCTCATATTATTAGCTCATTGTGTTTTCCCGCAATATTTTTATTTTGTCGCATAACTTCCTGATCAAAACCCGACGAAATGAATATTAGTTGGTGAAGTCAATGCCATTGTTTTTGGCATAATATATTTTTGATTTTTCGAATTTTGGACGGTGTAGTGTGTACAGAAAATTGCTAAATCAACACTTGTTATCGTAGGACCCACTACTTTGATTTGATTTAAGAGAAAACCGCCACATTCTTACGTTACAGAAACCAAACAACGTTAAATAGGATTACAGAAACTAAATAAAAAGATGAAACAAATAGATGAAGAAGAAAGACAAGAAAATTAAACCATTCATAAGAAATATTCAGTTCAGAAAAAAACAAAAAGCAGCTCAACTACAACATTCATTGAATAATAGTTCCCCTCCATTCTCTTTTTATTTATTCTTGGAGTAAATATTTATTCGATTATTAAATACCATGAATGCATTATTTTCTCCCGTACTTCTACAAAAAAAAAACAAAATCCCTTCAAGAATGTGATAAATCATAATTCTTCACACTTCAAACAATATTGTATAATGCTTTAATCCCCTGTATGTCGTCTCCATGCAAACCTTTGGTAGCTCCAAGAAGAATATTCGGGTACATGAGTGCTTCAGGAATCGAGCTATGACCAAGCCCAAGGAGGTGCCCAATCTCATGCAAGGCCACGGTCTCCAAATCTATGCGATTCGGTACTGCGCCCACTGACCACAACTCGTCCGCATCATAGTGAAAAACCCCATAAGGTGGAGGAGCAGCATGAGCGGCAGTACCCCCGCGACCGTCAAATGGGTACCCATCCCCATGATCACCACGTTGGAATGAGATTTGGAGATTTGCGCTTCCCAAGTCTTGGCTCCGAGAGAAGGTAAAAGGGGTTTGCGAAGCCCATTTGTCAAATGCTCTGGCCACGGCGGATATGGCATTCGCGTTGGTACCCGGTAGAAAAGCATAAGTGAGCTGGTACGATGACCACTTTGGGTTACCTTCAAAGAAAGCGAAATGAGAGACTGTGTGGAGCGTGCTATGGGCATGATCGGGCCTCTTTTTCCCTCCTCGCATCTGATTGGTGCTATTGATGATATCGGCTACCCCACATCGAGGCTTCATCATTTGGGACGCTGTCTTGGAATCTAAAGTCCCGGTGGACTTCAGATGGTAATTGAGCTGGTACGTCTTGATGGCGGCCTCCAATAAGTCGTCAAAATCGTCGTCGTTGGCATGGCTTTGGTTTCGGGACTGGTTATTATAGTTAAGATAACCGAATTTCTCAAGATATGCTTTGAGCTGTTGGAGGCCTTTTACGTTTTCACCCTTGTGGCATCCTTCCAAATGCTTGATAAATTCAAAGGGTGATGGTTTTTCGGCCTTGGGGTTGGATCGATTTGCATAAGAATGGAGAGGGAGGGCTACCAAGGAGAGGAAAATGCATAAGCAGATCAGGTGAAAAGCTTTGGTTGCCATTATTGATTTGTAGGATGGTGCCTTTGTTTCTCATGTCCTGGGGTTATTTATAGAGTTAGTTTGGAAAACTTCTTCAAAATTTGTCAAGTAATACGCTGAAAAATTTGAATTGGTCTTCTGACTGGAATTACTATGACAGCAATTGGAAGAAGTGGAGGAAACCATGTAATAGATTAGGAATGACGAATGACACAATAATAAATAAAAAAAAACTTTTTTAGTTTTTCAATTTATTGACATCTTGTGTTGACATGCATCTAGATCTAGATAAGATTCACTCACAAGGCACAAAAGTTCAGGCTATGCCCGCATAGATAGAGTCCAACAAACAGTGGTGGACCTATTGAGAGGCCGGCTGGAAGGGGGGCCGGCTCTACCCAATTTTTTTTATGAAATTTCATCTACAATTAAAAAGAAGAACAATCTTTATTTTGAAAATAAATGATGCTCTTAGCAACGGCACTAAAGATTAATTCTTCAAATTATTGAAATTCGTTCTATAAAAAACTGAAGTGACTGAATTTAATCTAAAAATTCATTGTATTAAAATTTCCTTGATAGTTTTGTCCCTCCAGTTTAATTAATTCCAAACTCAGCCACTTGCGTGAAGAAACACATCTCATGGTGTTTGGCCAAGTATTCTACAACTAAGGCGACTGACCCTATGTGGGGGTGTCTTCGCCGGGATGAGCTCTTTGGACCCTCCTGGGGTGGAATGGACGCCGGTGGAGAGGATGATGCTCCTGAGCTCTCCGCTGCCCATCGGTCAGAAACCTGCACACGTAGACAACCACGTTAGTGCCTAGCCCGGACGGTGGTGGTCCGGGAAGGCACTCCGATGGCTAAGTCAGTCACCGGAGGGAGGAAATGTGCCGGAGATCTAGAGAGAGAAGTGGAGTTAAGAGGGTCATAAATGAGGAGTCCGTCCTCCTTTCTTTGTGGTAGTTGTGGTTAGGTATATATGGGCTGAGGGGCGTGCGTCCCACGCGCTCGGTTCCCCTCACGCGCCCGTCATTCGCGCTCGGAATGACGGGTGATGTGACCTCAATCTCTGCCACAGACGCCATATCCCGGCCGACGTCACGGCACGTGGGTTCGAGCAGTCAAACCACCTCGAGACATTCCCCATCACCCACGTGCCTCTGCAGGCGGCGGTGGCAGAGTAGGTGACTGCCGCACTGCATTCAATGCTCCATCATGGAATGTGTAGCGTACTTGGTACGCCTCACCCGATCGAGGTAAACCCCGAGCCCTCGCGTGACCGAAGTCAACTGACTCGGGGCGCGAGTGACCCAGCCCCGGGCGCTCGACAAGTCGCTCGGCAGAGGGCGCCGAGGGCGTCCCGGGGGTCAAGGGGAGAATGGCACGCCCTCGGCGCTTTACGCTCGGCATGCATCATTCAAATCCATATTCGTCCAGGACCATCTATCCGCGTTCCTCGCCGAGGGAACCATCCGCTCGGCATCGTCGAGGCTGATCGAACTGCATTCAGTTTCGCAGATTCTGAGACAGTTGATCTCTTTAGCCTTCTTGCAGTTGAGGTGATAGTGCCTTTGCTGACCCCTGTGAACCTGGCCGCTACACCCTATAAACAAACGAAATTGATTGGTCAAGAGTCGTGATTTTTTGGAAGGTCCTCAAGGTGGGCGTTTGAGACTTTGAGGTTGATTGGTCTTTGTTCAAGAAGAAAGAAATGTTAGTACTCGGTCATTAGTCCTGCTCTTAGGGTACAAATAGTACACTAATAAGCCAAAAAGTTCTAATAGCCTATTACCGGCGGTTTAAAACTACTGTTAAAAGGCATGAGGCCGGTATTATTTTTATAGGCGGTCTTCAGACTCTTCACACAGCCGTCTACATAACCTTCATGAATGAAACAACATTATTACCGGTGGTCTTACTAATGCCGGTAAAAGTTTTTTCGAATTTTTTTTCTCGACATGAGATTCGAAGCCACGACACTTTGTACGGAGACCCGACACATAACCACCCGACTACACAAAGTTTTCACTATTATTACTGGCGGTTTATGGGTTCACCGCCGTTAATAGTTATATCTGCCGGCGGTTTCATGTTACCTTTGTTAATGGTCACCTACACCGGCAATTTCATTACCGCCGGAAAAAAAACCTCCGGTGATAGTGTTTTTGCCGGCGGTTTGTTATTAAAGCCGGTAATAGCACCCTTTACCGGTATTTTTTACTACCGCCGGTAAAAAAACCGCCAGTAAGGCCACATTTGGCGTAGTGGTAGTAGCAACCGAAGATGGAACCAAAAGAGGCACAACAGGTTATTGTACCATCCAACGGGCACCATCCCGAGTCTTCAAACGTGATTCAAATCGTTGGTTTTGTAGGCTTCAACACAAAGAACATGCTAGTAACAATCAAGTTCTTCGGACTTAGATGATCCGGTGACAAAAACACATTTTTACGAAGCTATTACCAGTATTAGAAAAGTCAAGCTCGGAATATGTTCAATATATAGTATATCAATATCGGATCGACTTGTTTTCTACGGGATCTTTCCATGCACAACAGCCCACTGTACCTCAAAGACATTAGCAGGCCCAAGGTCCCCCAAAGATAATCAGCACCGGCCGAACCAGGATTTATATTTAGTGGGTTTGAATACTTAGAAAGAATGAATTTGTTTCTCTAATAAAAGGTCCTTAACACACATTATTATTATTACTAGTATTATTTTTTGATATTTGTATAGTCAAACATGGCAAAATTCAATAAGAATTATGTACATTCGAATCGTTTTTTAATACTCAGTGGGGTCCAGTGACTTTCTCTCTTTCTCACTCCACCTTGACCGCAGGCAATTTCTTGGCATTTACTGATGAGTTGATTGATTAGTTGTTGGTCTTCTTCTAATTTTGTCTAGACCATAGCCGGATCCACACGTTTATACATACTTATAGGGAGAAGAAATGCAAACGGCATGCCTAATTTTGAATAATTGTTAATTAGTCAATGTGAAATTGTAGTATGAAGTCCCCTTAATGATTCGTGAATGTCATTGATGCGTAGGCAAAGCCTCTATGGTAATTGTTTGTGCGCGTTCTATTTACAGTAAATCAGAGATATTTTTCGAGATTTCAATGCTTTTATTTGCAGTTTTTTTCCCCCTGTTCTTGATGTCTTGATCTTTGTAATTTGACCCTTTGGATCTACTATTTTAATGATAATGGCTATAACTTTGAATTTCAAGAAGGAAAAATAAAAAATAAAAAACTGTCACATGACAATTGAAGAAATTTTAATTTCCCTCAAGTAGAAAACTATACTGAGTGCAATGCTGAGATGCCAAGGCATGCATGCATGCAAATTAAAGATTTCTCCCCCATAGAAAGTCACAATTGTCATTTAATTGGATCGATATAAGTAAATAAAGTAATGGCACATATTCTACGTGGCGGATTAAGGAATTCGGTAGGGATACATGTTAGTCATGATCTCGAAAATAATTTTCACAAGTCTTGACCTTTCACATAATTTGAAGATGATCTGGTATTAGCATGAAGATCCAGCAAATCGAAGCCTGACTATTTAGTAATCATATACAGGGCCGACCCTGACATTTGGGTTGCCCAAACCCTACTCCGGTTTGACTGCCCACTTACTATTAAATAGTACAAAATAAAAAGATATAGACAAGTAAAAAAAAAGGGTTACATTATGCTTTTAGCTTGAATTATATCACAACGCAACCCCGGTTATAATGTTTTACGATTAACATGATCCAGTTTAAAGAAACCAATTTCCCCTCGCATTTTTTGAAATTTTTTTTTCAATTGAGTCATCATATTTTTATGTATCCAAGAACTCTCAGGGCTTGTTCGATTGACACTAACTTTTAGTTTTTTTGTGTGTGGCTTTTTGGGCAGTTTTACATCATATAGGGAAACTTGTTTAAAAATTTATACATAACTTTCGTTATTATTATATTATTTTTTTGGTTGCCCAAGCCCGAAGGCTTGCTGGGCTTACCCCTGGTCCGGCCCTGATCATATGTGGAAATAAAAATATTTGTCCTGTTACATTACAAAAAATATAGAATTGAAGTGATTTTTGAGAGAGAAAATGACTAAACAAATTAATTGAGAGGTTAGTTTTATTACTTGGGAGGGCTATTACTTATTACTTATGTGAGTTTGATAGTTTGATAATTTCTAAGAACGTTGCTACGCGCACACCACATGTGTGCACACCATTTGCACACCACTCCATCCGGACCGTCCAAACGTTTTTTGGACGGTCTGGATTTGAAATCGGTCATAAAGCATTTATGACCGGTCATAAAGCATTTTTCCAATTTCTAACTATCAGGAGCTAGCACTAGTGTATTGTTTTTACAAGATAAATGAAATTTTAACATTTTACGGACTATTACATAATCTAAGGAGCAAGGATGATCCAATTCGGTATGACCAACCTCAAAGAATCGTTGGATATTTTAGCTCACCAAGCCGCCTAGACGATTAATGGACGAGTAATCTCGCCCATTGCTAATTTTTCAGCCTGACGCCTAGAGCCCTAGGCAAGGCAGCGGGGTACCGCCCAACGCCTAGGGGCCGATTAATTGGCCACCTAGACAGCCTTTTGGAATATTTATTGCTGCTGGCACGTAAAACAAACTTTTTGAACATTGATTGTGGCTTTATTCTGTGATTTGTAATTTTGTATTTTGTAGAATGCACAATGACAATTCATTTTATAATCCAACTTCCAAACAACTAAAATGTGAAAAGGCATAATCAAGAATGTAAAATGAAAGCAATGTGGTCCAAAACACCCTGTGGTCTTTGTAATCCTCTACTAATTTGCTCCAAAAGAAAGCAATGTGATTGAAACAGAGGCAGAAAGCCAAGCATTTACCCTCTAAATGGAAATGGCTACAATACACGCCCCTTATTTGGGTGTACCATATGCACCTATTGTATGGTCCAGATTGTGCCACCTCATCGACAATCGTAACATTTTTTAGTTTTTCGTAACTTTTCAGCAATATGATTCGTAACATTTTCTATGATTCGTAACATTTTGGTGTGTCTCGTAACTTTTGCAAAAAAATTTTGTAACATTTACAAAAAATTCGTAACTTTTCGCAAAAAATCGTAACTTTTACAGGGGTGTGTATGATACACACCCAAATGAGGGATGTGTATTGTAGCCTTTTCCCCTCTAAATTCTTATTTATACGCTCATCCCAGCCTCACAATCATATTCTGTATCATTTATCTCTTAGAACTCAAAAAGAAAAAGAAAAATAAAAAACACGCTTTGTAAAAAAAAAACAATTTAATTGAATACCGGAAGAACAAGTTAAATTTTGTTACATTGTTGTTATGTTAACACGTATTCAAAGTAAACCCATATAATTGGAATTGACATTTTTTCTCTATCAGAATTGTTGTGAAAAGGCCATTGGCAAATTGCATTCTTTTCATCATTCAAGATTTTTTAGCAATTGTCAAGAACAATAAAAGCAAGTCCCTTCAAACGAGACTTTAGATATTGTCCTTGTTGCGAACTTTACGGAAGACTAATTTTTTTCCTCTAGTCTTCTTCAATCTTACGTATTGAACCAGTTTAGCAAAGAAGACGCCTGCAGTTTTAATGTAGTCTCTCTCTATCAACGAAAATGTTATGGGTACCGGGTCATGACGTAGGGGTACAGATTACGTAAAGAGAGTTTGTGGAGCCCACTAAAGGATCCCACAAAAGTCATCCAAGCCGTTCAATAATTTAAAAATATTTGTTAAATAATCTCGTAAAAATCAGCTGCATAGGATATCAGTAAGTGCCTCATCCAATCTTTTATTTTTTATTCAAGAGTTAAGATCTTAATTGAATTCTGAATGAAAATTGAAAATACTAGATCTTGTGATCCATATTAAGGACTAGAAACTTTTCATGACTCCTCTTAGAAAGGACAAGAAACTTTTCATGTACGTCCCCAATCCACCATTCCAATATCACTATCCGCCGGCCTCACCCGTTTCATGTCCTCCTCCACAATCCTCCTCCTCTTCCACCATCGCATGCATGCCGATCGGGTTTGCTCTTGACGGATGTTCACCCACCGTCCTCCTCCTCCACCCGCAGGATTTCGGTTGGGTTCGGTTGAGCTGTGGTGTTGCATGGGTGGATCAGCACTCTCTCTCTGGCGAATAAGTCACCGGAATCGAGGCAGCGCTTCCGTTGGCAATGTTGGATGACCAGAGTTTTTTTCTTTTGTTTGTATTTATCCCTCCCCGGTGTTAAGTAATACAACTTCTGTTTAGTTGGTTAAGTAACTACTTGTTCTGTTTAGTTTGTGCAATATGGCACGTGTTGTAATTGGCACATGTGTGCAAATAGTTAAGTCGGTTAAGCTTAGTTAAGTCGGTTAAGCTGCTCCTGTAAGTATAAAACAGTGTTCTCTTCTTCATTTTGCTTAAGTAATGAAAATACACTTTTCTCTGAATTTAGAGAGAGAAAGTCTCTTAGGGTTTTATATTTCTTGAATGTTGTTACCCGGGTGTGGGAGTTTTTCGTCTACGCCTTCTCATCGCTTGAACTGTGTATCTTTTTGGATCCTCTGCTTCCACGTCTTTGACGGGCTCTATTTACCAACCTCGTTGTTGGTCTGCTTTTGCAGTATGTGCCCTTTGCCTTTGAGGCAGTATGTGTTGTGCTCGGGTCTTGTTTGTTGGTAGCTTTGGTTCAATCCATTTTATTGTTTCGAAATCTGTATTGCCTTCGGGCCGGTTTAATTCCATTTGAGCTGTGTTAAAAAAAAAAAAAAAGAATTGAGCGGCTGGCCACAAGGACCGCGTTGCAGCATTTTTTGCGATCAGATTTTGCATTTGAGCAAATGGAAAATTATTGACATTCATATTAATAATCTAACTTAAAACCTGTAAACCAAGATGAAAGTCTTTCGTAATCAGGCATGTTACCCCAATCGCAAATACGTCTTGTGTTTTTAGTCAATTTTTTGAGATTAATCATTCTTCTAGACGAAAAGAACCAAGAAATCATAAAATTATATAGACTCAAAATTAAAAAAAAAAAGTCAAAGAAGAAGAGTCCTAACGTGTCAAAATTTCCCAAAACAAATCTTTGTTGAATTTTTCGTCTTTACTTTTCTCCCCCTAATTCTTGATCGTGTGTTATTCCTTGATATTCCTCTCATAGAAACAGAAACTTAATATAATGCGAACAATTTAACAGGGAACACTGAAAGACATTTGACATTCTCATATTATTAGCTCATTGTATTTTCCCTCAATATTTTTATATTTTCCCCTATATAATTAACTTCCTGATCAAAACCCGACGAAATGAATATTAGTTGGTGAAGTCAATGCCATTATTTTTGGCCTAATCTATTTTTGATTTTTTAAATTTGGGACTGTGTAGTGTGTAAAGAAAATTGCGAAATCACTACTTTGATCTGAGAGAAAACGTACCGCCACATTCTTTCGTTACAGAAACCAAACAACATTAAATTGAATTATGGAAACTAAATAAAAAGATAAAACAAAGTGATAAAGAAGAAAGACAATAAAAAACCATTCGTAAGAAATAATTCATTTCGGAAAAAACAAAAAGCCGCTGAACTACAACATTCATTAAATTAAATAATAGTACCCCTTCTCGTTTTAGTTATTCTTGGGGTAAATATTTATTCCATTATTACATCCCATGAATGCATTATTTTTTCCCTTACTTCTACAAAATTAAATCCCCATTCAAGAACTCGATGAACCATTAGTCTTCACACCTCAAGCAATATTGTATAAAGCTTTAATCCCCTGTATGTCGTCTCCATGCAAACCTTTGGTGGCTCCAACAGGAACTGCCGAGAACATGATTGCTTCAGGAATTGAGCTATGACCAAGCCCAAGGAGGTGCCCAATCTCATGCAAGGCCACAGTTTCCAAATCAAAGGCATCTCGTACTGCACCCACGGACCACGACTCGTCTGCATCATAGTGAAACCACCCAAAAGGTGGAGCTGCAGCATGAGCGACGACATCCCCGGGACCGTCAAATGGGTACCCATCCCCATGATCACCACGCTGGAATGAGATTTGGAGATTCGCGCTTCCCAAGTCTTGGCTCCGAGAGAAGGTAAAAGGGGTTTGCGAAGCCCATTTATCAAATGCTCTGGCCACGGCGGATATGGCATTCGAGTTGGTACCCGGTAGAAATGCATAAGTGAGCTGGTACGAGGTCCACTTTGGGTTACCTTCAAAGAAAGAGAAATGGGAGACTGTGTGGAGGGTGTTATGGGCATGATCGGGCCTCTTTTCCCCTCCTCGCATCTGATTGGTGCCATTGATGATATCGGCCACCCCACATCGAGGCTTCATCATTTGGGATGCCGTCTTCGCGTCTAAAGTCCCGGTAGACTTCAGATGGTAATTGAGCTGGTACATCTTGATGGCAGCCTCCAATAAGTCGTCAAAATCGTCGTCGTTGGCATGGCTTTGGTTATTATAGTTAAGATAACCGAATTTCTCAAGATATGCTTTGAGCTGTTGGAGGCCTTTTACATTTTCACCCTTGTGGCATCCTTCCAAATGCTTGATAAATTCAAAGGGTGATGGTTTTTCGGCCTTGGGTTTTGATCGATTTGCATAAGAATGGAGAGGGAGGGCTACCAAGGAGAGGAAAATGCATAAGCAGATCAAGTGAAAAGCTTTGGTTGCCATGATTGATATAGAGCTGAATTGCTAGTATTTGTTGGATGGTGCCTTTGCTTCTCATGTCTTAGGCCTATTTATAGAGTTTAGTTTGAAAAACTTGTTCCAAATTTGTCAAGTAATACGCTGAAAAATTTGAACTGGTCTTCAGATTGAAATTACTATGACAGCAATTGGAAGAAGTGGAGGAAACCAATCAGCCAAAGTCCAATTTTGCAGACGTGTTTTAAAAAAATGGACGTGATTTAAAAAAGTGGACCAACAAAGACAGACGGAGGGAGTAGAATTCAAACGAAATAGAGGTACCTCCTCCATTTTATTGAAAGCACGCCTTCCTCCTTGTCCTCATTTTCACCCTCCTCCCTTTCAGCAATATCCTTCTCCTCCATTTCAATAGTTTTCTACATGTTATAGTTCACCTCCCCCCTCTAAACTTAACATCCAACAAATTAATTGCTCCAATAAAATAGAATTTCTGTTATTGATATCGAGAGATAAAAAAAAAAAAAAAAAGAAGAAAAGAAGATACATCCAAATCTTTGTTCTTAAATTTGACGGTCTTAATCCCAAGTTGAGAAAGAAGTTACTTCGACTTTTTGATGTTCCTTTTAGATCTGTTCAACCTTCTTTCTATTTTTAAGATTCACCATTAAACTCCAAGTTAACAACTTGCTTAATAGCTAGCTTCAAAAGAATTAATTAAAATTCTCACCTTCCCCACAGAGGAAGACGATCCGTTACCAGCTACTTCTAAAAGTAGCCTCCTCGTCAAGCTTGTAATATTTCTCCAAACGAGACTTTAGATTAATTACTACTAGACTATTAGCTTATGGGAGTTTATGGGGGGCTTGATTTTGATTGTTCTTTTTGACCATTAATTAATACTAGTACTATTAGCCTTTTCTTAGACGACGCGTTACTAAATAGTAACAGCAGCCAGAAAGACCAAAAAATTCCCATCACAAAAAGTTGTTTGGGAAGTTGACCAATTGAATTGACAAATGGAGTGGATCTTTCTTCCAAATTTGTAGGGTCATAGACTCATAGTTCCCCAAACAGACCTTCACAGTGATAGGGAGGAGAAGAAGAAGAAATGAAAATTTGAATTGGCCTTCGGACTGGAATTACTATGACAGCAAGTGGAAGAAGCGGAGGAAACCAATCAGCCAAAGGCTAATTTTGAAGACGTGTTTTCGTTTCCTCTCTTCCATCATTTAAACTTAGATAAGTTCCTCTAGAACATTAATGAAAACTACCCAACGAAGGTTGTCTCCACCAGCCAGGGGTTTTGCTCTTACCTTGGAGGTATGAGTTCGATTCTTGAGAGTAGGCCAACCATTTGGGTGCGTCCAGTGGTCCCATCCATTTTGTAACTACTTTCAATGGGTATTGGTTCCATGCGACCGGTCTTAGGTAGATTAATCTCATCATGTTTGGTGTGGGGTACCTCATGTGCTGTCAAAAAAAAAAAAACCTCAAAAGCACGTACGTAACGTTAAAATCATCAGACTTGTGTAAGAGTACTTGATTTTTAGGTTGAATAATTTGAGGTTCCATTCCATGGTCAACTAATGGGACTCAAATTAAAGAGTGCAATTTTGTTCATCCTCACTAAATGATCGAGGGTGGAGTTGTCATCACTCTGATTAGTGGAAAATGTGTAAGATCCGCCACAAATTAATCTCATTAATTATTATCAAAAAGTGTATTAATTTTGTGATTTCCACATATTTTCACCAATTAGAGTGAATGTAAAGTTTATCCTCATTTACTCGAGGTTGAACAAAATCTCACTTCAAGTTAAATCAACACAAAACATCTGAGTTGGCCCCTCACAAAAATTGATATTGGATTATCATCTCATGCACGTTGAACATTTTATGGACTATCACATGATCTAAAGAGCAAGGATGATCCAATTCGGTATGATGACCAACCTCAAAGTAAAATGCAACATCAAACAATTAGCAGGACCCTGAAGAGAGCATTCAAATTGAAGCGGATAAGTAACTCACGGTGGTTCCGTTGCAACAAACCTCTACCATCATGATTAGACCAATGGAGCGGGTCTTTTTTTTTTTTTTTTGATCGGTAAAAGGAATTTATTAATCATTGAAAACTCATTACAATGATTAAAAGGACCAAAAGCATAACACGGCATCCCAACGAAACCCAAGCATCCCAACTAGGTTGACACCCCCGGGATCGACAATCATATGCCAACCAATGGCTCAAAAGGGAAAATCACACAAAACGGGTTGGCAAGGTACCAACACAGCCAATACAATCCAAAAAACTAGAGCTTATAAATTGCTCTGGACAACAACAGAACAAAATAAATAAACAAACATGAATGCTCAGTCTAGATTTCTGGATACCACCCTTGATGAAAACTTCCCACTGCATCACCCTTTTCCATTTTCCAGGCCACCACTAAGATCAGCAAAACCAATCCTGACAGCATGTACACCACCCAAACCTCTGATCATAATCTCCATAGCATTTAGGATCAAAACAATTGTAAGAGGCAGGACCACCAGCAGATTACAATAGTTTCACAGGAACCACAGTACAGAAATAAAAAAAATCCTTCAATTTTGGAAGATTCAATTGCCTTATTTCAGATAGACAACATTTGAAGTCCTCAACAGAATATTCCCTCATTTTATCCACCGACCTGTACTCTTGCCTGCACTTGATTCTCTCGGATTTTTCCTCCTCAGACAAAGGCCCACTTTCAGCCTTCAAATCAAATTGTTGAAGTTTTGATTTCAGCCCCTCTAGTTTCTCATTCAGGTTTCCAAACTCAGAGATATTCCACTCTTTCAGCTTGTCCTTCACACTTCTCAATGGAGCGGATCTTTCCACCAAATTTGTTGCGTCATAGGGGCCTTCACAGCGATGAAGAAGAAGAAATGAAAAAAAACAAGTTAATAAATAAACACTATTCATCTTAACAGCCAATGCCTGATTTTAAGGACTTGAATTGAGATATATTTCGCAACATGGTCTGGAGGACCATTTTTTGAACTCAATATAAGGCCAATAATTTAACTGGGAACATTTATTAGCTCATTATAATTAATACTTGATATTTATAATTTTTTTCGATAACTTCCTGAACAAAACCTAACGAAATGTATCTTAAATTGTGAAGTCAATGCAATTGTTTTTGGCCTAATCTATATTTTTTTTTTTTAAATTTTGGACTGTGAACATAAAATTTCTAAATCAACTCTCGTTATTGCAGGACCCACTACTTTGATTTGATTTGAGAGAAAATGGCCACATTCTTATGATACAGAAACCAAGCAAAAAATTTCCATAAAAACTTAAGTGATTGAATTTTATTTTAGATATTCATTACTAATATTTCTTTCATAATTCTGCCCCCTCCGGTTTAATTCCAGACTCCCCGCCACTCACATCAAGAAACACATCTCATGATGTTTGGCCAAGTATTCAACAACTAAGGCGACTGACCGTGTAAACAAAAGAAATTGATTAGTCAAGAGTCGTGATTTTTGGGAGGGTCCTCGAGGTGGGCGTTTGAGGTTGATTGGTCTCTGTTCAAGAAGAATAAAAATGTTAGTGCTTGGTCATTAGTCCTGCCCAAGACAGAACCACGAGAGGCACAATAAGATTATTGTGCCTATAAAACAGGCACTGTTCCGAGTCCTGAAACGTGATTCAAATCGTCCGCTTTGTAGGTTTCAACGCGAAGAAAAGACTAGTAACAATCAAGTTAATCGGACTTGTAGTTCTATTGACAAAAGACATCTTTACAGATCGGAAAATTGATACGTTCATTAGTTTATTAATATCGGATTGACCTGATTTTCTACGGAATTTTTACACAGCACCAATTCCACTAGCACAACAGCCCACTTTACCTCAAAGGCATTGGCTGGTCCAAGGTCGTCCAAATATCATTAGTAAGGGCCTAACAAGGATTTATATTGAGTGGGTTCGAGTACTTAGAGCCATAAAACTTGGCCTCTTTGGAAATGATAACAGCATGAAATGGTAGGGCATATTTGTTCATGGATGCTGCAAGTTGGGTTGGCTTTGTTTGGGCGAAGATCTCATCACAATTGGCCTCTCTTTGTCGTTGGTCTGCGGATGTTGATGCTAACACAAGATTTCCTTTGTGGTGTATAAGGCATTGGGGTTGATCCTCTTTGGTTTGTTTTTTATGTTCTGTTTTTGGTTGGCTTCTGGTTTGTTATTTCTCTTTGGGTCTGTGGCGGCATATGATTTTCGCGGTATGGGCTTCCACTTTGTTGGGATGTCTTTTCGCGTTTTGATGCTTCTTGCCTCGGCCCCTTTTAATTTTTGTAATGTGTTTCCAAAGATTAATAAAATTCTTTACTTGCCGTGCAAAAAAAAATGAATTTATTTTTCTATTGAGGTCCTTTACATATTTGTCAAAATTCAATGTGAATCATACACATTCTAATCGTTTTTTAAACTCAGTGGGGTCGAGTGACTCTCTTTCTCACTCCACCTTGACCACAAGTAATTTCTAGGTATTTACATGAGGAGTTGATTGATTAATTGTTGGTCTTCTTCTACTTTGAAAATAACATGCCTAATTTTGAAGAATTGTTAATTAGTTCAATCACATGAAGTCCTCTTAACACGACTCGTTTTCTCTTCACAATAGTCCAGGGTTTTTTTTTTATGAGATCTCAATGTTTTATTTAGAGTTTGTACTCCTGTTCTTGATGTCCTGATCTTTGGAATTTAATCCTTTGGATCTACTATATGGCTATAACTATGAATTTCAAGAAGAAGAAAAAAAACGGTGACATGACGACTGAAGGAATTTTAATTTCCCTGAGTGCAATGCTGAGGGCCCAGGCATGCAAATTACAAATTTGTACCCAATAAAAAGTCTCCGTTAACAATTAATTGGATATAAGTAACGGCATGTGATTCTAGTAAGTGGCGGATTAAGGAACTCGGTAGAGGGGTACATGTTAGTCATGATTTTGAAGATATTTACACAATGAGGTTTAATGTTGTTTTTAGTCTTTTTTTTTCGAAAGGCAAAAGAAATATATTAAATCAAACTGAGAGTGTACAAGATACAAAGGGAATTGATAGCGGCATCACGACGAAAGTGAGCATTCCAACTAAGTTGGCACCCGACACTCCCAACAATCACATGCCAAACAAGCCCCAAAAGTGTGTAAGTGACAAGAGATCAACTGCACACCAAAAAAGAGGTAGCTACATCTCAAAGTATGCTCAGCGGAGCCACATTCAAGCTAATTACAAGGATCATAAAAACCCCAAGGAGTTGACCTAGTGGTCAAGGCTTGGGACTTAGGGGTTTGCTCCCTCCTAAACTCTCAGGTTTGAAACCTCGTAGGTGCTATCAACTCCTTTTGAGTACTTATTGTTTTCGGTCTTCATCAGTCACATATGTCGAAGATGATCTTGATCATTAAAATATATTTGTCCTCGTAGATAAAACTGTTAGAGGTGTTAATACCAAATTAGAAATTTTGGAGGGAAGCATTAGAGTCAAAGGGCTTTCGGATAAAGCCCAAAGCCTATTACAGGAAAAACAACAAAAACCGACACTGCCAACTAGCACAAGATCTAATACTTTGGAATATATAAAACATGTATTGGAATATTCAGTTTTTTCCCCAAAAGAATTGATAAACTATAGCATATTTTTTGTTTTATCTTAGTTGGGATCAAATCAATGTTCTTAGCCACAAATTATAGCTAGTTACTTATTCCACAAACAAACTTCATTGACCGGAAACAGGGGGAGTGCTGCGCAGCCCTGTGCTGCGCAGCGTGCTGTGCGGGCCTATTTCGGTGCTGTGCCGGTACCGTTTTGACGATCGGAAACGTCCACTGCGTAGAGCTCGTCGAGTACTATAAGTGTCCCAAAAATCAACTCAATCGAATATCGTTAAGTACCTCATCGGAACACAAATATGTTGAAAAAAATGGTTTCAATGGTTTTCCTCCAATGTTTCAAGGCATGTGTGTTCCATTTTTTTCAACTTATTTGTGTTCCGATGAGGCATTTAACAATATCTAATCAATTTGATTTTTGGTACATTCGTAGTACTCGACGAGCTCTACACGGTGGACGTCTCCGATTGTCAAAACGGTGCCGGCACGGCGCCGAAATAGGCCGCACAGCACGCTGCGCAGCACCTCCCCCGGTTCCTCATTGACCCGAGTCTATAATTTTTTGGAGGTTAGTCTAATAATTAATTATGGTAGTTTATTGGGCTTGATTTTGATTGGTCTTTGGTCATTAATTACTACTATTAGCTTTGCCTTAATTAGACACGCGGTACTAAATAGTAACAGCAGCCAGCCAAAAAGACGAAAAAAAAATTCCCACCACAAAGGAGTTGTTTGAGAAGTTGATCAATTGATTAATGAAGTGAGTCTTTCTTCCAAATTTGCATAGTTCCCAAACAGACCTTCACAGTGATAGAACGGAAAAGAAGAAGAAATGAAAATAGCCAACTCCTAATTTTGACCTAATATTATGGGGCTATAATATTTTTATTTTGATGATCTGAACCATTTAGGTTTTAGGCTTAATTTATGCATCCAAACAGACAATTCATAGCTATAAATCATTTATAGACAATCAAAAAAAAAAAAAGTTAATAAATCACCGCTATTTAGCTTAACGGCCAACGCCTAATTTTAAGGACTTGTTGGGTTCGTTTGAGAGCCTTTTTTTTTTTTTTTTTTTGCATTTTCAATTATGGATTTTTTTCGATTTTGAATTGTGATGATAATGGATTATGAAGTTGTACGTAGTAGTTTCGAGACGTGCATAATCTATTTCGCAACAGAGTATTGTTTAGAAGTATGGTGTGGAAAATAGATTATGAGTTGTTATTTGATCATGTTGCCCTTGATAGTATCCATTAATAAAACTCGAGTATTGTGTTTATTCCTTATAATAATTACCCATTTGAGCCGTAAATATTTTTTAAATTATTAATTTAAGTTTTTTCATTGGTCCCTTGACTGAAGTAATACGTTAGCATTTTTTTACTCTGGAAAAAATGCGTAATTCAAGTATTTCTTCCATTACTCACACATGTAATCATATAATCTGAAGGAGATAAGAAATGGTATCATAAATATTGAAAACAAAAAATATTTCATAATGGAAACATAAATCATCCCAAACCAAAAAGGAATTATACACAATAATGATGGGGACGATGATGGAATTTGTTAAAATAGTTTGGGGCATCGTTTCATGCATAGGAAAACTAGAATGCAAAATCATAATCCAAAAGCTCCTAATAAAATGGTGATTATCATATTGTGGCCAAGGTTTTTTTAAAAGTCGCTAGGTGCTAGTCAGGCAGCAGGTCACCACCTAGTGCTTTGGCAGATTAATTAGTGATTAATCGGTTCCTAGACATTAGGCAGATTTTTTTATTTTTTATGTAATTTAAATATCCTCCCAATTGGCAGCGGCGGGAGGTGAGACATCAGGTAGAGATTAGGTTTTGTACTTTGGTGTTTTGAATTTTCAATCGTAAACTCGGCTCTGGTTTTAATGGCAATCAAATTTTATCATACAAAAATTACACCAAAACCCCTCAAACAATATTACCATGATTGTAAAGCCCTTAAAATTTAAAAATCACATCACCTAGCTGATTAATCATCCGCCAAGCTTGCCAAGCCGCCTAGCCGATTAATCGGCTAGTAATCCCGCCTAACGGCCGATTAATTGGCCCAATGCCTTGATCACCGCCTAGACCCCTAGGCAAGGGGTATCGCTTAGCGCCTAAGTACTGATTAATCTGCCACCTAGGCCTTCTTTTAGAACACTGATTGTGGCTCTATTATGTGATTTGGAGAATGCATCATAACATAATGCATTTTATAATCCAGCTTCCAAGCAACTAAAATGCAAAAAGGCATAATCCAAAATGCAAAATGAAGCTCCAAAACACCCCCATTATGTGGTCTTTGTAATGCTCTACAAATTTGGTATTAAAAAAAAAGCAATGCGCTTGAAACAGAGGCACAAAGGCAAGCCTTTTACCGTCTTCACCTTGGGATCAGCTCCATGTCTCATCCCTCTATACCCTCTAATAAATTCTTATTTATGGGCTCATCCCGGTGTGACAATCATATTATGTACTATCATTTATCTCATAGAACTCACACACAAAGACGCGTTTGTACAAAAAAATCAATTTAATTGAATATCGGAATATACGCAAGCAACTTATATTTTATTGCATGTTATGTGAACATGTATCCAAAATAAACCCATAGTATTGGAATTGACATTTTGTTGGGAGTTTAGAAAGATGCATCGATCCCGCCATCACTTCCCACTACAACAAAATAGGCTTTTGGCGACAAAATCCATATTTCCTCGCCAAATGGTATTATTTGGCGAGGAAATCAAAGTTTGTCGCCTAATGTGTGCTGCGCCGGCGTGCACAAGGCCCAAACTTCTGGGGAGTATCCATGGAGTCCATCACATTCGTTGGGCCCAATATACATTAAATGACCCATATCCACTTAAAAGGCTAAGCCTTGTAAGTGGTGAGTCATCCAATTGTAGAATAAAGTCCAACCATTTTTCTATTTTTTCAATGTGGGACTTAACCTTCACACATGTTTTAACAAATCTCCTCCTCATGTGTGAATTGTTCATTGAGCCTTGCCCGTTTCTTTGCATCCAAGCTCCCCCTTGATTCTGATCTACTACTCTCAACCCAATCTTCCAAACTAGGCTTATTCTGCACAACTCCAACGATTCAGATCTATCTATTGAATTCTCCATTAAGAGTCAATGTGCCCATTCACTAGCACCATGCTCCCCGACGAGAAACTCCATTGAGAGCCAACGTGCCCATTCACTGACACCGTGCTTCCCGACGAGTCAACGTGCAACACGTGTTCCATTCGCTTGCATCACCTTGCAACGGGCACACTACATTACTTGTACTATTGGATTTTTTCTGTTTGCATCACTTGGAGTTCACCATGCAAGCCTATCCATGGCGCACCGAGAGTTTGCTCATAGACCGTCAGGCATCGGCTCTGATACCACTTGTTGGGAGTTTGTGCGATGCATCGATCCCGCCATCACTTCCGCTGCGCCGGCGTGCACAAGGCCCAACTTTTGGGGAGTATCCACGGAGTCCATCACATTCGCTGGGCCCAATATACATTAAATGACCCATATCCACTTAAAAGGCTAAACATTGTAAGTGGTGAGTCATCCAATTGTATATTAAGGTCCAACCATTTTCTATTTTTTTAATGTGGGACTTAACCTTCACACATGTTCTAACACATTTTCTCTATCAAAATTGTTGTTAAAAGGCCATTGGCAAATTGCATTGTGTTTATCATTCAATTACTATCTCATTTCCAGACTTGGGCTGAATTTCCCGTTTTTGGCACTAATTGCTAAAAGTTAATTTTGCATAATAAAAGTGTTAAAAGTTAAGTTCCTAAAAGCCAATTTGTTTCCCATTACCCAAGTTGTTAGAAACCAATTTTCTCTCACATACTCGTTTTATAGAAGACTCACTCTTTTTCTTTTTGACCTCTAGTCTTCGTCAATCGTACACATTGAATCCACTAAATGGTTCCACGCGGTGATTGCAACATCCACCAAATTAATGTATTTGAAGTGAAATAGTCCTTATGCAGAAAACTAAGATAATGGAATCCAATTAAGATGTCAATAGTAATTTTTGTATATTCAGGAAAATTTCACCCTCCTAATTTGGTGAAAATACCTCGAAAGGAGCTTTTCTTCCTTTCCATTATTGATTGTTTTTTTTTCTGGTATGGCATTTCAGTGATGCTTTCTAGTTTACTTATTTTGGAATCTATACAACCCTCACGACATATGAGTTTATCATCTCTTTTTTACTCGCACTACTCTAGAACTTGCTTTCGGTCTCCTACATAGTATGTGGCAAAGAGCATAACACTCATCTCTAGTTGAAAGAAATAAGTTCTCTTGTTTAGATGTTATTTTGTTTATCTTTAACTTGTTGCGTTGTTTTACTATGTTATTTTCATTGATTCATTGTATTTCAAATGAATCCTTAGGGTGGTTTGGCCTAAAAGTGGATTTTGGTTTTTTGGTTTTTTGGTTTCGTCTTTATTCAATTTTTTTTTGAATTTGTTAGTTTCGCGTCAAGATTTGTGGTTTTTGGATTCCTCTCGACGTGACGAATTTAGCAAGTATAAAATTATGGTCAAAACTCAAATTTTTTTGAATAAAGCCGAAATACTTGGATTATTGGCAAATAATCCACGTATTTCGGCTTTATTCAAAAAAATATTTGGTTTGACCATAATTTTATACTTGTTAGATTTGTCTCGTCGAGAGGAATCCAAAAACCATAAAATCTTGACGCGAAACTAACAAATGCAAAAAAAATTTGAATAAAGACGAAACGAAAAAACGAAAAAACCATAATCCACTTTTAGGCCAAACCACCCCTTAAGTAAGTGCACTCATTCATTATATGGAAACTAAGAAATGCTTGTGTCTTCGATAAGGCTATCATAGATTGGACAAATCCACTGACCTCGTGATGATCAGAGTTGTTTTGTGGGCAAAAGCCAATGATGGATATAAAGACTTCTCTGTTAATGACTTCTTGTTCAGGCTTAGAAGCATATTGGACTCTCTTGAAACAGCTATTTCGATCCTTCTGCTCTATTTTCATTTATTGTGATCATTTTCGTTGTTTTGTTTTGCTCTGTTGGCATCTTGCCAACTTCCGGGTTGTTTTGGGAGTTCTAGTGAGGCTTTGTTCCTCGTAGTTGTGTTGTCTCCCTTCCTTCCCTTTTAATCTTTGTAATATTTCAAGGATTAATAAAAAATTTCACCGTTAAAAAAAAAAGTGCACTCATTCCACTTTTTTTTTTTTTTTAATGAAATACAATTTCCTATTATCGATCAATAATACTTAATCGTGATATTTTGTCTCCCTTCGTTTCAAACTATTATAATGATTATTCGCTTCTGGACACAACCAATTTTGAATATTCTTAAACTCGTGACCAACCAAAAGTCTAAACACACATTGCTCCTACCTCAATAGCCCCTATGAAAGTACAAATAAATTCTCCAAAATACATAGTACTAACAAACCAATCAAATCATCGAAGTTAGCACGACTAAGACTGTGGTGGTCCTCATCCAGAAAGCACCTTCTTCTCTCAACTTACACCACCCATGCTTCTCTTCACTGAAGCCTATAAATAAGCCTAACGCATAAGCTTCAAATTCACAACCCACCAAGTACTTGGCTTGCTACTAGCTTAATTCCCTCAACGCAAAAAAATGGCAACAAAAATTTTCTTATGCATCTTCCTTTTCTCATTAGCCCTTCCTCTCCCCTCTCATGCAAGGCCATCAAAACCCAAGGCTGATGAAAAACCATCATCCTTTGAATCTATTAAGCATTTGGAAGGATGTCACAAAGGCCAGACAGTAAAAGGCCTCCAACAACTCAAGGCCTATCTTGAGGCATTTGGCTATCTCAACTACTCCCATAACCAAACCCATGCCAAAAACGACGAGTTCGACGATTCCATGGAGGCCGCCGTCAAAACTTACCAGCTCAATTACCATCTCAAGACTACCGGAACGTTAGACGCCCAAACGTTGTCCGCGATGATGGCCCCTCGTTGCGGGGTCCCTGACATTATCAACGGCACCAACTGGATGCAGGCAGGCCAAAAAAGGACTAAACACGCCCACAACACTGTCCACACTGTCGCTCATTACGCTTTCTTCAACGGCAACCCTAAATGGCCCCCAACAAAGTACCAACTTACTTACGGATTTCCACCGGGAACCCGCTCCGATGCCATACGCGAGGTGGCCAGAGCATTCAAGACATGGGCTTCCCAAACTCAATTTACGTTCTCTTGGAGTCAAGACTTTGCGAGTGCGGATCTTAAAATCGGGTTCTACCAAGGTGACCATGCGGATGGGTACCCATTTCAACCCAATAGTGGGGTCCTGGCCCATTCTTTTGCACCAACTGATGGGAGGTTTCACTACAACAGGGACTATTCGTTTTCAGCCAGCCCGGTCTCGGGTTCGTATGATCTGGCGACTGTGGCGTTGCATGAAATTGGACACCTTCTTGGGCTTCAGCATAGCCAGGTCCAAGATGCTATCATGTGGCCTACGATTCCTGCGGCAACAACCAAAGGTTTGAAGGCCGATGACATACAAGGAATTAAGGCTTTATACCAGTAAACATGCATGGTGCTCTCTATGGATGCTACTTGTAGGGAAGTAACTAAATTACTATGAATAAAGGAATAAAGGTTGGGGGATTTCTTGTTTGCGTTTTTCACTTTTTCCTATACTAAGTTGTATGCTTGTATTGTGAGTCCGAGTGAAGATGTACGTAGTTTTTTTCAAAGAGATATTAATATTATAGATTCCTTTTCTTATCGGTCTTCTTCTTCGATCTCTTTGATTGCTGATTGTCCGGATCAAGTTGGGCACGTCTTGACTAATTTCATATTCCTGAATTCTTATCTTTCTTATGTTTTGTTTTGGTAAGGAAGTTCTATAACTTACAAAGTTCGTTGGAGGTTCGTTGGAGGCTAATATATTGCAGCACGGTCTCATACGCTCTGAGAATAATCACTAAAAGAAAATTGACCTATTGTACATTAGTTTGTTGTGGCAACAAAAAAGTGGTCCCTAAAGGTGACCAAGTGTGACGATTTATGAAGTTGTCACCGAATGAAATGTTTCTTACTTTTGGGTGGCAAAGTTTATCCTGTCACAAAAACATGATTTAGTGACAAGATGTATGACACAACAAGATGTGCTTTGGCAAAATAAGCCAAATGGTTTATAATTTTTTTTTTTTGGCTTTATTAAAAGAAATCATACTTGTTTGTTTTACGTTGATTTTTTATGGATTATTTATTTGTCTTGACGGGAGTAATCTAGAAAATCTAAAATACAAATAGAATATTTTCTGCAGTTCAAAAAAAAAAAAAAATACTCTTGCCGATCTATTCTTGAGGCATTTTACAATGAAATGCGCGCTTCTTGTTTTTGTTTTGAGCAACACTACATACACACAAATTTGGTACCCACTAGGGGTGTACATGGTCTGGTTTGGACCGGTTTTGTAGAAATCTGAAAACCGAACCATATCTAACGGTTCAAAAGAACTGCGACCATAACCAGACCATTACACATATAGAACCAAACCACACCAAACAATTAGACCGGTCCGGTTTGGTTCGGTTTCTGGTTCTAAACTATGTTAGCATTCAAAAATTGCCAAAAAAAATTGTCCACAAAATTGTTGCAACTACTTCGTAAAACTACTACCATTATACCAACCCACAAATAGATTAAGAAGTCCATCAATAACTAAAATAACTATTAAAATATCATTATTGATATGGGTGGCAGATGCAACATTAAAACTTAAAACTAACAAAATTATCAAGTGTGTGTGGGTATATAGGAGTGTTTATATATTATAATATATAACTGTTTACGTATAAAATTAACAAATCCAATAATTGATTGACACGTAATAAAAACGGTTATTGGCAGTTACAAGTCAAGGATAAAATAGAAATTGACTTCGAAGCCATAATATTAACTGCTGAACACATAAACTCCACGTGTAAACTTGTGAAACAGAGCAGATGGCAGTTAGAACACGTGTAGTACTTCTTGAAAGGCAGTTATCTCCTTAACTCGTAATCATTTGAGTTAGTTTAAGCAACTGTGCAGATTCAAAATAAAAGCTTCTGGAGGAAGAATTGGAAGAATTCAAATTCAAACGTGGAAGAGGGAAGAAACTGCCAACTCGAAGAGTAGAAGTTAGAGTTTGAAGCAAGCCAAGTTCAAATTCATTGGGCGGGAAGTTCAACTGCAAGCAGCGTCTATAAATAGAAGAAATTAAATAGTGAAAACCCCCGGACAAATCTTCAACAAACAGCTATCAAAAAACTGATGCTTGGTTTGTTCATTGGCAAAGTAGTTTAGGATTTCGAACTCAGTTCGAAGTAGATTAGGAAGTAGTTAGGATCAATCTCGATTGTTCTTGTAACAATCACCTGTTCGAAGTTCTTGTATTTGAAGTTGGAGGCAATTTCAAAGTAAGTTTATCTTTGATTTATCAATCGAAGTATCTTGTTTATTTGTTGTTCTTTGATTTCCTAAGTATATTGGTTTGCATTTCTTCACTTGTTAAGAAAAAAATCCTCTTAATTGAGGTAATTGAACCAATACAACACAATCGCCTGATTAGATTTGGTTTTTCCAAAGTTAATCCGAGGGAGGAGATTGAAACTCTCTCTGGCATGCTCGCAATCGATTATTTTGTTATAAAGAAGTAAAAGAACCACTAACAATAACGGATCGGATCGGTTCAAGCCACGATTTCTAATTTTGAAACCGGGGACCGAACCAAAATATCCGGTTCTCATTTTCTTAAAACCAAAACCAATCCATTGAACCATAGAACCAATCCAAATAGACCGGTTTGGTCTGGTCAATCCGGTTTCACGATTTTTTTGATTTTCTTGTACACCCCCCCTAGTACCCACAATTTACCCACACATTCACGTAAGTGTGTGGGCTCCACAGACACTGGATGTGCAGTGTGTGTGGAGCTCACACACTTGTTGTTGTGTGTGTGGGTAAATTATGGGTACCAAATTTGTATGTACCTAACATTTCCCTTTTGTTTTTGGCACTTCTCTTTTTTGGTAAAGACTGCTTTGGCGCTCTTTGTTTTCCTTCAGATTTCAGATGGTAAAGTGGCCCCCGCTCTCTCTCTCTCTCTCTCCATCTCTCTGTATCTCTCTCCATCACAGACGTTAGTCTCTGATTCTTCTAGGAAATGGTTTCCAAAATTTTGGATTCAGCTTCGCAGATCTGGTCATTCATTGTGTAGATGTAAGTTTTTTTTTTGAGGGTTTTCCATTGGAAAGATCAGGGTTTCAGAGGTGTTGTTAGGTTTTCAACCTATGTACGATGTTATCTCCTACCCTCCACATGTAAGATATTTAGGTTCTCTCATTTAATGGCTGATTTTCTTTAACCTCTGCTCTTAATGGGTCTTTTTGTTTTGTTTTACAGAAGTATTCTGCGAGTATTGAAAAATTGATGTCTTTGTGATTGAGTTTCGATTTATGAATATGGCATCCATCACTCGTCTTTGGCTTTTTTTTAATCAATTCAGTATTTTCTTTCTTTTGCAGCTTGATTTCTTTTGATTTCTCGCTTCAAAATCCTCTAGAGCTGGATGTGAAGAGAAAATCTTGATTTAATTTTGGGATTCCCCGAAGAACCCTAGGGTTAGCGAAAGATTGCCCTAATTACCGTACCCAAATCTAAGTGTTGGATGTAAAAAAGCGTCAATTCGTTATTGGGGCTCTTCTCAAGAACCCTAGGGTTGCAAAAAAAAAGTAATACTCGGTATTGTTTCTCGTCTCTATAGGTTTGTTGTGTAGAATTAGAGAGCTTCCACTCTTTAAGCATTGAAAAAATATTGTTCTGTCTGTTTTTTGTGAGCTGCAAATGCAAATTGGATGTGTTACCGGAATCTGTTAAATGTTTGATCGCAACATATCGTCCCCGGTAGGCGCATCAGTGGCCACAGCCCCCAGAGGATCACTTCTGATAATCCTCTATTTGGGCATTGCCTTAGTCTGTTAATTTTTTCGTTGTATCTTTGTGGTTCAAGCTCCTCAATTTGTTTGGTTAATGATCTGATTACCTTGTTGAACCTTAAATGGTCAGAATGACGATAGACTGGTCATATATATATATCACAAAACAGAAGCGGCGTTTGAATCTTATTAACTCACCCTCCCCCTTTCCTCCCCTGTAACGCTCACGATGGTTTGCTCTCGACATCTCCCTCTCCCTCTCCCTCCCCGTGTCCACTGAAACCCTGACCATATTCTCGAAACCCTAGCACTTTACACTCTCTTCTCCTTCGAGAAGAGGAGATATGATTAGTTTTAATGGTACCTGAGTTCCTGTGTTTCCAGATTCAGATCCACTTTTACTTGCGTCGAATGTTTGTCGGCTTAATGCGATAGAACACTCTATTTCAGCCTGACCAAATACAAATTGATTAAAAGCATTCCAAGTGTTTGATTAAATGTCTCACCCATTTATGAATCTCCACTTCAATTTTTGAAACCCGTTTTCACTGTGAATACCATTTCCGCAAAAGCCTGAAGTTAAAGCCTTTCAATTGACTCTGTGAAAGCCTAATTCTACACTGAACTGTACAGGACTAATGGCAAATGGTGTATAGAGACAATTTGAAGAAAGCAAGTCCTTAACTACTGAAAAAAATTATTGTGGTTTTATTGTATTAGGTACTCTCCCCACTCCAATTTTAGCCTTCCTCGCTCAAACCATAGAGGATGTTTCCTTATTTTACTGCAACGACTTACCGACAAGGATGTTTCTTTTGTTCAACACGTGGTGCATTGAATGAATTTTTCCAAATTCCAACTGAATGCAGCACTCACTCAACTCACTGTGCTAGCACTATCAAGAATTCAAGATTAATATTACCCCTGTATTTTGTCATGTTTCTTTTATTTCCTTCCTCTTTGTCTTGCTTGGACTCTCAGAGAACTCTGTATGTTTTCCGTCGGATGAACTGAACTTAATGAGGTTAATCTTTCTACCTAAAATGAAGGAACTGACAAATATTTTCACTCTTGATCTTTTTGGCTTTACTGCAAAAAGGTGACATTTTGTTGGTATTTTTTTCATTTTTTAAAACCTATTTAAGCGTATATCCACCAAGATTATGCATCATAGGAACTAGCTGGTTTGGAGAATGTGAAACGAACTTGGGATGGGCCAATTTCATGTGTTTGTTGAGATTCTTGAGGCATATATTTTCAATATCCACTCTATTTAGTTGTTTTTAGCATGGGAACAGGTTCTTCTATGGAACCGATTCAATTGGCTCTAACTCTTTTCAACGGAGTTGGGGCTATTGAGGTAGTAACTCCTGTTGTGGTTCTACGCACATCAAGTTTTACCAAGGGGAAATCTAATAAAAAGCATGAATGACATTTGGTTTTTGATTCATCTTTTAGAGCCCTGTTGACCTGCAATACAGTTCAAATTAAAAAATATTAGAATTCTTGCATTGACCATTGATTTAGTTATTGTACGATAATTCATATGAGAGTACTGAGCTTTTTGCCATTACAGTGGTAAATAGCATAACGGTGGTGCATCATGTTGAGATCAAAAGATGTCGCGCCATGCCTTTAGTTGCTTCTTTTTCTTCTCCAAATATGAGTAGTTCCTCAGAAAATTCAATATGGCCCACACCAAATGCCGCAAACCGATGTCTGGCCACAACGCTCTTGGACAACACAACAGTGTGTTTGTGCTCTGCCATAGAAGAAAATTGCTCAGACAGGTCTCACCTGAAGTTCGGATCAGAATATCTGGGTCAGGCGCTACAGATATGTACATATGTTTCTCAATATCTACAAGTTGTATTGCATGTTGTTCGTCCTGCTTTTCTTCTCTCTCCACACCATTCACTTCTTGAATTTCACCTTTTTTTTAATTTTTATCATTCTCCACACCATTTGATGCTTTTGCCTCCCATTTGTCAAGGCATGATTCTTGGACTGCATGCACAATCTCATCAGATTAATAGCACACACTTGGTGTTCTTGGCCGTTGGCTCTCATTGCATTTTGAGCTGCAACTCTGACAGACTCATTCAAAAGGATTAGGTTTCCTATGAAATAAACCCTAATTCCATATTGATTCACGAAGCTCTCTTCCTTGAGCAACCCTTTAATCTTCTCCTTCATTAGATACATGACAGTCTGAACCTCTTCTGGTTTCCTTTTGAAATTGTCAATGCTGAATGCATACATTACATATTTCACCCCCAGTTCATAGCAGTACTTTAGTATGGACATTAGTGAAACAAATCCAGCTTTATGGCCAGCCCCTTCTTCAAGATTTTTCTTCTTAGCATATCTTAGGTGGTGGTGGGTGGTCGTCCCTCTCTCTCCCTCACTTTGTATTGATGATTTGGGGAGAGAGTGTGGAGAACCAGCTTTTCTGCTTCATTTTGTTTATAGGGTGGCGAATGCTATAGCCAAATATGCCCTACTTTGGATGGTCCCCTAATCTGGCAGGAGGTTCCGAACTGGATTAGTAGGGAAACATCCCTCGATGTTTCTTCTTTGACATTACCATGAATAAAACGCTTTACTGATTTATAAAAATAATAATAATTGGGTTTGTTTGGGAGCCTTTTTTTATTTTTGCATTTTCGTTTTTCGATTTTGAATTGTGGTCAAAATAGATTATGAAGTTGTAGAAGTTTTGAGATATGTGCAAAATATATCAACATGGTCCAGAGGACCAATATTTAAGTAGCCCTTTTACCCCCGCATTTTTGTTCATAATTTTTTCCTTGATATTTGTCTCGCCAAAAAAACCTTAATATAAGGCTAATAATTTAACTGGGAACATTGAGAAACATTTGACAGTCATATTATTAGCTCATTGTATTATCCCTTGATAAAGTTTAACATCAAGTTCTGACAAGCTTAGTTTCATTGCTGCTGTTTTCTGGATATTTTTGCTGCTGTTTTTGGAGAATATCACTGCTGTTTCTGGTGCATGTTTTTCTACGCTTACTCACTTATGTAAACGAGATATTGTTTGATTATGCTGCTGGTACTTGTGACTAAATCTGAGGATGGTAAATCTGAAGATTAGATGTTTCAATGCTGCTGGTACTTGTTGCTAAATCTGAAGATGGTTCAATGGGGGTAAAGTTTTACATTAATCTCTGGGAGTTTCAATTGCATCTAGTGAAGAGTTTTCTGATCAATGTTGCTATTGCCTACATGTTTTTCTGTGGAAGGGAAGTGCTGTCACTATGGAACGACAATCCCAAGTGTAGTGCCATCTGTGGTTATGCTTGGATGGGGAATCTTGGGCTTCAATGGTCGACTATTGGATGTCGGATGTGACATGACTGTCGAGGTGCTAAGATGTCAAGTTGTCAACTTAGTTGAAATTTTAGTCTCTTATTGTGATATCGTTACATTCGTTTCCATTTAATCTTTGTAATCCGTGTAATTGATTAATAAAATCTTTGTTGCCTTCCAAAAAAAATTGTATTATCCCTCGACATTTGAAATTTTTTTCGATAACTTTTTGAATAAAACCTGACGAAATGAATCTTAAATTGTGAAGTCAATGCAATTAATTTTGGCGTAATCTATTTTTGAATTTTTGACTGGGATCCGGGGATCTTGTAGGGCGGTGCTGCACTACAACCCTGTAGTGCGGCACACGTGCCGTTGATCTCGGCAATGAACGGCTCGGTTCATACAAGTACCAAGATAAAATCGGAGCCGCTGATTGCGCGATCAACGGCTTGGATGCCGCACTACAACCCTGTAGTGCAGCACCACACTACGGGATGCCCTCTTCCACTTGTCTTCTTCCTTTGGCAAGTGGTGGCTAGCTCATGCGGTAGAGTCCTTGTATGTCTCACACTGCATTCCGGGATCGAGTCACATTCCCCCCTCCCCCATGGAGTAATATATTAGGAATGACGAACTACAAAAAAAAAAAAACTCGTTATTGTAGGACCCCCTACTTTGATTTGATTTGAGAGAATTAGCCACGTTCTTATGTAACAGAAACCAAACAACGTTAAATAAAATTGCCGAAATGAAATATTAGAGATAAAACAAATAGATGTAAGAAGAAAGACAAGAAAATTGAGTCCTTCAAAAAAAATATTCAGTTAAAAAAAAAAACAAAAAGCAGCTGAACTACAACATAATAGCAACCCTTCCAGACGATCAGGATTAGACCAAAGAGCAACCAAGTGCCAAGTGCCCCAAGTAGATAACGTTGTGTGCATGCGACAAATAAGAACTAATTCCAGGCGATCGATCATCGAAATTAACAGCGCGAATAATGAGGAAGACTGAAAACGTCTGACAGTGAGACACCTAAAACTAGCCAAAAAAATACAGATAAAAGAAATGATCTAAACGAACTTTGAGAAATGAAAACATAGATAAAATCCAATTGACAAACATAGATCAAGAACATGCCAACACAATGACACCCCACAAAACAAAACCGTTTTCCAACAGCCAGAGCCGAAACCTCGACAAAGAGCATGGAAAGGCGCTAATGATAGCTATGGATTAAATAAAATCCGATGGACAAACATAGATCAAGAACACGCCAACACAACCAAACCCCACAAAACAAAACCGTTTTTCCAAGAACCAGAGCTGAAACCTCTCGACAAAGAGCATGGAAACAAAGATTCCAAGCAAGTACTACCGCCATTAGGCCAGCAGGGGCCTAATTAAAGAATGGAGCACAGATGAGAAGCCGAGGAACAAAGAGCGCTAGCGATGCGTAGGATCAGCTCCACCACAATTTGAGGGGTTCAAGCGAATCCCAAGGGTTCACAAATGCAGTTAAATTTTGTACTTTTACATATAATTTAGATTTTTATAATATTGTTTGTTTTGGATTAATGTACGAAGTTAAAGTAATTCACTTGCATAAAAGTTCAGGCTACGCTCGCATAGATAGAACAAACAGTGACGGAGCTATTGTGAAGCTGGCCAAAAGGGGGGCCAGCCCTACCCAACTTTTTTTTTAATGTATAGTATGTAAAATTTCGTTAGATACGTATGAAATTTCAACCTCAATTAAACAATTAGAACAATCTTCATTTTGAAAAAAAATGATACTGTTAGCAACAACACTAAAAATTAATTCTTTTAAGTTATCAAAATTCTTTCCATACAAACTCAAGTGACTGAATTTCTTCTTAAATATTCATCTTATAAAAATTTCTTTCATAGTTTTGGCCCCTCCAGTTTAATTCCAGAGTCCGCCACTTACTTCAAGAAACACAAGTATTCAACAAAAGGTGACTGACCGTGTAAACAAAAGAAATTAATTACATGAGTGACTCTCTTTTTCTCAATCCACCTTGACCACAAGTAATTTCTTGGCATTTACATGAGTTGATTGATTAATTATCGGTCTTCTTCTACTTTTGAAAACAGCATGCCTAATTGTGAAGAATTGTTAATTAGTTAATGTGAAACTGTCACATGAAGTCCTCATAACGCGACTCGTGGATGCCATTAATGCGTAGGCAAGCCCCTTTAACCATTCTTTGTGCGTTTTCTCTTCACAGTAGTCCAGGTTTTTTTTTTAATGAGATTTCAATGCTTCTTTTTTAGAGTTTGTACCCCTGTTCTTGATGCCCAGACATGCAAATTACAGATTTGTACCCAATAAAAAATCACAGTTAACAATTAATTGGATATAAGTAATGGCATGTGATTCTGGTAAGTGGTGGATTAAGGAATTCGGTCTTGATCATTCACATATGTTGAAGATGATCTGGTATTTAGCATGAAGATCCAGCAAATCGAAGCCTAACTATTTAATAATCATGTGAAAAAATATTTGTCCTATAAAATTAAAAAAACAGAGAGAGAGAGAGAGAGAGAGAGAGAGAGAGAGAGAGAGAGAGAGAGAGAGAGAGAGAAGTGATTATTGTGAGAAAAATGACTAAACAAATTAATTGAAAGGTTACTTCTGTTACTTGGGAGGGCTATTTGAGTTTGATAGTTTGAAACTCAAAATTAAATGTGTCCAGAGAAAATAAAGTATTTAAAATAAAGTATTTGTTCTGTTACATTGAATTAGTTTCTTCTCCGGACACTAATTTTGAAAAGACCAAGTTGTAAAGTGTTTCTTTTTTGCGTGTAACTTTGTCTTTTTCCAGTTGTATTACATACACACAGTACCACCCATACCCATAAAACCAACCGGAAAACACCCCGCAGAGAGATACACACCACATCGAATGCTAAGCCACAGACAACCAAAAATTAGGAAAAGCCCAAAGCCTATTACATGCAGGAAAAACAACCAAAACCGACACTGCCAACTAACACAAGATCTAATACTTTGGAATGTATAAAACATGTATTGGAATATTCAGTTATTTCCCCAAAAGAATTGATAAATTATAGCATATTTTGTGTTTATCTTAGGTGGGATCAAATTAATCAGGGGGGTGTTACACTACCCAAAAAAAAAAAAAAACAGTTTTTTTCCAAATTTCAAGACATGTCATTCCCTCACAATATATCACATCAAAACCCGTAAAAAATCAGTTTATTCTAAAAACACCCAGACTCTATAATTTTTATCATTCTCCACACCATTTGATGCTTTTGCCTCCCATTTGTCAAGGCATGATTCTTGGACTGCATGCGCAATCTCATCAGAAGAAGTATAGGCCACACAGATTAATAACACACACTTGGTGTTCTTGGCCGTTGGCTCTCATTGCATTTTGAGCTGCTACTCTGACAGGCTCATTCAAAAGGATTAAGTTTCTTATGAAATAAACCCTAATTCCATATTGATTCACGAAGCTCTCTTCCTTGAGCAACCCTTTAATCTTCTCCTCCATTAGATACATGACAGTCTGAACCTCTTTTGGTTTCCTTTCGAAATTGTCAATGCTGAATGCATACATTGCATATTTCACCCACAGTTCATAGCAGTACTTTAGTATGGACATTAGTGAAACAAATCCAGCTTTATGGCCAGCCCCTTCTTCAAGATTTTTCTTCTTAGCATATCTTAGGTGGTGGTGGGTGGTTGTCCCTCTCTCTCCCTCACATTGTATTGATGATTTGGGGAGAGTGTGGAGAACCAGCTTTTCTGCTTCATTTTGTTTATAAGGTGGTGAATGTTATAGCCAAATATGCCCTCCTTTGGATGCCCCCCTAATCTGGCAGGAGGTTCCGAACTGGATTACTAGGGAAGCATCCCTTGATGTTTCTTCTTTGACATTACCATGAATAAAACGCTTTACTGATTTATAAAAATAATAAAAATTGGGTTCGTTTGGGATCCTTTATCTATTTTTCATTTTTGATTTTGAATTGTGGTAAAAATAGATTATTGTAGGGGTCCGGATATACCGAGCACCTGGTTTGTACGCTGAATCAATATGAGACACCTCTTTGTAGTCGCCGAGAGACTATCATTGAGGGACTCTTCGGAACCACGAATCACACACTCAAAAGGAGCATAGTGGGGGTTCGGCCCGCTGCCTCGGCAAAGTGCCGAGACCCATCCAACATGTAATTCATTTGTGGCCTTTCATGGTTAATACCAAAAGACCTCGGGGAGTACCCGAGGGGTGACCTTAACCGACTTCGTAATGCCGATAGCATACCGAAAAGCTCGGTCCTGAGTCAGCATAGCGGTTAATGCGGCATGTGCTCGTAACAAACTGTGATCGTGACAGATGACGGTTATGACACGCGTCAGGACCTTACTGGGAGCATGTGCATGCAGTATATTCCTCCGGGCTCGTCATCGTGACGTCAGCCGAGCGGTTATGTCACGTGATGGGCACGGTTGTACTTGGAGGCCAAGTCAGGGCTCACCTATAAAAGGTAAACTTCATCTCCTACCAGAGGTACGCGCGACTCACTCTAAAACCCTAAATCTACTGCACTTCATCTTCTTCTCTTACTTACAAGACCGTCGGAGTGCCATTCCGGACTCAACGGTCCGGTCTGGTGCTAACGGTTTGTTCAGTGTGCAGGCCTAGAGTTCTACCTGAGAGTATACACCATTACCGTCGTTCATCGTCACCAGGAGGAACTACCAGAGAAAGAGGGCTCCACAATTGGCGACTCCGCTGGGGAGGACTGATTTTCGTCATTTCCCGGCGATCTACTCTTCTTCTTGGAGGATACTCTTCCTCTGCTTCTCAGCATTTCCATGGCGATCGTTGAAGACGACGGAACCACCGGACCGGCGGCAGGAGCTAACCCCGGGGGTGGTCTTCGGGTGGGCATCGTTACCCACCCCATTTCAGGCCTCCCTCCGAGCCCAAATCCCTTAGATACCGTGCAGCAAATGCAGGAGCAGATGGCTGCCATGAAGGCTCAGATTGAAGCACTAACGAAGAAACAACCCACAGCCTCAGCCTCCCGATTAGGGGCGTCGAGGCGAGGCGTAAGGCGGCGGCGGCTGCTCAAACAACTCAACTTACCCACCAAACTCAACGCCCTTCGGCTAAAGACCGTTTGGGCCAGCCGATTATCGTCACCGACGCCTCAGGACGAGTGATTCCACAAAGACAGCGGACTCCATCTCCGAGAAGACGTTCGGAGATTGTGCGTACAGATCGCACTGCTCGGACTGGAGGCCACTCTTCTTCCAGTTCTCAGTCAACGACGGGGCGTTCTGGGTCCCGAGCATCACGCCGAAACGATGAAGGCGATAGTGTTCTCCGTGGGAAAGCCCCGGTGCAATTTGATGCGGATGGCCGAGAGATCATCCGTGGCAGATCAACGGGACATGATCGCAATAGAGAGCGTGTGGACCGGGAACCGAGAACCTACAACAGGGATCGGAGTCCTCGGAGACACCGAGATCAAGAAACCCAACACTTCCCAGAGTACGACATGGATGATACCGGCGATTATATTATCGTTCGGGACCCACGTACCGGGGAGTCAAAGCGATACCAAGCGGAGGCAAATCCTCCTCAAGCCAGAAGCTCTGAGAAACGAAAAGAGCCTCCCCGAGACCTCGGTGCGAGCGATGAGCGGCACAGACTGAACGCCAAAAGAGCGTTCAGCACTGGCACGGCCTACGAGGCCCCTCGTTCAGCCGAGAAGCCAGCTGATTCAAGGCTTCGGAAAATCCAGGAGTCACCATTCACTCGAGAGATCCAAGAAGCTCAACCTCCGAAGAACTTCACTGTCCCTAAATTCACAAAGTATGACGCTAAGACAGACGCCGTGATGCACCTTGTGCACTACCGGCAACTGATGGGACTTTACGGCTACAATGAGGCCATGATGTGCAAAGCTTTCCCGGTGAGCCTTCAGGGGACCGGTCTAGTTTGGTTTAACCAACTACAACCGGGCTCCATCGGCTCTTTTGAAGAACTGGAAAAGGCCTTCACTGCTCGGTTCGTGACGAGCAGCACTCAACCAAAGACGATCGACGCTCTTGTTGGTCTAAAACGACAGTCCGGAGAAAAACTCAGAAAGTATGCCGAACGCTACTGGGAGATTTACAACGCCATCGAAAGCTGCGACCCACAGATGGCAGCCACGTCCTTCAAGTATGGCTTAGACGAGAACTCGGCGATTTTTGAAGAGCTGATGCTGCACCCCCCGGCAAACATGAGCCGGTTAATGGAAACGGTAGAGAAGTTTGCCCAGTTGGAGGATGTCATATCCGAGAGAAGGCTCTCAAGAAGCTCGGGAAACCAGAAGGGCAACTCTGGAGATTACACGGGTAAAAAGCAAGTCAACACAATCAAGACGGGGGGCAGCAAAGGATGGAAAAAGGACCGCGACTCGTGGAAGGAACGGGAACCGCGCAGGGAGCGGGAACCGAAACCTAACGAGTTCGTTGGCATAAGAACAGTATTCAACCTGCCTCTCTACAAGCTGATAAGAGAAATCTCTCGGGAACCGTGGTTCGCCTGGCCAACTAATAAGCTGGGGACCGCCGAAGGCCAGCCAAGCGACAGCAAGGTTAAGTGCACTTACCACAATGAGCTGGGACACTATACCACTGCTTGCCGACCCTTCAAGGAGTTCCTTGAAGGGCAGGTTACGCAGGGGCGCTTGAACCAGTTCATTGACCGACAAAAGACAGCAGCCCGAGCGCAGCAGCAGAATAACCCTCCGGAAGAAGTGGTTGTCCATGTGATCCATGGGGCTGCAACCAAAGAGAAGACAGCAGCACTTAGGGCAGTACCGAGCCCCTCCTCGCAGGTTCTTGCCATTGGGGAAAGCAGTAAACGAAAGCTCTCAGACCGTGAGGAGCAGTGGACAATCACGTTCACCGAGCAGGATCTAAAAGACGTTCAGCTACCTCACAGCGACGCTCTGGTAATTTCCGTTTACATGGGAATCCCCAGGGTCAAGCGAGTGCTCGTTGACCAAGGAAGTTCCACCGAGATCCTGTACTACTCGGCCTTCAAAGCGCTGAACCTGAACTCGGACCATCTGATTCCGGCCGACTCCCCCCTCTTCGGATTTAACGGGGCTCCGGTCTGGCCGATGGGACGGATCATCCTTCCGGTGAGGGCAGGCTCAAAAACCCTGCAGATGGAATTCGTTGTTGTAGACGCGCCGAGCCCTTACAACGCCATCCTCGGCAGAACTTGGTTGCACGAAATGAAAGCCATCGCTTCAACTTATCACCAAGTTGTCCGGTTCATAGGTTCCGAAGGATGGCAGGAGGATATCAAAGGTGACCAGATGGCAGCAAAGAGATGCCAGGTAAACGCGGTGCATATGAAGAAGAAAACCACCAAGGGAAAGAAGAAGAAAGAACCCAAATCGAGATCTATCGAGGAACATGAGGGTCCAGCTTTGGAGGATGTCGGGACGGCCGCGGAGGAGAAGGCGGTAGAGGACCTCGTCACTGTACCCATTAATGACGACGGGACTCGCTACTTTCTTCTCGGGTCGACACTGACAACCTTCGAAAGAGAGGAGCTGGTTGAATTCCTTAAAGGGAACATCGAGGTCTTTGCCTGGACTCCATACGAGATGCCGGGCATTGACCCTCAGTTCATCTCTCACTCAGTCAACGTTGATCCTCTCCGAAGGCCCGTAGTACAAAAACCAAGACGTTCGTCTCCGGCTCACTCAGACGCTGTTATAGCTGAGGTTGGGAGGCTACTTGATGCCGGGGCTATCCGAGAGGTACAATACCCGACATGGTTGGCAAACACCGTAGTAGTGCCAAAAAAGAATGGGAAGCTGCGCGTCTGCGTAGACTACACCAATCTTAATGAAGCCTGCCCGAAGGACTGCTTTCCTCTTCCACGGATTGATCAGTTAGTCGATGCTACAGCGGGACACGCTCGGCTCAGCATGATGGATGCCTACAGCGGGTACCACCAGGTAACAATGGCAGTTGAAGATCAAGAGAAAACAGCTTTCATTTCCCCCCGAGGGACTTATTGCTACAAGGTAATGCCGTTCGGCCTCAAGAACGCTGGGGCTACCTACCAGCGCATGGTGACAAAAATGTTCGCCAAGCAGCTCGGGGACACAATGGAAGCGTACATCGATGACATGGTGGTCAAGAGCAAGCACGCTTCGGATCACTTGGAGCACCTCGGCGAAATTTTTGCCGTCATGAAGAAACACAAGCTGCGCCTCAACGCCGAGAAGTGTGCATTTGGCGTTGGATCAGGTAAGTTTCTCGGATACATGGTCACCCGGCGGGGAATTGAGGCGGATCCCAAACAGATAACAGCAATCCGATACCTCAGACCTCCGAGCACCATCAAAGAAGTTCAAAGGCTCACTGGAATGGCCGCAGCCCTCAATAGGTTTATCAGCCGGTCTTCGGATCTGTGCCGACCTTTCTTCGAGTCCCTGAAAACGAGCAAAAGGAGTTTTCAGTGGACCGAAGAATGTGACCGAGCGCTGGGCCAGTTAAAGGATTATCTCTCCAGAGCCCCCCTCCTCGTGATGCCAAAGCCTGAAGAAGATCTATACCTCTACCTCTCGGTTTCAGGACATGCTGTGAGCTCGGTCCTTGTGAGGAAGGAAGGGGCTAACTTCCAGCCCATCTACTACGCCAGCAAAACATTGATCCCTTCCGAAACAAGGTACCTCCCTCTTGAAAAGTTGGTTTTGGCTCTCGTAACCGCTAAAAGGAAACTGCTGCCTTACTTCCAAGCCCATACAATCATTGTGATCACCGAGTACCCATTGAAGACTGTCCTCAAAAGTCTGACCTCTCCACTCGGATCTCAAAATGGAGCTTGGAATTGGGGAACTTCGATATTCGATACGAACCCCGAACAGCTATCAAGGGACAGGCTCTGGCAGATTTTATTGCCGAACTGACACCTGAGCTGAAAGATGATGATAAGCAACTACCCGAAGGAGTGACATCGGAAGATGGACCAGATGAAACAACTTTAGGGACTCCGGCGGAAGCCGAGAAACCTAACGACGAAAGAAAGGGCAGAGTTTGGAAAATGTTCCAAGGAGATGTATGGCGCTTGCATGTTGACGGAGCATCAAATGGCCGAGGGGCCGGCGCCGGCATCGTGCTCGTCAGCCCGGAAGGTATCATGCACGAAAACGCGCTAACCATCGGATTTCCGGCGTCAAACAATGAGGCTGAATACGAAGCACTAGTCTCCGGCCTAAAGATGGCTAAACACTTGGGTGCCGAGACAGTGCAAGTCTACAGTGATTCTCAGTTGATTGTAAACCAACTCAAGGACCAGTACAACTTGAAAGATCCAAAGATGATGAAATACTACAACAGAGTGTGGGAGCTGATTACGGAGATTGGAACCGTGGAGATTGATTGGGTGGGCCGAGAGCGAACGCCCACGCGGACGCTCTGGCCTCCTTAGCTACAGCATGTGCAGCCTCCCCTGACCGAACCATCCTCTTCGGAGAAATAGAGAATCCAAGCATCGAGCAGATGACAAAGGAAGTGCTACTAATATCCCTCGGCCCCAGCTGGATGGACGAGATCTACGCCTATCTCAAGCACGAGAAGCTCCCGGCGGACAAGAAGGAAGCCCACAGAGTCAGGTGCAAGGCCACCTACTTTTATCTAGACCCGAACGATAAAATGTACCGAAGGTCCTTCACAGGCCCAGACTTGAAGGTAGTGCACGACTCTCAAATTGAGAGCATTCTCCGAGAACTCCATGAGGGGAGCAGCGGGTGCCACTCTGGCGGACGGTCTCTTTATCTCCGAGCTCTCACTCAGGGATACTGGTGGCCAAAGATGAAAAAGACTTCAGAAGAGTATGCGAAGAGATGCGAACAGTGTCAAAAGCACGCCTCGCACCTACTCCAGCCAGCCGAAGCCTTACACCCTATAACCAGTCCCTGGCCTTTCGCACAGTGGGGGCTGGACATAGTGGGAAAGTTGCCGACGGCTCCTGGGGGTTTCAAACACTTGATAACAGCGACCGATTACTACACCAAGTGGGTGGAGGCCGAGCCCCTAATCACAATAACTGCCACCGACGTAGAACGCTTTCTTTGGAAGAATATCATCTCTCGCTTCGGTGTCCCTTATGCGATCATTTCGGATAATGGGACCCAATTTGTGGCTGAAGCGATCGAGAAGCTCTGCAAGAAGCATAACATCCGGATCTTCCATTCCTCGGTATCATATCCACAGGGAAACGGGCAAGCCGAAGCGTCAAACAAGACGATATCAACTGGAATCAAGAGACGCCTAACTCTCAAGAGGGGTCGGTGGGCCGAAGAACTCCCAAAGGTTCTATGGGGCTATCGAACCACACCCCGGCGCTCAACTGGCCGAACCCCATTCTCTATGGCGTACGGCATGGAAGCTGTTCTCCCACTAGCCACCCTAATCCCAACAGCTCGGACTGAAAATTTTGATGTGCCGACCAATAATGAGGCCATGGACAGGGAAGTCGACCTAGCTGAAGATCTCAGGGACGAAGCACACCTGAAACATGCCTCGTATCAGCAAGAGGTTGCCAGAAGTTATAACAAGAATGTCCGGATGAGGCCCTTCAATGTAGATGATCTTGTGCTCCGAGAGGTGGTCCAAAAATCTAAAAAGACTAAGTTCAAACCCAACTATGAGGGCCCCTATCGTGTGATTGAGAAAGTCGGACATGGATCTTATAAGCTTGCAGAGATGGACGGCACACCTATTGGCAACCCCTGGAATGCCACTAAGCTTAGGAAGTTCTATGCATAGGCAAAATTTTGTTAGAAGAGGTATATTTGGGCTGCCTGTTTTGCCCCTTTTTATCTTGTAATTGAAGGTGTTTGGATGATAAATGAAAAGAGAATCTTTCGCTACGACTGTTGCCCATTTTGTTTACTGATTAGAACTCTCAAGGTCCGGAAATATCCTAGGGCCGGCGCCAGGATTTTCAAATCCGTTCTGTGTTGCTTCGGTTCCAATCCGAACAACTATTTCCTCTGATTAGAACCGAGCAGGGGCTATCAGTGGAAATTTTTTCCAAGTTGGAAAATTTTCATTATATATCGTGTTGCTTCGGTTCCAATCCGAACAACTATTTCCTCTGATTAGAACCGAGCAGGGGCTATCAGTGGAAATTTTTTTCAAGTTGGAAAATTTTCATTATATATCGTGTTGCTTCGGTTCCAATCCGAACAACTATTTCCTCTGATTAGAACCGAGCAGGGGCTATCAGTGGAAATTTTTTCCAAGTTGGAAAATTTTCATTATATATCGTGTTGCTTCGGTTCCAATCCGAATAACTATTTCCTCTGATTAGAACCAAGCAGGGGCTATCAGTGGAATTTTTTTCCCAAGTGTTGGAAAAATTTCATTCCATTTCATGATTGCTTCGGTTCCAATCCGAGCAAATATTTCCTCTGATTAGAACCGAGCAGCGGCTATCAGTAGGAAATTTTTTTCGAGTACTGGAGAATTTTAAACTCCTACCCACGTTGCTTCGGTTCCAATCCGAGCAACGTTTTCTCTGATTGATCCCGAAACAGGGGCAATCGGAAGGATGAATCTCTTATAAACAAGAAGAAAATTTTCTAAGTACTGATGGTTTTCAAACCAAGCAAAAGCATATTAAGTGCAAGAGAAAAAGACATTCATTCATGATGATGAAAACATCCATTCAAAAACAAAACATTCTAGGTGGTGCTTGTTCGGTGCCATTCAAACAGAAAACCTGTTTTGCGATATTACAACCCACTGGAACGGCAAACTCCAACTGTTCTGAGCCGTCCAGACCAAAACATCTAAAATTAAACAAGTATCAGAAATCACTATACTAAGGGGTAACAATGACGGTTTCTTCCGCCGTGCTCTCAAGCGGAGTTTTCCCATTCATTTCTACATCTTCAGTTTTCTCGGGGATGGGAGTGCCGTCATCCTCAGCTTCTTCTTCATCCTCCGGTGCGTCTTCAGCCACTGGAGAATCAGGCATTTCAGGAGCCTCTCTTCTTGGGTCTTCGGCGGGGATACCGAAAACCTCACAGCAATATAGGTACCCCTTCCCGAAGCCCTTTTGCTCGCCATCCTTCACGAGCTTCAGGATGTCGCCAGCATATGCCTCTCCGGCCTCGGCAAATCCGGCATTATAAGCCTCCTGTTTAGCCTCCTCCAGAACCTTCTGATGCTCGGCTCTCGTCTTCTCCAGGCGTCGGTCAGATCTCTCTTTCCCCTCCGCAAGTTCCTTCTTCAGCCTCTCGTTCTCGGCTCGGAGCTCTTCGGCACGACTCTCGGCCGTCTGCACCTTTTCCAGTGCAGCATCTGCTCGGCTCTTATACTTTTTGGCCGCACCACTGAGCTCCAGCACTTGATCGTGCAGCCTCAACATCGATTGCCCGGTCTGCAAAACCGAAAACATGAGCAAGATTAGTAAACACATATACCAAGTACAAAAATTAAGGAGTCCGGATCTGAAGAGGTCACCTGCACTACCAACGACGAGCAGTGGTAGAGATTGTCTTCCAGTTTGCTCGGGACCATTGCCATGTCATTTTTCAGCGCAAGGGCAGGAAGAAGGCCTAAACCAAGTCTGGTATCGGCATGAACACTGTCGGTGCTCATAATACTCCTCCCCTCGGTGTTGATCAGGGTCGGAGACGATGGCCTAGTCAATACCTCAATTTCCGGCACCTTCTTGCCTGGCTGAGCGACCAGTCCCTCGGAGTCTGCAGCCGGCGAAGATCCATCTCTCGGTTTTTTAGCCGGTCTCTCCTCTTCAGAAATGGTGACCCGGCTTCGTTCGGTAGCCGGATCCTTTGGAGGCACCAAACCCGAGCTCGGCTTCTCTTTCCTCTTCGGAGGAGCCTTCTTGGTTTTGGCCGACATTTCTGCCAACCTAGCGGCAAGGTCTATCTTCGGCGGCATCTCTCCTTCTGAGTCTGAGGGGTCGGGAGAGGCACGATCAACCGGAGCCCTTAATTTTCCTCGGAGCTCACCGATTGGTTGAGCCTCAAGATTAGCCCTCTCTTGAGCAGTTATGAAGGTCTCGGCCGTGTGCTTCCCTTTTCTGGGTTTCCGAGCCTTTGCTGGTTTCTTCTTCAACCAACACCTGTAGGTCGGCAGATAGTTCAAAAGCTCAGGAGAAGACCGTCCCGAACACTGATACAATGCTTGAGCTCTCTCGGAGCTGGCAAGACCCTTCAATCGCCGAGTGATCGGAGAAGGACCTGCAAAACACAGAAGTCAGAAAATCACAACAAAACGCTATTTACAAACATAAGGAAAATAAGTATCGAAGAATATTAACTTTCGTTGCCCCGAAGAGTGGGTACGGGGAACGGGTCCCCGGTGAGTGGCAAGCAATAATTCCCCGAAACCATAACGCAGATATCCTGAAAATGGTCGGAGTCGGGGAGATGTTCAACAATCTGCTTCTTCTTCGGTCTCGTCATCAGGAAGTACCTTCCGAACGTGGCATTCCGAGACATGGCGTACAGGTCAAACAAATCCCAGACCCGAAGCTCGAGGTTATCCCTCTGCTTCAGCGCATATGCAGAATTGATCACTCGGTAGCTGTTTATGGTTAATTGGTCGGGAGAAAGGTGATAAGTATTTAGTACGGATCGGATGAAGATGTTCATCGGGAACCGGACACCACCCTCTGTGATCGCCATCAATGGAACGATCAAGTGGTTGGGACCGTAGCTCGGTTGCATCCCCTTCGGAATAAGGGTCACCACCACCCCCTCCGGAATGTCATACTTTTCAGCGAACTTATTGTACCCAACTTCACCGTTCGTGAAGTATTGGAGGTAGGGACACGTCGGATCCTTCTTCTTCTTGCTACCCGAAGCCCAGTCCGACGGACCACTGTCTCCGGATCCAACGACGCCTATCTCGGCTAATATAGCCTGCTCAACTTCTTCCGCAGCATCAGCATCTTGCTCGGAGCCAATGCTCGTCGCATGCTCGGTGCTTGTGGTCGTTGCGGTTGTGGAAGGTCCCCACTCCGAGCGATCTTCCGACTCGGTAGCGTCACTATCTCTCAGGAATCCATCCGAGACCTCTTCTTCCTCCTCTAAGTCTACGGGCTCTTCTACTACGGGGTCAGGGTTCGGTGGAATGGATTGAAGGGGCCTCTCTTCTAAGGGTTTACTAAAATCGTAATCCATTGGAACGATCTCTCGGCACCAGTTTTGGGCTCTCGGTCTCGGGGCACTGTACTTATGAATCAGGTAGGCGATGTGAGAAGCAGCAGTACTAGAAGTCTCGGATCCTGAACTCTCGTTGTCGGATGAAATCTCGATAATTGGTGGCGCCAGACCTAACAAGAAGAACACATGGTAACAGACCATTAGCTATGTGCAGGGTCCTAAAACCAATTCCGAACAACCTATCCCTCGGCGACCACCAGACGTGTGAGATCCCTAACAGACAAAGTGCATGTGTGAAGTGATCTCCCTCGGCGCTCGTGGCCGAGGGAATAATAATCTACGCTCTAGGCCTTTCGGCGCCATCTTCAACCTCAAGAACAGGTTGAAGGTGACTGTTCATCTTCAACCTTAAACCCAGAAAACGCAGAGACGAGAACGGAAAAAACTCGACGAAAACAGAAAAATACTTGACAAAAATGCAGAGAAATAAGCAAAAAAGCAAGAAGAACAAGCCAGGACAAGGTTTTACCTGAAGATCTGAAGCAACTAAGTAGCAACGAACTCAAATCGGTGAGAAAACTTCGAGTTTGTAGAGAGAGAGCGTCTGAAGATTGAAATCATAGAGAGAGAAAGTCTCTTCTCTCCTCCCTCAGAGGTATTTATAGCGAAGGGCAAATTTCGAAAACCGGTGAGCTTGGGCGGGAAACGTACAAGATCACGGTAAAGAATCCGGTACGGCGTGCTCTCGGCTTATCAATGTCGAACACGTGTCGTCTGACACGGTGCACCGTAGCAGTTCCCATCCGATGCGTCAGCGAAACGGCGTGCAACAGGAGTGACGTGACTACAGTTGTCACGTCGCCACTGAAACCCTAGTCTTAGGGGACACGTGGCGGGCTCCGGATGGGTAGAAGTTCGGCGATAGCAGGGAATCTAATGATGAGCCTTATCTCGAGGAATGGGGCTCGGATCGGAACCTGCTCGGCACCCGAATATTCAACCCCTCGTGTGGAAAGTAAACCGCACGGAGGGATCGAGGGGCTATTGTAGGGGTCCGGATATACCGAGCACCTGGTTTGTACGCTGAATCAATATGAGACACCTCTTTGTAGTCGCCGAGAGACTATCATTGAGGGACTCTTCGGAACCACGAATCAACACACTCAAAAGGTGCATAGTGGGGGTTCGGCCCGCTGCCTCGGCAAAGTGCCGAGACCCATCCAACATGTAATTCATTTGTGGCCTTTCATGGTTAATACCAAAAGACCTCGGGGAGTACCCGAGGGGTGACCTTAACCGACTTCGTAATGCCGATAGCATACCGAAAAGCTCGGTCCTGAGTCAGCATAGCGGTTAATGCGGCATGTGCTCGTAACAAACTGTGATCGTGACAGATGACGGTTATGACACGCGTCAGGACCTTACTGGGAGCATGTGCATGCAGTATATTCCTCCGGGCTCGTCATCGTGACGTCAGCCGAGCGGTTATGTCACGTGATGGGCACGGTTGTACTTGGAGGCCAAGTCAGGGCTCACCTATAAAAGGTAAACTTCATCTCCTACCAGAGGTACGCGCAACTCACTCTAAAACCCTAAATCTACTGCACTTCATCTTCTTCTCTTACTTACAAGACCGTCGGAGTGCCATTCCGGACTCAACGGTCCGGTCTGGTGCTAACGGTTTGTTCAGTGTGCAGGCCTAGAGTTCTACCTGAGAGTATACACCATTACCGTCGTTCACCATCACCAGGAGGAACTACCAGAGAAAGAGGGCTCCACAATTATGAAGTTGTAGAAGTTTTGAGATATGTCCAAAACTTACGTAGCCCACCTCCTCATTTTTGTTCATAATTTTTTCCTTGATATTTGTCTCGCCAAAAAAACTTAATATAAGGCTAATAATTTAACTGGGAACATTGAGAAACATTTGACAGAGTCATATTATTAGCTCATTGTATTATCCCTTGATAAAGTTTAACATCAAGTTATGAGAAGCTTAGCTTCACAGCTGCTGTTTTCTGGATATTTTTGCTTCTGTTATTGGAGAATATCACTGCTGTTTCTGGTGCATGTTTTTCTACGCTTACTCACTTATGTAAGGGAGATATTGTTTGATTATGCTGCTGGTACTTGTGACTAAATCTGAGGATGGTAAATCTGAAGATTAGATGGTTCAATGCTGCTGGTACTTGTTGCTAAATCTGAAGAGGTTCAATGGGGGCAAAGTTTTACATTAATCTCTGGGAGTTTCAATTGCATCTAGTGAAGAGTTTTCTGATCAATGTTGCTAATGCCTACATGTTTTTCTGTGGAAGGGAAGTGCTGTCATTATGGAACGACAATCCCAATTCCCAAGTGTAGTGCCATCTGTGGTTATGCTTGGATGGGGAATCTTGGGCTTCAATGGTCGACTATTGGATGTTAGATGTGGCATATGATTGTCGAGGTGCTAAGATGTCAACCTAGTTGGGATTTTAGTCTCTTACTGTGATATCGTTTCATTTGTTTCCCTTTAATCTTTGTAATCCATGTAATTGATTAATAAAATCTTTGTCGCCTTCCAAAAAAAATTGTATTATCCCTCAACATTTGTAATTTTTTTCGATAACTTCCTGAATAAAAAAATGAATCTTAAATTGTGAAGTCAATGCAATTATTTTTGGCCTAATCTATTTTTGTTTCTTTTTGAATTAATCAACTCTCGTTATTGTAGGACCCACTACTTTGATTTGATTTGAGAGAAAATAGCCACGTTTATGTAACAGAAATCAAACAACGTTAAATAAAATTGCCGAAATGAAATATTAGAGATAAAACAAATAGATGTAAGAAGAAAGACAAGAAAATTGAGACATTCAAAAAAAATATTCTTTTAAAACAAAAAAACAAAAAGCAGCTGAACTACAGCATAATAGTAACCCTTTCAGGCGATCATGATTAGACCAAAGAGCAACCAAGTACCAAGTGCCCCAACTAGATAACGTTGTGTGCATGCGACAAATAAGAACTAATTCCAGGCGATCATCGAAATTAAGAGTGCGAATGATGTGGAAGACTGTAAAGGTCTAACAGTGAGACCTAAAACTAGCCAAAAAAATACAGATAAAAGAAATGATCTAAAACGAACTCTTAGAAATGAAAACATAGATAAAATCCAATTGACAAACATAGATCAAGAACACGCCAACACAACGACACCCCACAAAACAAAACTGTTTTCCAACAGCCAGAGCCGAAACCTCGACAAAGAGAAAGGCGCTAATGATAGCTATGGATTAAATAAAATCCGATGTACAAACATAGATCAAGAACACGCTAACACAACCAAACCCCACAAAACAAAACCGTTTTTCCTACAACCAGAGCTGAAACCTCTCGACAAGGAGCATGGAAACTAAGATTCAAAGCAAGTACTACAGTCATTAGGCCAGCAGGGGCCTAATTAAAGAATGGAGCACAGATGAGAAGCCGATCGAGGAACAAAGAGCGCTGGCGATGTGCAGGATCAGCTCCACCACAATTTGAGGGGTTCAAGCGAATCCCAAGGGTTCACAAATGCAGTTAAATTTTGTACTTTTACATATAATTTAGATTTTTATAATATTGTCTGTTCCGGATTAATGTACGAAGTTAAAGTAATTCACTTGCATGTACATAATATGGTTAAATTGAATCAAGCCCAACAAAATTTCAACTAGGGATAATACTAATTAACTTAACATAGAGTTTTGTACAATTTTTTTTTTTGAATGTTTTGAACATCGTTGAATACAAAATCTTAGAGCCGTTCTGAGTTCTATTTTTTATTTTAAGTTTCTTCCTTTACCTTGGTTTTTCTAATTCTACAAGTTACCAGCATATTCATGCCCCAGTTAATTTCCTATCTCAATCTTTTTTTTCCCAACGTTTTTTCTCTGAGACTCCTTTACTCTTTATTCCGAGTCTCAGACATCCAGTGGTGATTTTTCAAAATTTAAAAAAAAAAAAAAAATTTGGGCAAACTTATTAGTTAGGGGAATATCCATTTACTTCTTTTTTTAGTTTTTTAATTTATTAACCTCCTCTGTTTTTCGGACAGAAAAAAAAATATGACATCTAAATCTAGATATGTTTCACTCACAAGGAATAAAAGTTCAGGCTGCGCTCGCATAGATAGAACAAACAGTGGCGGAGCTATTGTGAAGTTGGCCGAAAGGGAGGCCCAGCCCTACCCAACTTTTTTTTTAATGTATAGTATGCAAAATTTCGTTCGATACGTATGAAATTTCAACCTCAATTAAACAATTAGAACAATCTTCATTTTGAAAACAAATGATACTGTTAGAAACAACACTAAAAATTAATTCTTTAATTTATCAAAAAAATTTCCATAAAAACTCAAGTGACTGAATTTTTTCTTAAATATTCATCTTATAAAAATTTCTTTCATAGTTTTGCCCCCTCCAGGTTAATTCCAGAGTCCGCCACTTACTTCAAGAAACACATCTCATAGTGTTTGGCCAAGCATTCAACAAAAGGTGACTGACCGTGTAAACAAAAGAAATTGATTGGTCAACAGTCGTGATTGGCCTCTGTTCAAGAAGAAAAAAAATGTTAGTTCTTGGTCATTAGTCCTGCCCAAGACAGAACCAAGAGAGGCACAACAGGTTATTGTGCCCATGAAACAAGCACGTCCTGGTTCCTAAAACGTGATTCAAATCGTTCGCTTTGTAGATTTCAACACGAAGAACATGCTAGTAACGATCAAGTTAATCGGACTTGTATGATCCATTGACAAAAGACATCCTTACAGATCGGAAAATTGATACGTTCATTAGTTTATCAATACCGGATTGACTTGATTTTTTACGGGATTTTTATTTGCGTTCAACATATCACATTTTAGGACTAGCACAACACCAATTCCACGAGCACTTTACCTCAAGGCATTAGCTGGCCCAAGGTCGTCCAAAGATCATCAGCAAGGGCCTAATCAGGATTTATATTGAGTGGGTTCGAGTACTTGGAGCCATAAAAAATTTGGCCTAGTTTGCAAATGATAACAGCATGAATTTACTTTACTAATAAGGTCCCTAATTAACATATTTTTTTGGTATTTGTAGAGTCAAACGTGTCAAAATTCAATGTGAATCATATGCATTCTAATCGTTTTTCAAAATTGTGGACTTGGAAAATCATTGGTCTGAACCATAAGAGTCGTAGGACTCGTTGAAAAGAGCATCTAGTAAAATATTATCTTGTTCGGACATCGATAGGTATCAAAACACTAAAAATATGAGTTTATTTTATACCTATCGATGTCCGAGTCCACAATTTTATAACTTTTCCTGAAGGTTCTTTAAAATTGGTAAGGTATTGAATTCTGAATGAAAATAAAAGAATGGATGAGTAACGTAGAAATATCCAATGGGCCTGATTTTCTCCGAGATCACCTTAATAATTATTTTAAAATTATTTAACGGTTCGGATCATTTACGTGGGACTCAAAAGTGGGCCCCACAAAATTATATTTTTCAAAAGGCTTAGAGTGGGCACCAAGGGCACCAAAATTATATTTCCCGCTTCCCTATCTTTGCCTTAGCCGACACGGTAATAGCAGCAGCAGCCAAAAAGTCCAAACAAATTCCCACCACAAAGGAGTTGCTTGGGAAGTTGATAAATTGACTAATGAAATGGGTCTTTCTTCCAAATTTGTAGGGTCATAGTTCCCCAAACAGACCTTCACAGCGATAGGATGGAGAAGAAGAAAAAATGAAAATAGCCAACGCCTAATTTTGACCTAATATTATGGGGCCATAATATTTTTATTTCAATGATTTGAACCTTTTAGTTTTTAGGCTTAATTTATCCATCCAAACAGACAATTCATAGCTATAAATCATCTATTAAAAACCAAGTTAATAAATCACTACTATTCGCTTAACGGCAAACGCCTAATTTTAAGGACTTGTTGGGTTCGTTTGGGAGCATTTTTTTTTTTTGTGTGTGTGTGCATTTTGAATTTTGAATTTTGAATTGTGGTCATAATGGATTATGAAGCTAGCTGTAGAAGTTTTGAGACATGTGCAGAATATATTTTGCAACAGAGTTATGTTTAGAAGTATGGTGTGGAAAATATATTATGAGTTGTTATTTGACGATGATGCCCTTGATAGTATCCATTAATAAAACACGAGTATGAGTGTTTATTCCTTACCAGAATTACCCATTTCAAGCATATATATTTTTAAAATTATTAATTTACGTTTTTTCATTGGTCCCTTGACTAAAGTATTACGTTAGCATTTTTTTTTTACTTTGGAAAAAATACGTAATTCAAATATTTCTTCCATTACATTTATCATATAACCTAAAGGAGATAAGAAACGGTATCATAAATATTGAAACAAAAATAGTTCATAATGGAAACATAAATCATCCCAAAGTGAAAGCAATTATCAATTATACACAATAATGATGGGATTATCCCGACCTCACAATCACACAAAAAAATGCATTTGTATAAAAATCAATTTGGTTGAATATTGGAATATACGTTTTGCGATTGAATATCGGAATATACCGAAGCACCTTATATTTGTTACTACATGTTATATGAACACGTATCCAAAGTAAACCCACATAAATGGAATTTACATTTTCTCTATCAAAATTGTTGTGAAAAGGCCATTGGCAAATTGCATTCTTTTTATCATTAAGTTACTGTCTCACTTTCAGACTTGGGCTGAGTTTCCCATTCTTAGCACCAGTTGCTAAAAGTCAATTTTACATAAAAGTATTAAAAACTAAGTTGTTAGAAGCCAATTTTCTCTAACATACTTTTAAAAAAAAAAATAAGTTGCGAAAATCACTATGGTTTTAGCAAAAGGAAAACTTTACAGAAGACCTCTAGTCTTCGTCAATCGTACATATTGAATACATGCAAGTTTAGAAATAAAAAGTCTCTCTCTAAATGGTCCCACTACATGGTTCCACACGGTGATTGCAACATCCACCAGATTAATGTATTTGAAGTGAAATAGTCCTTGTGTAGAAAACTAAGTTAATTGCAATCCAATTAAGATGTCAATCGTAATTTTTGAATATTAAAGAAAATTGCACCCTCCTAATTTAGTGAAAATACCTCTAATGGAGCTTTTCTTCCTTTCTGTTTTTTTGTTTGTTTTTTCTGGTATGGCATTCAGTGATGCTTTCTAGTTTTATTATGGAGTCTATATAACCCTCACGACTTATGAGTTTATCATCTCTTTTTTACTCGCACTAATTTAGAATTTGCTTTCGGTCGCCTGCATAGTATGTGACAAAGAGCATAACGCTCGTGTCTAGTTGAAGGAAATTAGTTCTCTTGTTTAGTTGGTAGTAGTTTGTTTTAACTCGTTGGGTCGTTTTACTATGTTATTTTCATTGATTCATTGTTTTTCAAATGAATCATACGCGCATTCCTCATTTTTTGAATGAAAAACAATTTCCTATATTATCGATCAATAATACTTATAATGGTCGTATTTTGTCTCCCTTCGTTTCAAAATATTATAACGATTATTCACTTCTGGGAACAACCAATTTTGAATATTCTTAAAATGGTTTTTGGTATGAAGTTCTTTTTTTTTTCTTTTCATTTTTCGTTTTGCTAGAGAACTCAATCTGAAAAGTTTACTCCTGACCAACCAAAAGTCTGGACATGCATTGCTCCTACCTCAATAGTCCTTGTGAAAGTACAAGTAAATTCTCCGAAATACATACTAACGAACGAATCAAATAATCAAAGTCGGCACGACTTCGACTGTGGTTGCAAAAGAGAGAGTGCGTGAACAACGGAAGGATAATTTCTCTGTACTCAAAATTCTAGAAAGCACCTTCTTGAAAGAACAACTCTCAACTTGACACCACCCATCCTTCTCTTCATTGAAGCCTATAAATAAGCCTAAGACATAAGCTTCAAATTCACAACTCACCTAGTACTTGGCTTAGTTCCTTCAACCCCAAAAAATGGCAACAAAAGTTTTTCATGTTTTCTTATGCATCTTCCTCTTCTCATTAGCCCTTCCTCTCCCTTCTCATGCAAGGCCATCAAAACCCAAGGCTGATGAAAAACCATCATCCTTTGAATCTCTTAAGCATTTGGAAGGATGCCACAAAGGCCAGACAGTAAAAGGCCTCCAACAACTCAAGGCCTATCTTGAGGCATTTGGCTATCTCAACTACTCCCATAACCAAACCCATGCCAACGGTGACGATTTTGACGATTCCATGGAGGTCGCAGTCAAAACGTACCAGCTCAATTACCATCTCGAGACTACCGGAACATTAGACGCCCAAACGTTGTCCGCGATGATGGCCCCTCGTTGCGGGGTCCCTGACATTACCAACGGCACCAACTGGATGCAGGCAGGCCAAAAAAGGACAAAACACGCCCACAACACTGTCCACACTGTCGCTCATTATGTCTTTAACCCCAACGTGAAATGGCCCCCAACAAAGTACCAACTTACTTACGGGTTTCCACCGGGAACCCGCTCCGATGCCATATCCGCCGTGGCCAGAGCATTCAACACATGGGCTTCCCAAACTCAATTTACGTTCTCCCAGAGTCAAGACTTTTCGAGTGCGGATCTTAAAATCGGGTTCTACCGAGGTGACCATGGGGATAGGTCCCCATTTCAACCCAATGGGGCCCTGGCCCATGCTTTTTATCCAACTGATGGGAGGTTTCACTACAACGGGGACTATTCGTTTTCAAACGGCCCAGTCGCAGGTTCGTTTGATCTGGAGACTGTGGCGTTGCATGAAATTGGGCACCTTCTTGGACTTCAGCATAGCCAGGTCCAAGATGCTATCATGTGGCCTTCGATTCCCCCAGCAACAACCAAAGGTTTGAATGCCGATGATATACAAGGAATTCAGGCTTTATACAACCAGTAAACTTGCATGGTGCTCTCTATGTTGGGAAGTAACTAAATTATGAATTAAAGAATAAAGATTGGGGGATTTCTTGCTTATGTTTTTTCCTTTTTCCTATACTAAGTTGTATTGTGAGTTCGAGTGAAGATGTAATACTTAGTTTTTGTCAAAGGGATAAATATTATAGTTTCCTTTTCTTATCGGTCTTCTTTTTCTCTTTGATTGCTTAATGTTCGGATCAGGTTGGGCACAACTTGACTAATTTCAAATTCCTGAATTCTTTATCTAATTCTTATTTTTTGTTTTGGTAAGAAAGTCCTACAGCTTACAAGTCACCGCCTAGACGATTTATCGGCCTGACACATGATCACCTCGTAGACCCCTAGCCAAGGCGGCAGGGTACCGCTTACTGTCTCGACGCCGATTAATTGGCCACCTAGACTGACTTTTAGAACATTCATTGTGGCTCTACTCTGTGATTTCTAGAATGCATTTTATAATCCATTTTCCAAACAACTAAAATGGGGAAGGCATAATCCAAAATGCAAAATGAAGGTCGTCCAAAACACCCTGTAGTATTTGTAATGTTCTATGAATTTGCTCAAAAAGAAAGCAATGCGCTTGAAATAGAGGCACAAAGGCAAGCCTTTACCCTATCAATTCTTATTTATGCGCTCATCCCGGCCTCACAATTATGAACTGTATCCTTTATCTCTTAGAACTCTAAAAAAAATGCTTGTGAATAAAATCAATTTGATTGAATATCGGAGGAACTTATAAGTTCAATTTTGTTACACGTTATGTTAGGACATCCCTAAAAGACTTAACAAGTGAGCTCTTTTCTCTACTTTACCTGGCCCAACCTCAAATCTGCGCATTTTTTGGCTGTCAATATTTCATTCTCTATGGACCGATATGCAGAGTTATATATTGAGGAGATCGTTCGACTCCATGGTACACCGGTTTCCATTGTATCAGATCGTGATCCGAGGTTCACTTCAAACTTTTGGAGGAGTTTGCAGAGAGCTATGGGTACAGAATTGAAGTTTAGTACAGCATTTCATCCACAGACCGATGGACAGTTCGAGAGGGTGATTCAAGTGCTAGAGGATATGCTACAGGCTTGTGTCTTGGATTTCTCGGGCAGTTGGGAGAAACATCTACCATTAGTAGAATTCGCGTATAACAATAGCTATCAGGCCAGTATTGGAGTGGCACCTTATGAAGCTTTGTATGGTAGAAAGTGCCGATCACCGATATGCTGGACAGAGGTAGGAGAAAGGAAAATGGAAGGCCCGGCAATTGTAGATGATACCACGGAAAAGATTCGAATAATTCAGGAAAGGTTGAAAGTGGCACAAAGTCGACAGAAAAGTTATGCTGATGCTAAGAGGAGACCGCTAAATTTTGAAATTGGAGATCGTGTGTTTCTAAAAGCCTCACCAATGAAGGGCGTGATTCGATTTGGAAAGCGAGGTAAACTACAACCGAGGTATTTGGGTCCATTTGAAGTTTTGGAGAAAGTCGGGGAAGTAAGTTATCGGTTAGCCTTACCGCCGGAACTATCTTATGTGCATGATGTCTTCCACGTATCTATGTTAAGACGGTATTTGCCCAATTCTAGTGAAGAGTATCTTGTATCCACGCCTATTGAGCTTCAGAAAGATTTGAGCTACGAAGAAAAACCGGTTAAGATCATTGGTCGAAAGGAGAAAGTTCTTAGAAACAAGGTGATACCCTTAGTGAAAGTATGGTGGACTAATCATCGGGGAGGAGAAGCGACGTGGGAAACGGAGGAAGATATGTTAAAGAAGTATCCGTATCTCTTTCCAATACAAGGTAAGTAGAGTTTGGAGGACCAAACTTTCTAAAGTGGGGGAGGGTGTAATACCCGTGAATTTTAATTGCATTTATAACTTAATTAAGTGTCGAATTTTAGTTAACCTAGTAGATTACTGGATTAATTAGTCTAGTTAAATTGTGTGATTTTTATATATGTCTTTGTATGTGCTTAGTTGGAGTAATATGAGACACATGGAGGTTGGGTATACAATAGAGGTGAGAACATGACCACACTAGATCATTTTCCTTAGGACTCTAATTAGACACCAGGGGAAAATTCTACGTTCTTCTGTTGCTCTCATCAGAACCACCGCTTGAGAGAGAGAGAGAGAGAGAGAGAGAGAGAGAGTTCGGCTAAGAGAATAGGAAGAGGAGAAGGGAAAAATCAAGAGAAATTCTGGGTTTCCTAAGATTGGAGCAAACACTTGGTAATTACATGCTTTCTTCACTTGATTTCATTAATTTTTATGTTCGATTCATGTTTTGTTGTTGGGTTATGATTAGACACCATAGAAACCCTTGATTATGGAGTTTTGAGAGAGTTCTTGGCGAATTTAGGGTGTATTCATTCAATTCTTGCATCTCTTGTAAATCTGCAGATTCTAGGTCTTGTTTCTAACTGATTTTTGGGGATTTTATTGACTGGGTTTCACTACTCATAATTTTCTGCAAATTTTACTGAGAGTTCCTCTATGGGTTTTCTTTGTTGAGTTAAAATTTCGGACCTTGATTCCATGTATAGAACTCTGTAGGAATTTTGGAAGTTGCTGCTGTCAATTCGCGTTTATGCAGACTGCACTGACACACTTTGAAAAAACAGTCATAACTTTTAGCACGGGTATCGAAATCGCGCACCGTTTGATTTTTCCGAAACTAGACTCGTGTATCTTTCTGTCCATATAAGATTTGTACCTTAAATTTGACTGTGCAAAAGCAGGTTTTGAGTTAAAGTTCAGACACATGCAGTTTCTGCAATTCTGTTTTTCTTCTCTCTTTAAATAGGTGTACAAGTCTTGTCCGAACTCCGTTTTTGACTTATGAGCTATCGATTCGAAGCTTATGTAGTGTATTTTGAGTTGGTGTGGATTTTGTATCAAGGAGTTGACAGGTTGCATCATTTTTAGATCCTTAAGTATTAGCTTAGTTTTATCGTTGGACCTCAAAATGTTATAGTGGATACTTAGATCATTTAAGAAGTTTATTTAGAGTTTGTGACTCCTTGAATGGTACCTAATGTGTGTTTACATTACTTGTTTACTCTAGGAAGTTCGAGTGGACACGTGGACCGAGGTGAGTGATTATTACCCAAACTATACGGTTTTTGACGTGTTTTGCTACCGAACTTGGAAGCTGTGTTTTGTTACATGATTTTCTTAATATTATGAACTCCATGGACTTTTAATGAAAGGTGGACTCTTTTATTATCTACTAATGGCATCCCTTACGTCCCAGCTTGCTAGGGGACAGTGCTAAAAGGCTAGCAAGATGTGTTTGTGTATGCTGTAGGATAATGCGATAGACGTCTAGCTTATCCGCACCGGGGACGCCTGGTGTAGCGTTGTGAATTTAATGGGATGTGCATTATAAATTATATTGTGAATTGTGATTCCTTCTGGAACATGTGAAGCTTAATTTGGATTATTTAAAAGGCATGATTTTATATAGTCCATGGGAAGCGTGTGGCTTGCGTAATAATCATTCATACGAGCTTTAGCTTATGTAAATGTTTTTCCCACCTTTCAGGTAGCGAAGAGTAGGGTGCCATAGCCATCTGTGTGGAGCCGTGGCTTGTGGATATGTTGTAGATAGGACGTAGACGGGATGTTGTATATATCTACTCTTTTGGCTTGTAAATATGTGTATTTAGCTGTAAATTTTGTAAATTAAGCACAGCTCTGGGATGTACTTTGAGTTGAGATCCTGTTGTATAGACTTGTTATGGTTTTTGAATGTTAATACAGGCTTGAGTTCCGCTGCATAACTCTGTGAGTCCCTCATTGGTCATTTGCTTATCGATTGTTTAATGCTATGTTGTGGCCTAAGTGATGATTTCACTGGCACTTTGTTATGATTAAGCCTATAGGGACGGGTCAGGGTCGTGACAAAGTTTTTGGTATCAGAGCGAAGTTTTTGGTATCAAAGCAATGAACTAGAAAAGAGTCACATGTTTAGCGATGACCATACACACACGTACTCTCAAAGCTATAGGGTAAATGAAGTTGCGTGGTATATGCTCATTTTAAGTGTTTTGTTATGTGATATCTCATGAGTGAACATGCATATCTTATATTTTTGTGATATTATTTGTATATGTGGACACATTTTTTTCGAATTAGTAAATGGAACAAGGAAGAGATGTGCCGGAAGGAGCACAGCCTCCTCAACCTCCAGTGGACAGAATGGAATGAATGGAACGGATACTTGAGGGTTTGCTGGGTGTAATGAATCAACAGACACATAATCAACCGCCACCACTTCCTGTTATGGGTGTTCCAATAGCTCCTGAACCGCCTAGGGCTGAACTTATAAGTATCAAAGATTTTCAGAAAATGAAGCCTCCAGTGTTTGGCGGGGGAATTGATCCGTCAAGGGCAGACGATTGGGAATTGGGTATGGAGAAGATCTTTGCGGTGATGACTCCAGCTCAATGTCCGGAGACACATAAGGTAGTCCTCGCTACTTACAACTTTGAGGGAGAGGCACATAGATGGTGGTTGCAACAAAGGGAACAAGAGGCTAATATGACTTGGGGACGGTTCTTGGAAGTGTTTCATGAAAAATACTACCCGCAGACGATTAGGGATAGCAGGGCTAATGAGTTCAGCAATTTGCAACAGCCTAATAGTATGTCGACGGCGGAATATGACAAGAAATTCACAGAATTGAGCAGATACGCACCACACCTGGTAGCCACAGATGCTCTTAGGGCGCAGAGGTTTGTGAATGGGTTGAACGATAAATACCGACTACAGGTTAAATTGAGTGGGAAGCATACATATACGGATGTACTGAATGTTGCTTTGATGGTGGAGGAAGAGCAGGCTAAAATGCATGGCAGTGACGGGGGACAACAAACAAAGCGCATCAACTACGTGCCACCAAAAGATCAGAGGGGTGCTAGTTCTTTCAAGAAACGAAATACGAATATGTCAGGGTGGAAGTAGCAGTAGTGGCAGTGGGTCTCAATTGTGTCCAAAGTGTGGGAGGATGCACCGGGGTCAGTGTTATAGGGATATGGGGGCATGCTTCAAGTGTGGCGCAGTGGGCCATATGATGAAGAATTGTCCGACTTGGGCGAAGCAGAGTGTAGCAACACCAGCAGCTACTACAAGTTCAGGGCAAAGTACGGGTACTAAACTGAATGCAGGGAAGAAACAGGCAAGGGCTTTTGCTTTAATCCCAGGGGATCCCGAGAATGTCAACTCAGTGGTTTCAGGTACACTCCAAATCTGTGGACACTCAGCTTATGTTCTTATAGATTCGGGGTCTACACATTCCTTTGTTTCTACTCAGTTTGCTACTAAATTGACTAGACCGCTTGAAGTGCTTGACCATGAATTGTATGTGTCCCAGCCTATGAGTAGCAATATTGCGTGTTCTACTATTTTTAGGGCATGTGATATATTGATTGGAAGTGCACGTTTACTAGTAGATTTAATTCCTTTGAATATGGGTCACTTTGATGCTATATTGGGTATGGACTGGTTGTCTTCTAATTTTGCTACCATAGACTGTATAGCCAAGCGAGTTATGATTCAGATACCAGATGAGGTTGAAGTTACTTTTGAAGGGAGAGCAGTAGTTCCGCCGCCTTATTTGATATCTGCAATGCGTGCCTGTCGGCTATTGAATAAGGGGTGTAAAGGTTTTCTCTGTACGGTTCTTACCACTGAATCGGATACAACAGCTTTGCAAGATATTTCTGTAGTTAATGAATTCCCTGATGTGTTTCCAGAGGATTTGCCTGGTTCATTAATTGACAGGGAGATAGAGTTTGTGATTGATCTTGTTCAGGGACTCAACCGATTTCTAAGACTCCGTATAGAATGGCACCGTTGGAGTTGAAGGAATTGAAAATCCAATTGCAAGAGTTGCTTGACAAGGGGTTCATTAAGCCAAGTATCTCACCGTGGGGAGCACCAGTTTTATTTGTAAAGAAGAAAGATGGAACTATGAGACTTTGCATTGATTATCGGGAACTGAATAAGGTGACGATCAAGAACAGGTATCCTCTTCCAAGAATCGATGACTTGTTTGATCAGTTGCAAGGAGCGCGAGTGTTTTCCAAGATTGATCTTCGATCGGGATATCACCAATTGAAGGTTAAGGCAGAAGATGTTGAGAAAACAGCTTTTAGAACAAGGTATGGGCACTACGAGTTCTTGGTTATGCCTTTCGGAGTTACTAATGCACCTGCAGCATTTATGGACCTAATGAATAGGGTGTTCAAATATTATTTGGATGAGTTCGTGGTTGTTTTCATTGATGATATACTGGTGTATTCTAAGAGCCCGGAGCAACACGCCGAGCATCTTAGATTGGTGTTACAGACTCTACGAGACAAGAAACTATATGCTAAACTAAAGAAGTGTGAATTCTGGTTGACAAGTGTTGCATTTTTGGGGCATGTTATCAGTGGGGATGGCATTACAGTTGATCCACAGAAAATTGAAGCAGTAATGAATTGGCCGAGACCGACCACCGTGACAGAAGTCCGCAGTTTTCTGGGATTGGCTGGGTATTATCGAAAGTTTGTTAAAGATTTCTCCAAAATTGCTGGTCCATTAACAGAGTTGACGCGAAAGGAGACTCCATTTGTATGGACTGAGGAGAGAGAAACGTGTTTCTTAGAATTAAAAGAGAGGTTGGTGACAGCGCCGATTCTAACCTTACCGTCGGGTGCAGAAGGGTTTGTGATATACAGCGATGCATCACTTCGAGGTTTGGGCTGTGTTTTAATGCAACATGGAAAGGTGATTGCTTATGCCTCACGTCAGTTGAAGTTACATGAAAAGAACTATCCCACACATGATTTGGAGTTAGCGGCTGTGATTTTTGCCTTGAAATTGTGGAGACATTACTTGTATGGAGCATCGTGTGAGATTTATACCAACCACAAAAGTCTGAAGTATTTGTTTACTCAAAAGGAACTAAATTTAAGGCAAAGGAGATGGCTCGAACTTATGAAAGATTATGAATTGACGATTCAATATCATCCGGGGAGAGCTAATGTGGTTGCAGATGCTTTGAGTCGAAAATCATCGGGTGAACTGTGCTATTTACTTACTACACAACCAAAGTTAATTAAGGATATGGAAAAACTGGAATTGGAAGTACTTGTTCAAGGTTCAAATGCTATATTGGCTGCTTTTGCAGTTCAACCTGTACTATTTGAGACGGTGAAACAAAAACAGATGGAGGATGAGTTCATGAAGGACATGGCAGATAAATTGAAGGTTGGACCAAAACCAGATTTTGTAATTGAAAATGATGTTTTGAAATTCAGAAACAGGATATGTGTGCCGAATGTGGGAGAGATTAGGAAGCGGATTCTAGAGGAGGCTCACAAGTCTAGATTTGCCGTTCACTACAACACATTATTGGGCTTGCCCTTAACACGTATTCAAAGTAAACCCCTATATTTGGATTGACATTTTCTCTATCAGGATTGTCGTGAAAAGCATGTCCCTTCAAACAAGACTTTAGACATTGTCCGTGTTGTGAACTTTACACTTTGAGAACCCCTCTCTCTAGCCGGCCCTAAACTTCCAGATCTGGGTTTTCCATGGGGGGGGGGGGGGGGGGGGGGGGGCTCCTCCTCCTTCTGCCTCCTCCCCCCCCTCCTTAGCTTCCCTTTCCTCCTTGTTCCTCTCTCTCTCCCCTTTAGTGTGTTCCCGCAGCCATTTTTTAGAGTTCTTCGCGGCTGTTGATCTTTGGACTGGTGTATTCGGCGCACTTGGTTCTGTTTTGGCGTGGTGGAGGAGGCTAGAGGCGGGCTTGCGTGGCGGCTGCAGGTGGAGCAATAAAGAGAGGCCGGAGGAAGGGGTTTTACCGGCGGCTAGCGCCCGGCTTTAGAACCGGCCTGGCTTCCCTAGATCCAGTGGGATTCGGTGGTGGGCAATAATCGACTCATTCAAACTCAGCGCAACTCGGTTGACTCGGCTTAACTCTGTGAGGGGATCCGGGCAACTAAGTCCATTTGGGTTTTGATGTGTTGTTTAGTTTGTTTTTTCTTCTGTATTTTTTGTTTTCTCTATCCCCATTGTGGGATTTATTGCCCCTTACGGGTGCTTTTGTTGATTACATCTGTATAATTTTGCTAATGGGTTGAGCTGGGTGTCCGTTTTCGGGATTCTCTACTATTAAATCGATGACGGACTCTACGCCGACCTTGTGTTGGTCTGCCTTAGCAGTACGTGTCTTTTGGGCCTGTGAGCCGGTGCGCTGTTGCAGTTGCTCGCGTCTAGATTTTGGTAGTTTTGGTTCAGTCCTGTATTTTGAGATGAAATCCTTTGCCTTTATGGCTGTGAAATGAATTGACTTGCCTTGTTCCAAAAAAAAAAAAAAAAAAAAACTTGTAGACACCCCAATTTTAATCCAAGTGTTCCTTCATCAACGTCTTTCATCCGAGACTCGAATGACATAGGTCATGTCACCATCAGGTCGCCTCTTGATCGAGACACCCCTGTCTGTCGCTCGAAAATCTGGCTGAGTATGGAAAATTAACTTTTTTGGGAAGTTTTGATTTGGCCAATAAAAAGTCCCGGTATTTGTTCCTTGGATTTTTCTAATTAAGCACAATGATATAATCGGATGCTATTTTCGAGTACGGGAAGATTATCTTTCGGCCCTTTTCTTCGGAGAAAAACGTGCCATTTTTCGCATTTGTACCAAAAGTGGGGGGATGAGATTTTGATTGGATTGGGATATCAAAATTCTGGAAATGCCATTGTTTCCGAAAGGGGGGTACTTCCTTATTTTAATAAATAAATTAAAGTAAAGAATATTCAAAATTATATTCTTTACTTAAGTTTGGTTTATGAAAATAAGTACCCCTGTGCATCCCCAATGATGAAAGAAATATTCAGCGGTACCTTGAACAGCCATTGTGAACTTCAGAATTTTTGGACAAAAGGCCCTAGCCGTACGGCTCACTATGCTAGCCGTACGGTTCATCCCTCAAAAACCAAGCCGTACGGTTCTCTCATGTAAGCCGCACGGTCAACCATTCTAGCCGTGCGGCTATGTGTCAGAAAATATTCGAAAAACTGACAGTAGAAGAATCTCATCATTTTTGAAGGATTTCCAGCAAATTTTATGCTCTTCTTTACGCCTATAAATGAAGCTCTCGTCTTCCATTTTTTTTCCCAGAGCAATTTCCAGGTTTTTCCGACGACACGCCGGAAAATTTTCAAGTTACTTCCTCCGTCCAAAATCTCATCCAAAACCTCCATAAAAACTTTAAATCAACTCTGTTTTCTTCACTCGAAAGCTTCCAGTAATATCAAACACCTTACCTGAAGTTCATATCCGTAATTTCCGAAGTTCTCGGGCTGTTCAAAGTCTCCAGTAAGGTACAAATCGCGTTTCTTTAAGTCGGGTTCTTAACCTTGACTCTCTGAGGGGAACCGCCCGGGTCGAGGATAGTTCCAGTAACTATTTCTAGGCTTGGGGTGGTCATGTTTTCAATAAAATTTAGCTTCTTAGGTCCGTATCAGGCGATAATTCTCGTTATCGTAAGGTACGACCTTCAAAGGGAAGTACATTTCGTTGTACTATTCATTTTAAGCATAAAATCAAGTTAATGGAAGTTATTTTTACCAAAAAAATCAGATTTTTAAATAAAACAGAACTCCTAACCAGAAACAAAATTTAAAAAAAAAATATTTCAAGATGTTCCGTACGGCTAACCGTATGAACTGTACGGCCTATCCTTGTTAGCCGTGCGGCTAACCTTTTGGGACAAAATCCTTCCCCTGTTTCCCCCTGCTCATGCTCTGTTTTATAAACTCTCTATGTTTCCTTTATTGCCATTTGATTTGATTTAATTTTATTTCCGTTATGGTTTCATTAATTATTATTTTTGCTATTTACTTGTTTATTTGTTAAATTTTGCAATAAAATATTTTCCAAAAATCCCACAAATTTAGTAGAGACCGGGAAATTCCTGGGCGAGCGGGGTGCTTTTCGACAAAACCTTCTCCGTTCGTAACTTGGCTTCCGAATCCAAAGAATCTTTTCAAAGATCAAATCCTTTTCCAAAATGGCACAAGAGTCATCAATATTTTTTCAACAGTTTCTCGGGTACCAAAATCATTTTCTAAAAAATAAATCCCGGGTGGCAACTCACATTTTTCGTATTTTCCAAATTAAAAAGAGCCAAGCCGCGTGGCGCCGTCCACAGAACTTTACAGAAGACTCATTTTCTTCCTCTAGTCTTCTTCAATCGGACTTATTGAACCAAGTTATGGGTACCAACTCATCATGATGTAGAGATTACGTACAGATGGCTTATGGGGTCCACTAAAGGGTCTCGCATAAGTCATCCAAGTCGTTTAAGAATTTTAAACTATTTTTCAAATTATCTCATAAAAATCAGCTCTATTAGATATCGGTAAGTGTTCATCCAATCTCATTTTTCATTTGGAAGTTAAGATTTTGAATTCTGAATGAAAATTGAAAAGTTGGATCAACCCTTTGGAGATTCAAATAAGCTGATATTTTATCAGTCGCTATGCCGATTAACGGTCCGATTGATCCCTTTATCAGTCGCTATGCTCTGAACCTCCACGCCCTATGCAACCTTGTAGCATGTGCTAAATTGGAGATACCCGACTAATAAATCGATTGATCTCATGATTGGTCTTCCTGTTCTAAATGCACCATATTGATCGGCAACAAAATGACTAAAACACTAACTCTCAAAGTACATAATAAAGAGATTCCTTCCACTCTAATCTTATACAGACTCCTACTTAGAAAATTACAACTCGATAAACAAAGGGATACATGTAGATATGTGATTTGTCAAATGGAATTGCCAACCACAAAAGGGACGCAGCTTTTTGGAGCTTACACTCTCCCCCTTTGGTACTTCCATGACAAAACACATTACCAAGGAAAAAGTATCGCTAACTCTAATCTGTATGTTGCAACCACAACTCCAGAAAAATAGGATTAGAGAACATGAGTCCTACTCCCCCTTTTTGTCTTGGAAGGACAAAGGATGTGTAGCTAAACAAACATATCATAAGCAACAAAAGATATAAGCAAAAGTAAAGGAATAGAGAGCATTAGAGAATCCCCAAAGTACGGAGCCAAAAAGAGATCATAAGGGCCAAGGTTGTCATAAATTAGAAACTAAGTAGTAGCAAAGTTGAAATAATTATTAAGCAACGTACCCAACTACCGACGAATAATAAGATTGCAAAATAACATAGAACCAACCATATTGAAAGGAAAATCAGTGACTCTGTTGTTATGCAAAATCTGAAACAAACGAACCTGAAATTAACTAAGCCATATATTGAACTAGAACCAAATTGCAACGTAGAACCAAATTGCCACGTAGAAGTCATAAAGAACTAAATAGAACACCAGAGGGAACACAAAAATGCTGAGGAAATAATACACAAATAAAAATGTTCTACTAAGAGCCCAATCCAAAAGAAAACAAATAACTTTATGCGGTTTACAGAGAAATTATATCCGAATTTTTTTTTCTTGCCCGAAAATAGATGATAGAGAAAATATACTCAAAAGAAACAATAAAAACACTAGTAAGTATTTATCAGAGTATTGAAAAATTGATGGGTGATTTTCCTTAACCTCTGCTCTTAATGGGTCTTTTTGTTTTACAGAAGTATTCTGCGAGTATTGAAAAATTGATGTCTTTGTGATTGAGTTTCGATTTATGAATATGGCATCCATCACTCGTCTTTGGCTTCTTTTGTAATCAATTCATTATTTTCTTTCTTTTGCTGCTTCATTTCTCTTCATTTCTCCCTTCAAAATCCTCTAGAGCTGGATGTGAAGAGAAAATCTTGATTTAATTTTGGGATTCCCTGAAGAAACCTAGGGTTAGCAAAAGAACTTTTTTCCTTGATATTTGTCTCGCCAAAAAAACTTAATATAAGGCTAATAATTTAACTGGGAACATTGAGAAACATTTGACAGAGTCATATTATTAGCTCATTGTATTATCCCTTGATAAAGTTTAACATCAAGTTATGAGAAGCTTAGTTTCACAGCTGCTGTTTTCTGGATATTTTTGCTACTGTTATTGGAGAATATCACTGCTGTTTCTGGTGCATGTTTTTCTACGCTTACTCACTTATGTAAGGGAGATATTGTTTGATTATGCTGCTGGTACTTGTGACTAAATCTGAGGATGGTAAATCTGAAGATTAGATGGTTCAATGCTGCTGGTACTTGTTGCTAAATCTGAAGATGGTTCAATGGGGGTAAAGTTTTACATTAATCTCTGGGAGTTTCAATTGCATCTAGTGAAGAGTTTTCTGATCAATGTTGCTACTGCCTACATGTTTTTCTGTGGAAGGGAAGTGCTGTCATTATGGAACGACAATCCCAAGTGTAGTGCCATCTGTGGTTATGCTTGGATGGGGAATCTTGGGCTTCCATGGTCGACTATTGGATGTTAGATGTGGCATATGATTGTCGAGGTGCTAAGATGTCAACCTAGTTGGGATTTTAGTCTCTTACTGTGATATTGTTTCATTTGTTTCCCTTTAATCTTTGTAATCCATGTAATTGATTAATAAAATCTTTGTTGCCTTCCAAAAAAAATTGTATTATCCCTCGACATTTGTAATTTTTTTCGATAACTTCCTGAATAAAACTTGACGAAATGAATCTTAAATTGTGAAGTCAATGCAATTATTTTTGGCCTAATCTATTTTTGTTTCTTTTTTAATTAATCAACTCTCGTTATTGTAGGACCCACTACTTTAATTTGATTTGATTTGAGAGAAAATAGCCACGTTTATGTAACAGAAATCAAACAACGTTAAATAAAATTGCCGAAATGAAATATTAGAGATAAAACAAATAGATGTAAGAAGAAAGACAAGAAAATTGAGACATTCAAAAAAAATATTCTTTTAAAAAAAAAAACAAAAAGCAGCTGAACTACAGCATAATAGTAACCCTTTCAGGCGATCACGATTAGACCAAAGAGCAACCAAGTACCAAGTGCCCCAACTAGATAACGTTGTGTGCATGCGACAAATAAGAACTAATTCCAGGCGATCATCGAAATTAAGAGTGCGAATGATGTGGAAGACTGTAAAGGTCTAACAGTGAGACCTAAAACTAGCCAAAAAAATACAGATAAAAGAAATGATCTAAAACGAACTCTGAGAAATGAAAACATAGATAAAATCCAATTGACAAACATAGATGAAGAACACGCCAACACAACGACACCCCACAAAATAAAACCGTTTTCCAACAGCCAGAGCCGAAACCTCGACAAAGAGAAAGGCGCTAATGATAGCTATGGATTAAATAAAATCCGATGGACAAACATAGATCAAGAACACGCTAACACAACCAAACCCCACAAAACAAAACCGTTTTTCCAACAACCAGAGCTGAAACCTCTCGACAAGGAGCATGGAAACTAAGATTCAAAGCAAGTACTACAGTCATTAGGCCAGCAGGGGCCTAATTAAAGAATGGAGCACAGATGAGAAGCCGATCGAGGAACAAAGAGCGCTGGCGATGTGCAGGATCAGCTCCACCACAATTTGAAGGGTTCAAGCGAATCCCAAGGGTTCACAAATGCAGTTAAATTTTGTACTTTTACATATAATTTAGATTTTTATAATATTGTCTGTTCCGGATTAATGTACGAAGTTAAAGTAATTCACTTGCATGTACATAATATGGTTAAATTGAATCAAGCCCAACAAAATTTCAACTAGGGATAATACTAATTAACTTAACATAGAGTTTTGTACAAATTTTTTTTTGAATGTTTTGAACATCGTTGAATACAAAATCTTAGAGCCGTTCTATGAGTTCTATTTTTTATTTTCAGTTTCTTCCTTTACCTTGGTTTTTCTAATTCTACAAGTTACCAGCATATTCATGCCCCAGTTAATTTCCTATCTCAATCTTTTTTTTCCCAACGTTTTTTCTCTGAGACTCCTTTACTCTTTATTCGGAGTCTCAGATATCCAGTGGTGATTTTTGAAAATTAAAAAAAAATAAATTTGGGTAACTTATTAGTTAGGGGAATATCCATTAACTTCTTTTTTTAGTTTTTTAATTTATTAACGTCCTCTGTTTTTGGGACAGAAAAAAAAATATGACATCTAAATCTAGATATGTTTCACTCACAAGGCATAAAAGTTCAGGCTGCGCTCGCATAGATAGAACAAACAATGGCGGAGCTATTGTGAAGTTGGCCGAAAGGGAGGCCCAGCCCTACCCAACTTTTTTTTTTAATGTATAGTATGCAAAATTTCGTTCGACACGTATGAAATTTCAACCTCAATTAAACAATTAGAACAATCTTCATTTTGAAAACAAATGATACTGTTAGAAACAACACTAAAAATTAATTCTTTAATTTATCAAAAAAATTTCCACAAAAACTCAAGTGACTGAATTTTTTCTTAAATATTCATCTTATAAAAATTTCTTTCATAGTTTTGCCCCCTCCAGGTTAATTCCAGAGTCCGCCACTTACTTCAAGAAACACATCTCATAGTGTTTGGCCAAGCATTCAACAAAAGGTGACTGACCGTGTAAACAAAAGAAATTGATTGGTCAACAGTCGTGATTGGCCTCTGTTCAAGAAGAAAAAAATGTTAGTTCTTGGTCATTAGTCCTGCCCAAGACAGAACCAAGAGAGGCACAACAGGTTATTGTGCCCATGAAACAAGCACGTCCTGGTTCCTAAAACGTGATTCAAATCGTTCGCTTTGTAGATTTCAACACGAAGAACATGCTAGTAACGATCAAGTTAATCGGACTTGTATGATCCATTGACAAAAGACATCTTTACAGATCGGAAAATTGATACGTTCATTAGTTTATCAATATCGGATCAACGTAAAAAATTACGGGATTTTTATTTGCGTTCAACATATCACATTTTAGGACTAGCACAACACCAATTCCACGAGCACTTTACCTCAAGGCATTAGCTGGCCCAAGGTCGTCCAAAGATCATCAGCAAGGGCCTAATCAGGATATATATTGAGTGGGTTCGAGTACTTAGAGCCATAAAAAATTTGGCCTAGTTTGCAAATGATAACAGCATGAATTTACTTTACTAATAAGGTCCCTAATTAACATATTTTTTTGGTATTTGTAGAGTCAAACGTGTCAAAATTCAATGTGAATCATATGCATTCTAATCATTTTTCAAAATTGTGGACTTGGAAAATCATTGGTCTGAACCATAAGAGTCGTAAGGCTCGTTGAGAAGAGTATCTAGTAAAATATTATCTTGTTCGGACATCGATAGGTATCAAAACACTAAAAATATGAGTTCCTTTTAAGGACTTGTTGGGTTCGTTTGGGAGCCTTTTTTTTTTTTTTTGTGTGTGTGTGCATTTTCAATTTTGGATTTTGAATTTTGAATTGTGGTCATAATGAATTATGAAGCTGTAGAAGTTTTGAGACATGTGCAAAATATATTTTGCAACACTGTTATGTTTAGAAGTATTGTGTGTTAAAATAGATTATGAGTTGTTATTTGACGATGATGCCCTTGATAGTATCCATTACTAAAACACGAGTATGAGTGTTTATTCCTTACAAGAATTACCCATTTCAACCATAAATATTTTTAAAATTATTAAGTTACGTTTTTTCATTGGTCCCTTGACTAAAGTAATACGTTAGCATTTTTTTTTTACTTTGGAAAAAAAACGTAATTCAAATATTTCTTCCACTACATTTAATCATATAACCTAAATGAGATATGAAACGGTATCATAAATATTGAAAACAAAAATAGTTCATAATGGAAACATAAATCATCCCAAAGCGAAAGCAATTATCAATTATACACAATAATGATGGGGGCGATGATGGAATTTGATACAATAGTTTGGGGCATTTCTATCTTTTCATGCGTAGAATGCAAAATCAAGCTCCTGGTAAAATGTGATTATCATATTGTGGCCAAGGTTTTTGGCGATTAATCGATGCCTAGACATTAGGCGGATTTTCTATTTTTTTTTTTTATGTAATTTAAATATCCTCCCGATTGGCGGCGGCGGGTGAGACGTCAGGTAGAGATTAGGTTTTGCACTTTGGTGTCTTGAATTTTTTTTATCGTAAACTGGGTTTTGGATTTAATGGAAATCAAATCTTATCATGGGAAAATTACACCTACACCTATCATACAAATAGTAAAGCCCTTAAATTTTAAAAATCACATCACGTAGCTTATTAATCATCCGCCTAATCCCGCCTACCCAGCCAAGCCGATTAATCCCTCCTAACGGCCGATTAATTAGCCCAAAGCCTAGATCACCGCCCAAACCCCTATGCAAGGGGCCGGTACTGCCTAGCGGATTTATCTGCCAACTAGGCCTTGTTTTAGAAGATTTATTGTGGCTCTATTCTGTAATTTGAGAATGCATCATGACAGAATGCAATTTATAATCCAGCTTCCAAGCAACTAAAATGCGAAAAAGACATATATAACCCAAAATGCAAAATGAAGCTCGAAAGCACCCCATTATGCAGTCTTTGTAATGATCTACAATTTTGCTATTAAAAAAAAGCCAATGCGCTTGAAACAGAGGCACAAAGGCAAGCCTTTTACCGTCTTGACCTTGGGATCAGCTCCTTGTCTCACCCATCTGTACAATCTAAATTCTTATTTATGGGCTTATCCCGACCTCACAATCACACAAAAAAATGCATTTGTATAAAAATCAATTTGATTGAATATTGGAATATACGTTTTGCGATTGAATATCGGAATATACCGAAGCAACTTATATTTGTTACATGTTATGTGAACACGTATCCAAAGTAAACCCACATAATTGGATTTTACATTTTCTCTATCAAAATTGTTGTGAAAAGGCCATTGGCAAATTGCATTCTTTTTATCATTAAGTTACTGTCTCACTTCCAGACTTGGGCTGAGTTTCCCATTCTTAGCACAGTTGCTAAAGTCAATTTTATATAAAAGTATTAAAAACTAAGTTGCTAGAAGCCAATTTTCTCTCACATACTCTTTTTTCTAAAAATAAGTTACGAAAATCACTATGGTTTTAGCTAAGAGGAAAACTTTACAGAAGACCTCTAGTCTTCGTCAATCGTACATATTGAATACAAGTTTAGAAATATGAATTCTCTCTCAAAATGGTCCCACTAAATGGTTCCACACGGTGATTGCAACATCCACCAGATTAATGTATTTGAAGTGAAATAGCCCTTATGCAGAAAACTAAGTTAATTGCAATCCAATTAAGATGTCAATCATAATTTTTGAATATTAAAGAAAATTTCACCCTCCTAATTTGGTGAAAATACCTCTAATGGAGCTTTTCTTCCTTTCTGTTTTTTTGTTTGTTTTTCTGGTATGGCATTCAGTGATGCTTTCTAGTTTACTTATTATATGGAGTCTATACAACCCTCACGACTTATGAGTTTATCATCTCTTTTTTACTCGCACTAATTTAGAATTTGCTTTCGGTCTCCTGCATAGTATGTGACAAAGAGCATAACGCTCATGTCTAGTTGAAGGAAATTAGTTCTCTTGTTTAGTTGTTAGTAGTTTGTTTTAACTCGTTGGATCGTTTTACTACGTTATTTTCATTGATTCATTGTTTTTCAAATGAATCATGCACGCATTCCTCATTTTTTGAACAAAAAACAATTTCCTATTATCGATCAATAATACTTATAATGGTCGTATTTTGTCTCCCTTCGTTTCAAAATATTATAATGATTATTCACTTCTGGGCACAACCAATTTTGAATATTCTTAAAATGGTTTTTGGTACGAAGTTTTTTTTTTTCTTCTCATTTTTTACTCAAATCATCAAAGTCGGCACGACTTCGACTGTGGTTGTCCCCATCTAGAAAGCACCTTCTTGAAAGAACAACTCTCAACTTGACACCACCCATGCTTCTCTTCATTGAAGCCTATAAATAAGCCTAACACATAAGCTTCAAATTCACAACTCACCTAGTACTTGGCTTAGTTCCTTCAACCCCAAAAAATGGCAACAAAAGTTTTTCATGTCTTCTTATGCATCTTCCTCTTCTCATTAGCCCTTCCTCTCCCTTCTCATGCAAGGCCATCAAAACCCAAGGCTGATGAAAAACCATCATCCTTTGAATCTCTTAAGCATTTGGAAGGATGCCACAAAGGCCAGACAGTAAAAGGCCTCCAACAACTCAAGGCCTATCTTGAGGCATTTGGCTATCTCAACTACTCCCATAACCAAACCCATGCCAACGATTTTGACGATTCCATGGAGGCCGCAGTCAAAACGTACCAGCTCAATTACCATCTTGAGACTACCGGAACGTTAGATGCCCAAATGTTGTCCGCGATGATGGCCCCTCGTTGCGGGGTCCCTGACATTACCAACGACACCAACCGGATGCAGGCAGGCCAAAAAAGGACTAAACACGCCCACAGCACTGTCTACACTGTCGCTCATTACGCTTTCTTCAACGGCAACCCTAAATGGCCCCCAACAAAGTACCAACTTACTTATGGGTTTCCACCTGGAACCAGCTCCGATGCCATATCCGTCGTGGCCAGAGCATTCAACACATGGGCTTCCCAAACTCAATTTACGTTCTCCCAAAGTCAAGACTTTGCGAGTGCGGATCTTAAAATCAGGTTCTACTGAGGTGACCATGGGGATGGGTTCCCATTTCAACCCAATGGGGTCCTGGCCCATGCTTTTCCACCAACTGATGGGAGGTTTCACTGCAACGGGGACTATTTGTGAACACCCCGTGGGAATGCCCACGAAATCGGTTTGGTTTGGAAGACGGTTTTGATTGGTTGAATGGAGTCGCCACCCAGGTTTGAGGACCATACCCGAGAAACCAATTGAAAAATGACTCTTTTGCCGTCGATATAGGAAATATTTTACTGGTCTCGCCAAAATGAGATTTCTCATGTCCGGGAGCTAGGTTACGTGAGGGGAAGGAATTTAAAGCACCCCTCTCGCCCGGTGCGACCACCGGTCTCTACTTAATGCACAATGGATTTTAGAAAACATTGTTTGGATGGACTTTAATTACAAATACATGTGAGAGCATGTGAATGCATTTAAAATGTCAATATGATGCATGTGAATACATGTGCTAAGTGTCATGTGTGGGTGATCTATATGCATAAGATGCTTGAACTCCACTGGATCATACTTAACCTGCTCTGAAAAGCCCCAAAAATCAATCGAAAACACCATGCTTGTCACACCTGGAAAGCAAACTGGACACCTGGATCAAGCAATTCCAGGCGCCTGGAAGGGATGCAGGCGCTTGGAAGGAGACACTCCAGACGCCTGGAAAGCTCGTCAGGCACAATTTTCCTCAATCAAGGTCTCAAAGCAAATGTCAAATACAAACTTGGTGACTTACTTTCACATGCTCAGAATGTTGTTTAAATGACTTTATGGACAAAATGAACCTCAAAATATACTTTATGACATGATGTAAGCTCATAAAACCATGATTTTGAATGCTTTGTGAATGCAATGGGATATGTCAAACTGGTCTTGAGCATGTGTTATGCCCTTTTATGCACAAAATGAGCCTTTAATGCATTCATGACTTGATAAACAAAAGGAAAAAGGAAGATAAGATGGATTTTGATCATGAAATGCCTTATGAATCATGTGATAGGTGCAAATGACCATGATACACTCCTTCACTTACTATGATACTTCTGATGGTGTATGAAATCAATGAAGAATGCAATGTAATGTTTGACCAAGATGCAAGACACCTCCCATTGATCATCAACTTTCTTCCAAAATCTCACTAAGATCAAACATTTACACCATGCAACATTGATACCATACATGAGTGGTGAACTAGTGCTTCAAATAATCAAGTAAAGCATAAAGGAAAACTAAAAATATGGCAGAGGGTGGGATCTAGGAGGCCTACATTGAGAGAATCCAGGCGCCTGGATTGGATTCTGATACACAAAACAAATTTATTCCTTGTATGATTCAAACCTCTTCCAAGTCCTCCACTAGTATAGAAGACTAGTAAGAACTTGGTTGAGTCCCCCTCAGGGCTTTTTGAACACTTTTGGTAGAAAATCTACCTTGAGACTTGATTAATGAACTTGGGTTTGATTTTTGGAAGGCTATTGGTGGTTGAATGGACTGGATTTTGGCTCTTGGAAGTGTACTAGACTGATTGTAGATGGAATGGTTGGGATTTGATTATGGATGATGAAGATACATGGATTTGGTGTGGTAAAAGGTGGGTTTTATGCTTGAAAGTAAAGGAATTAGAGAGGGATTCATTAGGATGGAACTTCTGGAAATTTTTGCAGCAGAATAACAGCATAAGAGGGAGGGGAGAACTCATCTTTTTCCAAATGGAGGAGGGGAGAGGCTTAAATAGGCAAAGAAAGGTTCAAAAAGGGTCACTTGGACCCTTAGAGGTGAGGTTTAGGGGGGGCACCATGGGTCATCATCTATCTCCCACTATCTCTAACAGATTTCTGCAGAAAATCCCCAAAGAATCCTCCAAAACGCTCCTCCCCACTCACTTGACCTTGGGGATCAAGTATCTGGAGAGAGTCCAAGCGCCCATATTGATCTAATCCAGGCGCCTGGATTCAATGTGGGCGCCTGGATACATCCAATCCAAGCGCCTGGACTTGGAGACAACACCAAATTCCAAACATCGCGGGGCTATTCTGGGTGCTACCGAACTCCGTTTTGCGCATGGTTTGAAGCGTTGGAAAGCTTGTCAAGTCTTCTTTCTAACCCAAGTGGTTTTAACCCAAGATGATTTGTACATCAAAATATATGACCATTTTACCCTCCGAAGGTCGGAAAAACAAGTTGTTTTGGTAAAACGGGCATATCTCCCTCATTTCAAAATGGATTAGGACATATTATATATCAAAAAAGAGGGTTTTGAATGTACTAGAAGGTGGTGTAGGATTGGGTTTATTTGGAGAGGTTTAGGAGGGGTTTCCAAGTTCACAATCAAGTCTCGTGTGCTCTTATCGGGCATTTTCATCCTTGGGGATGCTTGATAAGTTTCTCGGGTCAAAATCGGGGTGTCTACACTATTCATTTTCAGCCGGCCCGGTCACGAATTCTTATGATCTGCAGATTGTGGCGTTGCAGAAATTGGGCACCTTCTTGGACTTCAGCATAGCCAGGTCAAAGATGCTATCATGTGGCCTACGATTCCTTCAGCAACAACCAAAGGTTTGAATGCCGACGATATACAAGGAATTCAAGCTTTATACAACCAGTAAACTTGCATGGTGCTCTCTGTGGGGGTGCTTCAACGGAATGACCTCTTTGCCTGTTTGGTATTGCACAGAGGGGGGAGGAGCTGGGCTGAACCTCACTGGATCCCTAGGGACTTCGTCGGAGGAGAGGGTTGGAGCTCCCAGGGTACGCCGGAGTAGGACTTGCACAAGGGAGCAACCACGTTAGTACCTAGCCCGGACGGTGGTGGTCCGGGAAGGTACTCCGATGGCTAAGTCAACAACGGAGGGAGAAGTTTAGTGGAGAACTAGAGGGAGAAAGTGCAGCTGAGAGCTAAATGTAGAGAGAGAGAGAGAGAGAGAGAGAGAGAGAGAGAGAGAACGTGAGAGAGAGGTCCCTGTACGAAGGGGGTGAGGGGCATATTTATAGGCGTGGGGGCGCGTGTCCCGCACTCCCCTCGAGGGCCTTACGCGCCCCGTCCTCACCATCACATTGAATGCATGGATTGACGTAGGGGTGAACAAAAAACCGACTGAATCGAACCGAGTTCAAGAACCGAACCGAACCGAACCGATTCATTTTTTCGGTTTTTTTCATTACCCGGTTCGGTTCGGTTCGGTTCTAAGAAGTGAATTTTTTTTAAACCAGTTCGGTTCCCGGTTCTTAGAATTTTTGAGGCGAACCGAACCGGAAATATACACATTCACTAAAAAATGTAAGAGGTGAGGATTGAACCCCCGACCAAACATGTGGATGCCCAACACTTTACCATTAGGTTGTCCAACTACTTGTGCCTATTACGGATAATTTTTATACTTATTACATACTACTAAGTCATTATATATATACACTTAACATTCCCAGTTTCCCACAAGTTTGAGAACAATTCACAGTCGTCTCTCTCTCTCTAGAAACGATGAAACCCAGAAATTCCAGATCCTCTCGTCTCTCTCTCAAGTCTCAACCTCTCCCTCTCCTCTCCTCTCCACCGCCATCATCATTCATTTCCGTTCTAAAAGGTCTCTCTCTCAAGTCTCGACACAAACGAAATCGAACAAGACAAAGATTGAAGATTAAAGTTTTTCTTCACTGCGGTTTTGTGAATCTGGGAAAACAAGATAAAGATCGAGGACTCGATCGAAAAAATTAGTGTTTATCTTCTCTCTCTCACTGAGTTTCCCTGGTCTAGATCTATGTATGTACTCTCACTGAGTTGCATTTATTTTTCGATTGATGCAAGATCTTGTTGCTCTTCATCTGTGTTTGAGAAACAAGTGGGTTATGTACTATGGAATTCGTCCAGATCTTGTTGCTCTTCATGCGTATTACTCATATCTATTCATTTTTTTAGATCTGTTTGTTTTTGCTGTGTATCATGTGGCTGTGTACCCAAAAAATCAGATTGGCTGCGTATTACTCATATCTGTTTGTTTTTGCTACATTGATCCATCGTTCATTTTCTTTTCATTTCCGATCTCTCTCTCTCTCTCTTCCCTGGCCGAACCGAACCGACTTCCGAACTGGGACGAACCGAACCGGAACCGATCCCAAAAAATCAATTTCGGTTCTGTAGTTCCTCCGAACCGGTTTTGCTCGGTTCAGTCAAAAACCCCTCCCAACCGAACCGAACCGAACCGGTTACACCCCTAGATTGACGTATGTCCCTCAAGCGGCGCCTCGGCCGCTCCCCAGAGTCGTCACCAGTCACCAGTATTCCCATCAATCAAGTCCCTCACCCCCTGCAGGCGTAGGTTTGCAGGGTTGGTGGTTCACCATAAATGCAATGCAGGTGGGTGGTTGAGCCCACTTGACGAGTTGCTCAAACTGTCAAGCGTGCCTCGATCGAGCCCCCGACATCTGACGCGACCCCACCCCTGGTATCGAGGTCAATCGACTCGTCCCGGGCGGCGCTTGGGAACTGGCACCCCAAGGGCAGCTATCTGGCACTCCCTGGAGGAAGCCGAGCCAAGGACCAAGGGCTCCCGAGGCCCGGGCCCCTGGCCACCGGGACCCCAGCTATGATATTTACTCTCCCCCCCGGGAGGCTGCCCGGCCAGGACTAGGGGTCCCGAACACTCCTAAGCTGCTTCGACGGAGGTGATCCCCAGGACCCCCGCCCCACTCCTTGGGGGGGGGGGGGGGGGGGGGAGGATGGTGGCCAAGGACCGTGACCCTTTGGGTCTCCCGGCCGCTACAATAGCCCCTTAATATCCTCAATCAGTGTTTTGGCAATTGGGGGAGTTGACCAATCCGAGCGGCCAGGCGGAGCCCCTGCCCCATTGCCAAGGGCGTCACGAACATAGCGCACCGAGCGGCAGAAGGGTAGTCTGAGCGCCATGCTTGGATCGTCACATCGCTCTGATGCTGAAAGGACGCGTGATGACATCGTTTCAGAGGTGCCGATTGGGCTTATCCGGTGTCAGAGATTCCGTGATGTGGCATGGCGTCGTCTGCCACGTGTCGCCTCGGCACTCGTTTGAGGGTCGTCGCATGGGATTCGCGCCAAAACGGTTTAAACGGGGGGACAGGTGTCACGCCTTGATTGGCTTGGCCGAGCCGCCGCGCCGTTTCCTGAGCTGACGCATTGTTTCCCCATTAAATGCGATGGCTGACCCTCCCCTCCCCCACTATAAATACAACTCGGGGAGAGGGAGAAGGCATTGTTACTCTGCCACTTTCGCTCCTCGCCGGAAAAGCTTGCGCCACCGTGGAAGTTCAACCATTTCAAGGCCAGATCTTGCATCTCAGCCACTTTCAACGCCAAAACTCAAGGTAAATCGCTATTTCCTGTCGTTTCCTTGCTTTTTAGTGCCTTTTTTCCTGCATTTTGGGCCATTTTTGGCCCATTTTTAGTGTTTTAGAGTCTGCCCCTGTTCTAGCTAAGTTTTTCGGCACTTCGTACGGCGGCCGTCTTCTGGGCAAGGTTGAGTATTCAACGTGTTCTTCCGAGGACAAGTTGAATACTCAACCTGTTCTTCTGAGGACCGTGACCTTTCTCCCGAATGCACACACCACGCCTTAGGTCCAGCCGAGAGCCATCCGAGTGGGTAGGTCCCCTCGGTTAGCTGAGCGTTTTCCTCATAGGAATCTGCATTTCCACTTAAGCCCCATGCATATAGCTGATGGGTTTCTCCGTGCACTTTTTTAGGTTCTCGGCTGGATGAGCAACGAGCCATTCTTGATTTTTGACAGTGACAAGGACGACGACTTCGGACAAGCACGTGAGTACATCCAAGAGCTCGGAAGCCGCTATCGTAGTCGCCCCCCAAGCACATTCAATATCCTCCCCTACAGACAATCTACCCCGAAGAGTATGACAGAATGGAGAGGGATAGAACAAATCCTGACGCCGGGGCCTCCGCATCCCGAGCCCCCGAGCATCCAAATTCCCCGAGGGCCCCTGAATCGCCCGAGGTGGAGATATTCGAACCCATCGTCGAGCCCGTGGAGATCATCGACCTGGGAAACGGGAAGGAGGAAGCGACCCCGAGTGACACGGCCGAGGCCGTCCCCCCCCCACACTTGCCATTGGCGACGACTGGGAGGAGGTCCCTCTGCCCAAGCTTCGGGATGAGGCGTGTCCCTATGTCAAGGAGTTCGACCTGACTTTCCCGAGCGCTTAGTGGCGTTCCGAGAAAAGTACGAGATTCCTGAAGACGTAGAGATCGAGCTGCACTTCGGGGATCGGATTCAGTATGGCGACGATCACGCCACTGTGCCTCTAATGGCCATCACTGAGGAGGGGCCTCTGATTTCCCTTCCCGAGGATGGTCCGCGAGCTCCTCCACTATTACGACCTCGGCCCTCATCAGGTCATGGTCAACATGTACCGTGTGCTATTCTCGATGCTGAAGCTAGCCGAGAGGCACAACGTTTCGGCCACGGTCTATGACGTCCTCGGCATCTATCTCATGGCCCCCAAAGTTCCGCCGGTACTACATCGCCGTCCAGACCGAGTACGACCATCTGATCGGGGATCTCTACGACTCCGAGGAGCACCAGTATAACTACGTGACGGTGAGGGGGAACTACACATGGGCCCCCGAGGAGCCTCACACCTGGCCTCTCAACCATCGCCGAGGGGATCCTAGTAAGCCAATTTTTTGTACTTCACAACTTAAACTTACACTTGATTCTTGCCGAGGACTGACATATCTTCTCGTTTCTCTTTTGCAGGGTGCAACGTTGTCAACAAGAGGCTGCTTGAACTTTCGGATGACGGCGTGATCCAGGCTCTCTTTGCCCATGGCCAGCAATAGACCCATCTCCTCCTTGACTACGAGCCGAGCTACCATGGCTATCTGCAAAGACACAAGACGCCGAAGGCTAGTAATCAGCAAAGGAGGAGGAAAACGGCCCTCCCGAACGAAGGGCTAGAGCAGCTTTGGGGTAGGGAAAGGCGGCCGAGAGGAGCCATGGCAGCAACCGGGGACAGCCTCTCCAGTCGCCCCCGAGGATGGGAGACGTGCCACCGCCCCCACTCGCCCAGACCACACTGGCCACCACCACTATTGTTCCGCCTACTCAGGGCCCACTGAAGGGTCATGACGGCACAGCGAGGGGCGGCCAAAGACACGAAAGTTGCTTCCCCCCCAGCGAGGCCTGGGCTCCTACCTTTGCGAGCCGCCAAGGGGTCGTGTTGACGCAGGCCGACAGCGTTCGGGGGGACCCTAACATTGCCAATGTCCTGCTGAAGGGGTTGGCCCTCCCCGTGGATATGTTCGCTTTTGATGCCTCCTCCCTAGATGTCAACTTCCTTGACCTCCACAGCCATCTGGTCAAGGTACTCCAGTACTTTCGTTTTCCCGAAGTCCTTTCTTTTTCGAGGTCTTCATGCTTTGTGCTAACATTTTTGTCTCCTTTCCAGGCAAGCCAGGCTTCCATTGCCACCCATAAGAAGGCGGTGGCATTGGCTAGGGCCACCAGGGCTGCCGAGTTTGCCTCAAGGAGGAGCGCAAGTCCTCAGCCCAGCTGAAGAAGGACGTGGAGAGCCTCGGGAAGCGGATGTAGGACTTCTCTCTTGAGAAGCGCAGTGTTGAAGATCGGGTCAAGGTCGCCGAGGACAGGGCTGCTACTGAAGGACGTGGTGCCAAGATGGTCGAGGAGAGGGCCAAGGCTGCCGAAGATAAGCAAAGGGGGCCATCGACAGGGCTAAGGCAACGGAGGACAAACTCGCTGAGCTCAAGGCTATGCAGGACGAGATGCTGGCCACGGCAAATGTCGATGGCTATACGAGTGGGGAACAGGAGGCCGGGGCACAATACCTGAAGGGGTCCGAGGTCATCGAGGTCAAGGCCTTTGAAAAAGGGTACCGCCTCGGTCACAAGGACTGCTTCCTGAGGGCCTATATTCGTGGAGTGGACACCTGCAATGCCCCACCCGACGCCGAGGCCAGAGCCATCCCTCAGCCCCCCGAGCCCGAGGTCCCTGAGATGCCGGTGGACGAGCTCGAAGAGGAGGGTGAACAAGACGCCACTGCCGAGGATGCCCAGAATGATTAGATTTTGATTTTCTTCTTGTTGTTTTTTTTTTTTTTTTTTTCGATTTCAATTTTGTTAAAACTACTGGGACTGGCACCGAACAGTATGGCCTTAGCCGGATCTCCGTTTATGTAATCTTAAAACTGGTACCTCCGGGGTCGGCGCTGTACGATGCACTGCCGCCGAGCCCCTAATTCTTGATGTTTATGGATGTTCCTTGCCTTTCTATGCAATTGTGTTTGATTTTTATAACTCCGATCAATGATGATAGTTTGTACCGAGCGCTGGCGCTAGGCCGAGCTCTTAGTAGATAGCCCCTCTTCGGGAGAAAGTAAGGTACGTTTGCTTTCTGCCAAAGATATGGGAATCTCGGCCTAGGTGGGGAATCGCTTTGATAGCCCCCGATTTCTAACCTATGCCGAGGTGGCCTTTAGCCGAACACTAACGAGCGTTCATCCCCCGAGCCCGTATTGGCTGGGGGGTATGATGATAGCAAGGCCTAGTGGTTCAACCCGAGGCCTTGCACTAGGAATCACCCGAGACCAATCGGTCTGCCCGTGAGGTCCATCGAGCATGGGGGTTCCACCGAACGGGATAGCGTGCCATAGTGCTCCACCGAACGTAGTGAGTATCTTCCACCGAACGTAGAGGGTACCGCAAGTTCCAGTGGACGCCAAGTGATCTTTAACGAACAAAACGGATGACAACACTAGATATTTCAAAAAGACCTGATCATTAAAAACACACCCGTTCGTATCACAAATATTTTACCGAGGCTATTGTGAACATGAAACAAGAGATGAAGGGCTACCCGTTAAACTTCCTCAGCTTGGAGGCGTTCCACGGGTTGCTCACAACCGTGCCATCCGTTTCGGCAAGTTTGTAAGCCCCATAGCCGGCCTTGGCCGTGATCCGGTATGGGCCTTCCCAGTAACTTCTTCTTATTCTTCTTCTAGACCACTTCTCGGAGGACGAGATCATCAACGTTAAAGGGGTGCATCCTGACATTCTTGTTGTACCCCCGAGCCACCTCCTGTTGGTAGGTTGCCTATCGGATATTAGCGTCGTCGCGGAGGTCCTCAATATGGTTGAGCTCAGATGAAATGTGTTCGTCGTTCGTAGCAGGGTGGAAGGCCTCGGTGCGTTTCGTTGGAGCCGTTGCAGCGAGGGGGAGGACCGCCTCCACCCCATAAGCCATCGAGAAGGGCGTTTGGCCAGTACCCCGCCGTGGGGTGGTGCGATAGCCCCAGAGGACTTTGGGGAGTTCCTCGACCCATTTCCCCCGTTTGTTAGTCAACCGTCTTTTGAGTCCCGCCAAGATGGACTAGGCCTCGGCTTGACCGTTCCCTTGAGGGTAGGCCACCGTCGAATTGTAGACGCGGATGCTCTTCCTCTTGCATAGTATTTTTATGGCCTCGGCTACAAACTGGGTACCGTTATCCTAGACAATAGCGTACAGGACGCCAAACCTGGAGATAATGTTCTTCCAGATGAAATGTTCCACCTCGGTCGCAGTAACGTGGATGAGGGGTTCCGCTTCGACCCACTTCGTGAAGTAGTCCGTGGTGGTGATGAGGTGCTTCAATCCGCCGAGAGCAGTAGGGAGTACGCCGGCAATATCAAGCCCCCACTAAGCGAATGGCCATGGGCTGGTGACTGGGTTGATGGAAAAGTGTGGGCTGATGGAGGAAGGGAGAGTGCCTTTTGGCAAGATTCGCAGCTCCTCACATAGTCCTCGGCTGACTTCCGCATTTTAGGCCACCAATAACCCTGGGAAATGGCGCGCTCGGCCAGGGACCGCCCTCCCGAGTGGCAGCCACTGCTGCCCTCGTGAAGCTCATGGAGGACCCATGGAACCTCTTCCTCGTGGAGCACGCGCAAGTCCGGACCGATGTAGGTGCGCCTGTAGAGCTGGGCAGTTGCGGAAAGGAAGTACGAGGCCTCCTGGCACCGAAGTCGGTGGGCTGCCTTTCTGTCTTCGAGGAGTCGCTCGTCCCATAGGTAGGCAACAAGTGGGTCCATCCAGCTAGGACCCGCGAGAGCGACACACATGACGTCTTCCTGCCCGGGCTCAAAGCTGGGGGTGGGAATGTCCCCAAGGATGACTGTCCGGGAGCCCCCGACATCAGGGCAGGCCGAGCCGAGGGTGGCGAGGGCATCAACGTGAGCATTGCGCGCTCGGTCGATATGCCAAAAATCCACCTTTTTGAAGTCTTCTCGCTGCTTCAAGACATGGCTGATATAGTTGAGCATCCGGCTGTCACTGGAGCCGTAATCGTTGTTGAGCTGGTTGATTACCAACATGGAATCACTATAAACCTGCAGCTCCTCTATGCCGAGATTCAAGGCAAGGTGGAGCCCCGCGATGAGAGCCTCGTACTCGGCCTCGTTATTGGTGGCCGGGAAGCCAATGCTCATGGCGCACTCATGGAGGGTGCCCTCGGGGGACAAGAGAACTACACCAGCCCCCGTTCCTCGGCTATTGGAGGCACCGTCGACATGCATGCGCTAGGAGTCACCAGCGTAGATGGCCGCTGTTCGCGGGGGGGGGGGGGGGATCGCTTGAGGACGAAGCCCGGTTGTGCAGGGGTGGGCTCGTCAATCTTGGAATTTGCCTCCTCCCCTGTTTGGACCTCGGGGTGAGCTCGGCAAAGTCGGCCAGAGCCTGCCCCTTGATTGCCGTCTGAGGCTCGTAACGGATTCTGTCCGAGAGGTCCGCCTTCCGAAGTATGGCCCTGAGAGGGTACTCGGTAATGACGACGATCGTGTGACACTGGATGTAGGGGAGGAGTTTGCGCTTTGCCGTGACAAGGGCAAACGCCAACTTCTCTAGTGGCAAGTACCTTGTCTAGGTTGGGAGCATAGTCTTGCTGGAGTAGTAGATGGGCTGCTAATCTGGTCCTTCCGGCCGGACCAATGTCGAGCTCACCGCATGCTCCGACACCGCCAGGTACAGGTGGAGGTCCTCTTCTTCTGCTGGGGTAACCAGAAAGGGGGCCTTAGCCATGTACCCCTTGAGCTCGGCAAGGGCCCTATCGCATTCAGGGTTCCACTGGAACGCTCTCTTGCTTGTCTTGATGGACTCAAAGAACGGGCGGTAGGCATCCGAAGACTTGCTGATAAAGCGGTTGAGGGCTGCCGCCATCCCGGTGAGTCGTTGGACTTCCTTGATGGTCGTTGGGGCTCGGAGCCTTTGGATGGCAGTGATCTGATTAGGATCCGCTTCGATCCCCCGCCGAGTGACGAGGTACCCCAGGAATTTCCCCGAGCCCACCTCAAAGGCGCACTTCTCGGCCTTAAGCCGCAGTTTGTGCGCCCTGAGTATGGCGAACACCCTGCCGAGGTGACTCAAGTGGTCCTCCGCGAGTTTGCTCTATATCACCATATCGTCAATGTATGCCTCCATGATGTCCCCGAGTTCCCTCTGGAACATCTTGGAGACCATCCTCTGGTAGGTGGCACCAGCGTTCTTCAAGCCAAAGGGCATTACCTGGTAGCAGTAAGTTCCCCTCGGCGTGATGAAGGTCGTCTTCTCTACGTCCATGCCGTCCATGGCAATCTAGTGGTACCCTCAGTACGCATCCATGAAGCTCAACCTGGCGTGTCCGGCGGTGGCATCTACCAATTGGTCTATCCGAGGGAGAGGAAAACAATCCTTCGAACAGGCGTCGTTGAGGTTGGTGTAGTCGACGCATACCCGCCATTTGCCGGTCTTCTTCTTCACCACCACGGTGTTGGCCAACCAGGTGGGGTATTGCACCTCCCGGATGGTATCGGCCTCTATGAGCTTCAGGACCTCCTCTACCAAGGCGTCCGAGTGGATGGCTGAGGACCGCCTTGGCCTCCGCATCACCGGTTTCCTAGCCGGATGATAAGCCCCCAATATTGTATATATCGGGGCTTATCTCGCTCATTAATTCCACACACGCACGCGATTTCGCACTTGAAATGGTTAATATGCGCGTAGTGTGTTTTTGTGAAGTTACAGGTTAAACGCGCAGAATAAGCGCATTTTAAGGGCATGGAGAACCGTGCCACGCTTATGTGGGCCACTTGCCCCGTGGCACGCCAACACCGGGCCCCGAGGGCCATGGAACGACGCATTCGAGTGCCTTTGAAGGAATCCGGAGTCACGTGATTCAAGTAGAGTGATCAAAGGAGTGGGAATCAAGAAGGGAGAAAGGTTGGATTGATCTATGGCACATGTGGATCGATCCACTATGCTGAGATACTGCAACAGACCCCTCTGGATCGATCCAGAGGAGTGATGGATCGATCCATGCTATCAAAAATTCTTCCAGTCAAGCCTGGATCGATCCAGGGGTAATGATGGATCGATCCACCTCAATTCAAAGTCTCAATATCCTACTCTGGATCAATCCATGGTTAGGGCTGGATCGATCCACATCACACCAATCAGCAACAGAGGAATCCGGATCGATCCGGATGGAGGCTGGATCGATCCAGCCTTAAGATATTTCTCACCGACAGCATTTGGATCGATCCTAGGTTGATTGTGGATCGATCCAAACAAGACCCGTGCAGCAACTTCTGTGTACTTTTTGTTCCTTCTATTTATGGCAAATTTTTGTAAAATGTGAGAGCTTTATTGACTTTGTTAGAGAGAGGAAAATAAGAGGAATATATATACTCTCTCCTCTCTCCCTCTCTGATTATCACCAGACACTTTAATTTAGTTTTCTTCTGGCTCTTCCTTCTCTCTTCCATGGGAGAACCTCCAAGCTCTCTCTCTCTAGTTTATTTCATGTAAGTGTTTGTCTACCGTTAATTTCACGTATATTAAATATGTTGCTCTTGTTTAGCTCTTCTTATTAATCTAGTTTATTTTCCATTCCATCTAGTCTTTAGTTTACTTGATTTTCTAGCTTAATCCTTTGAAAACTCATGTTTGTAGTGGTTGGTTGGTAAATTCTCTAAGTATAAATTGATAGGCAAACCTAGGATCCTCATTAAAAATCATTTTTTAGAATCTTTTATTATGTTATTTATTTCCTTTATAAAAACAGCCATGTTTTCCGTAGTAATGAACGAGTAGTCGGTTTAGGCTTGGTTATGGGGTGATTAGCACCCCGTGACTTAGGTTATTCACTCTCCTTGCCATAATGCAAACTATGCTTGTTAATCAAAGAGTACGGGTTGATTTTATGAATCAAAATTGCGATTTGTTAATCCCGTTGATCACACGTAGCCAATGGCTTGACCACTTGGCACGTGTGATGCTTCGGGCGATGTCAATCAAAATGTTTGTATAAATGGCACAAGAATCCTACTCTTTGAGAGACACCATTTTCTAGTCAAATGAGTTTAAATACCAAATCTTCCGTTCGGGAAAGTCTAACGATATCCCCGAGCCGGTCATTTTAGAAGAGAGTGAATCGACCTAAGGCATGGGTGTTGAGAACCCCTAAACCTTGCCTTCCTTTAATTAGTTTTCTTAATCTCGAGTCATTCACGAAGTTAAGTGAATTCCACCCACAAATCACCAAAGCCAAGTTTGCCGCTTCAAGGCTAAACCTTCATTCGCGAAACAAATCAACACGCGCTGCGCATTCGGTCTCTGAGGACTCGACCCAGACTTCCGGTTATCATGCTATCGCCGGCCTAAACCCTACGCTTGGGGAATCAATATTGGAATACAATCCAAGGGCGCAAGCACCGGATCAACATTGAGATTATGCGTGATGAAATCCGGGCTTACGCCAGGCATTTAGTAAGTAGTCCACGCAAAAACCTCGACGTTGTCCTTGAGGAAGCCAACCAGGTCGTTGCGCTCGGGATTGGAGAGCTCGGAGCCCACCATGAAGTACCTGCTACCATCCTCGTTTATTGGTACTTTGATGAGGTCCTCCACGGCCTTATCCTCGGCCAGGGAGCCGACGTCGTCGAGGACAGGAGTGGACTCCGGCATTTCGATCCATTGGACCTGCTTTCCTTTCTGTCCTTCACGCGAACAGCGTTCACAAAACACTTCTTGGAGGCCATCTGGTTACCCCAGATGGTCTCCTGCTTCCCCGACGAGTCGATGAAGCGGAGGCACTGATGGAGGGTGGAGGCAATCGCCCTCATGGCGTGGAGCCATCCCCGCCCAAGGATGGCGTTGTAGGGGCTTGAGGAGTCCACTACAGTGAAGTCGACCACCAAACGCATCGACCCCGCCCCGACCGAGAGAGTGATGCTACCAAGGGGGTACACGGGGCGTCCCACGAATCCCATCCGAGGGGTGTCCGTAGGGGTCAGCTCGTTACGCGTCCGTCCAAGGGCTTTAAAAGCCGAATAATAAAGGACGTCCGCGGAGCTCCCCTGATCAATCAGTATTCTTCGGACGTCTATATCGTTGATCTCAACCTCAATCACGAGGGCGTCCTCATGAGGAAGCTGTAATCCTTCCAAATCTAGCTCGGTGAAGGAGATGGTGTAGGGGTCCTCTGGCTCCTGATACTTCCGCTTCGGGGGTTGCCCGACCTAGAGTACCTGCATTCCTTGTTCTATTTTTGCCAACTCGTGGTGCATTTCCTCGGCTTTGTCTTTACTCATCGGGTCGTGGATCGTTACAACAACCCCACCCCTCCCTCTCTGCCCCCTGCGGGGGCTGCTGCCCCTAGGGGGGAGAGGGGAAGTGGGGGAGGTCCCCGAGCGGGGAGAGGAGTTCCCGTGCGGTCGATCCATTCTTCTAATCGCCCCTCGGTCACCAACCGCTCCAGATGGGCTTTGACCGGTCGGCAACCGGTTGTGTAGTGCCCCACCTCGTTATGGTAGGTGCACTTGCCCCTCTGGGTTGGGTCTGATCCCATCTTGTCCTCGGGCCAGAGAAACCACCTCGTCCGGCCGATCTCTGTAAGCAACCTGTAGATCGGCAGGGTAAAGGCAGTGGTTTCAGCCACGTAGTCGTTGCCGTTCCTGGGGGGGGTCTTTCCCATCCTCCCCCATTATTATTGCCTCTACTATTGTTGTCTCGGTAGCCCCTACTACCGCTCCCACCACCCTGTTCGTTCCTTCCTCCTTTTTTGACGTTATTGACCTATTTTTTCCCCCTCCTTCGGGGAGCTCTTGCTGCTACCCCCCTTGGAAGCTTTACTCACGAGGAATTCCTCCAGCTCTCGGTACCTGTCCACGGTACGCATGAGCTTCGGGGGGTGCACCATGAGGTCCTTGAAGAGGTCCGAGGAGTCCTCCATGCCATTTTTGAACGAGGTGGCCGCCACCTTCTGGTCGCAATTTTCAACCAGATTGTACACCTCCCAATAGCAGGCGATGTACTCTTTGAGGTTCTCGTCTGACCCCCTTTTCATGTTTACCATCGCGTCGAGCGTCTTCGGCTGTGTGTTGCTCGTCACGAACTGAGACGTGAACTCGCGCTCGAGCTCATCAAAGTCAAAGACTGACCCCAGAGCCAGCTGGTCGTACCACAGGAGGGCAGTGGTCCCCAGGCATTACCTCGGCTATCGACCTCAATGATTGGGCCGAGGCGGTTGAATACCGGAGCTCTCACTCCCTCCCTTCTCGCGCTCGATGGGGGCCTCATGGTCCTCGTTTGACCCCTAGACTTTGAAGTTGTAGGCTGGTTTCTGGCTTGCTTCATAGCCAGTACCTCCTTTCTTAACAAGGCCAATTCGGCCTCGACGGTATGGGGTGGAGGCGGAGGTAATGCCTCCCTCTGAGCGGGAGTAGTGAGGTTGTCTAGGAGACAACATCGCCATTCATGCTGAACAGGACGCTTGTCGTTCGGGCGTTACTGGGGCCGGCGGCGTTGGACGCCGCCGTAACGGTCCCATCCCTATTGAGGATGGGGGAGAGGGTGAGCCCCAAGTCATTCCTAACTTTGTGGTATCTGCTGCGGTCAGCGCTGTTGATGTATTCTCCGACAGCGTCGAACGCTTCCATACCAAGGGAGAGGTTCGCCATCTTTTTAGTAGCTCTGGAAGAGGCATGGAGGAGGTCTGAGCAAGTATGAAGGACCACCACTAATAGAGAAGTGAGGCTGGGAGAGATAACTCAGTCCCCAACAGAGTCGCCAATTGTGGGGGCGCTTCACCGGAATGACCTCTTTGCCTATTTGGTATTGCACAGAGGGGGGAGGAGATGGGCTAAACCTCACCTGGATCCCTAGGGACTTCGTCGGAGGAGAGGGCTGGAGCTCTTAGGGTACGCCGGAGTAGGACCTGCACAAGGGAGCAACCACGTTAGTACCTAGCCCGAACGGTGGTGGTCCGGGAAGGTGCTCCGATGGCTAAGTCAGCAACGGAGGGAGAAGTTTAGTGGAGAACTAGAGGGAGAAAGTGCAGTTGAGAGCTAAATGTAGAGAGAGAGAGAGAACGTGAGAGAGAGGTCCCTGTATGAATGGGGTGAGGGGCATATTTATAGGCGTGGGGGCGCGTGTCCCGCACGCCCCTCGGGGGCCTCACGAGCCCCGTCCTCACCATCGCATTGAATGCATGGATTGACGTATGTCCCTCAAGCGGCGCCTCGGCCGCTCCCCAGAGTCGTCACCTGTCACCAGTATTCCCATCAATCAAGTCCCCCACCCCCCATGCAGGCGTAGGTTTGCAGGGTTGGTGGCTCACCATAAATGCAATGCAGGTGGGTGGTTGAGCCCACTTGACGAGTTGCTCAGACGGTCAGGCGTGCCTCGATCGAGCCCCCGACTCATCCCGGGGGGCGCTCGGGAACCGGCCCCCCAAGGGCAGCTATTTGGCACTCCCTGAAGCAGGCCGAGCCGAGGACCAAGGGCTCCCGAGGCCCGGGACCCTGGCCACCGTGGCCCGGGACCCTGGCTATGATATTTACTATCCCTCCCGGGAGGCTGCCAGATCAGGACTAGGGGTCCCGAACCCTCCTGAGCTGCTTTGGCGGAAGTGATCCACAGGACCCCCGCCGCTACACTCTCTATGTTGGGAAGTAACTAAATTATGAATTAAAGAATAAAGATTGGGGGATTTCTTGTTTGTGTTTTTTTTCCTTTTTCCTATACTAAGTTGTATTGTGAGTTCGATTGAAGATGTAATACTTAGTTTTTGTCAAAGTGATGAATATTATAGATTCCTTTTCTTATTGGTCTTCTTCTTCTCTTTGATTGCTTAATGTCCGGATCAGGTTGGGCACAGCTCGACTAATTTCAAATTCCTAAATTCTTTATCTAATTCTTATTTTCTATTTTGGTAAGGAAGTCCTACAACTTACAAGTCACCGCCTAGACAATTTATCGGCGTGACACATGATCACCGCCTAGACCCCTAGGCAAGGCGGTGGGGCACCGCATATAGAAGACTCATTTTCTTCCTCTAGTCTTCTTCAATCATACATTGTGGACAGTCGGCCTCCACGCCGGTTGTCGTTTTGTTTGAAAATAGAGTCGCCACCCGGGTTTTTGGAAAATGGTTTAGGACCCGAGAAACCGTTTTGGAAAATGATTTAGAAAACGATTTGGAAACCAGAGATTCGTTTTGGATTCGGGAGCCAGGTTACGAATGGGGAAGGGTTTTAATGCACCCCGCTCGCCCGATTAAAAATCGGTCTTTACTAAATATTTGTGGGATTTTTCGAAGATATTTTAATGCCGAATTTTATTCAAATAAACAGTTTATCAAACAAAACAGATGATAATAATGAAAATAAGCAATATGCAAATCAAATAATCCAGATAACACACCAAGGGTTCAAACTGTTTTGTAAAGGAAATGTTTCAAAATTTCAAATTTTGCAAAAGTGTGCCGTGCGGCACACTAGGTGTACCGTGCGGTACAGAAAGTGTGTCGTGCGGCACTGTTCATCAGTCCAACAGTCAAATTTTCAAAAGAGTGTCGTATAGCACTCCAACTGTGCCGTGCGGCACATGGGGAGTGCCGTGCGGCACTATTTCCTTCACAAACAGTTCAAACTTTGGTTTTTCGACATGATTGAATTGAAGCACATACAAGGCATGAAATATGGTTAAAAATAGATTATTTGGAATTAGAAAATGGCATGTTTAAGTAGAGAATGTTCCTCCTCAATAGATTACTCCGTACAAGGCGATGTATTCACCGTACGGCGCAATCGGGAGGTATCAAATCAAACTAATTTTGATGTAACATGGGCATACCAAATGCGGAAGTGATATAGAAGACCACCCCCACACTTGGTACCCCTCCCCTCAAGGTACCAAAGCTATGAACTTTGGCGAAACGGAATCGTACCTTCGGTTGAAAACTCTCGGAATGAAACGCCTCTTGGACCTTTGATTGCGGCTTGGGCCTCCTTTGGACTCTAACTTCACTCTGTATGGCAGTGAGGATGCTCGATTGCTGGAACCAAGAGAATTCGAAATGGTGAGCACACGGTTTTGGGCCGAGAACAGGGTATTTAGTTTTCTGATTGGATTTTGTTTTGTGGAGCTTTGAGGGCTGTTTTCTTGGTTGAAGGATGATAACAGTAGGTAGTTTATGATGTGGGTAGAGTTGTGGACAGAATTTAGGAGAGGTTAACCATGATTTTTTCAATGCTCTGTTCTTCTCAAACCGATCGGATATATATAGCAGTGAAACCGACTTGGTCACCACGCAAACTTGGTACCCACTCAATGCCATCATAGCTACTACATAGCCTTTCTCTTGTGCAAGAAATCATCATGAAGCTTCAGGAACGAATGTCAAACATTTAAGCTGCTGGAACCTCTGCAAAAAGTCGACTGATGTATGACAGTGCCGTACGGCACACAAACTGTACCGTACGGTACACCAACTGTGCCGTACGGCACACTTCCACCGCCAAAGTTCAAAAAGCTGCTGTACGTGACTTGGGTTGTGCCGTGCGTGAGAGATGAGTACCGTATGGTACTGTTGACTGAGTTGACTTGAAGAGTTTCAATCCGAGAGGCCTTCCGGGTATTTCTTTTCATCATTGGGGATTAAAATGTGTACGAGAGTCTCATTTTGGGGTGTCTACATACATATTGACCCCAAGTTATGGGTACTAACTCATGATGTAGAGATTACTTACAGATGGCTTATGGGGTCCACTAAAGGGTCTCGCATAGGTCATCCAAGTCGTTTAATCATTTTAAACTATTTTTCAAATTATCTCATAAAAATCAGCTCCATTAGATATCGGTAAGTGTTCATCCAATCTCATTTTTAATTCAGAAGTTAAGATTTTGAATTCTGAATGAAAATTGAAAAGTTGGATCAACCATTCAGAGATATTCAAATAAGCTAATATTTTATGAGGATATTCAAAAAAATATTTTAAAATTAGTGAACAGTTCGGATTACTTGTGTTGGACCCTTTAGTAACCTTGACAAACATCTGTGCATAATTTGTACTATGGGTCAGTACCCATAGTGTTCTTCATCTATCAAATACTATGATAATTTTTTTGATATCTGTAAGATGTGTTTGAGCCAATTTCATCATCCACTTAGGTATTGCTATGAGGCGAATTAAAGATAGATTTGACCCCATCTCCGTTCTATTCCCCGAAACGGAAATCATCTCCACCTTCCATTGATGTAGGACAAGATATACACCCCTATTATTTATGGAATCATTATTTAGGTAATAATTTTGATTTACGATTAGCATTAGGAGATTTTATTTGTGATGCCTGTTTTGCACGTTTTTAATTTAGTTTTGGTAAGATTTGATTTTATTTCCCTTTTCTTATAGTCTAGGTTTCCAAGTAGTAATACTTTGCTTGGTCGCCACTCTAAGTAATTTCATTTTAATTAGGACTTCTACTAGTATAAATAAGGATGTAACCTATGGGCATATTTAGCTTTTATTCAATTATCAATAAAATTTATAGAGTTTTTCTCTTTTTCTTGTGGATTCAAGAACATCTCGTGGATTCGAGAACATATCTTGTTTGGACTAGTACGGTAACTAGTCTCTCGTGAATTCCGCTGCGTCAAGTGGTATCAGAACGGGTTTTTCCTGACTCGATGACACCAAACAAAGTTGAAGACACACTCCGTGACGTTGCTCAAGGGCTTGCTGATCTAATGGTGGTGGTAGAAGAACAACAAACGCAGTTTTGCAATTTCCAAATAGAAATTCATGAAGCTTTGCAACAGATGACTCTACGCATCGACCAAGGAGCAGTAAGGGTTGAAGAAGATCGCGCGGTGGGAGTTGACCAACGCCGTCCTCTTAACCAGGTTCGGGAACGCGCGGTGGGAATTGTTCAACGCCAGCCTAGTAACCAGATTGTAGTTGGGATGAGGATGTAACCTATGGACATATTTAGCTTTTATTCAATTATCAATAAAATTTATAGAGTTTTTCTCTTTTTCTTGTGGATTCAAGAACATCTCATGGATTCGAGAACCTATCTTGTTTGGACTAGTACGCTAACTAGTCTCTCGCGAATTCCGCTGCGTCATCCATCCTCGGCTCCTCGCCTGAACGTAGATCGGCCTGTCCCAAAAGTTTTCAAAACAAAAAATTTAAAATTAAAATTATCTCAAAAAATTTCAACCAAATAATGACAAAATCTATAAGTTTTTTTTATCACAAGAAGTTTTGAACTCTAACAAACTTTCAAACCAAACAAACGAAATTCAACTTTTCAAAAAATTCCACAAACATACCTTATACGGAGTAAAATATAAGTAGATAATTATTGAAGGTTATATAGCTAAAATGAAGATAATAATACTTGGGGCGGAAATTGGATCGGAAGTACATGGAAGTATGTAGCCTCCTTCGATCCAATCCCCAGAAAGTTTGGTAAATGTTACCTCATCCGATTCCCTATAAAAACCATGAAACTCCAATCCAAACGATGTAGGTAACAGACCTGAGCGGATCGGACAGAACGATTTTAACGGGAAATTACAAGCCAGCCCTATTTTTTTGGTGGGATCGACTTCCATCCAAACCCTCTTTTGTAATGTTATTCCTTCCAAACCCTTTTTAAAGATGCTTTGACTCAAATGTACAATTCACACCCGAAGAATTCACACGCCCTAACAATTCACACCCCCAACAATTCACACCCCTTTGCAGAATTCACACACATAAGTGTAGAATTCACACCCCATCTGTATAATTCACATCCTCCAAATTACAAAAAAAAATAAAAAATTATCCGCCCCAAATTACACAATTCACACATCGAAATAGAGAAATCACATCCCATCTGCACAATTCACATCCCCAAATTACACAATTCACATGAATCACGCCTCTAAATCCATAATTCATGCCCATGTACACAATTCTCGACCCCAAATTACAAGAAAAAGAAAAAAGAAAAAGAAACTTGATCATCCATTAATTATGCCCACAATTTTATTTTTTCATTTTTGCAATTAAACTTCTTGACGGTAAAAACTTGATCAGATGGTGTTGCCATCAATATCCGATTATTATTATTATTATTATTATTATTATTATTATTATTATTATTATTTGGCAATTTACTCGTGCACGTCGTGTCGTCGTAACATCGTTCAACATTCCAATTCCTCAAATCTCGACCTCATTTCAACTACACAAGCTTAAAGGGGCAGACAACTTGCTAGCCTTGCCGGTTTTTTGGAAGGATGAACTCAATCTATGTTGCAACTACAGAAGTGGCAATTGGATTGGGTAGGACAAATTTTCCATTCAATTTTTTTTCCTTACAAATTTAAGTAAACGCACCACTTAATTTTTCAGGCAGTGCTTCAAGATCAACGGCCAAGCCAATGAAATCTATTTCTAGGAGGAAAAAAAAGTCTCAATTAATCTTAAATTTTCTCCGCAAAACCATACGATTATTGAGTGTGTGTGTGTGTGTGTGTGTGTGTGTGTGAGAGAGAGAGAGAGAGAGAGAGAGAGTCACATGCATGTGATTACGCACCTTGGCAGTGTTTAATCGGCTTAAAGAGGAGGCGGCGGCGGGCGGCATTGGGTGTGTAAAGGTTTGAGTATGGAGAAGGGCAGAAGGGGAAGTTGTAGCGGCAACAACTGTTGTGAAGTAGTAAGAGCATCCTCAACAAGGCTCAGTAAATATTGAGCCAAAAAAATTAGTGAACAGTGTTTTACCTACTCACGTCTTTTTCAATACTCCAACAATACTACCTATATTACCTATCTATTATTAAAATACTATTTTTTCCTATTTTAAATACTCCGTATTACTAAAGAAAGGAGAGAGAAGGGGAGAGAAGAGAGAAAAAATAGTAAACCATTCCAAAGGGAGTGAATAGTGACTCCTTATATGGGGAGGGATTTAGGGAGTTACTGTAGCATTTGGTATTTTGTTCACCTATTTAGGGAGCCTCTTGGAGCTTATTTTTGGGGTTTGGCTGAGTAAAATAGAGATATGGAAGGGTTTAGATAGTCTGTTGGACTTGGCCTAAAGGAGCATTGCCAGGAGAAGCATCACTAGTATTTTGGGGGTATTTGCGGTAAACGGGGTTGTACGGGTGAGATCTAACATTGGGTGGGGCTGGAAGTAGATGAGAACAAAAGGGGACCGGCTTGTCAGAAGCCCTTTTAATTGCCATCCCTATGTCCACTAGAGGAGGGCCCATTCAAAATCGATGCAAAGTTTCGTATGGATTGGCCTTAGGGCTGCTCGCGAGCAGCTTGTGGCTTGGCTTGGCTCGGCTCGAGGTACTAAATGAGTTTAGTGAAGCTCGGCTCGGCTTTCAAAAGTTTGGTTTGTTTATATTGGCTCAGCTCATTTAAGGAGGCTCGTTAAGTAAATTAATTACCTTGACTCCGTTTGTTAAGGGCTCGGCTCATTTATCAACGAGTCGAGCTCAAGCTCGATTTTTGGCTTGTTAACTAAACAAGCCCAAGCTCAACCTCTACAAAGTTTTGCTCGGCTAGTTTACACCCCTAATTGGCCCCATAAAAGCTTATAGCACTTGAGAATTTCGAAAGTGAGACGTTAAAATGGAGCAAATTAACCTTTATGTTCTAACGCTTGACCATCAGCCAACCTGTTAGTGTTCCTCTATTAAAATTGATTAATTACAATGTTTTAATTTCTTCACCCTCTTTTTGTTCACCCTCTTTGTTACCCTCCCTCCTATTGCTTGGATAGTGTGAATCCCACCACAGGTATTGACATCCTTATTAAAAAGTGTATTACAGTGCTGTGTCCTGCACCATTCCAATCAAATAAATGGAGGATAATGTTCACCTTCTTTCAAAAAGGGTGAACAAAATCGCACTCCATCGACAAGGGCTGAAAACAATCAAGATCAAAATCAATCTCATTGTAGCCATGCACATTTGAAATTCCACTTTACTGCCATCTACAAATCACGCTATCATGCAGTCATTCAGTTTTGTTTGTTTTTGCACATATTGAAAATTCAGTCTCCATGGCCACCAAAGTTTAAAACAAAGCAACGTTACAGAGACACAAATGTCCAAACACAAATTTATAGAGCCACATGAAGGAGGGCGGGGTCAGTTACACCCTTCAAAGAAAGAAATTATAACATACTCTACTGTAATTCGCTTAGTATTTACTGGTCTTCGAACAACTTAGTTTATACAAATGGAGCCGGCTTCTCTCGAGAAGGGACAACACCCTTTGTAGTCCGGCCATTTCCAACCCGATTTCAGGTCACTATTAATCCGACTTGTTCATGTAAAAAATAGGTTGAAGTGCCAGCAACAAGGTTTTTTTTTTTTGGGGGGGGCGGGGCAGCAATAAGGAATTGCCTCACAATGTTGGAAGGAAGAAGGAGATAAAAGCTTAGCAAAAGCCACGACTTCGGGTCCTTCTATTTTCTAAAATCTTGGGGGTCCTCGAAACCTTATTTACAGGGACATGGAGCTGTGTGGAGATCATCGAAGGGAGCCACAACCCCTAACTTTTGTGTAAACGACTTTTTTATTCCTAGTAATCCATCTAAAAATGCAAAGGATAAATCAACTTTTGTCTGAACATGTATTTGCTCCTACCTCATTAGCCCCTATGAAAGTACAAATAAATTCTCCGAAATACATTAACGAAGGAATCAAATTATCGAAGTGAGCACGACTAAGACTGTGGTGGTCCTCATACAGAAAGCACCTTCTTTAAAGAACAACTCTCAACTTGACACCACCCATACTTCTCTTCATTGGAGCCTATAAATAAGCCTAAGACATAAGCTTCAAATTCATAACCCACCAAGTACTTGGCTTGCTACTAGCTTAATTCCTTCAACCCCAAAAAATGGCAACAAAAGTTTTTCAGGTTTTCTTATGCATCTTCCTCTTCTCATTAGCCCTTCCTCTCCCTTCTCATGCAAGGCCATCAAAACCCAAGGCTGATGAAAAACTATCATCCTTCGAATCTATTAAGCATTTGGAAGGATGCCACAAAGGCCAGACAATAAAAGGCCTCCAACAACTCAAGGCCTATCTTAAGGCATATGGCTATCTCAACTACTCCCATAACCAAACCCATGCCAACGACGACGATTTCGATGATTCCATGGAGGCTGCCGTCAAAATGTACCAGCTCAATTACCATCTCGAGACTACCGGAATGTTAGACGCTCAAACGTTGTCCGCAATGATGGCCCCTCGTTGCGGGGTCCCTGACATTACCAACGGCACCAACTGGATGCAAGCAGGCCAAAAAAGTACTAAACACACCCACAACACTCTAAACACTGTCGCTCATTACGCCTTTAACCCCAACGTGCAATGGCCCCCAACAAAGTACCAACTTACTTACGGGTTTCCACCGGGAACCCACTCCGATGCCATATCCGCCGTGGCCAGAGCATTCAACACATGGGCTTCCCAAACTCAATTTACGTTCTCCCAGAGTCAAGACTTTGCGAGTGCGGATCTTAAAATCGGGTTCTACAAAGGTGACCATGGGGATGGGTCCCCATTTCAACCCAATGGAGCCCTGGCCCATGCTTTTTATCCAACTGATGGGAGGTTTCACTACAACGGGGACTATTCATTTTCAAACGGCCCAGTTGCAGATTCGTTTGATCTAGAGACTGTAGCGTTGCATGAAATTGGGCACCTTCTTGGACTTCAGCATAGCATGGTCCAAGATGCTATCATGTGGCCTTCGATTCCTCCAGCAACAACAAAAGGTTTGAATGCCGACGATATACAAGGAATTCAGGCTTTATACAACCAGTAAACTTGCATGGTGCTCTCTATGTTGGGAAGTAACTAAATTATGAATTAAAGAATAAAGATTGGGGGAAATTTCTTGCATGGTGCTCTCTATGTTGCCATATGTAGGGAAGTAACTAAATTATGAACGAAGGAATAAAAGATTGGGGGAAATTTCTTGTTTGTGTTTTTCCCTTTTTTCTATACTAAGTTCTATTGTGAGTTCAAGTAAAGATGTAATACTTAGTTTTTGTCAAAGTGATGAATATTATAGATTCCTTTTCTTATCGGTCTTCTTCTTCTCTTTGATCGCTGAGTGCATGTCCGGATCAGGTTGGGCACATCTCGATTAATTTCAGATTCCCAAATTCTTTATATTTCTTATTTTCTGTTTTGGTAAGGAAGTTATGCAACTTACAAGTCCGTTGGAGGCTAATATATTGCAGCATGGTCTCACAAACTCCGAGAGCAATATTAATTTCACCTAATTGGAGTATATTGAAGTTAATATAGCAATTTCTCTCCAATTTATGGATTCAACTATAGTGTGGCCGAATGGAAGATTCAAATTGCTATCCAAAACTGAGTAAGCCCAACAAAAATGGTCTGAAACAGTAATCTGTCTCCTTTGGATTATTTTATCCTTATTAAAAAATATTTTTTAACATAATTTTATACTGCTTAGATTCCTCTCATCAGACGAAACAATTATCCACTAAAAACATAAACTAACTAGTGCAATTTTTTTTAATTAAAAAAATAGTAATCGAAATGGCATATTAAGCCAAACCTAACCTCTTGCGTTGTGGGGCCCACTTCGGGGTCCCACATAAATGATCCGAGTTATTCATTAGTTTTAAAATATATACTAGACTGATTTTGTAAAAATCAGTTCAAATGGATAACTTTAAGTGCTTGATCTAATCTTTCAACACTTAAAATTATCCGATTGAGCTAAAATTTTTTCGGAGCCACTCAAAAACATATTTAAAATTTGTGAGCGGTTTAAATCATTTTTGTGGGATCCCGAAGCTGGCCCCACAACGTAATCTATGCGCGCAAATTTATGCGGATAGTAAAGCACTGAAAACATAGTAGGATTTAAATATGGCCATGACTGCTGCACTACAACTGCCGAGCTCACATCATTCTCTTTCAGAGTTGCTTTTTGGTTTAAATCACGTAAGATCACTAGTCATCGTGGATCCGGGGTCCTGTAGTGAGTGAGCTTACTACATGCGTGTAGTGAGCTCTCTCGGCTGTCCGATCCGAAATCAACGGTTCGGATCGTCTTACATTTTAAAAAACACTTTTACATTTACTTTAACTCCAATTTATCCGAACCGTTGATCTCGGATCGGACGGCCGAGAGTGCTCACTACACGCATGTAGTGAGCTCACTTACAGGGCCCCTAATTCGTTCTTTTCTTTTTCATTGTTTTATCATATTCAATTACTCCCTCCATTACTAAATAAGAGTTCCACTTTCTCTCTCTTGCCATTTTTCAAATCAAAAGATGAAGTACTTCCGTGTATAACGAGTACTTTAATTCGGTGCGAAAAAATTCGAAAAATGATACACGAAAGTACTTCATCTTTTAATTTAAAAAATGACACGATTTTTTGTATGTTTAGTTCCAAGGATTTAGTACTACTGACTATGTAACATCACGTTCGTGTGTGTTTTGGAACACACACTATGATAGAGTTAAAATATTATTCTAATAAGCAAAACTCCTCTCAATATTCCATCCCTCCATGAAGGCATTCTACAATGGGCTCTCAATATCTCATACTGATATTTTGTAGACTTCTAGTTCCTTTTCGTGTTTTATAAGGTGGACGGTTTGACTCATAGTTTTGGACCCGAAAAATGAAAGAAAATTGAGAGTGTAGAGGAGCTCATCTCAACGAGGAATAGACAAACAATCTTGTTCGATGGGGCTAGATTCCTCAGTTGTTTACAAGAAAAAATTGAAACACTAGGATCCTTCATCTTTTTTGGCTGGGGTTCTCGGATTCGCATTGTGACATTTTTGCAACATGGACAGCAACTGTGAAATCCAAATATTTACATGAAGGCATAGTGCTTGTGGTGTAACTGTATCCTTGTATTGAGTATTTTTTTTTCCCTCACTCCATCAAAGAGCATATAGCGACCCGAACGATTACGACAACCTGGACAAGGCATAGCTTAGTTTTTGTCCATCGCTCGCCGGCACGGCAGCTATCAGATCACGGAAATACTGAGAGCAGGTGAAATGGAAAGGAATACAGATACTTGTAGTATTCAAATTCTTTTTAAGCAGGTGGTGCCGTGGTGGGAAGCATATGAACCCATGACCTTTACAACTTTTGAGCCCAATAAAACTTGTTCTGATACCCATAGTTTTAAGTTAGATATGGCCAATACTTGTGGTTAGTGCAGCTTGTACTAAAAAGTGAAATTTCAACTCTATGACAGGAGAAATTCTTTAGTGCCGAGCGGGCACCATCCTACGTGCTGTCCGACCACACATCTCGGCCATCCCAAGACAAGACTACTTTGCCAACCCCTTGGGATTTAGATATAATTGGATGTTAGACTGTTGGTTGTATTGGGAGATCATTCTTGGCATGTAGATGGATATGACGGGGCGTATGGCTGGAGGATTTGATTTTGGGTGGATTTGTAATGAGGGCGGATTTGAAGGTGGATTTGTAATGAGGGTGGATCCATCTCTTAAGAATGGTGGATTTATAATGAGGTGTTTGGATGGTTTTTTTAGAATAGGGATTTGAAGTGAATTGCCCTAGTTTATTAATTTAATTGATAAAGTGGATTAATTTTATTATAATTAGAATAAATACATAATTAATATATAATAATTGGAATAAATACATACATTTATTTAAAGTATATTATATATTAAAAAATTATATTTCCAAAAATTATTTCCGGACAAACAATAATTGGAATAATCCTAAAAAACAATATTCAGGAGATCCATAAAAAAACAATTTCTTTTGGAAGCAACTAATTGCTTTTTTTCAATACCAATTTTTTTTATTTATTAATCTTTGGAAACAAATTACAAAGATTAAAGGGACCACGAAGACGGCATCACAACGCAAAAAAGCATCCCAACTAGGTTGGCACCCCTCTAAGCGACAATCATATGCCAAAACGCAACCCAAAAGGGAGAGAACGGGTTAACAAGTAGTCAACCAAGACAATACAAAATTTTCTTCAATACCAATTGCTTTTCTTCAATACCGAAATTTGCAAAAAAATATACACTTGGTAGGCCATCCATTTTGAACCGATCCTTTTTCTTTTTCTTTTTTTCTCCTCCTCCTCCTCCTCCTCTCTCTCTCTCTGTCTCTGCAAGGTCTGGTCCGAAATTGCCCCAGATCGATAAATCGCCCATGGGAGGCCTCTTCAAGCGAGATTGAAGCGAGATTTATTTGAACAGCATCTTCAAGCAAGATCGACCAACGATGTTCCTTCTCTGATTTTTTTTTTTGCGATTTGAAACAAGCAAAACCCATGTAATGTCCGAAACCCACCGGAATGGCCATTTTTTTGCATTTTGTTGACTAAATTGAAAAATTATCCCGTAATTCGTTTGGGATTTTGCTGTTACTGGATTTTTTCCCGATCACCAGCGTTTTGGTTTTTTGGGTTTTGCTGTTGCTGGGTAACGACAGGTGGATTTCGAGGGGCAGTTTGGTACAAAAAAAACGCCCGGATTAGCTAACGACGAGGTGAGGCCGTCGTTAGCAAATCCACCCGCATGTGGATTACATCTCCCAACAGTAAATTAGTCCGGCGGAGAGAAATTTCAGCCAAAGACCGGATTAGAGGTGGGCCCTGGATTTGTAATCCGGCCGCAAATCCGCCAGCCAAACAGGGCGTGAAGGAGAGAGAACATTCTAACATATGCTAAGGTATACCCATGTGTAGCCGAGTAGTGTGATGACCCTCATTTTACCTGAATTTTTGTACTCGTATGTAGTTGTAGTGGTAAAGAATTATGTCGAGCATTGATACAAGAACTAAATAGTGGTAAATCCAAATGAATCAGAATTACTGAATTGTTAAAGTGGTGAATTGGTCCCTCAATTGGACAACATTGATAAAATCTCACCGTCAGGAATTAGTCGAGAAGCGCAAGCTGGTCCAAACATCCGATTATATATACATATATAAACATTCCATTATATCTTAACAATTACCAAGCTGCTGGCACAGACGATAAAAAAATCCCCAAGTACAGATTTAATTTTGTTCACCCTCTTGATTACCCTCCCTCCAATTGGTTGAGATAGTGTGGATCTCATAAAAAGTGATGTCACACATACCAATATGTGTATTGCAAGCGTGTGACCTACCTTTTCAACCAATAATGTAAGGACTAAGTTCCGGAGTTCTTTGTTTTGGCAATTCCGTTTGACAAAACACACAATTACATCGAGTTGTAATTTTATTTTTTAGAGTGTCTGTTTAGGTGTGGAAATGAATCATCTCTTTATGTAATGGTTGAGAGTGCGGTAGTATTTATTTTAGTGGTGAGTTGAGTAGGTTATTTTACTTGTTTAGAAGTTGCTCAACGACTTGCTCAAGCAACATGTCCAGCAACCTTGCTGCCAAGAATCTACAGAAAACTTCAGGACTTGCTCGAGCAACCTGTCGAGCAAGTTGGGCGCGAATAGCTATCTATAAATACCGATGTGCTAGGGTTTTTTTATTATCTCTCATAACATAGCAGCCACACTTTGAGGCAAATAGAGAGAGAAAGGTTTCTTGATTTTTTTGAGTGATTACCTTGGAGTTTCTACGCAATCGAGCGATCGTACAACTACATGCTCATCTCCAAGAAGTTCTCTTCAATCTAGAAGTGATTTCTAGGGAATACTTTTGGTGGGATTCCAAAAGTATCCAAGGAAGGCTTGTGCGATTCAAGGCGTTGGCGATCAAGATCACTGGGTGCGGTGTACGTGTGACTCGGCAGGTGATACTTAGAACTTTGTGAGGATTTACATTGTTTGGATAGGTATTTCTGTAACTGCACAATGAGTATAGTGATTTTGATTCCTTCCCGTGGTTTTTTACCCATTTAGGGTTTTCCACGTATATCTCTGTGTTGTGGGATTTGACTGCTTGCGTTAATTTCTGTTGGTTGATTTAATTAGTGATTCGCATTCATACTGTTAGGGTTTTGACAGATTTTAAGGGAACCCTGATTTTTCAATTGGTATCAGAGCTAGCTGCTCCTTCCGTTAGGATTTATTTTCCTAGAGCAGATCCATCATGAGTATGAATATGAATCACGTGTCTAGAAGTTTGCCTATACTTGATGCTGATAATTTTGATTACTGGAAATCTAGAATAAAGGCTATAATGAGATCTGCAGGTGAAGAAATTTGGGACTCATGTATTGTGGGGTACACTCGGCCCATGATAACTGTAGAGGACAAACAGGTTAAAAAACCCCAATCTGAGTTATCCGTCGCTGAAAAAACATTACTTCAGGCTAACAACCGTGCACTTGATATTTTATTTTCTGCTTTTGATATTAATGAGCACAGGAAAATAGCTAACTGTGAAATAGCGAAAGAGGCATGGGACATTCTGGTTACTTGTCACGAGGGGACAGACGTGGTTAAGCAGTCTAAGCTGCAAAGGCTTACTACGGAGTTTGAGACCATCAGAATGCAAGAGGAGGAGACATTCAATCAATTTTACTCCAAGCTCATCGCCAATAGCTGCGAGAACTTGGGTGAGCCAATTCCTTCCTTTCGTATTATTAAGAAAATTTTACGTTCCTTACCTCCTAGATTTAAAACTCAAGTAACTATGCTGGAAGGTAAGAGAAAATTAAAAGAAAAATCTGTTCAAGAAATTGTTGGGATTCTCCAAACTTATGAGGCTGACCTATTGCAATTTGAACCTGTTCAGCCTAAAGTAAAACATTCTGAGACCTCTATTGCTTTTAAAAGTACTCAGAAAAATAAGAAAGGTTCAGATTGTGATAGTGATGTCGATTTTGAGGAGATGAAAGTTTTTTTCAAACAATTTAAAAATATTATGAAAAAGAAAAATGATAAAGAAAAAGGAGAGTTTTCTAAGAAGATTAAAAATGAGGGAAAAGGACCACCTGAGGGACCACAGTGTTTTGAGTGTCATGGGTTTGGTCATTATGCCCTAGATTGTGCTAACAAAAAGAAAAAGAAGGTTTTTGTTGCTCAAACGTGGGATGATAGCGATTCTGATGAATCGAATGAAGAACAAGACGGCAACGAAAATAATGATAGAAACTTTTTGGCTTTCGGAGTTTCCTTAAATCCTAAGGGTCTTTCCGAATCGAGTGGTTCTGAGACGGATAATAGTGAGGCGGAAAGTTGTGATGACATGGATGAGATCAAAGAGGAGTACAACAAACTTCATGTTTTTAGTAAAAAATTGATGAAGGTGAATGATAAGCTTTTTGATAAGGTCAAGAATTTAGAGAATATTTTGAATGAACGCACTCAAGAAAGGGATGAGAAAAATAAAGAAATTGAGCTCCTTCTTGAGAAAAATAAGGCCTTGACTAGTGCGAAGTCTAAGGAGAAATTAGAGGATGATACAAAAACGGGGACCCAAGTATTGGATCATATTCTTTCCATCCAACGGCATCCTAGCGATCGTTCAGGGCTTGGTTATCATGTGACATCTTCAACTCCGCCAATTGGGAAAGAAGGGACTAATCATAAAGATAAGAAGAAGAATGCTAATGGCGTACAGAACAAGCTCAATTCTCCCACGCCAAAGAAGCAAACGACAATAGTGGTAAACGAACATCCCAAACACAAGGAGGTAAAAACTAAAGTTATTAATAATGCTAAGTCTCAAGTGTTTACTCCTATCGTTAAATTTGTACCTACTTGTCATTATTGTGGTATGACTGGCCATATTAGACCGCACTGTAGGAAGATGCATGAATCTAACACTTCACATGATGCATATGTAGCTCATTCTTATGGTCATAATAATTTTGTGCCCACTTGCCATCAATGTGGAATTAGAGGCCATATTCGTCCTTACTGTTTTGCCCTTCATGGTTATCATAGGACTCCTCCCCATTACCATAACATGAACAATCATAGGGAGTATTATCAAAGGCCTAGACATAGGACATCTTCGCATGCTAATTCTACAAAGGTAAACCCAAAGCCTATGCCCATTAAAAAGACTCATGTTGAAAAGGGCAAGCCTAGACAGATATGGGTTCGTAAAATGGATTTGGTATCTCCGGTTGATGATGATCTTGACTCTCTAGATGACTATAGTTCACTCGGAGAGGTTGACCTTGCCTTTTAAGGCTAGGATTAGTTCCATAAACTAGGTTTAATTGATCATGCATATCTTAATACCTAGATTTATGGAGTTTTATAATTTGTTTCATAGTTGTCTTATTTTTGTTTTCTTTGAGTTATTATATATAAAAAAAACAAAAACAATTTTTTTTATTTTTTTATTTTTTTATTAGTATTTGTATGGATTGAGCATGATATTCATCAACGCGTAGTTGAATATCATCGGATTTTATGAACATGTTCATCCTTATTTTTATTGCACTTCCTTTTTGTTATTCTCCCTGCAAGAACATTTGAATGCCAATAAACCATGAGTATCCGATATTCTGTACACTTATTCATGGCTATTATGGATGGTTGACAATTAGGGGTCTTGTTCCCATAAACTTGGTCTGTATCTTGAGATTTCTTTTTGAGATTGACCCGTGGTTAGAATTCCAAATGTGATGTTGAAATCCATCCACCACCATTTGCTTTTTGTCTCCATCTCCTCGTCCGGAATTGAGAGAATGGATGACTTGAGGAAAGGGCTACCTATAGGACAAAAGTCCTAGTAGTGTGAAAGCCGCCGATGATAGTGCAAAATACAGTAAAAAAAAAAAAAAATTCCATTGGTGAGATTATATAAAAAATGAGAGTTTATGGAGATGGTGGTATTAGTATTGGACCACTTGCTTAGTAACCGGTTGCATTCGGCTCTATCCAGTCCGGACAGTCGCGTCAAACGGCGAGTGGGGTAAAAGAGAATACTTTGTAAAAAAATAAAAATTAGAGGTTGAGGGGGAGCTCCGCAAGTACTTATCAACAAAAAATCATTGAGGACCTAGCTTGGTTTGACTTCTTGAGGGGGAGTCATCTTGATACTCCTATTGTTCATGAGAATATGGGTCATAAATTGAGCTAACCTGATATCTAGGCCATGGAAGCACACACACTTTCCTCACATATCGTTGATCATGGTGTGTTGGACTTCTTCTGCTTTGCATGGTGTTCTATCATGAAGTTGTGTCTTAAAGTTTGGATGTCTTGTTCATCTCATCTCATGATATAATACTTGCACTAAAACATTCTCATGCTCAAATCTTCAAAAAAATTATAATCTTTTAGCATTGAGTTTAATTATGTTTTATTGAGCTTTGCGTGCTTTTAGAATTTTGTCTGCTATTGAGTTTATGCATCATGATATCTGTGCTAGTGTTCGTTTCTCTCTTAAATAATATCTCACTTGTCTGCTTCTCTTGGCCTTTAATTGTTCAATATTCTTCTTTGTTCACATTTATTGCTTAATTGTTTATCCTATTCGCCCTTTGTCATTCCATGTCAAAAAGGGGGAGAATGATGAAAGGGGGAGTAGGTTGCTTGTTATTCTAATATGTTTGGATGTTGAGTTTTGTTTGCAGCTTCTCTACAACTCGCTCATATAGGATAGATTGTTTTGTAGTGTGTTTTATCATGGAAGTGCCAAAGGGGGAGATTGTAAGGACTAAGTTCCGGAGTTCTTTGTTTTGGCAATTCCGTTTGACAAAACACACAATTACATCAAGTTGTAATTTTATTTTTTAGAGTGTCTGTTTAGGTGTGGAAATGAATCATCTCTTTATGTAATGGTTGAGAGTGCGGTAGTATTTATTTTAGTGGTGAGTTGAGTAAGGTTATTTTACTTGTTTAGAAGTTGCTCAACGACTTGCTCAAGCAACATGTCCAGCAACCTTGCTGCCAAGAATCTACAGAACACTTCAGGACTTGCTCGAGCAACCTGTCGAGCAAGTTGGGCGCGAATAGCTATCTATAAATACCGATGTGCTAGGGTTTTTTGATTATCTCTCATAACATAGCAGCCACACTTTGAGGCAAATAGAGAGAGAAAGGTTTCTTGATTTTTTTGAGTGATTACCTTGGAGTTTCTACGCAATCGAGCGATCGTACAACTACATGCTCATCTCCAAAAAGTTCTCTTCAATCTAGAAGTGATTTCTAGGGAATACTTTTGGTGGGATTCCAAAAGTATCCAAGGAAGGCTTGTGCGATTCAAGGCGTTGGCGATCAAGATCACTGGGTGCGGTGTACGTGTGACTCGGTAGGTGATACTTAGAACTTTGTGAGGATTTACATTGTTTGGATAGGTATTTCTGTAACTGCACAATGAGTATAGTGATTTTGATTCCTTCCCGTGGTTTTTTACCCATTTAGGGTTTTCCACTTATATCTCTGTGTTGTGGGATTTGACTGCTTGCGTTAATTTCTGTTGGTTGATTTAATTAGTGATTCGCATTCATACTGTTAGGGTTTTGACAGATTTTAAGGGAACCCTGATTTTTCAAATAAGAAGGAGGGTAATGTTCACCCAAGAGGGTTGTTGGGCCCGGAGTGCCCCCATGGATTTGGTTACACAATGCCACTCCCTGCGACCGCTCTAAAAACAGACTTGCGGGTGCGATGTTGAATGCCATAAAAGACTTAATTGAAACCCTTCCTAACACCAATTGGTTTTAGGAGAGTTGGTGGAAAAGCGGTCCGACAAGGGTGAACAAAATCGCACCCCGCAGCCAGGTCCTAGGATTGGGCATCTCTAGTGCACTACCTAAAATCACTACCTAAAGTGCCCTAATTAGTTAGCTAAGAAAAACCTCAAAAAATGGTCTTTAGTGCACAAAACTTGGCTCCCTAAAATCCTAAGTGGCACCCCTCACTACCTAAAGTGCCCTAAGTGACTACCTAAATTTGGGGAGGGACTTAAGGAGAGAGAAAGAGGAGAGAGATAGAGAGAAAGAGGAGAGAGAAAGTTGCTTGCATTTATAACATTGAATCTGCCATTGTTTTTTTGGTTATGAGACCCACTTAAATGGTCCCACATACACTTTAGGGAGTATTTTTAGGGAGCCTCATTAAAGTGAATTTCTTCTTAGCTAACTAACTAAGTTCTTAGCAAACAAAATTGGGTCTCACATGTGCTTAGGTGTACACTTTAGGGAGCATTTTTTAGGTAGTGCACTAGAGATGGCTTACTTCATTGTAAGGTAGAGAAGTTCACGATCCATCAGCGTTCTACCTCCTAGTACCATTGTAAAAACTATACAATTATACTCCCTCTGTCACATTTTAAATGTCCTCCACAAAATCGTGTCATTTTGAATTTAAAAAGTAATTCCGAAAGTATTTTTTTCTTTAACGTCAAACTTGCCCGGACTCCCGCAGGGGACATTTAAATTGGGATGGAGAGAGTACCTAACATAACAATATACCACCACTGATGGGTGCACGCAAACGCTAATGACCAACTCCTGGGTTTCCAAAGTAATGATTGAGATGTTCATGAAACAAAACACTTGATTCTCAATCAACCAAAACTTTCACATAGACAAGCATCATCTAACAACACTTTCCATAGAAATGTTGTACCAGTGGTAATGTACTAATCCAGAAACAAGGCAAGAGTGTCTTAACAGATGATACATAATGCACCAAGCTCTTCTACACTAACCACAGAGCAACAGAGTTAATCTGAGCTGCTTCCTTCATAGAACAAAAAAAAACAACACTAGAATTACCTCATCAATGAGAACCATGGCCATTGATCCCCGATTCAGGAACCACAGCAACAGCCTTCTGCTCCCCCACATTACCCTCTTCTTGTATCCCATTCTCATTCTCATCATCAGAATCCAAAGTAAAATTACCATGATGTGTATCCAACTGCTGCATTTCCGCCCCAATCGGCCTGTACCGTGTCGAATCACCACCAACGCCAACCTTTCTACAAACAAGTGAGTACACCCCGACAGTCAAAACCACAAGGAAAGCAAGATGACAATTGAACTGAAGCGTCCCGATCGCCCTGCCACGGTGATACTCCGGGTGCCCTTTACACTTAACCGTGAAATTCCCCCTACTCTTTTCACTCAGAAAACACCCGTGTGCCATCGCATTCGAGAAAAACGAAAAACCCATCTGGAGAAACCAAGTCCCTTGCGCAATCAATCCGATTCCCCTCCCCAACCGTGAAAACCTAGATGTATTCGTTTTCAATTCAAGAATCGTCGAAACAACACAAATACCAATAGGAACAAGTAAAAGATCGTAGTAATGGTTCTCGATTCCACTTGGGTCCTTTCTTTGAAGATAAAACAAGATGAATTCTTCGACGAAAGCGAATAAACAGAGTAAATTGAGGAGTGGTGGGGGCAAAACAATGGAATTTGAGAAGCGGGTTAACAGGCCGAATAAAGAGTAGAGAAAGAAGAGGGAAGATATTGCGATTACCTCTAGTTGGAGGACGAAACCGACGTCGTCTTTGTAGTTGAGAGCGTTGGTTAAGGAAATCAGGGAGTTTAAGATGAAGGAGAGAGAGAAGAGAGAGGTTGCTATTAGGGTTATTGGAGAAGAAGAAGAAGAAGACGGCGTGGTTTTCGATGCTGTGGGTTGTGCTTGGCGAGGTGAGATTAGAGATTCACATGCGCCGATTAGGATGAAACCGCCTCCGGCTAAGGTGTAGGTGAAGAGACCCATCTTCTCTCTCTCGTTTCTCTGCGTCTAGTTTTGGGGTTTGCTGGGAAGAAGATTACAGGGTGAGATCTGTTCAGATTCAAGATGTGGGATTATAGGGTTGTTCGTTGCTGTGCTGAAAAAGTCAAGAGTCAAACAGAGCTCCTGGTTTTCTTGTCGCAGTTGAAAACTCAGACAGTCGTCGTTCCAAGACAAGCGGTAATTTGTTGGGGTTAATGGCACTTTGGGCCTGAAGTTTTTACATTTGTCACTGTACCCACTTGTACCTGGACCTGAGCGTTTCTCTCTTTTTTGCCAAGGGGAAATTTCAGAGGAGAATTTACACAAAAACCAACTTCTACCAAAAACAGAACACAAGCATGAAACACTTTTAGGCTGAGTTTTCCAATTAATTTTATAAGATAAAATTTAATTTTGTTTGAAAGTGTGATAAAATCACATTATCTTCCCAAAACTTGTATAATAAAATCTAATTTTGTTTGAAAGTGTGATAAAATCACATTATCTTCCCAAAACTTGTATAATAAAATCTAATTTTGATAAAATCTAGTTTATTTGGTGTGATAAAACTCAGTTAGTAATGGATTAGAGCAAGCACAACGGTCTCTTTATACCTCCAAGTGTAGCCAATTTACCTAGAGAAACAAGAAAACTGGTTACCTATAAAAAAAAAGCTTCACGCACAGTACCTCAATAAATCTTACTCCCTCCGTCTCAATTTTATAGTCCCTTTTGGAAGTTCGTGCCACTTTTCAAAGTGTTATATCTTATTATCTACAATGTTTTAGGTGATTTTGAACACTTTGTTTATTAGATTAAATCAAGATCTATCAAACAAGATCCATATTACATATAAAATGTATTACCGATTGAAAGATATAATCATTTTTTTATCTGGTTAGAATAGAACGAAGGACTATAAAATTGGGACGGAGGGAGTAATGAATTTGCTCATGCACTATTCATCACCTTTCTATTTGTTTAATCTTTTCCAGCCTCACCTCTCTCTCTCTCTCTCTCTCTCTCTCTCTCTCTCTCTCTCTCTCTCTCTTCAATTGGTTCAGAATTTAAAATCTCTCTCTCTCTCTTCAATTGGTTCAGAATTTAAAATCCGGAATGAAAAAAAAACAATATTTAAATAAATGATAGATAAAATAGATACTAGTATTGTAGGAATTTTAAAAAAGATGTGGGTTCTTAAAATGAAAAATTTATAACTGTTCACAAACATTTTTGGCTAAAAATTTATTTCGACAATTGGAGATGCCCTTAGAGCATCCCAGCAGCTTGGATAAATTTTTTGCCAAAATTGCTGGTGTATAGTGTATATTTACCTAACATGTCTTTCAATACTCCAACAATACAATCTATTTTACCTATACTCTATTAAAATATTATTTTTCTCTTTTAAAAATGTTAAAATATACAGAAATGATACGTTTACAACATTCTTCTCCAAACCGGCTCAAACTTGCTGACGTGGCAGCAAGTTGGAGCCGATTTGGAGAAGAACGTTGTAAACGTATCATTTCTGTAAAATATATACCCCATATACATACATATATATAACCGATGTACAGTATATGTTCTCGCTGAATCTCTGCAACTCCACAACCGCCGCTGGCCGACCGCCGATCAGAAATCCAACACTCCGGATCTAGTCCAAAACCTTTACCAGCAAGAGGCCGCCGTTTAACTCGAAATCCGCCTCCACAATTGGAGAATGGACTCGCCGGCGACACTTTATATCCAACTCAAAACCAATTGGCAATGAGTGGAGAGGCCCCATCATATATTAAGTGATCACCCATTTCACTTCCAAGTAATGTGAGACAATATTTCTTAACATCCCCTCTCACGTGCAGCCGCATTTGAGGTATGTCATATGTGGCCACTTTTTGGGTCTTATCATCGTTCAACGTTTTTTTTTGCTGAACTGTCATAGTGGTCGTGGATTGTGATTTTTTTTTTTTTAAAATGTGGAGTGGAATGGGCTTCGCTCTGATACTATGTGGAAACTTTATATCCATCTCAAAACCAATTGGCAATGAGTGGAGAGATCCCAATACACATTACACACAGACCCCTACTTCAATTCCCTATCGGGACTAAGACTGAGTTTTCCGTTTGATTTTAGCAACCCAGTTGCTAAAATCATTTGAAAAACTCAGTCTAAGAATTATTTTGAAATTTAAAAGTAGAGAGAGAAAATAATAAATACAAGAATTATTCAGTGGTGTTGAAATATCTTGAAATATTGTTCCAACAATTTCTTCACGATACGCCGCGTATTAATTTGTTGCTCAAGACACACACGAACACACACACACACACAAAAGATAAAAGGACCAGTTATGCATCAATGGTGCACCATATAACAATGCTCCTTGAGCATTGAATAAATTTTTAATGTTGAGACTTGCGCCTTTGGAATTGCAGGATTATTTTAAAAACGGAAACAAGTTGACGGGGACTAACGTATGTCCCAACCGAAATTACCGGGCCGGCCTCTAAAAACCTCTAAAATCATATCATGAATAAAATATAGCACGAAGTTAAAGTTTTATGACGGGAAAAGACAGATTACCATCATATTTGACTATTTTAAGGCCATACTAGCTTTGCACATATTTCTTTTGTCCCATTTTTAGTGTGTAGTTTCGTAATTTTAACTTATTAAAAATACATCATTATTACAGTACATTTTACCTCAATTTTTACCTTCACTTTTCAAAATTATGATCTACTTTCGGCATTAACTATTGATTTTTTGGAAGGAAAAAATAATAATTGTACAAATTTTTATCCATGAACTTTTCAAAATTGACACTATTTAAGGGGACAGTCCAAAATAGATCAGTAATCTCAAGGGGGAATGAGAATGTAATGCCTTCTACCCATGATTCCAACGTTTGGAATAGACACGAACAAAAATGTGATGCCAGACTTTTCTGATTCCAATGTTTAGCAAAGAAGGGAATCGGAATGTGATTCCCGATGACATATTCAACCAGGAATCACATTCCCAGACTGAGTGAGAATCTGATCCCTCCCTTATGCCACGGGAATCTTAGATTCCTGGCTCATTTGATTTTAATAAATTTGTAAAATAATTGTTTCCCGCGTAAGATTACTAAATTAATCTAAACACCGAAATGCAATTTCTCCAGGTATCAAATTCCTAGGAATTCGATTCCCAGTAATCAAATTCTTATTTCTATCCAAGAAAATTCTCAGGAATTTGATTCCTTGTAATCATATTCCTATTCATACTCAAGATTCCGATCATCCAAACACAGCTTTAGATTATTATTTGAGGACGGGGGAAGTAACTTGTTGGTAATAAAGAAAAAAATGTACTACTAATTAGGAAAAAGCAATTAACAAGAGAGGCAAATGAGGGCATTATCCCATTTTTATTGGGAACCTAAGGCCACAATGGACCTTTCACACATTCTAACGCCGGACTAGACTAAAATCAACTATAAAAGCTTAGTTTTGCAAAATATTTTAGCAACTCATTTGCTAAAATCAACCATGATTTTAGCAAATGAGTTGAGTTGCTAAAATCATGGAAATTTCAAATCACAAAATTAAGTGGTTCTGTTTATCATTTTTCGATTTTTTTGCACCAAATTAAAGTACTCCTCGTGTACTTTAATTCGGTGTAAAAAAATCAAAAAACGATACACGGAAACACTTAATTTTTTTATTTGAAATATCATGATTTTAGCACCTGCTGAACTCATTTGCTAAATAAAAAAAAAAAAACTGGATTTTAGCAACTGAATTGCTAAAATCATTTGGAAAACTATCATCCCCTTGGGTTTGGGTTTGGTACATACCCCATTTTGGGCCATTAAACAGTCCAAAGGAACTCCTAGTCCACATCTTAACACAAATAAAATAAAGGTTCTACCAAGCCAATGAGAATGTTATTCCAATCCAGTCCCCTTCCTTGCAACATGCATCAAACATGCCCTAAAGGACAAGATCATTCCCTGATCAGAAGCTTATGCACAAGTTCTGTGAATCTATGAGACAGGCTCCATTTGTTTCGGGCGGAAAATGTTTTCTAGAAAACCTTTTCCATGGAAAACTTTTTCTAGAAAAGAAAATGTTTTAATTCCAGTGTTTGGTTGTGATATGTGTGGACGGTCGGATCCACGCGGCTCGGAATGCCTTTTGGAAAGGTGAAAAGAAAAATATGAGTCGCCACCCGGGATTTATTTGGAAAATGATTTTGGTACCCGAGAAACCGTTTAGGAAAATAAATGATGACTCTTGTGCCGTTTTTGGAAAAGGATTTGATCTGCGAAAAATATTCTTGGATTCGGAAGCCAGGTTACGAGCGGGGAAGGTTTTATTGAAAAGCACCCCGCTTGCCCAGGAAATTCCCGGTCTCTACTAAATTTTTGTGGGATTTAGGAAAATGTTTGGAAAAACTTTGATCAAACAAACAAATAAATAACAAAATTAAATGAAACCATAACGAGAATAAAATTAAATAAAGGGACTTAATAGCAATAATAGAGAAGTAAAGGGGTGAAAATGCAATAAACAAGTTACAGAAAATCAGAAAGACAGAGCACGAACAGGGGAAAAACAGGGGAGATTTTTGTGCCAAAATATTAGCCGTACGGCTAACCTAAGTTGGCCGTACGGTGCACTTAAGTTAGCCGCACGGTTAACTTTTTGAAATATTTTTCAAAATTTTGGTTTTTGAACAGAAACTCGTATTTGCTTAAAAAGTTTTATTTTTATGGAAAATTTGATCACCCGAGCCTAGAGATGACTATTAGAGTCACTCTTGACCCGGGAGGATCCCCTCAAAGGCCTAGTTTAGAACCCGGCTAAAGAAATGTGGTTGTACCTTACTGGAAACTTTGAGACCTTTGGATTTTTGAAACGCGAAACCCTTGGGAACAGGTTTGTTGCACACTGATGAATCACTCAGGAAGGTTTGAAATGAAGAGAATAGAACGAATACGAAGCTTTCGCGGGTATTTGGATGGAATTTTGAACGGAAAATGACCGAGGAATTTGTCAGCGTGTCGCCAGAGTGAGAGTGCTAATGTTGTCTCCCAAATGGGAGAGGATGGAGGTTATTTATAGGCGGAAAAACGGAATAAAATCGGCATAAAATCCTTCCGAAATGATGAGATGCTTCTGCAATAAATTTTCGAATATTTTCTGACACATAGCCGCACGGTTTAGAGAGGTTGGCCGAGCGGCTTATATGAGTAAGCCGTGCGGCTGGACTGGGGGAATGTAAACCGTACGATTGGTTCAATGAACCGTACGGCTAGGTTATTTTCGTCCAAGAATTCTGAAGTCTGGCATGTTGTTCCAAGGTACCACCGAAATATTTCTTTCATCATTGGGGATGCACAGGGGTTAAAAATTGGGGTGTCTACAATATGAAAACATTTTCTAGAAAATATTTTCCATTGTTTGACCAGGAAAATAAGATCGTTCGAAATGCGTGTCCCCTTCAAGCTCTATTCTGCATTTTTGCAGAGAAAGAGATATGAATGAAGAGATGAGAGAGAGAGAGAGATGAATCGTTACCTGGATTGTCGGGGGAGGGAGGATGCTCATCGTCGGGGGTGAGAGGTTAGGAGCAACAGGCTTGGGGAAAATGTTTTCCAGGGCTTAAAAACGGAAAACATTTTCCAGAGGTAATGGTTTATTTTTTTCTTTTGACTTTTTAACTTTGGAAAAGGTTTTCCATTGACTCTAATTTTTTGTTTCACCCAAACAGCGGAAAGTGTTTTCCACAAAAAATGTTTTCCCAGAAAATGTTTTCCACCCGAAACAAACGGAGCCTATTACATATTTATATTAAGCTAAACAATTAATCAACTTTACAAGCAGTAATGGAACTACAATTTTGTATACAAAGGGGCTACAACATGAACAACAAGATTTGAACATTACAAGTTTCAGTCCTTGAATTGTAGGGACCAAAAAATGTTAACAAACTTATCAAGCTCTTACCGATTTTCGACTGAGTTAATTTTTTACAAGGACCCTTCAGAAAAATATTAAACAAATGCTCCGATAATTTGTGTAGAACTCTGAAGTAAATCAGACACAATGAGATATGCAATTGGTGTACCCATAACAGGATCTCAGTCTCATCAATGAGCTACAATGAGCTAGAATGTTTTTTTTTTTGACCAAAAATGAGCTAGAAATGTTACAACCACGAAACACTTACCAGGATAAATGCACGTACGTCACCGGTGTGAATTTGTGTGAGGTAGTAGAAACAATTTTTTGGGACCCTATACTCTTAATAGTGAAAAAATTATTCTATGGTCTTGGAGCAGCACAATGTGATGCACATCTTTATTCATCGTACATTTTTGTGGGGCCTAGTAATAATTTAATGAACTATACAAAAATATGTAGTGGAAAAAGTATTGGGACACCTTAAAGACTACTGAGTAATTACTCCCTAATTGTGAGTGTGCGTATGCACTTGTGTGTAAGTGTTTGTGGGACATAGGGATGACAATCTCGATTGAACTGTTGGTTTATTGAACCGTACCGAATTTATTAGTACGGTTTTTAACTAGTAATTTTTTAACCTTGGTTTTAGTTTTTTATTTAGAGGTTTTTCTTTCATGTGATAAGTGCACCAAAAACTGAAACAAACTAAATCATAACAAAACACCGAAACGCAAGATAATCAGTTAACGCCTTGTTCCCTTCCCTTTTTACCGGACAGTGCTAGGGGTACATAAACAATTGTACAGATTTTGCACAGATTGGTTGGGGGACCTACTTTTGGGTCTCCCACGACAAATCCGAACCGTTGATTCATCTCAGAATAATTTTTCATGGGGCCCCGCGAGAAATCACCTTGATCCGACGTGCTTAAGTTGTTGATCCAAAACTCACCCATTTCATTAAAAATCGTTTCGAATGAAATGGGTGAGTTTTGGATCAACAACTTAATCACGTCGGATCAAGATTATTTCTCGTAGGGCCCCATGAAAAATTATTCTGAGATGAATCAACAGTTTGGATTTGTCATGTGAGACCCAAAAGTGGGTCCCCCAACCAATCTATGCAAAATCTGTACCCCAAGGGTCTGTACCCTTAGGTTTATCTCTTTTTACCCCATTTTCAAAAATTGTTTTAAAAAAGATTCTCTCCCCACTTATTACCTTATTATTTCATTTATCTCTTTATCTCTCTCTAATCATTACTTCATTATTATCATTTTCAAAAACTCAACCAAACACTATCTCAAAATTTTCTTTTCAAAACTCATCCAAACACAGGCTTAATCACTACTGCCTCTCCACTCTGACTGTGAATTTAAAGCTGAAGTATGATAGATATGGTATTTTCATTTGCTGCCATTGCATGATACGTTGTTACTAGATATTGGAATATAGTGATTTTGAACTCATGATGTATTAGTTGGTTGTTTTTTAAATGTTCTCTTTTTAGATAATTTGTTGTTGGTTTTTTTTTTTTTTTTTGTGTGTCTCCTTTGAAAAAGTTAAGCGAACCAGTAATCGATAGTTTTGATTCTGGTTTAGATAAATAAAAAGGCAAATGATAATATCAAAACTGTTTTGATCTATTATATCAAAACTGTTTTGATCGATTATATCAAAACTCAAGTGCATAAAAGGTTTGAAATCATACGTAAAGTACAAGTTTTTTATGCATTGTAGGTTTGGCACAATCAAAAATAATTTTGGCATTATTGCCACCCAATAAAGACCACCGGTTTTAATTATGATTTCAATTTTAGGCAAGTGCCAAGAAAAATCACTCAGAATTTGAAAATGAGTGGTTCAAATTTTGGGCAACTGAATCTAAGCCACTTATTTTCAAATTCTGAATACTTTCTGAGTAATTTTTCCGAACATGTAACATTCTTTTTAGGTGCATGTTTTGTACACTATTTGCACACTCATTTGGTGCACAACACCCAATCAAACCCATTATCAACCCTCTGAGCCTTAGGGAAAAGCAAGAGATGGGCACAAAAAACATTGATGAGTACTCTCTCTCTCTCTCTCTCTCTCACTTTCTTTCTTTCAACGCTTGAGCACAACTGCAATCATCATGTCTTCTCCACCACCATCACCACCTTCTCCTCCTCCTTACCTTCTCCACATCCATCATCATTGCTCCCACCACCTCAAATCACCATCATCATTACCTTCACCACCAGACCAGACAAAAGACAGCAAAAAACCCACATACTCCTAAAAGGATGATCATCGCTTTCATCAAAACGATGAAAGTCATGTAAATCAAAGTTGTTCAAGAAGTAGACAAAGAAGAAGAGATTACTCTCAACCTTTCTGAGGGAAGGGGCAGTACTCTTTCTCTTGTTTTCTCTTAACAAAAAGTGACTTGGTTTTTTTGGGGGGAATCAAGCATCTTGGTCCGATCCTTTTGCTCTTTGAACAAGCAGATATTAATTTCTTTTCTTAAGTTGTAAGTTTGTGTAAACTGTAAAGTGTGTTTACCTTCTATGGATAACTCACAGATCTTGTGGCCGAACAAAGAAAGCTATAGATCTTGCGAGAGTGATGAAGGTTTTAGGTCATTGGAGAAGACTGAAAATACATTATTATGGTATGTTTGTAATTGACTCATCTCTCTCTCTCTCTCTAAGCGCGCGCTCGCGTGTATGTGTTGTTTTGCACTTGTTGGTAATTAGTTCTTGTTTGTTTGGAAGTTTCATTGGTGCAAATTGAATGGATCTGAGTAATTTTGTACTATTGGTATGTGTTTTATGGGATCCAGTATCATGTCCGGTGGTGAATAAGGGTGTTCGGACACTATGTGACGGTGCCCCGAGACCATGGAATAATTAGTCGTTTCAATTAATAGTGTTACAAACTCTTTTTCCAGTTTATGAAACCCGATCTTGCCAGGTCTTGTTTTAGGGTTTTCTATTTTCTGGGCTGTCTGTCAAACAAACCTGACCTTTCATCTTGTCTAAAAGGAGTTCAACTTGTTATGATCATCTCATTAATATACAAATTATTTGCTTACCCACCTACATATACAATATTTCAATATCCTTAATTGTAAGGCTCAAACAGACCCAAGAACACAAATTTAATTTGTCAATGAGATATATATTTGCGTATATACTTCTGTGAAAAATGCTACAAGAGACATTATATTTGGATGTGTGTGGCTTGCAATTTTTTTTTAATATATTTTATGTTATAGAACTAATTTATAACTTTTACTTAGAAATTGATAACGTTTGTGTAAAACATTTATCATATTTATTCAAATAGTACATTCATAGCATCAATTTTGAATTCATAGCATTTAAAGGTCATGAGGTTTCAACTTAATATTATGAATTTTAATGCATATAATATGAATTTCTCTACATATGCTATAATTTTTATTTTTTATTTTTATGCAAGTGTTATGAATTTAAGACTTGATTAAAAAGGTGCACTTCATAGTATTTCCATGAACATACATGAAGACACTCTCTCAGTGACATGCTGTAATGAATGACATGAATTGTTCTTATGCTTTTTTTTAGCCTTTCCAATAGTTCCATTAAGGCGCCGTTCTAAACTATGGGGACTCTTTTTTTTTTTTTTTGTGGCTCTTTGAGCCTTCTTGGTTTTCCACGCATTTCAAGACTGGTCATTATACTCACATACATCAATTAAAAAGCTCAGGTGCCAACCTCACTGAGACTTTATATGGATCATGAATCTGTATAGGATTTTACGAAATGAAATTACTAAGAAAAACCTAGATTTGTTTTCTTCACTGGGAAAAAAACATAGAAGTGCAGACTTTTTTTTTATAAGTAAAAAAATCAAATCTTGTTCAATTAATTAATTTTCCCATTTTCTGGAGGTCAATAGCAAGCACAAGAAATTTTCCAGGTTAACCTTTTTAACTTCATCATCTTCTGATCACCACTAGGGTTTGCAAAAGAACCAAACTGCTTGAGGCCCTTACGAGCTGCTTGAGACTCTGACTCGTGAGGGCTCGGCTCAGCTCGACTCATCCTGTAATTTAGCCGAGCTCAAACTCGAGTTATAAGCTCATTTAGCAAAATGAACCATGCTGCCTCATTTACAAACGAGCCAAGATTGTACACACATCTAGCATAGCTCGGTTCGGCTCGTTTGCATTCCTAATCATTGTGTAATTAGATGCTCGTAATTATTGTTTTTTTTTTCCTTCCTTACGATAATTTTAGTGCAGTAGTGCTTTTTTTCTCATTACCAATCGTGCAGTGCCACGTAAGCTTGTGTGGTTGGTGATGTGAGTGGTTGTTCCTAGCATTATTCATTTTTCCATGTATCTTGTCATAAACTTGGACGCAATTGCCGACGTGTATAAAGTTATGCGCATAAAATATGGCATCCTTATAATTAAAATTCGTTTCCCAAAAACGTAAATAGATATTAACATTTAACCCCAAGGCTTTAAGCTGCATTAATTAAAAGTCTATTATTCAAGTTAGCTGCCTATATTTTGGTAACTAATATTCACTCCTTTTTTTTTTTTTTTTTTTTACCATTTCGATTTTTGTAAACTTACTTATAGGTCCAAGAAATCATTATTACAGGTTTGATATTCGATCGATCTAATTGACATAAAAAAGATGGTAAGGTGTGTCATTCAGTACTTCTAAAACTCCTTTATAGAGTGCTCCAAGTGTTCATTCTTTGCAACATATTTTGTGAAGCCCACACAAATGCCACACATACGATTGTGTGATGAAACCTGTGTCCACGAGGAAAGAATAATTTTACTGTGGTAAGACATGAATGGATGAAGTTGGGTCATGATGGAATGATTACTGAAAGTGAAAAAGTTTACAAACACTTGGACAGCTAGGGCGACAAGCTCATGAATCTATAAACTGCCTATATCCCGTTTTCCAAGTTCAAATTTGTCCTTGGGTTCCTAATTTTCCGTGATAAGTTAAAAAAAAAAAAGAGGCACTAATGAATAAATTTGATGAACCCAAAGACCCTGTATTGAAGCAAATGCATTGCACTCGCAGCTCGGCACTTCAGCAATCCAAAAGTGTTTTTAACTTCCGTGAAAGAGTCTTCATTTTTGGACGACTCAAATTGGGCTATACAGTGTAGCATATTTGTTGCACTGAACCATCCCCGCTTTCAAATTTAACTGCCATTTTATTCAAGAACGAAGATCTTATATAATAATAGCACACAAATTTATTTTTACAGCCATTTATAATTTCCATCTCTCACCGTCACTTGTGCAGGAGAATGTATGTAAATGATAGATGTGCATCTTAGTATTGCCCTTTCAAATATCATGGTATAGATTCTGGAAGTCCTAACAATTGAAAAGTCATTCTTACTTTTTCTAATCTTCAAGAGTGGCATGAATCTTTGGGAGGCATGGCAACTTTTGCATTCTCATTACTTTTTTTACTTTTGAGTGTTTGATTTTTCAATTCAGATATATGTGTTAACTCTTATCGAATAACATATTTTTACATGTAAGAGTGCATATGCGAATTTGAACCATTGACTCCAGAGATGAACGGTCGGATGGGGGACTATAAGGACCCCAAATTCACAAAAAAACAAAAAAAGGAATACTATAGATGATAAAAATGGAGTGTAGATATTTCTTGTGATCTTGAGTTTTAGTTTCTAATTTTCCGCTTTCTTTATTAACCAATAGATCAACAGGAGGAAGAAAAGTACAGGGATAATTTTGGAATTAAAGCATAAAGATTTTAAAGTTCACTAATTTTGGATAATATACTAGTTTTTTTTTTTTTTTGTCATTCGTCATTTCTAATCTATTACATGGGAGAGGGGAGAATGAGACTCGACTCAATCCCGGGATCAGTGTGAGACATCCAAGAGCTCTACCGCATGAGCTAGCCACCACTTGCTAATAAACTATAGTTTAAAACCTAAATTTCTTTGTGACCACCATAACAAGAAATGAAAAAAAATAATTTATCAACCAATTCAAATGGCTAGGGGGTGTTCCATTAAGCTAGTTTTTTTAATAAACTGGTTTTTCACGGTTTTTTATGTGATGTATTGTGAGAGAATGACCTGTCTCGATTTTTTAAAAATACAGTATTGTGAAAAGAACAATGATAGGTACACACCCTCTCAACCACTCCCTACCACACCCTCTCTCACATGTGTGGTGAGGCCCACTGGGACCCACCGGGTGAGCCCCACCACACATGTGAGAGAGGGTGTGGTAGGGAGTGGTTGAGAGGGTGTGTACCTATCATTTTTGTTGTGAAAAAACTGTTTTCTTTTTTCTGTTTCCTGATTTCTGCCTTCAAATTAACCAACACAAAAAGAACATAGCAATTTGAGCCGGCTTATAAAATTCCCATCTTCCCGTTCCCACCTTTTTTAGCCTCATCTTCTTATCAAAAAATTAAAACGTCTAATAAAAAGCTTAATTTTTATGCACTTTTTATCGAGAAATGCTTTACTTCCTTGTGGACACATGAAAAGTTTATCGTAACTTTATATCACTGTGAGGCAAATCTCGAAAAACTGAAAGGACTTTTGCATCAGTGAATAGAAAGAAAAAGAAGAAATACGAGTATCAATGAACACAAACGGCAATGGAGACTAAACGCACCAACGGAGCCATGAATTTCACCATGTACGGGCGAGCCTATATAATTCATAGTAAAATTATTGATATATTTTTTTTACATAATAGTATAGGTGTTTTTTTCCTTGCAGAAGCGACTGTCCTTACTGGCACCCCTGACTTCATTACTATCCTTGGCCTCGACAAGAGTATACTCATTGTGTCTTTTAATTCGATGATCAAAACAATTTATTCTGTCTAGATTCATTTGCACTGAGTTTGGTATTTTTTATTTTTATAATATTTTAAGATTAAAAGTTTTCAAATCAACTAGCCATTTTACTCAAATACATTAACTGATTTGCCAACTTGTAGTCCCAGAATACCAAAAATACTGAAAATATCATAGTGAAAACTCAACCTTATTAGGAGACCACAGTAAAATTTAGCCTAATCAAATATATGAAAAAATTTAGCTCAATCAAATATAGGTAATTGTTTCATGTGGAGTTTTATTTTTTATGTTTAATTCTCGCTAAAAAAAGAATTTTTGTTTCATGCACTTACCGATATTTTATTGAACTCAATTTTTTATGAACTACTATTAGGCCTCCTTTGGGTAAAAAACATGTTTTTGGTTTTTAAAAAAAACAGTTTTTGTCTTTATTCAATTTTTTTTTGCATTTGTTAGTTTTGCGTCAAGATTTTGTGGTTTCTGAATTCCTCTCGACAAGACGAATCTAACAAGTATAAATTTATGGTCAATCCAAATATTTTTTTGAATAAAGCCAAAATACTTGGATTATTGGCCAATAATCCAACTATTTTGGCTTTATTAAAAAAAATTTGAGTTTTAACCATAAATTTATACTTGTTAGATTCGTCTCGTCGAGAGGAATCCAGAAACCACAAAATCTTGATGCAAAACTATCGAATGCAAAAAAAATTTGAATAAGAACAAAATGGTTTTTTAAAAAACCACTTTTTGATTTTTTACCCAAAACACCCCTAAGAATTGAATGTAGACAAAAATACAAAATTGCAATCCTCATTTGTGGATCCTGTCTTCTTCGTCTCAATGTCAGCCGATATTTTTCCGAACGAGTGGCGGGCACAGGCCGCACAGCTTAACACAAATTTCATAAAACAAGAAGATTTCTATCCAAGATACATAGCAAATATCTATCGAATCGAATCAAACCGTCACCATGAGATCACTTCAGGCCTCAACCTCCTACGGCGGCGTCGGCATTTCCTCCCTTGCTCCCCCTCCTCACCTCCGCCCCTGTCACAGCCGTTTAATCGTAGCCAAAGGTATACTACACGACATTACGACAAACCTATCTCTATTTCCAAAAATTCGATTTCAACGTCCACTTAAACCCTACGTTGGTGATCCATGTATCAAGTCGTAGTTCTTTCGAATATTTGACGTACTTCAGTTTATTAGATTTTTGTGGCAGTGTGAATGTTTTATCCGCATGATTTGTGCAACTGAATAAGGCATTTGGTGTTCAGCTCTGTCTATTATTGTATTAAAGAACAGATTATCTGCATATATGAGTACTTGTTGCTTGTTCTGAAACTTGATTTCCATCTGGAAGAATTTTTTAAAGTGTATATGGAGGCCTGAGATTCGCAATTATATCCGCTTAGTGTGTGACACTGGATATTTTGTGGATTAAATTTTAATTTTTTTTTGGATTTGGTACCTAAGAACCAATTGAAGGACTGCTAAATTGATGCCGATCGTAATTGTTTTTTTCTTTTTTTGATTGTGATTTTTCACTTTTCTTTGCAGTGGAACCGTCGGAGAAGTCTGTTGAAATAATGAGGAAGTTCTCGGAGCAGTATGCTCGTAAGTCAGGAACATACTTTTGTGTCGACAAAGGAGTCACTTCTGTTGTTATCAAGGTATATTGGATTGTTGACATTTTTGTTTCTTAATCTATTATCTATGCATCTTATACTTCAACAATTGGGCAATTGACTATGTAGCAAATGACTTGTGTACTTTGCCGGTACTAAGTGCAGTCTACCTCAAAGGTGCAATATGCTTTTATAATGCGAAACCTATTATAAAACTCGGACAGCCCTGCAACACTTGTACATGCAGAGATTTTACGTTTAGCCTATCGTAAGAGCCCACAGCACTTTCCCGAATGGTTCAATGGCAGAATCATTGGGAGTGGAAACTAAAAATTGTTTTCCTCTTGTAGGATAGCGATAGGTGGAGATAGTGAGCAAAACAGACAAAAGTAAAACCACTTTTGGAACAATGGCTGACTAGGCTATCTATCAGCGGACATTGCTGTACTTGGAGGATTCAAGAAAGACATCAGCTCGAAGGCTGGAAATAGAGTTTTAATCAGACTCACATTCAACTATTCTAGTCTGAGGATCAATAAGCTAACTCACCTTGAGTTGTTAAACAGGAAAATGAGATTAATTCAAAATCATAGGCCGCAGAATCCATCTGTCCCTGTTGAACGTGATACTTTCCCCATTATCAATATGGAATCGAAATTCGCAGGGCTACCATCAAAGGTTTTATGTGTACATTTTGAAGTTTTTCAGGGATTAGCGCCCAGGTTAGCTTAAAGAAAACTTGTAGAGTTGTACTGTGCTTTCAAAACTCTAGAAACAATGGAGTTACGTGCTTAATCGAAATCAACCTGTGCTTAGCTATTGTGCTAATGTGAAAGCCTGAACTATCTATATGTGTCTGTTACGCAAAGACAAATTGTCCTATGGAGCCAGTGAGTCTTCAATTCTTATGTAGAGTTACTGCACCAACATTTGCAGATCAAAAAGTTAAAATTCGATGAAGTAGTACAAGGCATTGCAGAATAGGATATCCCCTGTGCAGGAATGATTAGCTTGGGCTACTGCACACATATCAATATCTTTCATGCAGGATTAGCTTGTTAAATCCATATGGTACTTGGTATCTATATATAGGTTCACGCGGCGGCAGTCGACGTTCTAGCCAGCGGTTGAGGTGGTTTAATAATCTACTGCAATTGGATGTTGTCCATTTTCTTCTAATACTCCTCCTGAGCTGATGCCCTTGAAAGCCAATGATGTATCTTGCTTCCAAATGCGTTCCACTTAACTAAGATTTCAGTAGGGAAACTGAAGTGCACACTTCTAGCATACTGAATCTCATTTAGCAAGTATACCAGGATCAGTTTTGGGAAGGTTTTAAACCTTGTAGGTCTATTGGTTACATCATTATAAGCTGTAGCAGTTGATGGTTCAAGGTTTTCATCTACTTCTGCTTTCTATGGACTTGTGAGCACGAAATGAAAACCATATATAGTATCAATTATCATTGGTATAATTGGGCAATAGTTTGCTAATTTGATGTAGCTGATATTTGTTATGGGTATTCTAGTTAGAACCTGCATAAATTTCTGGTACTATTTTTAATGTATTTGAGTTGAATTCGATTCAATGGGAAGTCTATTTTGCTGTATAGTGCAGTGAAATCTCAAGGAAATCAGGATTCAGGATTCTAAGCTGATGAAAACATGTGTAACATCACATATGCCTAGGAGTTAGGACAATCGTTTTTCCCTTTGTTATATGATTTTGTTCATCTCACCTTTCAAAGTCTGATGGCTAAATTAATGGAAAGAACTTGGAAACTATTGCTTTTCTTTCCTCCAAGATAGCTTTGAGAATGCCAGATATCACTTAAATAGATGCAACTAGTTATTGGAAAGAAACTCAGCTTGTTAAACAAACAGGGACTCGCTGACCATAAAGATTCATTGGGTGCACCACTTTGCCCTTGTAGGTAAACATTCAGTCCTATTTATCATCCTTTCAAGAAGAACAACTTGCAAATATCAAATGTTGTTTTGTGGTCCTCTCATTTTAGAATTTCCTACGCTGGGTTCTTTTTTTTTTCAGGCACTATGATGATAAAGCTGCTGAGGCTGGGCAAGGCTTTTGGAATTGTCCGTGCGTTCCCATGAGAGAGAGGTAGGCATATTTAGACCAATATGTCTTCAACTTCTGATAGTATTCAGTTGCTTCTTTGCGTGGTTGGCATGGAATTGTTGTATGATATTTCTTTAAACTTTCTGTGGATAGTTTACTTAATATCCATTTGAATTTTACATTTCGCCATGTCGCCATGCTTGTACTTGGAATATCATAAAACATTATCGAGATGACTTACTGTAGTTGAGTCTTGTGAAGCAGAGAGCACGGCTGGGTGAATCCAGGATGTAGGTTAAGTTTCCATTCACTTATTGGTTGAGCTCATTGAATAATGTTTATTTGACCGAGCGCCGTGACTAAGTGCTCATCTGGCCCAATGCCCAGGTGCCGGTGTAGTCATGAGGATAAGCAGACCTATCCCATTTGGATGAAAGATGATGGGGCACTTCAAATAAGAAAGCGGAAAGATAATTTGCTGCTAAACTCTGAGTTTGAAAGAGCCAAAGGGATATCGATTAGGATTTTTGTCCGTCTGGAAGGTGAAATCTGCGACATGATATGTGAGGGCCTGTTTTAGCCGTAGTTTGGTTTTCTTTCTAGAGTGCTTCCATTTGCCAACGTATTTGAGTTGTGAATCTTGTTTAGTGGAGAAAATAGTTTTATGATGTCCTGGGCGCACTCTCATCATGCACTTTTTCCTCGAGTACACCTTTGGTGCTCTAGCTGCCAAGTGCCAACTCTCTTATTCCAGCATAGTCGAACAGAATTTGAAGCTTAATTTTTTCAGCTAGACATTTCAGTTTCCAAAAATTAAATATTTTTTATGGGGCTTTTCTGATAGTGGAGTCTGACGGTTATTTGCATTTTGCGGGCTGGAAAATGAACTTTGGTGGTTGAATACGTCTCTCACTTCACCAAATTTTATGAAGCCGATGTTGTCTTTACATGTGCTATTTTTGTTTCTATTGGTCATTTCTTTAAACAGGTTCATAATTCCCTCATGTCACTCTTTGAGCTGTCATACATGTTCTAATTGTGTGGTTGCCTTTGCAGGAAGGAGTGTCACTGCATGCTATTTCTCACCCCTGACAATGACTTTGCTGGTCAGGAACAGGCAAGTACTTATCCTTATTTCCTCTTTTCTTTGATTTATTTTGTTCCTTAGACAAACACTAAGTCCGCTTTACAATTTGCTTCGAGTACGTATGCTAAACGAGCTTGTTATAATGAGAGAGAGAGAGAGAGAATGGAACGTTTAGCCGTTCCATTTGTCGTCAATTTGGAAAATTTGGAAAAATAGAGGTAAAAGTTGGGGAAAGTTGATGTGAAAGATTTAATGACGATGATCTCGTTAATAAGTTGAAATTAAAAACTACTTACTTAAAAAGGGACAGAGAGTATATAACTATATATCAGGTCGCACAACCACATCGCCATCATCCCTCAGCTAAGATGCAACAATAATAATCGTACATTTATATAGTCACTAGGAGGCTGGTAACTCATGGGAGAGGATTTGATCCTAACAGATATCTTCTCCCTTATAATTGTTGCATTCATGTTCTCCTTCGATGTGCTGGAGAGAAGGGGAGAGACACGGATCTTGCTTTCGGACTTGATCTCTACTTGCATTATATCTTTGATTGGATCGTGCTTTCGAACTTAATATTTCCTTGCATTATATCTTGATTGTATTGCTACCGGTCATCTGTTTTTCATGGCGCAGACCATTTCCTTGGAAGACATCAGAGAATCCACGGCGAATATGTAGTGCTCTGGTGTACTGAATCACTTGATTTTAATCTTGATCACCTGTATGTATTCAGGTACGTCTTCCCTAATCCTATATCTAAGAACTGGGTTCTTGCTAATACTTTGATGGGTTCTTGTTTGTGAATCGTTGTCAAACACTCGGTCCGAAGGAGGATACAGAAAGTATCTTTGTATCAGTTTTTCATATGCATTTCTATTCTATAAAATATAACTGTCTTTCAAATCCTTAGAATCAATCAAGATAATTATTGAAAGAACAATTCATCACAATTTACAGTGGTCACAATATTTCAACAAATCAGAATCTGATTAAATTTGTCGAGCATTCGGTGATGCATAAAATTTAATAGAAATAAAAACAACAGCGTCCGTCATCCATAACTAAAAGCATAAGAACGACTTTTAACAGGCTTTGACAGAAGGAGTACTAGGCGGAGACGCTGCCCTAGCGTCTCCACCGCCGCTGCCACGACCTGCCTTTGCACAATCATTTCCACCACCATTAACATTCCTCTTAGCCAAAGCAATCAAAAACTTGTTATCAGAACCCCTCTCCCCAACCCCACTGCCAATCACGGAGGAGGAACTCCGCCGGCAACTGTGGTCGGCGGGGAACCGGTGCTTCAAGCAAACCTTGATTTGGCAACTCTTGCAAACGCTCGTGTTCGAAAAAGTCAACACCTCTCTGCACCGCCTCACTGCACATGTCGGCTTCTTCTTCTTCTTCGGATCGCAGTCTCCTGATTTCTCGTGTTTGTCTAGTAATGCCTTCTCGTTGTCTCCATCGTGGCCTGTTGTTTCAATCGACATCGAACAGGTTTCACAGACTATTACTTTTCTGCTTTTGTGGTCTGGGTTTGGGCAGTTGTGTGATTTGAATGATCTGTGCTCTAAACAAAATACCTGCATTGTGAATCGAAGGAATTGAATTGAATTGAAATTCTAGTGTGTATTCGACCCAAAATTTCACGAAACAAAGAAAAAATAACGCGACAACAAGATTTTGATGGAATTCCCCATTGGATTATTAGGTCCATTCGTGCTCGTAGCGATTTTTACCAAATACGGTACGAATTAAGACTACTGTTTTGCATAACAAAAACTTATATCTGGAGTTCTCATCGCCTCTTATCATGATATCCTCATTTTGGTTGCATAAAATCACCATTACCAATAACCGTTAATACTATCGTTTAGGTTTTACATCACCGATTACCAGGTCAAAAACTTGTCATAACCAATGAACTAGCTAATTAAATCGAATCATGCTTCACAAACCCAATAAACAGAATAAATTCGGTATCACCCTGGTTTTTTAAGCTTTAATTTTGTCCGCGAGATTTCCAACTTTTCAAAATTTGGCCATTTAATCTTGTCGTGATCAGAAATTTAAATTTCGAATCCCAAAGTGGCATCAAGCGTGCAATAGAATTGAATTATGATACAAAACCCATTACCCTAATTCGAAAATAGGTACTAGATGTTATTCTAATTTTCTACACGAGTTTCGAATAGTTCATGAATCTTATTCAAGAATCAAATAATTCAGGACACATACGGCGCATAATTTTGAGAATTACTGAGAATCGAATCGAAGAAACAGAATCGAAGCCCGGTTTTTCAGTTTGTTTAATTATTTACCTTTCGACAGGAGTCGCATGTAAAAGGAAGGAAATCGAGTTGATTGCATTCAGGGTCTTGACAATGGGCTCCCAACTCCGGAAAAGCTTCTGTTCCTTGGCCTACCATCTCTCTCTCTCTCTCTAAAATCTCAGAAATCTCAGAATTTGTGATTGGCGAATTCTGTAACAGCTCGTGTATATGTGTGTGTATATATATATATATATATATATATATATATATATATGCTTTCTCCTTGGCTTGGGGAGGAAGACAAGTTTGTTTCCGACTTTGGTTTCCATTGGATGATTCCAGGCTCTCCTGTTTTTATCTACTCTTACGCGGTTTTTCTTTGGGAAGGAGTTACGTAAGCTATTATTGTATCCGCCGAATCCGAAGTGGGCTACAATTTAGATTGATTTCTGTTGGGTTTGATTGTGTTGGCCCAATTAGAATGGGCTTTAGTAAACCCATGTCCTTAATAAGTCCAGGACCCAATTGTTGGATTAGTTTTTTTATTTTATTTTTTTATATCGAGGTTCGATTTAAATATTCTCAGTGTTTTTGTAATTAAATATATTAAGGGGGAATTTCATGATTCATGCGAACTCTAACTCAATTCTTCATTTTTATCTTTGCATTTTCCTCCAAATATATCCCATATTTTATCCAAAACATTTCCTTGATATATCCCCTGGAAAAGATAAAAGGGTAGTTCACATTTAATTGAGACCGTTGATTGCTGAATGGACGGCCGTGATAACTCACTACCCCCGAATCCCATTTTTTATAGGTTGTCAAATAGAACAAAGGAAAAAAGTTGGGACTTGTAGAGAAAATCAATAGTAGGAGTATAAAGTTCTAGTAAAAAATGTTAATTCATTTTTGGAATGATTCTTGAAGAATCAAAAGTGCAAGGTTTTTTTTTTATTATTTTGAATCACCCAAACAAAATATAAATGGAGATGCTTCGGAATGAACAATCATTAGGTTCAAGGTTTGAACTGAAGACCTCTTTAAGAGAAATCTGCAGTGGACTAGATCCAAGTGGCCGGCTTGAATGTTTATAGATTGTGAAAGCTTTATTATCAAATGAAACGGCGATGATAGCAAACCAAACCAAGAAACTCAAGTCATTTATTATCTAAATCATTACACAAAAATACATGGGCATATATAGAATTGAATTTTAGCGACATTGCCATCGCTAGAGGTTTCATAACTAAATGTTCATCCAATTTTTGACGAAACGAAATATATCAATTAGAACGTAAAATATAAAAGAACCCTTTCACCAAGTCATAAAAGTGGCCAATAATTTATTAATTTTATTCTCATCCGCTGTATTTATTTCATACATTATCCATCAGATGAACCAACTTTTCCTCTTCATAGAGTAAAAAAGTCCCATACACGTACATACGCATATATATAAATCACCATCCCGAAAAGACTGTCTAATCTGCAAATCGATAACTTAAAAAAAAAAAAAAAAAAATCTCGAAATAATTTCGAACTTCACGCCTCTAGTTTACTAATTATCAATAAGTTCTTTTAGTTTACCAATTTTTATGATTTTTCTTGATAAAAATGCGTTATTTTTAACTTGTTGATTTGCAGACCGGGCGATCTTTTTAGGAGGAAGGGAGTATACATTTTCTTGATCAAGGGCACATAGGCCTGCCACTTCGGTTGGTCATATCGGTGTAGCACTTTCCACATTTGTCACGGTTGGCGTAAATTCCAGGGGGTACACATTTGCATTTGTCACAGCACTTCATGCATGCCCACAAGCACCGTATCTGCCTCAAATGCAATCTGCACCTTCCTATGCATTTTGGTAAACATTCTGCACCATCCAAAATTATATATTACAATTTAACCCCCCCAAAAATTAGCAAATGTATGTATTCAAAACGTCACTTGACTAAGTTAGTCTTACCTTTTGCTTATTTTTAAATGAATCATTCCTCTTAACGAACGGAATTCAAAAATTGACCAAAAGCAAAGTTTTTTCAATAGAATAGAAAAGAAAAAAGAAAAATACAATTTGTATTATTAGGAAGTTAATTTTTCAATTTTAGCCTTACTATCATCCTTCCCAATTAACGATTACTTCCTTCTGCTTTTTCAAAACACTAAAAAAAAAAAAAAATAGTAAACACTTAATAGTGCTAATTGTCTTTAAGAATAGATAAAACGTTCTTTACGCCGCAGGTGTAAAACCACTTTTCCACCACCGCCATATGTGGGTCTCACCGTGAGTTTATTATTTTGATCTGAACTGTTCATTTTGTAGGATTCACGGAGTAGTATTTCCATACAAAATATCAACTTGATAGGACATCGATAGGTATATAAAATTTTGAATTTTTTTATGAAATTATACGGCCATGGACAGTTTAACTTTAAAATCCATGACTTTCTATTTTACAAAACAAAATTCAAATTTTGATATAGGTGTCGATGTCCGATCAAGTTGATTTTTTTGCATGGATGTACGCTCTGCGGATCTTACAAGATGAACGGTTCAGATCAACAATTAATACACAATGGGGCCACAAAGGTGTTGGTGGAAAAGAATAATGCCGGTGTAAAGAAATGTTTTCTCGAATAGAAAATAATGAATTAGTCTAAACTTCCTCACCTTAAAGAAAATAAAAATAAAAAATAAGCGAGGGAGAAAAGGCAAGTGGAATTATACTTTCTAAAAATTATTGGAATTAAGAACATATGGATACGGACCTTGTACGGGTACTGGTGGCTCAGCTGGCGGCAAGACCGTAGAATTAGGAAGAAGCACGGGCGGTTGGACCCGTTGGAGAGGTGGACTAGGGCCGACCGGTGCTCTGATCGGTTTTTGAACCGGAGTTAGTTCCTTCTCCGGGCAAAGAGCAAGGGCCTATATGTGACATATCCTATAAGAACCAAAACCTTGGTTTGTGCTTAATTAAGGTCATGCAAGTTTATAAACCCTTTGAGTAAATATTCAGTATAACAGTGATAACACGTAACGATATTTCGCATGTTGTGGGATTATAGATATTAGAGACTATATCGATCACTAGAAATGCGAAAATAGTGGAATTTGGCTTGGTATTTTTTATTAGCTGGTCATGCAATGCAACATTTTTATGGGAGGGTCTTTTAAAGGGGGCTAGCTTCACTTGTTTTCCAAATCTAACATAAAGAACTGTACAAGGAAGGTTCTTAAAGGGGGCTTCACCTGCTGTCAACTCTATTAAAAAAAAGGGGGGGCATAAAAGGTACTTTAAAAAAAATAAATTGGACAATTATTTTTGAGGCACGCGAAAGTCAAAATAAGTAGAGAAGCAATTGCGGGATGAACAAACAAATTTTTTTTTTTTAAAGGAAATAGTAGGTTTTATTTTCCTAGAAAAAATTGACTTTAAGTAGCCATGTTTTTAACTTTTAGCCTAGTTTTTTTTTTTTAGCCAATAGAGAGAATTTCATTTCACTTTTAGCCTACTTTTGACGTGGTTAATTTATTTCTTAGCGCACGATTAAACTCTTATTGAATATATAATTATACAATAAGTGAATTTCCAAAATTACCTCCCCCAGTAATTCCTCATCGGTATGCGATGCCTACAAATAGCACAAAGATGTTGACAAAAAATTAGAAACTCAAGAGGAACATAAGAAAGATATGTAAATGAGATGAGCATTTTCGTCAAGCCGAGTTTTAAAGTGTTTGGTTTGAACAGTTTAGCAAACAAGTCTAAAACTCGATATCGAGCTCGTCTCAATTACTAAACGAGTTGAGTAGATCCAAGGCTCGAATAAGTTGAGAGCAAGGGAGAGGCATACGGCATACCCTTGTAGTGACCAAAAGAAACGAAGCGAGCAAAACCAAGACAAGTTTGAGACCCATTGTGAGACAAAAGAAGCCAAGAGGAAAATATAAAATGCTACAATTTGGTGATCATGATAACGAAGGTGTGGTATTTATAGAGGTGGCATTGAAGGACTTTAGTCGTACGTGAATGAGTATTTCTTGTTGGATTTGTTTTTTGTTTGTGTTTTTATAACTGAGGAACAGTCCTACAGTAAGCCACTAATTGGATCCTCTGCACGACCCAAATCTCGGAGGGAGCAAGTGCAACCCACACCAATCACGGTCCCCTACTTAGCACAGGGTACGAGGTGGCATTGAAGGACTTTTCCATTAGAGTATGAGTTCCAAAAATAAATTATTTTACTGTACATGACGTATGTTTTAAGGCTTCTTGGTCGGACGATTCGATCATTGAGGCTTTGTCTAGATTTAAAATTAAAAATTTTAAACTGAAAATATAGAAAAAAAAATTATATTTTTTTTATTTGAACAAATTTTTTTTATACTTTAACTATTTCATTAATATATTGTTGAAACATGGTACATGCAGAACATGGATTGTTTGTGGGCCTACGCTTGTGCATAATAGTTCGCATGGGCTTGAAATTAAGCCCAACTGCCTAGCATTGCACCATTTGGCCATGGTACGTGCAATATTTAAGGATGGATTGAAATGTGAGTCACAGCCCACTCTGCTTTTCTTATTCAATAGTAATGGTGAAAAAAAAAAGTGTTGAAAACAAAGTACTACATGAATGCATTTGAACTTTAGGTTAATTGTATTCAAGTTAAGGGTGGAAAAAGAGGGGGTCAAGTAGTGGCGGTCGCCACTACTGCTATTTTTTTTAAAAATGTATTATTATGTGTATAAAATTTATTGTCAAATTACATAGGTCTGCCACTACTTGATTTTCATTCATTTATTTTCTGATATAAGAAAGTCTTCGTCCTCTGATTTTTCATTTAATAAAAGAGGCAAAAAAATAGTCCAACTCCAATTTTTATAGATCAAGTGAAATATTATGAAACATGAGCTCTCTAAATTAAGAAAAACCTAATTAACTTCAAACTCTGTTTTTTATACAAACTTTGTTTGTAAACTTTTAAGGTGTTTGATCAACACAAAAGGGATGCAAACCAAAGAAAGAAAAGCAGCGTGTCAAGCCATGTCCATGGATACGAGCGACACAACAATGTCTATATCAGCAGTGTCCATGAGTTGTGATATGTGCATATGACAAATATCATTTCCTATAGATTTTGAATATTTTGTTTTGATTCCAAAAATTGATAAATGTCCATATCATAGTCCGATTTTTCATAAAATTACTTCACTAGATAGTGAGATTGATTCCAGAAATTAGTCGAGATGCACATAAGTTTGCCCTAACGCATGAGTTATTCACATTATTCATGTAACATGTTATCAGATGATATATTAATACACCATAGAAATATGAGGTCTTAGCTAGCATCACAGTCACTAGTAGTTTATTAACTGCAACCGGCCTAGATTCTAATCTCACAAACGGTAACGTAAAATTTAAGATTGTCGAAATACAAGGATTCTTCTTTCTGCCATTTACATGTGATATCACATGGGCATAATACAATTAGTCAACCTACTACTAAGTTCCATTGAATTCATCAAGTTGAATTAATAGAACCATAAACTAAGGGTTACATGGGGTGTTTCTAAACCTATATAATGCAATTTTTTTTTTTTTTTTTTTGATTTCTCAAGTGTCCGGGACTTATTTGTACCTCGGTTGATTAGGGATCAATCTTTTCGTCCAATAGTGTTAGGTCGATGTAAAGTTGCAGCAAAGTTTCGTACTCGCGCTATATGAGTTCAAAGTATATGAGATGTTTCGAACTTTCTAATTCGACACTTTAAAAGAAAGCAAATTTCTAATGCTCAAGGCTTGACCACTTGGGATAAGTTGCGGTACTAATTGAAGGATAATTTTAAAAAAATTGAACAGTAAGATAGGCTTCCTAGGAATAACTCCGTTCTTGGATCCCATAATTAAATTCTTTCGGTTAGACTTGGATCTCTCTTCGCTTTCTCTATTTACAATCTGGGCTGTCCAAAATAATTTTAGTACTTACATAGCCGATAAATTGTGTAGTATGCGAGTCGTTTTCAATCTGTTTAATTGTTTACAATCTTGTCCTAGTTACACACCCAATAAATTGTGAAGTACATGAGTCGTTGGAGCCACAAACAACTTCATTCTTGAGTTGTTTGCGATTAGTTGTTTGCCCTAATTTTAGAAGTTAGATTTACCCGAATCCAATACTCCTACTAATTTTCTCAAGTTTCAAATTGAACAAGGTCCTGGCACGCCTGCACAGTACTTTAGCTTCGGTCTAGGTGTAGACTATTTCGGAAGAATTAGGGGATGGTGTTGTTCCTAAAGGGACAGCATCCATGTTGTCCCAATCTGGGTCATCCGTGCTCGGCAATGGATGGCTCAGATTTGTTTGGTAGCAGACGGTTCGGATTTGTTTGGACAAGATATGATCTGAGCCGTCCATCGCTGAGCATGGACGGCCGAAATCGGACAACATGGGGACAGCATGCACCCCGGGTCCCTTTCGGAACACAACAGTACTCTAACATTTTCCATTAAAAATAGAAAAATGAGAAATAATGAAAAAAACTACTCAATGGATTTCAAAACTATGTAACTGTAAATGCTAATTACATGTACAAAAGGATTTCCGGAGAAACCATTTATTTCCTTCCCATAAAAGCTAGAGTTTTAAACTTTATTACATCACAAATAAAATCTCAACTAACAAAAACACTGAATGAACACACAAAAACAACAACGTCAACATAACGATGATGAATTTTTTGGAACAAGAGAAATACAACAAAAGAGTATGTCCCTCCGCTTATAAATACAAATATCTGAAAACAAATGTACTAAGAACAGTTTGATACGTATAGGCTCACATACATCAAACAGCTCCGAAAATAGTTGTCCGTAAGTGTGTTAGAAGTTATGTTCTTAGTTTTTGTGTACTGGCTGAGGACACGGAGTGAATTTGCCCTCAAAACAGGCTTCAGTCCAACCGTCGCACGGGGGTTTTCCAAAACCGGGTACACAGTTGGTCTTGGTACAGCACGCAGTGCATATTCTCTGGTAGTCCGTTTTCATGTGTCCTCCGTTTACTTCAGCGAACCTCGTACAATTGGTTGAGCACCCTGTAATTAATTAAGCACGTAATTATAAGAAACTGAATTTTCAAAAATAAAATAAAATTAGCAGACGATATTAAGTTATTCACAAGCAACCTAAAAGTCGCGCGATTTATTAGAAAGAAAACTCTGATGGCAAGTGAAATGAATTAATAGTCCATTTTCTTCTTTGTATTCGGTTAAAATGAAATTTCATTGTAGAAATCTCTCTGGAAATTCTTTTTTCTAACCTAGTAAATGAATGACTCTTTGCAGATACATAAATTAAAAATTCTCAAACTTCTTAAATTTTTTTCCTAACAACTCCTGTTTTTTCCCCTCATTCTTGCAATTTTGAGACCACTTTGCCTCTAGTGAAATGGACCCTAGTAAGTACAGATGAGAATTATGAAATCAAAGCTCCTACCATCAACAAAGGTAGACCTAGTTTAATATTTGTCCTATTAATTAGAGGGTTACTTCTTTTGGGTGGTATATATGTTTGTGATAAAAACTTATTCACGAAGGAGGCAGAAATTTTGATTCACGGAGATCCACTCACATTATGATACATCACCTAGTTAGAAGACTCTTCTACTGAAAGATTATTATGTGGCAGAGTTACATATATTGTCTGTTTCAAATCTTTTTCGTACTTGTCTCTTCCATGGAAGAGTTAACTAGGATTATTAAAGTTACAGACATGGCAGTTTGCCATTGGTTTTCCGCAATTCTTAGTTCACGGAGGGTCCGTGAATAGGTTTCTCTCGTGTTTGTAGGTATTTGCCTATTTGGTAACGTAGCATGAATGATTGCTTTAAGATATTATCTAACACGCTATAAGTGTCATCTCACTTTCTGTCTCTCTTGTGCATATTTTGGAAGGCTAGCTAGTTTTACCAGGATAATGGTGACGATCCTTCACACAAGCCACCCCCGGCTGAGGAGCAGGAGCTTCATTCGGAGGGTAATGAACCGGAGCTTTGACCGGAGGAGGGGGACGAACCGGAGCTTTGACCGGAGGAGGGGGATGAACTGGAGCTTTGGGAGGAGGAGGAGGAGGAGGGGGATGAACCGGAGCTTTGACCGGAGGTGGACATGGAGCTGGAGCCTTCTTCGGGGGAAAGACCTACATTTGAACAACAGTAAAATCTTTGAAAACATAATCTTCACGAATCACAAGTACTCCACTAGAACAAAAACTCTCAACTATGTGACAACCACGAAAATCAACAAAATCAACTTATTTTGATTGCCCAATCTAGCGCGCACATTATGTTACAATTAAACTTACCTCTATCAAATCTCTCTCTTCTCGAATCGACGAGACCTGCAAAAACAAAGTATACACAACATTGCGATTACATGACAATACGAAACATCAAGGGGAAAAAATGAATACTGTTTGGTACAATTAATGCGTGCGAATGTGCATGTTTTGTTGAAGAAAGTGGATCTATTTAAATACGTACGGTTGTGGCAAATAAAACTGAGTAGGCCAATATAAAGAGAATGGCTTTGGTAGCCATGGTTGATGAGGAGGAAAAGAGCCAAGAACAAAGGTTGGGGAGGGGGAGGATTGAGATCTAGAGAAGCTAGCTAGGGTTATAAAGATTTGTGTTAAGTGATGAATTAAGCACACTATGAAACTGTGTTATATAGAGAGAAACAATGTGTGATGTGGAGAAGAGATTTGCAAGCAGGCATTATTATTTCTTAATTTCGATTTTAAATGACAGCTAACCATATCTACTGCAAACATGATAATCCGATTATTGAAGTACTCGTATATAAGCCCGTAACAAGGTAGAAACAAAGAAAGGAGAAACCCCTACAAGCAGGCAGGACATTCGAACTCCTAAACTGGGTACAATGATATTCAGTTTGCAATAGTTTTTTACTTTTGTATTAAGGCATTACTCCACCAGATACTGTCTATTCCTCACACATGTATAGCTCTTCCAAATCTGGTTTTGAGAGGATAAGTGCCAAGTAAAAGAAAATTGATTTTGAGGATATGTTCCAAAAATTGGAAAAACCTGAGTTTGAGTGTAGAACTTACTGGGCTCGATAGACCTGTCTGCTAAAGACAGGCATCACATGACATTAGAGGATGTGTTAGCACTTAACAATAGTTTATGAACCGTTGTACGAGGTTTTGCGACTCTAACAACTTAAATTAAGGCAAGATTCTCTCACTAGCCCTTTTGACCTTCTTGGTTCCATCAGCTGCTCCACTTGCTTTATTATTGTACAAAAAATAGGTTTTTCCCTTTACATAAAAATAGAATAGTGTAGAATAGTGATTACTCGATCCTTTGTTAGTGGATTTGAATTGCTATGGGTTTGAGCCCCAGCTAACCATTTGGGGGATTGAGAAACCTAGGGGAGGTGATTTTGCAGTGCAGGCTAAATAACTAAAGCGCTCATGGTAGCTATATTTGGTGCATTACAATTTTATTTTGAGATGTTCCAAAATTTTATTTCTATAAGGAGTTAAAAACTCAAAAGTATGTAAAATGTGCCAACTCAATTCCGGTAGTGACCTCAATTGTGGCCATCTGAAATTTTTATTTAGGATCGAAATCGTTCATTTTTTTTAGGAATGTTGAGCACATTAGGGGTACAAAAAAAATTATAATAATGGGAGATTGGTAGGCACACAATTGAGACAAATTTGTCTTTCAATGTATTTTCCAAATAATATGCTCATCTATATAAATGGTATCCGAAAATATGTCTACTAACATCCAATTAATTAATTTGATTTTTTACATGAATGAACTACTTAACATTCTTGATAAATTGTATGGTTTCGATCCCAAATACAGATTATATAAGGCTCACATTTGAGGTTACTATGGGGATGTAGTGACTTGGGTCACTATGGATACCCCGCCAAATTCAATTTTCAATAGATGAACCTTGTCAATGATTGAATATAATAGCATTAGAAATCTAATCAAACTTTGGAAGAAGCCATGCATAAATTGCATATTTCCTTAAAAAAATAAGCAATATGGGGCGGAGGGGTATAAATCACACTCTTGTTCCCCATCTGTCCCAAAAAAATGCTCCTATTTTTCACTTTTTGGACCAATCAAATAATTATCCATATTTCACAATTTATAATGTTTATTGCGAATTTGAAATATGTTTTTAATAAAACTAATTGAGATCTACCAAACAAGATACATATTGGATATATAAATCATTATAAATAAAAATATATATACAAGGAATTTTTTTATGCATGTGAATAGTGAAGTATGAGCATCTTTTTGGGATGGAGAGTATTAATTATTAACAACTAAAACAAACAAGGTTAGGACAGGAGGCGGGATTCGGGGAGAAATTATCCGGTTCTAAATAGTGATAGAGCCACACACACTCAATCACACACCCTCTCACATGTGGTGGGATCCACCGAGTAGGACCCACCACATGTGAGAGGGTGTGTGATTGAGTGTGTGTGGCTCTAGCATTTTTGTAAATCTTGGACAGGAGGCGGCAGGAAGAGAGGAGCCATTTCTGGCGGGAATGCCGGGGGCCACCACCGGAGGATTTTTGAAGTAATCATCAATTACAAAATTAAAAATCTTTTAATTTGATTTCTTACCATAATATATAAATTAATCCACAGATGGAACCATTGGTCAGTTGATCCTAGTCATGTGATCTACACAAATCAGGGAGGGGACTTATGTAACGCACTACTTGGTTATCGTGCACCTCGATCGATAGGAACTTTTCAGATCTCACCATCACAATTTGACATTTTATTTTATAGAGGTCATTGAAAAGTTTAAATGTACAAAACATCTACTCCAATTGATCCGATATCGATCGGAAGCAACATGATCTAACAACGTATGTTTTTCAGAAATGAATGATCAATATGATTTATATAATGATGTGTAAGATAAATTTATTTTGATCGTGTAATTGTAAATCCAAGTTCAATTAATTTGGTTTTTTGTACAAAGAAAAGTATTCAGTGGCCTTTAAAATATGAACAATTTTGATCATGAATTCATGATGATAAAATATTGAAAGATCCAACCAAGGTGCATTACAAATCTATAGTGCATACAATTAGTGCACGCACTGGTCTCAGGCTTGGCACACTTTTGACTAGGATCAATTGGCACATGAGATTGCAGTTTCCCATGCATCCTATGACACCCTTTTATCACTCGAATGGGGTGGGGGGAGCGATCCTTTTTGTTTATAAAAATGATACAGACACACCCACTTGGACACACTCTGTGACACCCCCTTTCACATGTGGGGTGGGTCCCCTCACATGTGAGAGGGGGTTTGGCAGAGTATGTCCGAATGAGTGTATATGTATCATTGTTCGTTTGTTTATTAATTTATCCAAGTTTTTTATTATTTCAACTAGTTTCTGTGCCAAAAACAAACTATAGTCTCAAAAGGGTTGACCATTGAACTAGTCAGGGTGGTTCTATTTACAACCCATTTTTCCTCAATACAACCCATGCAAAATAAATGCCAAAACTTTCCTCGCGAAAAGACCATTTAGCCCCTCAAATTACTTCATACCAACCCACCCCACTTTTTCCCAATTGCTAATTCCAACCCAGTGCATCTTCTTCCTCCATCAGCTCCATCGTTTTCTCACTCTTCTCCCTCCCACGTCAAAAAAATCTCTCCTCCTCCTCCTCCAGCCATTAACCTCCATTGTCCTCTCCTGCCCCTCATCTCTCCTCTCTTTCAATGGAGAACCATGTTGAATCAATGGAGAACCATGTTGAATCAATGGAGAGATCTTCTCCCTCCCTAGATTTGGGAGAAGAGCTCAGAGAATTTGAGCAATTTACAACTCCAAATCCACCAATGGATGCACAAATACATACCAAGAGTAACCTGGACATGAAGATTTTCGAGCAAAAAATGACCCAAGAGTAACCCATTGCTTTTTCGATTTCTCAATCGTTGTTCGTTCGAAACGGTACACACAGTCCCGAAAATATGTCGCAATACATTTCGGTAGTTAATACCCGAAATTTACCTATAAAACCGGGAGTTTGTATCCGAAATTGGTGATGGTAGTTAATATCCGCAATATTAGCCATAATTCAGTAGTTTGTATCCGAATTATGTGTTTAGTTTCGGGAGTAAATATCCGAAATGTGCCAAAATCAGACGAGTAAAATAGCGGCGATTTCTTCGACTGGTTCGACGGAGAAGGCAATGGCCGAGGTCAAACGGAGGGAGGAGGGAAGAGAAAAGGGTTTTGAGTGTTGAAATTTGGGAGGAAAACAACAAGGAGTAATTTGGGAAATGTGCCGGGTTATATGAAGCAAAAATAAAAATTTGCCACATAAGCAGGGTTGTATTTAGCAAAAGGGTTGTATGGAGTCAAAAAAGGGTTGTAAATAGAATCTTCCAACTAGTAATTCTCTGCATCCATCCCAAAGTTGCCTGCCAAATAGCATATGCCTAGACTAATTGTACTCCTAAATTGCGATTTGTGATTGACCAACCGTCCTCACATTGAATGTTTTTTTTTCTCCTTGTCCCTTTTTTTTGTTTTTTGTTTTTTTAACTGCATGTCTGGCATCTCGACTAACTCTAAGACCCTAATGAAGTCATCACATTGAATGTTAAAAAGGGTTACAAGCAGTGATTAATTGACTTGTGAGGAATTCCGTTGTATTGCATTGCGAATTTAAACAATGAAGGACTTGTTTTGGTTTTCCTAACAATGAATGCAAATGAATGACAAATCTCACGTGAAGGGATGAAACCAGAAATTTTTCGGACTTTAGACTTGGCAAGATCAGTGTTGGCAAGATCAAAAAAAGATCAGTGTTGCAAAGAAAAAAGAAGTGGATTTCTACAAAAATAATATTTTCATTTATAAGACATTGTGCACATCTGGCAGTCCAAAAACACTTTTCCTTCAATCCATCCGGCACTTTCAATCCGGGCCGTCCGTTGTATTTTTGGACGGCCAGATGTGTGCCAGCGGGCACCACATGGTTCCTGTGTGGCATTGGAATTTTTTTCCTTGGAGTAGGAAATAAGCTCTCCCGCCTCCCTTCTCCTCTTTCCTTCTCCCATTCCCTCCCTTCTCCCCCTAACAAACGACCGCGTAACAAAGGGCCTTAGGTAATTTCCATCTTCTTTCAAGAACAAATTCGTAATGTCCTTCTAAATAGAATGAACGTGGGCTAACAATCCAAGGACTTGTTACTGAATATTTTGGGATTCCTTTGGAGCCAATAAACTGTTGCTGCAAAACTTAGGGGGTGTTCTACTAACAAAAAACTGTTTTTTTCAAACACCGAAACAAGTCATTCTCTCACACTACATCACATAAAAAACCGTGAAAAACCAATTTATTCAAAAAACCAACTTAGTGGAACACCCCCTTAGTCTGAGGATGGACATTGCAAAACAGTGTCCTCTCACATGATGATAGGCCCAATTCAGCCCATTAGACCACTTCAAATGAGGCCTTCTGATATCGCTCGTAATGGCCCGTATTCAAGCAACCTCTTATTTTTTTTATCGGCAAAAGTAACATATTACTAATATTTCCAGAGTTTGATATTTGGGGACTTGTAAGCTCTCCTCCTTCTCCTCTAAAAATTCATCTATAAATCTTTGGCGAGCACTGTATAAAAATAATCTTAGTAGTACCACTGCTACTATTTGTGTTATTATTTGAACTAGCGGATGCTCTTGCCTAAAGACACATAAGAACGTAGTCGTAACTAATTAACTAACCAACTGCTCTATTTAAAATTTTGAGACGTTATTGTATTTGATCACAAAGGGTAACGATTAAATATGGGTACATTGCCCAAAAAGTGAGGAGAGTGAGGGTAGATATTTTATTTTTATCAGCAAAAGAAATACAGTACTTATTATGGAAATATCCTCTGTATCTTTTTAAAGAAGAAATGATATGATAGCTATATCTTAACATAAAAATATGATTGGACGGCCATAGATATTGCGTGTTTGTATGCCCAATACGTTGTTCGAAAACACTCTGTTTTATAATAAGGAAAATGAGGAAATGATACAGACACAGACATATACAGATTCGAATACGAATAAAGATGTGTCAAAAATGTAGAATACACGAGGTTCGAAACAGTATATATTTGGGATCTACACACTTTGCCGCTGTTTGATAGAAAAGATAGAGTTCAGGATTGGATTACTAATCCAGTGGGCCCATTAATATCATGCTTGGTGTGCAATTTGTAGACCGGACTAGCAGTCCCATGGGACTATCAATCCCATGCAACCTCACTATTAATCCAACTCATTACAAATCCCAATTCTAATCTCTTCTTGTTACCAATCCCACCAAAGCTATCTTATTTTACTATCAAACAGGGCCTTCAGAAATTCGAGGACCCTATATTGCCCCTGAGCACTATACCGTGGAGTGCCCTTATTCGACCATCCATTTTGATAATGCACGATTCGGATTTAACATTTCAACAATCCATAGGTCGGACAGTTTGAATTAAATACGAGTCGTGCATTGTCGAAATTGACAGTCAAATGGTTTCGGAAACGACTGTGTTCGAAACCATCCATATTCATCTTTAATTGCATGTCTGCAGCATCGAGGCTTTCGTAGAGACTGAAGGTAAAACCTTCCCCAAATCCCAAATATAACCTGATGTTAAAAGGCTCACAAGCCAATGTAATGCTTGTTTGTTATGCCAAGTGGTGATAAATCAATGCCTAAATTTATTAGAAATCCAACCAAATTCTCCTGACTTGGGAAAACTCGGGTCAAACTGGACTTAGGCCCTTCCAAGTGGCTAGGAAACAAAGTAAAACCGACTAGATAAAATTGAACAAAAAACGATTTTCTGCCAATAATGCAATTTCGCTCCACTAATTAAGAATGGCAGGTATAAAACCTGCTAGGTGTTTTTTTCCCCTCAGCTAAAGATAAAGTCAGCATTGTTAATTTTAGTTAGTAAGGTTTGAACCTTGTCAAATGCAAATGAGTGTATATATGGTGCCCACCACTTGGCACTTGCCATCCATTTAGGTGTTTTACCGGGGAAACATGGAGTGTTGTGTTTTGTTAATTTCTTTTTACCAAGTTGGTCTTCCAATTAACGAGGGGCGGCTCTACAATATTTCGAGGAGTTCAAGCGAACTCCCTGGTTCAAAAAATGCACTACAAGTTTTTACTTTTTACATATATTCTTAATTAATTTTACTTTTCTTCAATATTGTCAGCTCTGAATTAATCTTAAGTAGCCAAAAAAAAAAAAATCAGTTATATAAATTTGTAAGTAAATGATAAGATAGCTCACTAGAACAATATGAACTAGACCCAATAAAGTTTCTAACAAAACAAATATATTTATGTTAATTATATAAAGGTATGCAAAAAAATTCTCTTTAACTTTTTGTCACCCTGAACAAAAATCTTGGAGCCACATCTGCTGCCTACTCCGATGTCTAGTTTTTTACTTGTGTTTTGGTTGGCTTCTGATGTATCACTTGTTTTGTGGGATCGATAAAGTTTTCTTTTTTCATCCAAAAAAAAAAAAGGCAGATAAAAAAAAAAAAAAAAAGCGTGCTGAGAGCCCAAAAAAGGCATTTTAATCACATTGAAGTTGAGTTTGAAACTGTCATAACTTTTTTTTTTAGTTGGCTTATTTTAGTATGTTAATCTTTTTACTTTTTGGTCAAAACATTTCACTTTTCAAATTCATCTCGAAAACTCATAGAAGTAAAAAGATGTGACTAAGCAGTAAAAAACCACTCGGAAAAGACAAAAAAAATTGTCTGTTTCGGCCAATGTATGGTTTTAGTAAATTTTTTTGTAACTCATGGTCATATATTGTAACTTTTTCAATTTGCTCACAGATAAGCTGAAAAAAATATAATCCCAATACTTTAAAAGAATTTAGAAAAGGCACAAATAATCTGAATTAAATAAATTAAGCCAACCTAGTTTTAAACCCATATAAAAACAATGAAAGGGAAACATAGTCACTAACTGGCTTCTACAAGCCATTTATTACAATATAACGCGATAAAACAGCCTCTGAGCATACCAATATCGAAAAATAACACGAAATCACACCATACTCATCCCCCAAAAAACGTGAACTCGATCACACCGTGATATATAAAGAAAGCTGGAACACAGACGTCCAATTTTAAGGGCAGTTGACCATCCCACCCTTGGTGTGCTGCGTGTGCACTTGATCCCACTTGGGGCATTTCTTTTCACCTTCAGGCACACATTTGTTGCACTTCTTACAGCAAGCAATGCATGGTCTCATGCATGGCCTTTTCTTGTCATGGTCTCTGTCATGGTCCTTGTCATGGTCTTTCTTGCAGTAGTGCTTACACTTGTAAAAGCAAACTGTGTATTACAATGAAATATTGCGAATCAATTCTCATATTAATATATTGTACATGTATATGATTAATCATTCGAGTGCAATATTATGCAATCAAATATTTTGTACAGAAGTATCCAGTAATTAGAGCAGAGTCAGAAATTTAAGCTAGTGGGGTCGAAAACAGAGAATCATATGGAGGTTTTTTTATTCCATAATTAGATAATTGAAAGAAAAACCAAATTGTGGATACTAATAAGAACAAACCATATTTTTAGAATACAAAATTAGAATTACATCTGGTCCCGAAGACTTTTTATGTGTTGAAAATATAAATAATAAAGCTACTCATTTCTCTAACAGCTTAAGTTTTTAGATAAGTCGGTGGCCAACAGTCTAATATTGTATCAGAGCAGGCAATAGGTCTTGTATTCTAACCTCACTGCATACCTAATGAAAACATTTACAGGTGTTTAGTCTGCTTGTAGAGGAGAGGTTGCTTGCACGTGATCGGGAGTGTTGACAATATAAATAATAACATTGTCTCTCTCTCTAATAGTTTAAGCTTTTAGATGAGTTAGGTCAGCTTTATTATTTTATATTCTCAACAACTTGAGCTTTTAAATGAGTTGATAGTTAACAATTTAATAATATGTTGAAAAATGCATAATAGTCTCATTAAAGATATCTTGGGCACAATTTGGGGTTAAAGACCTTGACTTTGGGACAGGTTTAGTACTTTTGGGGCCAATTTACTCCAACATGTATACAAAATTCATACTCTTTTGGTGAAATTTAAGACTAGATGAACTAGGAATGGTAACAAGCACTCATCCACCTGGACTAGTTTGCAAGTTCCACTTTCATGGTGGACGTGCTAACATTTTAACCATGTTATATAGGTAGCCTTGGAGGACCTGTTAATTAACAAGATCCTATAGATTATTATATGCTTTTTGTATTAAAGAAAAAAGAAGAAAAAAAGAGGGGGAATAGTGAAATTTTTACCGTGCATATGAGCCATATATGGACTCGGTGCTCCAAGCTTGAATTCGGAATGCATAGGGGCAATTTTTGGAGCATAACCAAGATGATGGTGGTGATCATCATGGCCATGACGGTGATCATCATCGTGATGACGGTGATCATAAAAATGATGATGATCATTTGCCTCTGGTGGATGCATTGGAGCATGAGGATGATGCTTGTAATGTTCATCATGATGATCATGACCACGTTCCTCATGATGATGATCATGTTCCTCATGGTGGTGATGTTCCCAATCATGATGATGATCATGAGCCTCTGGTGGATGCATTGGAGAATGAGGATGATGTTTGTAATGTTCATCATGATGACGATATTCTTCATGGTGATGATGGTCATGGGCATCTGGTGAATGCATTGGAGCATGGTGATGATGGTATTTATGATATTCATGGCCTGGAGCCTTCGCTGGGGAATAGGCATGCTACAAATAGAAAACACAAATCAATTATCCGAATTTGATTAATGTTATTAGACTTTTATTTCAAAGCGTTACAATGTAGGCAACATTGCGTGATATTTAATTTCTTGTAAATTTTGTGCATGAAAAAATGAAACAATTCCGACAAAGTTGTGTATGTGTTCGGAAATTACCTCATGGTGATCATATGCCATAACATAGGATGGAACCTGCAAAAGCAAAATGTATTGGTTATTTTTAATACAATCCAAGGAGAAAATGAAACATCTATACAAGAAACAATGTGGCACAAGATTTCGATTCCCCTGTTTCGAAACAAAAAATTTATCGAAAAAATTAAGTAAAAATTCATTTCGCATGTTTTAAATTTTTGTCATTGAAGGGGGGAAAGTTCAAAAAAAAAAAAAAAAACGTAAGGATGGACACTAGAACCAGTCTCCTGGATTAGTCGATCCATTGAGCCAGATACTGGTATACGAAAAGAAATTGACATACCCATGAGGAGACTGCAAGCAGAAGAAGCAGAGCTTTCATTGCCATTAGTGGTGTTGAATTAGGAGGGAAAGAACTAAAGATGAGTGAGTGGGAAAGAACCAAAGTGATGAATTAGGAGGGAAAGAAACAGAGGTATATATAGAATCACTGTTGACAAGAACCATAAAAAGAATCAAAAAGAAAGGGGACAACAGAAGTTGGAAACCCAATTAAGGGTGTTGAATTGTGTGAGATTAACCTTCCCCAGTATGAAGCAGCGGGATGTTTACCGCCATACGGGTTTTTCTGTCTAGTTATGTGTGCTTATTTGTTTGGCACACCTTTTTGTTTGTGGGGAGAACAACACTTCAAAAAAAACAAAAGGCTTTGAGAATCTTTGCTTTATGTAATTTTCCTTTTCATTTTTAAAATAAAAAGTCTATGACCACATATACTTACACAAAACACTTTGATTGCACACTCACATTCACCTGGGGGTTGGGACCCCGGATGAATGTGAGTGTGCATTCAAAGTGACGAACTATGATACAATGTGAAAATGTTCTTATGAAAATTGGTTGGTGATAGCTAAAAAGATCACTCATGCTGGTATATTACATTCGGAGGTACAAGGTTTTAACATTCTGGGACTTCAGACTCGCACATGAAAAAGTAAACAATGAATATATATACCTTAAGTATCACGATAAAATGAGGTGCATTTTCCCCCAGAAAATGGAGAATCAAGCACTGAAGAATTAGATAGTCTTGCTCAAAATCTCCCTTAATATGGCTTTGATAACCTATTAAAGAATTCAAGTCAAAATTGACTTACAATCAATGAAGAGTCCTAACCTAAATCTTTGTTTTTCAATTTTTACTAAAAGAACTAGACCCAAAGTTTGTGCTACAAAATCTTTGATATGGCCAGGACTGCTCTTGTTTACACTGCCCAGCCAGTCAATGCCTAGAATTGTCTCAACGGTTAGGCCACTTCCTAACATATCACCTAAAAGTCGGCAGCAGTGTGTGCATGTGGTGCACCAATGCACATCACACGTATTGTACAATTGTTTTGGGGCCCACTTCAGATTCCGTTATTCGATATAAATCGTTTACCTTTATGTTTCATTGAATATGCACGTATTCCATGTATAACTGGTTTCATAATGTATTTGTATTTAAAAACAAAAAACAGCCAGAAAGGTTTTGTTAAAAAAATACCGTAAGGTAAATCCATAACACACAGTACCAAACACTCCAACCAGTGAAACAATCCAATAAGGTAGGCCTCACTTTTTTTTTTCAAAAAAAAAGCCTACCCAAATGGCTCGAACGTGGCCCCAAATCTTGTTGGATCAACACCTCATCTCACCTCACCGGAAAGAAACCGTGCTAGTTTGCCCAAACAATCCTATACGACTTCCAGCTTGAATTAAAGACAAATGCTATCTTTACAGATTTATGTGCACCAATTTAAACGCAAAAATATCTAAAATTATTTAATGCACGGCACGTGGTTCGATGGTCATTATTCCATGAGATCCTCTCATATTCGGAACACATCTGTGCCCGGACAAAAAAATTGCGAAATATATATACGGGGATAACTCTATTCCTTCCTTTTGAATAACAATTTTCCCATGCTCCATACAGAGTATTAACTGAGAGGTTTGGACCACAAATCCTTACTCCCATTCAAAGTTTGCCAGCTGTATTACATTGATTCGAGGAGTACTACAGGGATTAAAAAAAAGGTCAGTTGATATTGATGCATGTGGCAGCATTCTGCCATGGAGCTAAAAAGAATAAAACTTGGAGTTCGTTCGAATTATGAATGGCCGACAGTTTCCCTAATCGATAATTAACTATTGTTAATCCCTCTTCAGCTGCCTATACTCAGGTGTCCGGGCTAGCTTACGCGCATTTCGATTAATCTTAAAGGCCCGATCCCGCCGACCACTTGCAGGGAGCCCAACTAAAAACGGAGTAAAGCTCCATGTGAAGTGGCTCCAAAAGAATTGTTAACACTCAATCAGATTATCGAACCTAAGACTTTACGAGGAAGCAAAATCCTTCGGGTTGGATTCTTCCCTCCTTTTTTGGTAGGAGTACTTGTTTTTCCCTCTGATATCACCTCCCATTTTTAAATCTGAAAAGGAGAGTTTTAATTGGGGACTGTGGTTAGGATAGGTTATGTATCCTATGAGTTTTATAATCTGAAAATGAGAGTATTAAACAGTGGTGGCTACTGGGATTCTTCCATCCCCTTTCGTGTGTGCCTTCATTGATTACATCACTTCGTGCATATGCCACGATGGTAATCTGCCACGTCTCGTAAACAAAAGGGTAAATGACAAAAGCCACTCTCGAGGTTTCTGACAAATACAAATCAGACCCTCACATACTGGAAATTACAGATTCCTCATTTTTACTTAATGGAATTCGTGCATTTACCAATTTACCCTTGTCTCTATAGTTACAAATAACTCCCATTTCTCTCGGACTCAAAAATCTTGATAGCAACCCTTTTTCCACACCAACACCTCCTATTCTGGAAAACTGACCATTCATTTGCATTTGTGTTTACTGACGATGATGACATTTTACTCTTCAACCTATTATTTGCACAAATAGGGAAACCAAATAATGCAACGTTAGGACAGAAAGTCAATCAAAATTATACAAAAAAAGAGTTTTTCTTTTTGTTACCTACACCTCTCTACTGTGTGTAGTGAAAGGAAAGAGAAATGGAAGAGGTAAATAAAATTTCATGTGTAGTGAATGGAAGGAGAAATGGAGGTTGAGTAAATTTGGTGAAGTGAATGAAATCGGAATTGGAGTTTGGTTTCTACGCCTTAACTCTCCCATTTATAGACAAATCGGTAACGGCTATAAGCATTTCCAACGGTCAAAAGAAATATATATATGGGGCAGATCCGTGGACACTTATTTTGCACACACTATTTGACACTCCATCTTAGCCCTTGAAACAAAAGGCTGAGATTAAAACGTAAAAGGCCTCCCCTTCTCACTTAATGCCACCCAACTGCTTTATGTACTTCCTCCCCACCTTCCCCTTCCCCTTCTCCTTTCCTTTTCTCTATCTAGAAACCCTCCCCCAAGCCCAAGCATTTGCACGACAAAAATGTGGTGATCAAATTACATATAGAATATTGGGTGTTAATTACGAATCAGGTCGAAAAATCAAAAAATCAGATTGGAACAGCAAAATGCTCGATTGAATCACAGTACAATCTCTTTTAGTTTTTCAAAAGCAGAAACCGTTGCGTCTCGCTGGAATCTAATCATTTTGAATCCTTCATTTTTTATTTTTTATTTTTTGATCTGCAAGTTGAATTCTTCAATTGAATACAAGTAATTCATGTGACACTCAAATAGCACAATCCTTGTGATTGTAAACATTTGTGCTTACTGCTAAGCATAAATCATAAATTACAAGCCCCACATAAAAACAGAGTAATATAGAGACCTATCACTTCTTCATTTCGCAAAATTGAAGAAATAAATTACACAATGATTGCTATGGTTGTGTTTGGTTAGAGAGTTTAGTTTAGTTTTGATGATGTCAGCAGGTGTAATGAGTGGAGAGAGATAGAGAGAGAGAAATGAGGGAAATGATGATGTCATCAAAACTAAAACTAAAACTAAACTGGGAAACGAACAGGGCCTATATAATTCTATGAATCTCCCAAACCATTTCGCCCTAGGCCTCCTCTCATGGTCCACTGTGTCGTAGCTGCGGACATGTGATATGGAGTGTCAAATGGAGAGGGAGAGCATGTCATAAGGGGCGGGTTTCTAGACAGAGAAAACTGAAAAGGAAAGGAGAAGGGGAGATCTTTTTAAGTTTTAATCTCAGCCCTTGGTTTCAAGGGCTGAGATGGAGTGTCAAATAGTGTGTGCAAAATAAGTGTCCACGGATCCGCCATATATATATGACATCATCCACTTTTTTAACGGCTTCAAAGGGCAATTATGTCCATTTATATCATTTTTCAATGATTTCACACAGATTCAACAAACTCTCCTAACAGCCGTTCCATTTTGAGGTTGAAAATGTATTACAAATTCAAATGTAAAGGGAGAATCTGTAATTTCCAATACATGGGGGTCTGATTCGTATTTGTTAGAAACCTTCAGGGTGGCTTTTGTAATTTACCCAAAACAAAAATAAAGCCAAATAATTTTGCAAGATTATATGAATAAAAATACTGATATTCTGCCAATAATCCAATTTCTCTTGCTAGGAAAGTCAATTGCCAAAATAAGGGTGGGAATTTCACAAGCGATACAAACCCAACAGAAAATTAGAGGGTTTGGTCGATCATTTTCTGTCACGAACATGAATGTGACACGGACCACCAACACGAAAATTAAATAAACGAATACAGATTGAATTCGCATCTTATTAAAGACACAGATAACAATTTGATTTTCCTTGTTGACTCACGATGCCATCGATTTGGGGATACCAACCCGTAGCCCATACTTTTTATTTTAAAAAAAAGATTAGTTTTGATTCTTTTGAATTTTTCAATTAGTGGAAAATTTGATCTTCAAAATCATGCTTGATCAACTTGCATAGAAAAACAAACCGAACCCAACAATTAAATTGAAACCCTTCTCTCTCTTTTTCGTGATATCTTTCTAAAAAAACAACACAGTTTAGGGTTTTTGCCCGGGGGGAGGGGGCACAGCCTCCTCCAACCCCTCCCCCCTCATCCGTCTCCCTTCCTCTCTCCGCCTCACATTCTCTCCTTCTTTCCTTGGTGCCGGTTTTCTAATTTAGCGTGTGCATCTCACGCAAATAGCTAGATCTTTGACACTGGTTCGGTGGGTTTGCTTTTTGGTCCGGTTCCGCCTTATTTGCTCAAATTTGAATGGTCAACGCCATAGGGAGGAGTAATAAAGGTGAGGTTTAAAGGAAGGGTTTCATTTTATTTTGGTTGTTTTCGTTTTATTTTCTTGTCTCTGAACTAGTTTTCCCAGTCCGGTACGTGGGTAGTGTTGGTGGGTGAATAATTTGGTTTTTGGTGCCCTGGATCTGATTTTGTGCTCGTTGTGGTTGCGGGGACTATTGGTTTTGCCAACTTTGCTCCCCGTGACCAGAGACTACCGTGCCAGCGGGGTCTTGTCCCGATTCTCCGGCTCTCCTCCGTGGTAGTGAGTGCTTGTTTGCGAGTGATCAGTTCTACATTTGGACCGGCATTAGCTTATACTAACCAGATTTAGAAAGAGGTTTTCCTATGTTGTTCATTGTTATCCTTTATTGGAATTTTTGCTAGCCTTGAGGGATTGTTTGTTTTTATTGTAAACTCCTCGTATCCCGCACCTTAGAGTGGGTGAGAAGTGAGTCATTAATATGACTCATGTTTTGGTTCTGGCATTAGTCTTCCCTTTTCCCTTTTTTATTTGGGACATAGACTCTGGTTGTATCTTCCTTTCATTGTATTCGTTGGAAAACTTTGTAAGTGCCAAATGGCTTTATTGAAATAAATTCATAGTTTTTTGCTGACAAAAAGGGGAAAGGAAAAAAAAAACTGTATAGAAAAACATCAAAGGAATTCTGCAAAGGCGCAACAGGCCTATTAATATACCACCCATCACAGAGTTTATTTATCTAGAGCTGCTTCAATATTGGTCCTCTGGCTTAGTATGGTTTATGTTTTCATCCCATCCATTTTTTGGGTTATGTTTTTATTCTTAAATTTGAATAAACCCAATTTGTCTTTATTGCACGGTCCTCCAACCTAGTACGGGTTATGTTGACACCGAATTTTGCTCCACCCTTTTCTTTTTCTAGTGGTAATTAAATATTGGTCATCTACACTAATATGGATTATTTTTTCATTCCGTCCACTTTTTAAGATGATGTTTTCATTCTCAAATTTGAATAAAATTTTGCCTTTCTTGCACTATGTTTCCTTTTTTTTGGCACCATATAAGCAAAAAAGTTTGGGATCAAAATCTAAACTTGGAGGTGCTCACCTGTTTTTTTGAGATTTACATGGCTAACATTCCTATTTCCTAATTTGCACGCGCACTTCCATTATCGGTTTCCAAAATATTTTGGAAGTCCTCCACACTCTCTTTCCATTACCGGTTTCCATTATCATTCCCCCCCCCCCCCCCCCCCCCGTCTCCCTTTCATTCAACCATCATCGTCCATTATCATTGGTGAAATTTTAAAATGTAAGCTCCATAGGCTGAGCTCCTTTTTCGGTTGGCAATTCCATGACACAATATCGAGTTGTACTTTTTATTTTCAATATTCTAGATGCGTCTGTTTAGGATGTGGAAGGAATCATGTTGTATCTGTACTGGTGCTCGAGCACATTTTTCTCTCGTGTCAAGCACATTGGCTGTTGGCAAAGTTCTAGCATAGTGCTCAAGCACTTTCATGCCTCGGGTCCAGCAAGTAGGCTGTTAGGAAAGTGCTCGAGCAACTTCAATGTGCTCAAGAAGGCGGCAAAACAACTTATAAAAGGCAGCAGCTAGGGTTACAAAGTTATATCTTGAGCAGCCTATTTTTTACGTCAAAAAAACAAGGAGAGAGAGAGAGAGGGCTGCACCTTTTGCATCTTTGTGGTATGGCTTGGAGTTCTTGCATGAAGTTTTGAGCAACCAAATCAAATATTCCAAGATCTTATTCAACCTTTGATTCAATCGTTCTTCTGGTGTATTTCTGGCAGTATCTCGGAAGGCTTGAGGATTCAAGGCTTGCGGCAATCAAACACTTGGTGCGGTGAACGTGGATTCGGCAATCGGGTCTTGGGTCAATTGAGAGGATTTCAATTGTAAGTATAGGTCGATTGTAATCGCACAATGTTATTTTTCGTGTTTTGATTCCTTCCCGTGGTTTTTACCCTATTCGAGGTTTTCCACGTATATCGCGTGTTCATAGATTATTGTTTATTTTTTGTGATTGCATTAATAATCGTGATTAGCTAAATAAGAATTTTCATAAAACTTTGGGCAATATATATTTACTTTTTCAAGATGAATAAATGATCTTAAAAATTGACCCAAAAACTCCCAAAAGTTTAAAAAAAATAACTATATTAAACACATAACAATATGCTGATAAAAAAAATAACAATAATAAAACGAAAAGATATATAGTCACAAATAGGCTCCGACAAGCCATTTATTACAAAATAATAACATGATCATACAAACTCTGAGAAAATAAATATAACAAAATTATGAAATCGTGCCGTACTGATTCCCAAAAAAACATGAAACCACACCATGATAGAGACGGTCCGATTCTAAGGGCAGTTGAACTTTCTGCCCTTGATGTCCACTTGATCCCACTTGGAGCATTTCTTTTCACCTTCAGGCACACATTTGTTGCACTTCTTACAGCAAGCAATGCATGGTTTGATGCATGGCTTTTTCTTGTCATGGTCCTTGTCATGGACTTTCTTGCAGTAGTCCTTGCACTTGTAAAAGCAACCTGTGTATTACATTGAAATGTTGCGAAACAATTTTCATGTGAATACATTTTACATGTATATGATTAATCATTAGCTTGTAATATTGTACAATCGAACATTTTTGTAGGAGAAAGTTAGAACTTTAAGCTAGTGGGGTCGAAAACACAGAAGCTTATGGAGGTTTTTTTTTTTATTTAAACTTGACCATCGAAAGAAAAACAGACTAAGAATACTAATAAAAAAAAAATTGATGCAGAACTAGCAAACGCAAAAAAATAAAAATAAAATAAAAAGCGAAAAATAAGCCAGGTGACCTTTTAGGCCAAAACACACCTAATTACGACCAAGCATATGTTTGTTGTACACAATTCAAGTTACATTTGATCCCGTTGACTTTTTATAGAATAACATATGCATGATAATATGAATTATATTGCTATTAAATAGCATATCTTGGTGGCAATTTAGGGTTAAGGATCTTGAATTTGGGATAGCTTTAGTATTTTAAAGGGGTCAGGTACTGACACAGCTGCTCGGAAGAAGCTACGTACTTTCTTAACAATGCAGTCATTTTTTGGGGAAGTGTACGACGATCCTTGAGTTTTTACACATGCAATGTGATAACGCAGGATTTGGAACATGAATCTCTCTAAAAATAACTGCAATCATGCTCATAAAATAAGGTCCAATTGTCAAATGCTACAAGTGTATTGTGAACAAAATTGATGCTTTTGCATTTCATTCTACACTCACTTTCATTTGAACGTATTATCATTTAAGAAGCATGTTAATATATAAGTGGTTATAGAAGAATTTTCAAAAGGAAAAAACCACACGTACACCATATTCGCGCACACCACATGCACACCATCCCATCCGGACCGTCCAAACACTTTTTGGACGTGCACACCAAAAAGTGTTTGGACGGTCCGGATGGGGTGGTGTGCGCGAATATGGTGTGCACGTAGCATTACTATTTTCAAAAAAAGCTGACACAATATTCGAGGCATTTTAATTTGTTGGTAAAAAAAACAAAAGGGAAAAATAGTGAGATTTTACCGGGCTTAGGAGCCATATATGGACTTGGTGCACCTAGCTTGAATTCGGAATGCATAGGAGCGATTCTTGGAGCATAAGCATGATGATGGTGATCACCAAAGCGATGGTGATCGTCGTGGTGCTGGTGATCTTCATCATGATGATGGTGATCATAAAAATGATGATGATCATGCGCCTCTGGTGGATGTATTGGAGCATGAGGATGATGTTTGTAATGTTCATCATGATGATCATGTTCCTCGTGATGATGATCATGAGCCTCTGGTGGATGCATCGGAGAATGGGGATGATGCTTATAATGTTCTTCAATCGGATGCTTATAATGTTCCTCATGAGGATGGTGATGATCATGAGCCATTGGTGGATGCATCGGAGACTTATGATGATAATGATGGTAATACTCATGGCCTGGTGCCTTCGCTGGTGGATAGGCATGCTACAAACAAAAACAAAAAAAACAATTGATCAACAGATCAAAATTTGGGATTTTTTATATTTTTTTAATGTCGAACGCCATTATATGACGATAGTGCCAGTAACTGTAATGTATGATAACTGAAAAAAATCGAACAAAATTCAGTGTGTATGGTTTGAAATTACCTCATGCTCATATGCCATAATAAAGGATGGAACCTGCAAAAGCAAAGTATATTGATTATTTTCAATGCAAATCAAGGAGAAATGAAACACTTAGCTAAACATGAATAGTGTGGCATATGATTTGGATCCCCTATTGTTTAAGCATAAAATTCAATGAAAATTTTAGGAACTAAACCATTCCACATATGTTTTAAATTCCTATCATAGAGGGAGGAACAGTAAACACAAAATACACAAGGACGGGCAGTAGAATTAGTGTCCGGAGTAGTCGGTCCATCAAGTTGGATAAACCAAACCAAACCGAGCCTTATGTGACTTATGTCCTAGAGTAAAAAAAAATAGACACCGGAGGTCAGATTTTTTGGTGCTTGTGATAATGCATGACATACCCATGAGAACACTGCGAGCAGAAGAAGCATAGCTTTCATTGCCATTAGTGGTGTTGAATCAGGAGGAAAAGAACCAGAGAGAGAGAGAGAGAGCTATTTCAAGTGATGAATTTGGTAGATGAAACAGAGGAGTATACCCTATATATAGAAACACTAATTCACAAAAGCCTAAAAAGAAACAAAAAGAAAGAGGAAGACAGAAGGTGGAATCCCATTACAGGTGTTGAATTGTGAGATTAGCCTTCCCCAGTTTGAGCAATTCCAAAAAAAAAAACCTTCCCCAGTTTGTAACAGTGCTGGGATGTTTGCCATGTTTTTTTCGCTACACGGGTTGTTACTTATTTGTTTGGGACACCTTTATGTTTTTGTTTAGGGATGAGGGACAAACAATTTGAAAAGCCAACAACTAAAACCAATTCTAGTTTTTAGATTGGCTCAGCTACGACAAACTCTCACGTTGTTTCGTCCTCTTGGTTCTAGGTTCAAGGCTAAACTAGTATATCTCATATCTTGGGAGATGGTGCAAAATGCATGTAATCAAGTATTGATGGAGAATCAACCACTAAAGAATTATAGTATCTTGCTCAAAATCTCCCTAAATATGGTTTTGATTGCTCATTAAAGAATGGAATGAAGGGTCCCAACGGTAAGGCCACTTCTTAACATATATATCACCTAAAGTCTTATCAAAAATCAATTTTTTGTCAAACCCCCTATCTCACCTCCCCAGATCTTGTGGGAATCACACCTCATCTCACCTCCCCAGAACAACTGTGCCGGTGTGCCCAAACAACCCTCATGAGTCAGCCTCGGAACAATACTCCATTCTAGCCTGAAACTGAGATAAATGAGTAATTATTCAGTGGTAAAGTGGTTTTGGGGCACCGACGTCATACGTGTGGTGTCCCAACAACCTTCTCTATCAAATATTCATGTGGGGTTTATATACTAAATATCGGGTCCCGCATAAATATGTGGTAAAGAAGAGTGTTGGAACACCACGTGCCACTACTCTAAGCAGGGATGGAGCCAGTAGGGGCGGTCGTCCCTGCAAGGGGCAAAAAATATCTTGTATTACATATAAAAATAATAATTTCCTATGAATTATATAGACTCGCCCCTACAAAGTATTTTGGGAAAAAAATTCGCCCCTGCGTAGTGAAATTTCTAGCTCCGTCTCTGGCTCTAAGACTACTGAATAATATACCGAAATAAAGGTAAATGCTATCATGATCTTGGGATGTTTGGAAGCCTCTTTTTTTGGCTTTTTTGATTTTCAATTTTTCATTTTTGACTTTTTGAATTATAGTCAAAATTTGTTATGAATATGAAGAATGCTTGAGAGATATATGCATAATACATTTTGTAAAAGGGCTAGTGTTTTGGATATACGTGCATAATAGATTTTATAGGTTTTTTTATGTTGAACCATAGAAGATAAGCGAAAATGATAAGTCAAAAAAACTCTATTTTTCCCTACTTCTGGCTTTTGTTCTCGAAAGTCTGCTTTTAAAAATGCGTTATGAGAGAATACGTAAATTCTCATGGTTTCAGTACAAAAAAAAAAAACCCAAAATCCGAAACTAAAGCCTGTTTGGAAATTGCAGAATGCATTCTGTGATAATGTGTTTTGGCTGTTTGACATTAGAGAGGAGACTCCAAAAATAGGTGGAAGGAACTTTTTGACTTCTCATTTTTCACATTTTCCGTTTTAGCAAACAAAAAGACCGACAAAATAGAATGTATTATGTATATATTAATTTCTCAAAAACTACTCATGTTGCAAAATATATTCTGCACATTTCTCCCAAGCATTCTACCAAATTCAAAATACATTCAGACCGTGATCCAAAAAGTAGAAATTGAAAACCTAAAAACGAGCCTTCCAAACACCCCCCCCCCCCCCCCCTAACAATTTGATAATAATAATTCAAAAAAATTGGCTCCCAAACACCCTCATTACCTCAACAAATTTATGTGCACAGATTGAGATACGAAGTAATAAGCTAAAATCATCCGATACTTATGAATCTCCCCTTATTTCGTGAGATCCATGTGCATATTTTGGACACATCGTCAGTGTTAGGATACCTAGACTTTGCGAGATATGGGCATAACTTTCCTCTCTGTCTTGAATAACAATTAATTTCCCATAATCTATACATGTTAGTATCATGGGAAAGGCTTGGACCCCAAATTCTTAAATTCATTCCAAAGTTGCCAGCTGTGCTACATTGATTCGTGTAATTAAAAAGTAAGTTGACCATGGAGTATTGATTTATGCATTAAGGTGTAGCATTCTGCCGAGGGGCCAAAAAGAATAAAACACTTGGAGTTGAATCGAATTCACTGCCAGCAACTACAAGCCACCACAAACATGACCGTCGGCATTGAAATGCCCAGCAATTAGAACCCATTCAACTTCTCAAAACCACCGCAGAAATTCCCGATCCAGAAATACTTCCTAATCAACTCCAATTCCTTGTAGATATCATGAATGTGAGTTCCATGTGCTTCGATCTGATCTTCATGCTCCACAAAATCCGCAGCATAGCGTTTGCAAAAACCAATAGCTCCAACTTGAAGATATACAGATCACTACAACCTCTGAGTAATGGCGCTCTTGAGCGCTCTCCCTCCCAAACTGAAGCTAAAAGATTAGGTAACGGACCTAGCGGTAGCAAGCACATTGGCCTGCATAGCTGCCCTCTCTTCATCTTGAACCTCCATTTGGATGATCTTACTAATTACTTCTTCCTCTGATCTAGCATAATCGTTACACAACAGATTATCTAAAGCCCAAACAGTTTGAGCCTCATTATATAATATCCTATTCCGGTTTACTATCCCTTCAGTTGAGACAGAGAGAGCAACAACTGCTGTAGCAGAGCGATAAACGGCACACTTATTCTAGTTTCTGCCACCTTTTCTATTACCCCTGTTAATTTTTGTAAGGCCCAATATTTCATCAATACTTTTTCTTTTCTTCTTCCCTTTAATACCTTTAATTGCAGCTTGAATTGGAACATGGTTGTCTTCAACAGAATCCAGTTGTTGAAAAACTAAAAAATGTTACGATTGCCAATGAGGTGGTATAATTTGGACTATACAATAGATGCATATGATACACATCTTTAATGGGTGTGTATTGTAGCCATTTCCTACATTTTATTGACTCTACAAAACAACTGAAACATTTTACAACTCAACTGGAAGGAACTAGAAAAACTTGGCAAGACGTAAACCAACTTGAAAAAACAAAACACAAAACAGTGTCCCCCTGGTAGAACACATGCAACCCAACTTGTTTACGTTTGTTTTATCCAAGGAGATTATATTGTTGTTCTTCTTTAGATTTGGATTCTATATTTGGACTTCAAATTTCTGATGTTTCTTTTTGTAGAATCTTGCCTACCAAAGTTTGAACCTATGACCTGATGGTTAAGGGGAAGGCTCCTAACCAACAGGCTATGGACACCTTGGTAAATTTCAGAAGTTTCATCTAGCATTCAGCTTGTATCTTGGTATTTTGAAAAGAAATAGTTGTACCAGCCTCAAGTGTCGGTGTCCGTCACGTGTCGGTCACGGACTCGACACGACACTCTCCGGACACATTTCGGACGTGCCTATACTACTCCAATTATGTTATTATATTTCATTGGTGACGCTCTTGGAACATGGTAAGAACATGTTAAAAGGTTAAAATCTAATATTTAAAACACAAGTCAGATAAAAAAATTAAGTGTTTTACTGTATCATTTTTTGAATTTTTCGCACTGAATTAAAGTACTCATCGTGTACTTTAATTCGGTGCAAAAAAATTTGAAAAATGATACACAGAAGCCCTTGATTTTTTTTATTTAAAAAATGGCAGAACTTTTCATGGTGGACACTTATTTAGGAATGGAGGGAGTAAAAAGGAATAGGAAAGCAAGACAACTAGTTTTAGACACAATCAGATAAGCCTGACTTCAACCAAAAGAAACCCATAAGGAAAACAAACAGGAAAACACGAGAAAAAACATACAAAAATTGAGGTTGTATTAAACTATGACATAAAAAGCATACAAAAATATGAGATTCCTATATAAATACAAGTATTTGCCGAGACAACCGGATCCCACCTCATATGCACGTGTGTGTATATAAATTTGGGTTGGATTAAAGAATTATTTTGCCATATACACACACATTCTCGGATCCGGGGGTGGTGCTGCCCCTTTAGGGGCAGCATTCATGTTGCCCTCCCAAAACTACGTAGTTTTGGTCCATTTTGCTAGAGGGACAAGGGAGTTGTTTGCCCTCTATTTTTCCTTGTTTCTCCTTAATTCAACCCACCAAAATGACGTCGTTTTGGTGTTCCAAACAAAAATCCAGCCATGATCCGAATGTAAAGTTGCTGCTTCAGTACATTCCAAAATTATCTTCAAATCCTCCACAAATCCTCATAACAAAAACAAATATTCTCGAATAACTTAATCATTCCTCAAAAAAGACAGTCGCCTAAAAATCAACGTTGCGATGGTGGTTGTGAATTGACACAAAAATCAATAAACTCGTCATCATGGAAGAATTGTTTGGCCTCTGTAGGAATGTGGATTGATGAATGCCTTGCTCGATCAAATGTCATCTCCTTCAACAACAAAAAAAAGCAAAGCAAACAAGAGGTAAGATTTTAATCTAGCAATTGGAACAAAACAATAATCGAAATATAAGTACACTAAAGACCTCTGAGACTGGTGCACTGCAAGATGGTTGACATAATAAATGCGCCGTTTGTGGATAATATGGTGTTTCGCCATCCTACATTAAATATAAGAAGATAACTATAATACGGATGTTGTCATTTTCTTTTTTTCAAACTATAGACGATATAAAAATTAAAATTTTACCATTGGTTGGTTTGAAGATGGACTTTGGAGAAGTACCTCTGCCCCGGATTGTTGAATGTCCTAAGAAATTTTAACGTAAACAAGTTAAATGAGGCATTTTATTTCTAACGAAAACAACTTTCGACAAGAGCTGCCCAGTGATTCAACTGAAGCCCTTAAGTTTTGATAAAAATTGTTACTGTAACAACATAAATACATGCTAAGGGAAACTCCAAGCTTAGGATTAACTAATAGAAACAATTGCTAGGCAAAACATTTGCAACAAAATGCATAAACAGCAAGGTGATGACATAGATTACCCACGTCTCCTCCATTGTATCAACATTAGGAGACCTTTTAAAGCAGCAGCAACAATGCATTGATAATGACAGGGTTTAGATTTTTTTCTCTGCTTTGTCGATTACAGAGCAGATATGTGAGAGAGATAGAGATGTTTGGGGCAAAAACTCAAGTAAATAAAGAAGTAATAAATAGGGTTTTTGTCTGGGCCACCAAAACGACGTTGTTTTGGTGGGTTAAATTAATGAGAAACAAGAAAAAAATATAGGCCAAACAACTCCCTTATGTCTCTAACAAAATTGGCCAAAACTACGTAGTTTTGAGAGGGCAACATAGATGCTGCCCCTAAGGGGCAGCACCACCCCCGAATCCCACATTCTCTCTCTCCCTCTCTCCACCTGTGTAAAGGCATAGAAACACACCATACAAACATAAAAAATCCAAATTACAGCAAATCAAAGAAACAAAAAGCCCATAAAATAGAATCGATGGAGGTTACCTGGCGTGTGCCGTCGAAGACAATCGAGCCCTAGAATATGAGTGGCTTTGACCGTGAGATGGCGTGAGACCAGAAACGAGTGCTGGCATGAGAGCTTCGACTGTGTTTTGGTGTGAGAACAGACTAAATTTGGGAGTGAGAGACATAAGTTAGGGCTTGTTAATTTGGGAATTTTGGGGGTTCGATTGTGTTCGCGGGAACGAAATTTTCATTCGGTGGTGTAATTTTCATTTTGGCGGTGGAACCAATTATCCCACCAAGGCACCAAGTAATGGAACCAAGGGCTGTCCAGCGGATCATCCGATCCGCCATTCCGAACCGATCCGAACCATCCGTTGATCCATCCGTGAATGTTCGGTTCGGTTCCGGATCGAGAATTTTTTATCTGACGGTTCCGGATCCGGATCGGATCGGATCGGATCCGCTCAATAATCCTTCTTTAATCTGTCAAATCCGCCCGATCCGACTCGATCCGATCCGATCCGATCCGTGAATGTTCGGTTCGGTTCCGGATCTTAAAAACCATAATCCGCTCTAAGCAGATCGGATCGGATCCGTATCCGATCCGTCCGGATCCGATCCGTGGACACCCCTCTCCAATTATCCCACGCACCAATTAATGGAAGGGGTTGTACGTATGGTGATTTTGTTCCTCTCTTTTTTTTTTTTTTTTTGAACATCAATTTTGTTTTTTTCTCTTGGTACCGAACTAATGGTTGTGTGGAGCCTACTAATCCCACACAAATGATCTGAGCTGTTCAGAAATTTTAAAATAATTATTCAAGTGAGATCCTAAAAAACCAGCTCAATCAACTATTTATGACTAATTAATCAAATTTTCAGTTTTTTACTCTGAATTTAAGATCATGTGTATACTAAATAATATTTCTCGTCCGATCCAATGTCTAATGGTACTTGATTAACTTAATTCTACTACAAAATAATCTACTCCATATTGTGAAAAAGATAAATGGTTCCGATGGGAAACAAAAAATTCAGGTAGAATTGAGGGTGCTCTATAAGACTTTAATGCCTTTTCGGAGGTTTTAATGTCGTCCGATCATGTGGTTGTAACTATCTAATGATTTCCAATTTTTGTGAAAATGATGGAATAAGTAAAATGTGAAATATTAACGGTTCAGATCGATCATCATAAACATAGACTCAATAATTGCCCTTAGAATCTATGCGTTCAACTTACTTGATAGCAAACTAAGTCTTGTGGAGCATATAGACGTACAGTAGCTACACAACCGCAACACAATCATGATGATCGAGATCATTGATTTTATTGTGTTTGTTGATTAAACCGTTCATGTAAATTTTTGGCTCGATCTGGGTGACAGGGCCCCTTCATCGAGACATGATTGATAGCAACTAAGTCTTGTGCAACAGTTGAATGTATAGTAGCCACACGACCCCGACATAATCATGACGATCCAGAACATTGATTTCGTGATGCTTGCTAATGAAATCTTTCATGTAAATTTTTGGCTCGATCGGATTTAGAAAGTCCTTTCATCGGGATGCAATAGATAGTAAACTAAGTATTGTGCAATAGTTGATGTATAATAGCCACATGATCGTGACACAATCATGACGATCGAGATCGTTGATTTCGTTGTATTTGTTGATTACATCATTCATGTAAAAAAAAATTAGTGTTATAGCGGTTTATAAATTATATGATACAATTAATTGATGATATCTATAAAGTGGTCTTTAGAATGTACAGTAGTATATTAGCATACATTATATGTGGGCCTAAGGAGGAGGGTATTTAGCAACGGTTGAACGATATTTAGTAACGATTGGTTTGGAGCCGTTACTAGAAGAGGGTATTTAGTAACGGTTGGTTTTGAACCGTTACTAGAGGAGGGTATTTAGTAACGGTTGGTTTTGAACCATTATTAGAGGAGGGTATTCAGTAACGGTTGCTTTTAAACCGTTACTAGAGTACATTAATATAGTAACAGTTCAATAAAAATAGTCGCTAAAGTCCCATTTTTAGTAACGGCTCTAAAACCGTTACTATAACCAATTTCTACCAACAGTTTATCCAACCGTTACTAAAAAACCGTTAGTAGATCTTGATTTTCTTGTAGTGTGTTCTTCTTCGGGGCAGCTCTCAAGGGCTCGTTGCCCGGTCTCGAAGGCGATGATGGTTGTGGTTTGCTTGTTGCTATATCTGTGTGTCCCTTGGGCTTCATTGTGTGGGCTTTGCCTTATTTTGATCTTCGAGGGTCTTTAGGTGTCTTTTCCTTCTGACTTTAGATATGCGGGCTTGCCCGTTTGGCTCCATTGATTGGCTTTTTACCAATCCTTGGATTGGGTTTCGGATTAGACTTTTTTGTTTTTTCCTTGGTCCTATTAGTCTTGTAACAATTTCAAGATTAATAAAACCTTCTTTTGCCTTTCAAAAAAAAATGATTCGTAACATTTTCTATGATTCGTAACATTTTGGTGTGTCTAGTAACTTTTATAAAAAAAATTGTAACTTTTGTAGGGGTGTGTATAATACACACCCAAATAAGGAGTGTGTATTGTAGCCTTTCCTAAGATGTTTCATCTATTTTCTAATCAAACAAAGAAGGAAAGAATGCCGGGGAAACAAAGTGAAAAAAAAAAAAAGGAAAAAAAAAAAAACAGTGCTGAGAGACAAAGAAAGCATTTTAATCACATTTAGATTGAGTTTAATTTAACCTAACAATTTTTTTTTTTTTTTTTTGTCTTATTTCTGTTAGTAAAACTTTTTTACCTTTTGATTCAGATTCTTTTCGAAGAAAACAACCAATGAAGTAAAAAAAAAATGTGACCAAGCTTGGTGAAAAAATATATAAAAGACAAAAATAAGCCAAAAAAGCTGTCCGTTCTGGCTAATTTTCATCATTAGTGGGTTTTTTTTTTTTTTTTGAACTTTTGGCCACATATATTTACTTTTTCATTTGCCCAAGTCAAAATGAATAAATAATCTTAAAAATTGACCCAAAACTAACAAAATTTTAAAAAATTAAATAAATTAAGTAAATTAGAACACATAACAACAATATGCCGATCCTTAACAATATACCGATCAAAAGAAAAAACAATAATAAAGAAAAGATAGTCAACATAATTTGAAACGGCAAAATTATTCAATACATAAGAATCTCGACAATGGGTACATCAAGACGGGGGAGGGGAGGGGAATCCAACCAAAGGTTGAATGACAAATAAAAAAGAAAACCAAAAAAAAAAAAAAAAACCATCCACACAAACAGGCACCCGACGGCCTCAGCCTCACTGCCGTCAACGAAAATGGACGACATCATGCCACCACCGCAACCCACCCCCTCAACAAAGAGATCACATCATGCCACCGCCGCAACCCCAGACAACAAAGCCGACGCCGAAACAGAACACAAAATGATAAAATGATCATGCAAAACTCTGAGGAAACAAATATCAAAAATTGATATGAAATCACAACTTATTCATCCACAGTCATCCGATTTAAGGGCATTTCATCATTCTGCCCTTGATCTCCACACCCTCATCCCACTTCATGCATTTCTTTTCGCCTTCAGGCACACATTTGCACTTGTCACAGCAAGCAGTGCATGCTTTCATGCATGGCCATTTCTTGTGATGGTCTTTTTCGCAATAGTGCTTACACTTGAATCGGCATTCTGTGTAAACAAATTAAAATATTGTGAGTTAATTTTCGTATGAATAAATTATAAATGTGTTGGATTACTTAAAAATGCGATTACATGCATGTTTTAAGTTGGCGGGTCAAAAACCCAGAATCAGACATATAGCATTTGTTTGTTTTCTAACTTGATCATCCAAAAGAAAATCAAATTGAGAATAACACGCATATATTTGTTGCACAAAATTTAAGTTACAGCTGATCTTGGTGACTTTTTTTACATTAAAAGTTCCTGATAATATCAATTTTGCGTATCAAATATATCTTGGAACATGAATCTCACGCAAAATGAATGCAATGATACTCAAAAAATAACGCCCAATTTGACAAATGCTCCAAGTGTAACGAAATTATACTGCTTCTGCATTTCATGCTACACTTACTTAAACAGAACATATTACTCTGCGTCGCAAAATTTTGTCCAATTAGAGGACTCCAAGTTACTAATAAGGTAAAGTTAAAATTTCCCTAATGCCCTTTAATTCAAATTCCACTTGGTGTCACCTCAAATCAAGAGATAAAGGTAAAAAAATATTTTCATAAGACTTTATTCGTGGAGTCTTCAAAATGCACAGCTAATTTGGGATACCTAAATGTCAAAAAGCGAACAAACAATATGGGACTAAGGGAATATTAAACCATGTTAATTGATAAGTGGTCGAAGAGGACTTGTCAATTAACAAAAGCCAATACAATATTCGACGCATTTTCTAGTTTAAAACAAAAGGGGAAAACAGTGAGATTTTACCGTGCTTATGGGCCATATATGGGCTTGGTGCTCCTAGCTTAACTTCAGAATACATAGGTGCGATTCTTGGGGCATAAGCATGGCGATGGTGTTCATCATAGCGATGGTGATCGTCATGGTGCTGGTGATCTTCATCGCGACGATGATCATCAAAATGATGATGATCATGCGCCTCTGGTGGATGCATCGGAGCATGAGGATGATGTTTGTAATGTTCATCATGATGTTGATCGTTTTTACGATGATGGTGATCATGTTTCTCGTAATGATGATGATGATCATGAGCCTCTGGTGGATGCATTGGAGCATGAGGGTGATGTTCGTAATGTTCATCATTGTAAAAATGATCATGAGCCTCTGGTGGATGCATCGGAGAATGAGGATGATGCTTATAATGTTCCTCGCTTCGATGCTTATAATGTTCCTCATGGTGATGATGGTCCTCGCGATGATGATGATCATGAGCCTCTGGTGGATGCATCGGAGCATTATGGTGACGATGGTATTTATAGTATTCATGGCCCGGTGCCTTCGCTGGGCCATAGGCATGCTACAAACAAAGAAAAAACTAGTAGATTAGTCGATCTGAATTTGGTTACTTTTTTTACTAGACTTCTATTTTAGAAACTTATAACATTGATGTATATTGAAACAATTCTAACAAACTCGCGTATGTGGTTTGAAATTACCTCATGGTCATATGCCATAACAGAGGATGTAACCTGCAAAAAATTAATACATTGGTTATTTTAATTCAAATCAAGAAGAAAATGAAACACCATAAAATTCAAAGAAAAATTCAAAGAAAAAATTCAAATTTAATACATTGGTTATTTTAACACAACATAATGTGGCATATGATTTGAATCCCCTGTTTTTGAAGCATAAAATTCAAAGAAAAATTTCAGGACAAAGCCATTATTCCACATGTTTAAAAATTTTGCCATAGAAGGGTGAATAGTAAGCAAAAAAAAAAAAATACAAGGACGGATAGTCGAATCGGCATCCCGATTTAGTCGGTCCATTAAACCGGATACTAGAGTTTAAAAAGAAAAAGAAATGGACACCCGAGGTCAGTTTAGCGTGTCTTTGGTGTGTGTGTGATAATACAGGACATACCCATGAGGACACTACGAGCAGAAGAAGCATAGTTTTCATTGCCATTGGTGATGTTGAATCAGGAGGGGCAGAAACAAACATCAAGTGATGAATTTGGTAGATGAAACAAGGGTATATATAGAAACACTATTCACAAAAGCCTAAAAAGAAAGATGAAGACAGAAGGCGGAACCCAATTAGAGGTGTTGAATTGTGAGATTAACCTTCCCCAGGTTGAAGCAGTGGCATGTTTGCCCTGGGTTGTTCTGTCTAGTTATTTGTTTGGCAACCTTTCTGTTTTGGTTTAGCTATGTATTTTTGTTTTCACTTTTCAAAAATAAGCTTTTAAACTGATAAACAACTTAACCTATTCAAGTTGGAACTTGTTAAAAGCTCATTTAAGATTGATTTGTTTATTTGCTTTTCCATTTTTTGAAACTCGTTAAGTTTTCAAGCTACTTGTTTCATTGGGCTTATGCTATATAAAATACCTAAACTTCTCGAAACCAGCTCATGTTCGTCTTGATTAATGCTCGTTTTAGATTGGCTAGCCTCAAAAGGCAAGCTAAGTTTGATAAACTCGTTCTAGTGTTAAAACTCATTAAGTTTTCAAATCAAACTGAAACTATTAACTGCTGAACTCGTTCAACTCATTTATTAGTAGCCCTAAGCTCGGCTACGACAAACTCTCATGTTGTTTCATTTCTTGGGTCTGGATTCAAGTCAAAACTAGTAGTATATCTCATTCCTTGGGAGATGTTGCAAAATGTAATCAAGAATTAGATTAACTGGGCCCAAGTTTGTGCTACAAAATCTTTGGAATGAGACTGCTCTTGTTTAAACTTCCCTAGTCAATGAAGTGGAAAATGTTGTGCCCCGAAGCATGCTCCTCCTTCTTACAAAAGTGTGAGGGATTCATTTTCAAATGGGTAGACTTCACAAATTTTTGTGGTCGAGTGGGGAGAGCATCCCTTCTGGAGCACCAAATAATCTCTAACTGTTAGGCCACGTCCTCAAATAACTCCTTTGTCAAATGCCCCACAAGTCAAACAATCCAAGAACATACCCAAGTCAACTTGCCCCAAATCTTGTGAGAATCACACCACATCTCACCTCAACGGAAAGAAACTATGCCGGTATGCCCAGACAATCCTTATTTTTTTGTTTCTCATTTCCCTAATTTGGCTGGGTTTATTTGCTATATTTTCTTTTCCTTTCAACCAATTAAAGATCCGAAAGATAGTATTTCGAAAAGTTTTTGCTCACTTTAAACATTCACCGCGCCAGTTTGCTCCATTTCATTCAAACTTTACGAAAATAAATTAAAATTAATGGCTCAGCTTCAGTATCCCTTTCTTTCATTGCGTTCCAATATTCATTCTCTGTAATCAAACCCAAAAAAATGGCCCTTAGTACCAAGAAGAAACTTTCACCTCGGTGCGACCTCTAACACCCTTGATCATTGAGGTGACGAATCTGGTTTTAAGGAGACTGTGTTTCACATGACTAGGTCTGCATTATCGTTTTGTTTATCATTTCATGTAATCATATCATGAGCAATAGTACCTCAACAGATTTATGTGCACAGAATGAGACACAAAGTATGTGGCTACAATCGTCCGATACATATATGGATTCCCTTATTATTTTGTGAAGTTCTCCTTGTGCATATTTTGAACACATCTATCTTCGGACACAGACTTTACGAGATATGGGTAACTTTCTTTTTTGTCTTGAAAAACAATTTCCAATAATCTATCCATAGTGTCAAGGGAAAAGGCCCTAAATCTTAAAGAATCTAACTCTCTTGTAGTCTACGTTTGTGCAGTGTATGTTTCGACTACAGAGAGTAGTCTGTGTGATCCCAATTGTTCCAAAGTGTTTTTTTATGATTATATTCTCGGGATAATAATATTTTTACTAGAGATTACCGAGATAGATAACTTAGATGAAACTGCAGAGGCTTCTTTGCACCGCAATTGCGGAGAAGCCAGATCCACTCTTAGACTCATTCCTAATTTGCCAGTTGTAGTGTAGAATTCTGCCAAGGGGCCAAAAAGAATAAAACTTGGAGTTCGATCGGATAACTGACCGACAGTTTCTCTAATTGGTCATTTAATTTTATTAATCCTTTTCATCTGCCACCAGTTGTATTCTCCATCCCTCTTCTTGTATAGTTTCCCTCTGTTATCATAGTAAACTATTATACTAATCTGAAAAGAAGAGTTTTAATTGGGGACTGTAGTCAAGATAACTTATCCTCTAATATCACCTCAATCTATGCCCTTGGATTCTTCCATCCCCTTTCACACATTATTCAGGAATCTCAGAGAGTACAGTCACATGGTAATTTGGGGAGCCTATAGTGTTCCATGGCACTACAAGGTTGTAGTCCCCCGATCCAACCTTTCATCTCCGCAATCAACTATTCATATATTTGTTAACTCTTAGCCAGGGGCGGACGCAGGATTTTCTATCAATGGGGTCAAGAACCTACAAGGGTTGTACATATTTCATGTCTTGGGGCAAGATCTAGTGAATCGAGTGTAGGGTCTTGGGGCAAAATTACCAAAATATCCAGAAATATATGTACACGTCTGTAGGGAATTTTTTAATCCAGCGGGGTCAGTCGACCCCTCTTGCCTCTTCTTGGGTCCGCTCCTGCTCTTAGTGGTAAGAATACATCCACGAATCTGAACTATCAATTGCGAAAATGAACGGTTGGATTGGGAGACTACAACCCTGCAGGCTCCCCGAATCCAATTCGGATAACTCCAACACCACACATTCATGTAAGGTCTATATATTTAGTGTAGGTCTCGGAAAACTGTATGTTGCTAGATTGATCTGGACTACCATATGACTGTGCTACAAGAGTACTGAATAATTACACCCTTTCGTGAGCCCTCATTGATCACATCACTCGATGCATATGCCACGATGATAAACCTCCACATCTCGAAAATAATAAGTTAAAGACATTCAATCCTATTATATTAAACTATAGATTCAAAATCTATGTTTGTTTTTCCTGATAAGGCCCAGTTTTCCAAAAGATTTTAGCATCCAGGTGCTAAAATCATGATATTTTAAATCAAAAAATGAAGTGATTTCGTGTATCGTTTTTCGATTTTTTTCGCACCAACTTAAAGTACCTACCACCACAACCTAGTACCTACCACCACAACTGCCAAACCCTGAATAAAATTCGGAATCAGAATTGTCTTTTTTTATTGGGGTGTTTTCACTTTGACCCCCTGTACTTTGCTTGATTTGCACTCTCACCCCTCGTACTTTTTTTTAGCCACTTACACCCCTTACAGAGATTCTGAATTTTGCTTAGGTACGGACTTCGACTTTCCAAAGGTATCTGCGTTGAATTGGCAAAAAAAATGGAATGTGTTTTCAAAGGTATCTGCAATGAATTGGCAAAAAAATGACCGGGAAGGGTTTGATCCGAACATATACAGTTCTACAAAAATCTTCTTAATCCAAGCCTTTCGCGGTCTTTTTTTTTTTGCAGATTTCTGCTAGATTCCCTTGAAAACACGTTCCAAACATATTGAACGGATCAGATTATTGAAATTTGATCGGGAAAGTCGAAATCCAAACCTAAGCAAAATTCGCGATCTCTGTAAGGGGTGTAAGTGGCTAAAAAAAAGTACGAGGGGTGTAAGTGCAAATCAAGCAAAGTACAGGGGGTCAAAGTGCAAATACCCCTTTTTTATTCGGTCAGGATTTTCAGAATGTTTTGTATAATATTTCTATTTGTTCCTGTGGATTAAAATATGGTACAACTTTCAAATTGATTATCAACGGTTTAAATCAATAAGAAGCTTGTCTTAAGTGACGAATTGAAGTTAACGTGACCCGGTTGCAAAGACCCTTGCTTAAGACGAGTTCGATATGTTTGCAGTTCATCCACTCCAAATACTCGGTCTCAGAAGACTTTGAACACAGAATATCGCCACCCTTTCTCAAACATCTCTCAATAACTTCAATTTTTTTCTTTTACAACCGCAATATATAGATAAAAGTGAATCGATTCTTAGGTGTATTGAACCAAAGTGTACGATACATTTCACAACTCATATGATTTATTCTTTTTCGTGTTTTAGCGATTTGCATTTAGCTAGATACAAATCGATAGTTAATTACATGCATTGTACCCAATCATACAATACGAATCGTGAATCATAAGGTTTTGTAATTAAGCCTACTACATTTGGGCAAAAACAAAACGGCGAAAGATAGAAATTACAAATCAAACACCCTTTGAAGAACCACCGATAATGGTAGCCTAGTGGGCAGGGTGCCTCACATTCACAGGCCAGTGGTAAGGGATTATGTTGGCACACACTTATACCCACTTGTACCTAGGTGGTGTCATGATGACGGTCTATCATCACGAACACTAACTATGGCTCGAACCGGACATTTCACTGGCGGGTCGGGACCCCCTATGATCACGTTCAGCAGGGGTTGCTATATTGGTTGCCCCCTCCCACTTTTGCAGTTAAAAAAAAAACACCATTTGAGGAAGCAGGGCATCACAAATTGTAGATCGGTGATCATAGCGTTGTTCTTCTAGATTTGAGAGCTTGTATGGGTTTCCATTGACGTCTTGCCTTGCTATTTGTTGTGACTGAAACAAGCTAAGGTCTCAACTTTTATCTTTGACTCACACTATTGCCTTACTTGGTTTCGATGCGCTCTGCGGCATGTGTTAGAGAGAAAAAGACTCATGTCTAGACGAAAGAAATAGAATCACTTGTGTTGATATATTTTGATTATCATGATAATAGTAAAAAAATGTATTTTGATTATCCTATGCTTATAATTATTGAGTTGCTTTTCTAGATTTTTATTATAATATTTCAGATAAAATCCTTTGTAAGTGTCGTTTGGCATATTATGAGTGGAAATTACTCTTGATTAACCAAAAAACATCCTTTTTCTGGAAATTCCCTGGCTTCATACAAGCCACCTATTGCCAGTTTGAGGACACCATTTTTCTTCAAGAGGACAAGCACAAATATAACAAACCCTAAGGGGGTTGGCTTAGTGGTCAAGGCCTGGGACTTAGGGGTTTGCTCTCTCCTAAGGTCTTAGGTTCGAAATTTCGTATGTGCTATCAACTCCCTTGGGGTCTGTCTAGTGGTAGACACTATATACTCTAATGCATTTGACCGGAATTTAAATCTCACTAATTATGACTAACTAATGAAGTACCAAAACAAAAACATTACTGACTTTCGCAGAAAAAAAACAGTGCCAAAACTTTAGTCTTGTAATCGAAAAATTGATAATTAGTTACTATTTTTGGCTTTTTTTTTTTTTTTTGGTCTAAACCACTGGGATTCGGAAGCCCACTGGACCCCGACTAAATCCGGTTCGAGCCGGGTCGGCCCACGAAGGGGTAAAGCTCTCCCAGCGCAAGTTTCCTCCATTCACAATACTCGAACTCGAGACCTTGCTTAAGAGAAACAAGTGCCGAACCACTTGAACCAACCTGCGTTGGTTTTTTTGGCATATTCATTTAGCGTCAATCTTTGCTATGTCTCCTTTTTCTTCAGATAAATCTAAAACTCTGATTTATCTTTTCACAGGTCAAAAGAAAGGATATAATTACATTTGAACATGAAAAATTGGTCTAAATGCTACCTCCGTAGTCGGGATTTTTTTTTTTTAATGACACCTTTAATTACACGTAACATTAATACTACATATACAATAAACTAACTGAAATCTAGGAATTTGATACGATGTCGCTTTTTTTTTTATGAACCGGGTACAAAAGCCACAAAATTGTACAACAACTATAGAACCATAAGTAGCAAAAGATGAGTCGCCAGGCAAATAAAAATTTACAGTGTGGACAAATAATGCTACTACAAATATGGCGCGACAGGAACTTGACAGGGCCACACTACAAAAAAAAATGGTTGAACAGGGAAAATTGTGATCCAATAAGGAGACACAACAATACCCAGATTACTGCAAAGGACAATGGCAATGCTAACACCAGGACCAAACACAAGTCCTAGTAAAATTGAAGTACTTAGGCAAGCCCACACCTGACGAGAAGCTTGAAATTCACCAGTGTAACACATGCGTAAAGTATCTGTGTCATGAGCTATGTATAGAACTCCTATAATATAGATGAAAGGGTCTAAGACAACTAGAAAGCACCATTTAAGCTAGACAATACAACTCGCATATAAGGAATTTTATGCATTCAGCCGTGTCCCTGTATTACTTCAACACGTAACCGCACCCAACATTCGATCCCGAGCCCATGTACCTCAGGTCACAGCGATAAAAGTGTCATTGACTGATCATGAGAATATTTACTCAAATACTCCAATTTCCGTTACCTATACACATCATCGATGTACCTTCATTAACAACAAAAACGCTATAGCTCCTGTCTGCAAAAAAGTCTAGATATGCCGGACCCATTCTTCCTTCCGAGCATCAAAAGAAGGCAACAGATTTCAAGCCTCTGCACTATATTGTCTCGCATTCCACCTGAAGATCGCCATCTAAACGAGCACAACATTGCATCAGGCCATTGGAAGAAAAACACAATTACGCAACCAGATTAGCAAGAAAAAGATGATGAAAAAGTGAAAATGGTAAAAAGAGAGGAAAGAAGATGAAATTTATTCTTGCATTGCATTTGATGACAATCAAACACTTGCAAGAAATTTTGGAAAGTTTCAATATCCTGATGGACAAAATGAAAGAAAGAAGAAAAATATGTACTTAGCCTAAATTAGCTGTACATAGTCTAAAGAAAATAACTTGGCTTTTTTGCAGGAAAACATAAAGGCTTCACGTGTACTAGTAGATAGTACGGGAATTTGTACTTTCACGCCCTTTACACAATGTTGTTGCTAATCCAGACCTCAAAAAGATTTCCTTTCATCACCTTCTATCATTTTCTTACTAATTAAAAGGGCTTATTAAGATAGTTGTAAGAAACTGTAGGTCCTTACCTTTGAGATCTATAGCCAGCTTTGCTTGAACATCAGCTGCAGAGTTTAAGTCCTTGAGAAACAAAAAGAAAGGTGAGGATTAAACTGGATAGGCAGATGCGAAAGAATATAAACCATTAAAGTTCTAATTTCTATGTAGGAATCTAGTTGTGTAGTTATATTTCCGATAGTTAGTAAGGGCGCCGTGACAACAAGGAAACAAAATATCTAATGAAAAGTATCGTGATGAAGACCGAGTTGAAAGGAGATAGAAAGTGTATTCGGGGGTTCCCCACTTCAAACCCTTTTCCACTAGCATCTTCAACATCCAGACATATGTTGCATAGACATTGTGAATAACACCCGTAACAATTTACAAAGAATAACAAACCAGAAAGCACCTTCAGTGAGTCAAAACTAATTACTTTGGTTAAGCAGTGAGTCAAAACAAATTCTTAACGAGATTTTGGACAACTTCTGAATAAAAATCACTCCACGGGGTTTAAAAAACACTTGACATTGGTTTCCTCCAGAGTCCACACTATCCACTATGCCGATAATTTGACTTGAATTACAGGAATGGCGGTTTGACACAGGCTTGTTTACACAAATGACATAATTTGCACAAAATTAGAAAATTACGACTCTATTTTCTGTTTCCCAAAAGGTGTGCAGATTTTGCAACGGGGACAATTATTTGTATACCGGCATCAAAACTATTTAACATGTCTAGAGAATAATATAATATCCCCACAACGTACTTTTTCGTCAGACGTATACACGACATATCTCATACAACGGAAAACGGAAAATGAACAAAAAATTCCACAGAAACTATTCCAAATTACTCTTTCAACATGATGGATCTCGAAAGACGAGAACTTGTCCTTGAGTTCCTTGACCATGTTGTACAAGTCTGCCATGTTTTGTTTAACTCTCAACAGACCCTGAACCTGTAACACAAGTACATTGTCAGTCCAAAATTATAGAACTAAATGACCAGACAAACACAGATAGCTGAGTAATCATGGCCACAAGCTAAAATTAAAAAGAAAGAAAAAGCTAAAAAGAAAAAATAAGACACTTCAGAATCAGAAGACATCCTTTTTTGGGTAAATATCAGAAGACATATTGCTATTTTCAATAGAGGTAATCCCATAAGTTGGACTCGATTTTATGGATAGACAAGAAGAATGATTCTGAATTGCTGATATGGTGCTATGGGCGAAATACAAACCTGCGTAACCACGAATTGAGAGTCTCCTTGGACACCAATGTACTTATATCCTTTCTGAAGAACATACTTCAATCCTAAAAGCAATCCGCGATATTCAGCAACACTATTAGTTGCAAAGCCAACACCTTCGCGCAATCGATAAACCTATTGAAGACCAAGTCAAGAGAACAAATTTAACAAACTATACAATTCTCTAACTGGATGTGTACACATGCAAGTCGTGGCTGCATACCCTAGTTCCACATTCAACTTCAATGCGAAGCACAGCACCTGCCCCAGACTGTCCAGGATTCCCTCTCGAAGCACCATCAAACTCAAGATTACAGAAAAACCTGTGCCAATGAAAGCAAATGAAGCCCTAATCAAATGAAAATACAAGACAGTAAGTAAGAAAACTGTAAATGAGAAGGCAGTTCAATATTACTGACTTTCTGAGAGGTTGCAAAGAAGGAATGTACCGCAAGGGATTGCAGTTGGTATCCAAAACATATACTCACTGATACAACTATTGACAAGTGTCTACACCAGTGAGCAGTGGACAATGCATCGATTTTTATTTCCCAAAAAATGTGTCCGAAGGCTAAGTATTTTTTACCTAGACCAACAAGATTGTTCTTTGAGTTCCTAAAAGAATAAAGAGCAGAGTAGCATAGTTTATGTAGTCCTATAACGTGTTTTGCTGCTGTCGAAGATGACCCTATTTTTTACCCACCAGAAAAAACCAAAAGCAGACTTGCCTGAAATTTTTCCTACAAAGCACACAGGAGTACACTAAAACACTATTGGCCTTGTTCGTTTCTCTGTTTAGTTTTAGTTTTAGTTTTGATGACATCATCATTTTCCTCATTTCTCTCTCTATCTCTCTCCACTCATTACACCTGCTGACATCATCAAAACTAAACTAAACTATTTAACCAAACACAGCCATTATTCTTCACTGATAAAAATATACTGAACTATTTGAAGTCTTTAGCTTCTTAGATGTTACAGCCAAACAGCTCCCCGAGGCAAAGAACCAAAACCACATCTACGTGGAGGTAATTATCAACGAATGAATGTTTTATTTGCACTCAAATACCATTCATGCTACATGGAAGCCCGTAAACTTGCAATGCAAAAAGTCACATGAGTCAAATTTCTTTTAATGTGCTCCACCAAGAATTCATACTTAGAAGAGTCAACAGACCGTGGTTTCAGCAATATTCCAATCTCCAACAGAGCCCTTTATGTACGTATAGCCCATAGTTCTTAAAAAACTGGGAAAACATAAAGCAGAGGGCACTATTGGCCTCATTTCTTTTCAAAACTAGCCCACAACCAACAAGTCCACAATATAGCAACTGCATCAATCAGAAATCCAGATGTAAGTGCAGTGGCAACTCCAGGAGTTTACGTACAGGGTCATTAACAGACTCGCAATCTTAAACTTTAATTACTATTATAAATGAAAGTTGTATATACGCTGATGCATCCTCTTTAAAATTCAGATATGATTCAAACTATTGACCAAAAATTTAGATGAAAGTTATATATCATAGTACTATCATTTTCCAAAAAACAAATGCAAATACATAAATTTTAACAATTGTCGAAGAGGTACCATGTTGTGCAAATGTTGGCTTTAACCGGTGCACTGCAGCACTGTACATCTGAAATTTTAGTGTGATGGATAAAGCAAATAGTTAAAATAAAGATTGGTGTCTAATTGAAATAAGTCAAAGGATGGGTGTTTATAGGACATTGGGGTGAAAGAACAGGGGTCTTATTGAAATTTTCCCTAGTTAAAATAAAGAGTTTGCAATTCCATAGGTCTTCGTATTTTCTTTATTTTTTGATTTTCTCTAGGGGTGGGAATAGCAAATAGAAAAAAATTATTTCTCGAAGCTAAACAGCCCAAGGTATCTAGTTTGCTCAATGGAAGAAATTAACCAGTACTTTATTAGCGGCTGGGGTCTCTGCTTTTTCTAACAGTGCCAACTCTTGGCCAACCAAAAACTTAAGTTATACAACCATGGGGTCAGGTGACCCCACAACTCGGTGAATAGCGTCGCTTCAGTGCAAGCATGTCTTCATGGATCATCACATAAACACTTTGTTGCATCATCACAAGTCTCATAAACAACATTCTTTGACCAACAAAACAAATAACACTCAGCAGAAAATCGATTCAACTAATTGGACTCTAAGCCAATCTATTGTGGGTGAAGTGCAGTACGATTTTTCAAACAAAATAAGTGCAGTTAGGAAAATCGTACATACAGTTACACACATACATCAGAATCAGCAATCCCAGAAATAAGACAAAATGTTATCAGTGAGTCAGACATCTGAAATAATTCTAGGCAGTTGAAAAAAGTAATTCTCTAGGACTAAATCTTGAATCTGAGGAAGGAAACTTACTGCAGAACAAAAAACAGATGGAATATAGATGCACTTCTGGAAGTCGACATGCTTATTCTGAGGAGTTACGGGTATTGAGGTTGGTACAACTGCCTTGTGCTGCGGCTGCAGAACAGATGACAAAAATTGGAAAATCAAAACAAAAAGATCACATGAATACCAAATCTCCATTGCAGTATTTAGTAAACTTTCTGTTCCGAATGCTTCCGATATGTCTTTAAAACGTGAAATACAGCGCAAAAAATTGCAAAGGCAGCAGCCACAGCACACATCATATAACAGTTCCCCATATAATGGCATGTCAAAAGATACCAACATGGTTACCTAATGACGAAATCTTTTACACCATACGCAAAACCAGTTTGCTATAGAAGCACTACATTCTCCACTTTGCATAAAACTAGTCTGCAATAAAAACGAACTACATTTCATTGTTCGAACTTCTATTGAAATCTGAGAATAGCTCACAGTTTGCTTGCGATGCAGCTGGACGAAGTCATTATATTTCGTAAATTGCATGCTATTACAAATCAAATTGCAAAATTTTTAACGTTTCTACTCAAGCAAATGATGTCTGTGCTCAATCAAAATACATTTACGAATGAGGGAGGACTACCTGCAATCTCTTGTTGGGAATAAACTGGTCCAATGCTTTTCTTTTCGAAGAAGAGGGTTCCTGAAGTAAATGAGATCCTCAAATACATTACATTGTACACTATTTATCTACACAGCTGTATGGATGAAAAAGTTAAATGCTTTAGGAGCTATAAATGTCAATTACAGCATCAACACAAACACACACACACACACACACACACACAAGTTGTCTTTTCTGTTTACCAAAATACAATAAGCTTTTAAACATGAAAAATGCCTAGAAAATGAATACTGAATCTATTAGGTGAATTATAGAGTACATAAGATTTTCAATTACAGCATCAACACACACACACACACAAGTTGTCTACAATAAGCTCTTAAACATGAAAAATGCCTAGAAAATGAATACTGAATCTATTAGGTGAATTATAGAGTACATAAGATTTTCTTGTGGTGACTTTTTTTAGAATAAACAAACATCAGTAAATGCTAATCCAGTAAGATTTTTTTTTAAAAAACCTCACTAAATGCTAATCCCGTAACTCAATGACCCAGCTAATCTCTTGACATGGTTCAATGACCTGGGACATCATCAAGAGGAAGAGAAGCCTAAACATTTCTTAAAGAACGAAGGAAGCAAGAATTTAGATATGTCAAAGAAATCTTGAAAGACTTAAAAATTCCTTTCTCCAGACAACAGATTCAAATAAAGAGGGTGGCAAAAAATACCCCCGGGTCCTTCCAAGGTTCCATAAACAACTCTACAATTGCTGAGGAAAGGGTAGAGACAAGGTTCTAAAACTCGCTAGGCGCTCCCAGGGCGGCCGGGCACCTTCTAGCTTCCAGGGCCGAGTACTCGGCGCCTAGTTGGACAATTAGTCGGGATACTCGGGATAGTCAGTCTAGTCGGCGAGGGTCCTTCTAGCGACTAGGCGGCGAGTACTCGGCCTTCTAGACCTTCTTTTAGAACACTGGGTAGAGATACATGAAACTATCTCGATTTTACAGCAATAAGAAGGATTCTTAAGTTGGGAGGAGATGATTTGTCTGATTAGAATAAAAAAAACCCAAATGACTGAAAAGTTACCAATAAATTCAATTAGCCTACTCTGAACTGCGCATGTGGATACAAGTAGAAAATCGAACCATGGGACCCAAGAACCAAATTACCAAACTGAAGAATGAATAGGATACCCAAGTATCAAACCTGGAACGGGCAGACAGAAAGTTGACCGAAAAGGTGGTCTTGCACAGCAGTCGCTGCAACAGAATACACAGCATTCTTAAGCCCATTTGAGACTAGGTAATCGTCGGCCTCCTTTGGCAAACCATACCCTTTAAACAAACTTACAGAAGGATCACACACCTACAAAAACAGGAGCAAACAATCCACAACAATTAGAAAATGCATAGAACAACAATCACCTGATTTACTTTTCCTGGATAATTGGAGAAAAACTTATTCCAAAAGATGGAACAAAAATCGTAGAAAGGTTTAGAGTCGGACATTCAATGTTATTTCGAAACGTCACCGAACAAGTCAATGGGAATTTGAATTCAAGGGTGGCGAAATTAGAAGAAATCAACCAGCAATATGAGAATTCTTATATCTAATACACACGTAATCATCCATCCATCATACCAAAAGAAAAACTAGACATCGTTTATGGTAAATCATCCATAATACCCATTAAAAAGTAAACATGCTTGAAGGTCAATTGTCTAAGAACAGAAAAAGTTTAAATGATCCATCGAAGATCCAAAATGAAACTTGACATTCTTCAAATCAAGAAAATCTTTTGATATAAATTCTAAACTAAATTTCAAAACAATTTCCCAATCAACGTATATAGGCGAAGTGACTAAGAGGAAATCACCTTCCATTTTGTTCCGAGTCCTAGTTTTGATAATCTTCCTGGCTCAAATGATCATTCTAGTAAGTGCAGGTCTGATGTCGGACACAGGGAACAGACGGAAAACTGATGTATGCGTGTGTAGGAAAGTGTAGGTGTGTCATATGCTTGAGTCTATTCTAAAATAAAATACTCCCTCTGTCCCCTTTTATTTGTCCCTTTTAGGAGTTCATGCCACTTTTCAATTGATTATATCTTATATTGTTTAATACTTTAATGTGATTTCGAAAACATTGTCTTATAGAATTTATTAAGTTCTATTAAACCAAATCCATATTGAGGACGGAGGGAGTACATATTTTTGCCAAAACTAGGGTTTGCACGTTCCACAATGGGAATAATACAATCAAGTTAAAAACGAAGAAGTTAAGGAAAGGCGTCAATGTTAAAGTGATGGTTCGCAGGATAATTAACTAATAACTGGAAATTAAGCAATGCAGCAAGATAAGTGGGTGGACTACTAAACGAAAATAGCTCAGAAGATAGTGAGATATTACAGAGGATCCCAGTAGAGCTTGGCAATCATTCAAACATTTGTAGACGCCTACAATGTCCCGCTTTTTGACAACATAAAAAGCATCCTTCTCGTGATCCATTGCCGTTTTCCACTTTGCTTCACCTGTTACCATAAAATCACCTCTACATAAAAGTACTACAGAACATGATAATCTCGAAAAATTTTAAAACATCACTGCCTTAATCAACTTAGTTGAAGTTTTCATTGAGACAATAACACAAGTCTGACGTAATCTGAATCTATAGGCACTAAAGATGAGCTGGGTAGGAGTGAAATTCCAATAATTACAAAAAGTTTTTGAAATAACCGCATCTTTCAAGAAAAATCCCAACAGAAAACCCTACATAAACCATGATTTTAGAACCGAAAACTAGGAAAGTAATGTCGAATGGGTTCTCCTGGAAGCACACTCCATCACTTTTCTAACTTCACCAATACCCAAGCAAGAGAATGTAAAGAAACAACAAAACGCAAAACTACGTGAAAAAAAACTGAAGTCCAATTTTTGGTTACCTGGAAACGTTGGGCAAGAAAAAGGATTGTGGTGAGTACAAATTTGTTCACCCTTGCCTTACCTACCTAACGAGGATGAACAAAAAACCCTCAAGTGGAACCCACGTCTTTTTTACCAATGAAAATGAGTGAGGATTTTGATCACCTTCATTAGGTTTCATTGGATGAGGGTGAATAAATTTACACTTGATTGTGGTAGCAGATAGGCTTTCATCATTCAATACCCACGATTTTAAAAACGGAAGATTGTATCGGGGTTATTGGAGGATTCTGCAGTGCAACATATGCGCTGCACAGTCCAAAAATATTTTTAATGGTCCAGATTCGCAAAAGTTTTGCTTCAGCGAATCTAGACCATTGATTTTCAAGATAGAAGTTTCCGATGTACGCCGCACCGAGATGGACAGTTACGATGTGCGTTGCACGGTCCCCGGATTCGATTAAAAGCGGGAATGAGAAGACAAGGGTTTTGTAACATTTTGGCCATCAAAATTGCTATCGGTAAAATACTTTTTTGTACACTTGTATAACACGTGTGTGAGACTCATTTTGAGGTCCCAAACAAATATTTCGAACCTGACAATTTGTTCAAAATTTCTTTTGAAGGGTCCCTGTGAAAAATCAGTTCTTTCGAATATCAGTAAGTGTTTGATCCATACGTTTTTTTTTTTGTCCGTACGATTTGAGACCAAAAAAAGAACGTATGGATCAACCATTTACCGATATACAGCTGAACTGATTTTTTGCAAGGGCCCTTCAAATTATTTTTTTTAACAAATTGAACGGCTCAGATTATTTGGGTGAGATCTCGAAATAGTCCCACACAAATGTTGTACGAGTGTTGTACCCATAGCAGGAAACACAATAATAGAACTTGTCTAAACAGGAAATACAATAATAGAACCTACAAAATGTTGAAACAAAATTATGCTACTCCACAAGAAATTGCAGAAATTTATTGAAATGAAGGAGAATATTTAATTGGTCTAGAGTCCACATTTAGGGTCTCGTGGGCCATTTAGCTCAGGCTAGCTTTTTATAAGGTTACGAGTCTATTAGTTTACAAATTGTACTGTCTAAAGTCCTTTGCCGGACAAAAATACCCACGGTTAATGGTTATGCCCGCTCTTTTTTCTTCGTCGACTACCTTCGGCTTTCTGCAATTCTCTCTCTCTCTCACACACACACACACACTCTCTCTCTCTCTCTCTCTCTCTCTCTCTCTCTCTCTCTCTCTCTCTCTCTCTCTCGCTCGCGTATGCGATTCAACCCCCATCAACACCAACCTCGCGATGGGCAGAGAATAGATTGGCCTAGTGAAGACGTCGTTTTTTACTCGCAAGCATCAGATTTTAGCCGCCACAGTTGCAGGCACCGGGGATGCGAGAACAACAATGGCGTGCAGTTGGCTCGAGCAATTTTCCTTTTGGCATGCTAAAAACAGAAGTGCGCAACAGCAAATGACCTCGTTGGACCTGGACCTCCTACTCAGGTCTTGTGTGGATATACAAGAAGGGGTGTTCTCCACAATCATCTGCTTCTCTCAGAGAAGACACCGTATTACTTAATAATAATAATAATAATAATAATAATAAAAACTCGCTAAGCATCTCAAATGTTAATTAACTGTTTCATGCCACTATATCTATTGATCGTCCTATGCTTGATCAAATTATAGCCGATTAATTTTTTCTCGTGATGTCTTCATTTTGGTTTGGTCCTAGAGAAGTAAATAAGATGGTGTTCCATTATTCTATTGCGGTGATGGTATCATGGTGGTCTTATTCTTGTTTTAGCTCAGATACCATTATCTCATACTTTGTATTTGTAGAAACAGAGACTATTTCAATCGGGAAAATGCTACAATACACATCCCTAATTTGATACACACCTTTATAAAAGTTACGTTTTTTTCCCATAGAAGTTACGCGACATACCAAAATGTTACGAATCATAGAAAATGTTACGAATAAGGGAAAAATTCAAAAAAACCCCTGACCTTTGGACCGAGTATTATAGAGACACTTGACCTTCAATAAACGTTAACTAAACCCCTGACCTTTGCATTCCGTTATCATTTTACCCCCTCCTCCCATTTCCCGTCCAAATGCTAACGGAGAATCTTACGTGGACTCATGTGGGACCACTTGCTGGGGTAGTCGATGCCTACGTGTATGAAGCAATGGCGTTTACTGCCAAAAAATCACGTGAGATACACGCCTCCTCTTAATCCCCTAAATCCCTTCATTTCGAAACCCTAATTTCAGAAATCGGGTGAAATAGGGTTCTTACATCCCCTGATTGAAATTGTGGCAGTTGTTCATTGCATCCCTTCAATTTGAAACCCTAATTTCAGAAATCGGGAGTTTGGAGAGACCGTGTTCATCAGTTGCTGTTGGTGGGAGTTGTTCGTTGCAATTTGAGAATGGTGTGGCTTTTAAGAAGCCAACAAGGGGGACCACTGCACTATGGTAAGTATGAGATGGAATTTTTGATTTTTTTACGCAATAATGAAGTTTGTTTACTTGTTTCAAAGTTTTAACCTTATTTAACTCTTGTTCGTTGCTTGAATGATAAATTGGTAGTTCTTTTCGTGTTTTGTTTTTATGCCTACTGAATTTTGTTTATGCAATCTGGAAATTTTAATTTACAGATGAAGGGTCAAATGAATTTACAATCGGAATGCATCATGGGGGCTATTGGGGTGGTACTTCTGGGCATGACTACATTGGTGGTTCTGTAAACTATTTCGATAAGTGTCACAGTGATGAGCTATCAATCTTTGAGTTATGGCACATGATTAGGGAATTGGGCTATGAGTTTGAAGCCATAGATTTTTGTATTAAATGTGGTGGTGGTGTTGTTTCAAAAATTAAGTCTGATGCTGATGTCTTGGGTTTGAGTAAATTATGTAATGGAGACAAAGTTGTGAAGGTCTACTCAATAATTGAGATAGATAACTACTTTGCCACACAATTAAGTCAGTGTGACAATATTCCCACTCCCAATGTGACATCCATTAGCCCAGGATCCAAGAGGACCACAAAGAATACCCCAAAAACAAAGAGGGCCACAACCATAAGTCCAAGGTCCAAGAGGACCACAACCATAAGCCCAAGGTCCAAGAAGACCTCTACCCCAATTTGTAAGAAGACCACAAATAAGAGGTCTGTTGGGCCTGTGGTGAGAACCAGTAGCTCACCTATTTCTGGGACCACAATTATGCCACCATCCAAAGGTAAGGCCCAATCTGCTACTATAGTTGATAACCCTGTGCCTACCAGGTATTCTAAGCAAAGAATTTTGGAGGATTTCAATAAATGTAAGGGCCATGTAGAAGCTGAAATAACTGGGGATACAAGTGATGAGTACGACCCAGATTCCTCTTCAGATACTAGTGATGATGAAGAGGTGTTTTATGACAGTGAGTATGACTTGACAGATGATGACAAAATGTATGAGGCAAATATAGACAGAGATGAAGATGATGCTGACTTGGGTGGGCCTATTCATATTGCTGACTATGAATCAATTGTTGAAGAGTTGAGAGAAGTTGATGGTTACTGTGGCTCATCATCAGATGAGTTGGATAGCCTTTGTACCTCTTCAGATGAAGATGGAGTTAAGCCTAAAAAGAAACACAAAGTGTTTAATGACCAAACTGACATGGAAAACCCAGTTTTCATGGTAGGCATGGAATTTAAAAGCCACTCCCAATTCAGAGATGCAGTGAAGGAGTATGCAATCAAGCATGGCAAAAAAATTAAGTTCTTGAAGAGTGATAGGGAAAAGGTAAGGGCAGTTTGCAAGAAAGGATGCCCATGGGAGTGCTATGCTTCATATGTGCCTGCTGATCAATTGTACATGATTAAGACACACACACCCCAGCATAAATGCATCAGATCTTATGATGTTCCTTGGGTTAGTAGCAACTGGATTGTAAATAAGTACTGCAACAGGATAAGAAACAACCCAACATGGCCAGTGGCATCCCTGCATACAACCATTCAACAAGAGTGGACATGCAAGGTAGATATTCAGAAAGTCTATAGGGCTAAGAGAAAGGCTCTAAACATCATTCATGGGAGTGCAACTGAGCAGTTTGGCCAACTCTGGGGTTATGTGGAGGAGATTAGGCAGTGTAATCCAGGTACAACCATAAAGATTCAAGTGAAACTTGTTCCTGGTCCTCAAGAAATGGCCAAGTTTAAGAGGCTATACATCTGTTGGGGTGCACTCAAAAGAGGGTTCCAGTTGGGATGCAGACCAATAATTGGATTGGATGGATGTCACTTGAAGGGCCCATTTGGTAGGATTCTTCTAACTGCAATAGCCATGGATGCCAATAACCAAATTTACCCTTTTGCCTATGCAGTGGTGGAGAAGGAAAAATACAAAACATGGTATTGGTTTCTGGAACTCTTGGGTCAAGACTTGGAAATTCATAACACTGGGGCATATTCCTTTATGAGTGACAAACAAAAAGGGCTGATTGAAGCAATGAGGACATTGTATCCAAGTGTTGAACATAGATTTTGTGTTAGGCATTTGTACAACAATTTCAAACAAGACTTCAAGGGGTTAGTACTTAAGGACATCTTGTGGAAGGCTGCCAAGGCAACCACTGTACAAAGCTTTAATAGAGCAATGCAGGAGATGAAACAAATAGATTCTAATGCATATAACTGGTTGTCAAAGAGACCACCTGTCCATTGGAGCAGGTCACATTTCAGCAGTTACACTAAATGTGACATTCTTCTGAACAACTTGTCTGAGAGCTTCAATTCGTGCATCTTGGGGGCTAGGGATCAACCCACAGTGGGTATGTTGGAAAGCATAAGGTTGATCCTGATGGACACTATTAAGAAGAAGAGGACTGCAATGATGAGGTACAATGGGGTTGTTTGTCCCAAGGTGGTTAAAACCATAGAGAAGCTTATTGGGAGTGAATATGCAAAGGGGTGGGTTCTCAGGTGGTGTAGCAATGATGATTTTGAAGTTGCAGGTCCAAATGGGGCTCAATATAAAGTCAATATTCCAAAGAGGTATTGTGGTTGTAGGAAGTGGGAAATCTCAGGGATCCCTTACATACATGCAATTGCAGCACTGGAGTTCAACAATTTGGAACCACTGGACTATGTGGATGACTGTTATAAGGTTGAGACATACATGAAGATATATGAAAATTCCACGGGCCCAATCAATGGCAAGGACATGTGGCCATCAACTGATAATGTGCCATTACTACCACCAGATGTGAAGAAAAGGGCTGGTAGACCCAAGAAGGCAAGAAGGAGGGAACCTGAGGAACCACCCAAGGATCCATGTAGAATGGGCAGACGTGGCATTAAAATGACCTGCATAAAATGTGGTAAAGTGGGACATAACAAAAGGGGGTGCAAAAGCAAGGGCCAGGGGGTAAATGATGGTGCCAGTGGTGATATAAATGTTGCCATAGGAAGCTCAGGTGTACCAGCTGTAAGTTGTATTCTTGACCTTAACTCTCACCTTTGAATGGGCTTACTTCCTTTGAAATGTTGTTACCACATGCACAATTTGGTTGATGCATGCAGGTTCAGGTTAATGTGTAGACACCCCAATTTGAACCCATGAAAGTCCTTGGCATCCCCGATGATGAATATGCCTGATAGAGCACGCGAAGCTTGATTGTGAACTTGATAACCCCTCCTAAAAATAAACCCAAGCCTACACCACCTTCTAGTACATTCAAAATCCTCTTTATCGATATATAATTTGTCCCAATCTGTTTTGAAATGAGGGAGATATGCACGTTTTACCAAAATAATTCATTTTTCCGACCTTCTGAGGGTAAAATAGTCACATATTTTGATTTACAAATTATCTTTGGTTCAAACCACTTGGGTTAGAAAGTAGACTTTTCAAGCTTTCCAACGCTTCAAACCATGCACAAAATGGAGTTCGGTAGCACCCGGAATGGCCCCGCGAAGTTTGGATTGTTGTGCAGTCCCCCAGTCCAGGCGCCCGGATTACCCTAATCCAGGCGCCCGGACTCAATCCAGGCGCCTGGATTCCCCAATTCCAGGCGCCTGGAATCACTTCCAGTGAACAATCTGCAGCTGGTTTTTGATGAAACCATTGGCTCCCCCCTATTTGGTCCCACGTTTTCTTCATTCTAATCTCCCTCCAACAGACTCTGGCTCCCCATTTTGAGTTCAAATTGTCATTTCCCTCTCAAACCCACCCAAAAACTCTCTCATTCTCTCCCTATATATACCCCCATCCCACTCCATTCTAAAGGACCAATTCTCCTTCCTTCCTCTACTGTTACTCTGCTGAAAATCATCCAGAAACTCCATCCCCAAACTGATCCCCTTCACTTCTAAGCCTAAAAACCCAACTTCTAGCCTAAAAACCCACCCTTTGATCATCAAAAACTCTCACCTTTCAACCATCCACAATCAAACCCCCAATCAAACCACCTACAATCAGTTTGATATACTTCCAATAACCCAAAATCCAGTCCATTCAACTACCAAACATTGTCCAAAAATCAAACTCCAAGTTCATCAATCAAGTCTTTCAAGGTAGTTTATCTACCAAATTTGCTCAAGAAGGCCCTGAGGGGGACTCAATCAAGCTCTCTTTGGTCATCTATACCAGTGGAGGGTTTGAGAGAGGGTCGAAAATCATCAAAGGAGAAAAACCAGTTTGTGCATCAGAGCCCAATCCAGGCGCCTGGATCATCACCTTCCAGGCGCCTGCATTGGGTCCAGGCGCCTGGATCATCACCTTCCAGGCGCCTGGATCCCCTTTTCCATTATCATGTTTTCTGTTTTCTTTCATATTTTGATTAACTTTGGTTCATCATTTGCAAGCCATAATCCTCATTTAATTACATTTCATGTTCTGATCCTCATTTAAAAGTTCATTTGAAGTATTTTGAGTCAATAAAATGGGATTTTAAAGTTTCTGTCTGGAAGGCAATCCAGGCGCCTGGATTGACTCCTTCCAGGCGCCTGGACCCAATCCAGGCGCCTGGATTGACCCTTTCCAGGCGCCTGGATCCTATCCAGGTGTGATGTTTTGAATGTATGTGATTAATTTCTGGGGTATCTTAAGGCAGTTTGAAGGCTATTTGGTGAAATTTTAGCATCTTCTGTATATAAATCACTCATCCACAACACTTTGCACAAGCATTCACTTATATTTCATAGACATTCTTAATGTATTTGCCATGCTCTCCATGAATTTGAGTTTAAAGTCCGTTTAAATAACATTTTCAAAATCTTTTCAAACATTTAGTAGAGACCGGTGGCCACACCGGGCGTGAGGGGTGCTTTAAATTCCTTCCCCTCGCGTAACCTAGCTTCCGGACCCGAGAAATCTCATTTTAAAAGACCGGTAAAGTATTTTCCATTTCAAGGGCAAAAGAGTCATTTTTCAAATGGTTTCTCGGGTAAGGTCCTCAAATCCGGGTGGCGACTCCATTCAACCAATCAAACCATTTTTCAAACCAACAAATCAATTTCGTGGACTCTTACTCCGCGGGGTGTTCACATAATGTCAGTGCAGAACAAGTGCAGGTGCAGGTTAATGTCAGTGCAAAACAAGTGCCAAGTTCAAAAAAGCATGACAGGAGACCAAAATTAAGTGTGAGTTTAATTTGCACTTCTAAGCAAATAATTTATAGTCAAATTCTGGTTTTCATTAAGCTTTATTATGCAGATAAAAAGACTTGGTACTAAAGGGAAGTGACTTGGACAACAAAGGTGATGATGCTGTGGAGGAGGACTTTTGTTAATTAAAGACATGCCATAGGGAGGGACTTTTGTTAAGCAGATAAAAAAACTTTTGTTATTTTGAACATTTTATTATAATGGTTTGAACTAGAGATTGGGCATTATGCCTTTTTTGTTTCCCTCTGTTTATGTAGCCCTCTGTTTATGTAGGCTATTGTTAGTGGGTGGAACTGACTAATTAGGGACTTAATATTGTAATGGTTTCAACTGGAAGTGAAACCTTTGTTTTGTGAAACCTTCAACTGCAAGTTCCATTGAGCCTTTGGTTTGTTCATGTCTGTTGTTAATTGGGCATTATGCCTTTGGTTTGTTCATGTCTGGTGTTTAGCCTTTGGTTTGTCCATTGAGCCTTTGATTTGTTTGAGCCATTGAGCCTATATTTGTTAAAGCAATTTTGTATGCTCTGTTCAATGCTTGGGAAATGCTTGGTTTGCTCTGTTTTCATTGACCCATTTCTTACAAATTGAATGCTCTGTTTCAAGTGTTGCTAACAAAAACATACCATAACCCTTGAACCTTCATTAAGCAACTGATGTTAGTAGGATTACAAGGGGTAAACAAAATGGTTATCACTACCACAGCCTAAACACCACCACATCTTCCATGTCCCATAAAACAACCTATACATAAAAGGACATCACCACAACACCTACCATTACCCTACCCTTACCACCATAAAAACACATACAAACACCACCATAGAGCCTACATCTTTAGGAACCAAATACAAGCAAACATGACCCAGCTCGCTGCTAGGGCAATCCAGAGCATCTTCTCCTTTTTCTTCCTCATTGACAGCTCATTCTCCATGTTGTTTCTCACCCTCAACAACCCAGGAATTATTTGCACAGATCTCGGGCACATTGGGGGGGGTCAAACCATTCAAAATCTTTGCACCTATCATTGGGACAATCAACAAACCTCCTTCCAGGATTGACATTGGTCCAAGAAGTTTGAAGCACCCTTCGGTTGCCACATACCTGACAAGGGTTGTCCTCCAAGAAGTTGGTGACATCAGTGCTCCTTGATCTGCTGCAACGTCTCAACACTTCAGAGTTAGATCTCATTTTTTAGGGTTGGCAATGGTGAAGAAGGAGTAAGAGGGGAGGTCAGCCCTGTTATAAATAGACCAGAGGAGAGAGAGGAATGGTTTTGGCGGGATGAAGGGGTTTATTTCCCTCAACAAGGTGTAATGAGAGAGAAAAGTGGTCCCACATGAGTCCACGTAAGATTCTCCGTTAGCATTTGGACGGGAAATGGGAGGAGGGGGTAAAATGATAACGGAATGCAAAGGTCAGGGGTTTAGTTAACGTTTATTGAAGTTCAGGTGTCTCTATAATACTCGGTCCAAAGGTCAGGGGGTTTTTTGAATTTTTCCCTACGAATAATATTGCTGAAAAGTTACGAATCACTCAAAAAATGTTACGATTAGCAATGATGTGACACAATCTGAACCATACAATATGTGTCTTTCAACTGAGATAGTATTATCTCTTGCTTTATTTTTCTACATTTAGACTGTACATTTTAGCTAAGATATTGTTACTCATGATTTGTTTTAACTGAGATACCATTATCTTATGATTTATTTTTGTAGAGACAGAAACTATTTGTGTTGAGATAGTGTTATCTCTTGCTTTATTTCTGTACACAGAGATTATAAATTTTAGCTGAGATATTATTATCTCCTGATTTGTTTTAGTTAAGATATCATTATCTCATGCTTTATTTTTGCAGAAGCAGGGACTGTTTGAGTTGAGATATTGTTATCTTATTCTTGTTTTAACTGAGATACCATCTCATACTTTGTATTCGTAGAAATATAGACTATTTCAATTGAGATAGTGTTATCTCTTACTTTATTTTTCTACATTGAGACTTACATTTTAGCTGAGATATTATTATCCCATGATTTGTTTTAACTGAGATACCATTATCTCACGAGTTATTTTTGTAGAAATAGAGACTGTTTTGAGTTGAGATAGTGTTATCTCTTGTTTTATTTCTATACATAGAGACTGTAAATTTTAGCTAAAATATTGTTATCTCTTTTCTTTTTTTTTAAAAGATAGATTGGATCAATTGAGATAGTGTTATCTCTTTATTTATTTTTCTAAGATAGTTACTTTTTTATGTTATTTGGTAAATACAAAGATGCAAAAAATAAAAGCACAGATACTGTTATTTTTTGCTCTCACAAATTTTAGTAAGTTGAGATGTTTTTCAAATATGCTTTCCCGCTCACGATCACACGCACGGAAATTATGAAACTTAGCTTGGAAGTAGGAGTACATCCTCTCTTTTTTTCTTATTTTGCTTAGTGAACTAGGAGTATATTTTACTACCAGACTTGGATGGACCAAAATCTATGTGATATATCACACACATCAGTCTAATGAGACCACTTCTCCCCCTTCCCGATAAGCATTTTTGCTTTTCTCTTATTTCCAAGCACCGACTGAAGACAGAAGTGAAGTTCTTCCACCAGCACTTTGAAGGCCAAAAATCTTTGGTCTTTACCAGAATAATTGCAGATTCCAAGTTCTGTTTTCATCTTCTTCGTTGTTTGATTTTTTTGTCGGAAGCACTTCGCCGGTGATCGATGACCACCCTCCCGCTGGCCCCTCTCTGTCTTTTTGTAGCCCTTATTGAAATCAACAGAGTATTGGGAGACTAGATTTGCACCAGATTCACACGATTGGAGCATGTCTTATGTTCGTCGTCTCCGATTGTGCTCCTCGGAGCCTCGTCAGAGCCTCGCCGAACTTGGATAATCGAAGCTAGATCTGCACCAGCTAATGCTTTCTCAGCTTCGACAAAAAGAATCGCTCCTCCCGCACGCTCTCTCTCTCTCTCTCTCTCTCTCTCTCTCTCTCTCTCTCTCTCTCTCTCTCTCTCTCTCACACACACACACACTCTGTGCATGTTTTGCGTATTTGAAATGCCAGGATATTTTGGGAATGCGCGTGCGCAAGAGGACTGGAGGAGTTGCAAAACTTTTTGATGGATTAATTATGGGATAGACTTCGTAATTAGTCCTTTTCGCCAAGGCGCCCAATCTTTTTTGGTCTAGTGCTTTTTTGGTGATGTTTCGAGGTGTGTGGTCTTTTGTTTGTTTGGTTGTTTCGTTTCTTTTTTTCTGCTCTTGAGTTTGGTTGTTTTGATGTAGTCTTTAACTTGGGTTTATGTCAATTATGGTTGCTTTTTCTTTAGAAGGCTTTGGGCTTTTCCTTATTTTAGGTTTTCTGCAGCGTCGCATTTGGTGTGGTGTGGATCTCTGCCCACATCTTTCAGTTGGTTTTTCAGGTTTTGGTGGTGTTTTGAGTGGTGTTTGTTAAGCAGGCGTCTTGCCTTCTTTATCTTTTGGGTCTTGGGTGGCTTTCACTGTTGTGTCTTTGATCCGTTTAATCTTTGTAATTTCTTTTGCCTATTGGAAAAAAAAAATGCAGGTAAACAAGTTGGGTTGCCCCGCCGCCCCGCCACCCTTTCTTACCTCCCCGCCCGATCTAACCCACCCACCCCCTCACCTACCACAGATCCACTCCACATCTTCTCCCACGCAGATCCCTTCCACCTCCACAGTTTTTGTTGGCTTGATTTGACGCCGTGGTGAACTAGGGTGGCCCGGGTCCTCCGGCGAATAAGGCTTCAGATCCCGAAGGCGGCAACTATGGAGTCTAGTGTTTCTTTCCCGGAGCTGCAACTCGACGTTTACTCATAGCTTTCTGATGACTCGGTGTGACTCTTGTGTTGACTTGGTGTGACTCATGGGTGACTCGGGAACTTTTGGTTTGAGTAATGTCCTGTTGGTTTAATTATTTGGTTTTGTTTTGTTATTTGTTTTTGGTTTGGACCTTCGGAGTGTAATTGCCCGCCGTGGTTGAGTGGTCTTTGCCTACCGGTGACCAGTTTCTGTCGTGTCAGCATAGGTGCGCCCTGGAGTGGCGCCCATTTATTTCGTGTGTGATGATCCTTTGACATTTACCAGAGATGATTTGCTCACGATTGGGCACGGCGTGGCTTTGTTGATTGCACTCCCTGGACTATATTTCCATCGGTTATGTTTGGTATCTTTGTTTTGGGTCTATGCATACCCTAGGAGAATGATTGTTCTGATTGCAAACTCCACATATACAGACCTTGTTTGGCGGTGTGAAGAAGAGTATTCGACTCGGTTTGGATCTTAATAGTTAGTCTTCCTTTTATGCGTTCATTGTTTGAAGACCCTCTTCATTGTATGGAAATTTGTAAGTTCCGTATGGCTTTGATGAAATGAAATTATTTCTCTTCGATCAAAAAAAAAAAAAGATGGGTTGCCTGTGTTCTACCAGAGAAATGTTTTGTGTTTTGTTTACATTCAAGTTGTTGTCTTGCCAAGTTTTTTCTAGTTCTTTCCAGCCGAGTTCTAATGTAAGAATCAATTTTTTTGTGGCGTCAATAAAATGTTGCATTTATTTTCTAATCAAAGAAAGAAAGAAGGAATGCCGGGATAAACAAAGTGAAAAAAAGGAGACCAAAAAAAACATTTGATCACATTAGATTGAGTTTGAATTATCCAACTTTTTTTTCGGCTTTCCTTGTCTTATTTCCGTCAGTAAAACTTTTTTACCTTTGATTAAATATTTGCCTTTTCAGATTCTTTTCGAAGAGAGCAACCAAAGAAGAAAAAAAAAGTGACCAAGCTTGGGAAAAAATATAACAGGCAAAAATAAGTCAAAAAAGTCGTCTTTTCGTGCTAATTTTCATCATTAGTGTTTTTTTTTTTTTTGTGACTTTTGGCCATATATATTTACGTGTTCATTTCCCTAGTCAAAATGAATAAATAATCTTAAAAACTAACATATTTTTTTTAAAAAATAACTAAATTAAGTAAATTAGACAAAACTAGTTTTTAACACACAATGACACAACAACAATATGCCGATCAACAGAAAACACACATAACAACAATAATAATGAAAAAACCGTCACAAACTGGCTTTGACAAGACATTTATTTTTTTTGAAATGGTAAAATTATTCAATATATAAGAATCTCGACGATGGGTACATCGATACGGTGGGAGAGGATGGGAATCCAACCAAAGGTTGAATGACAAAACGGAAAAAAAAAAAACAAAAACAAAAAAAAACCTCCCAAAAAAATAGCCACCTGACGGCCTCAGCCTCACTGTCGTCAAAGAAAATGGACCACGCCACTGCCGCAACCCACCACCGTCAATGAAGAAATCACGCCATGCCACCATCGCAACCCCAGACAATAATAAGGCTGACGCCGAAACAGAACACAAAATAATAACATGATCATGCAAACTGAGGAAACAAATATCAAAAAATCACATGAAACCACACCATATTCACGCCTCAAAAATGTGAAATCAAACCACAGATAGTCGTCCGATTTAAGGGCATTTCATCGTTCTGCCCTTGATCTCCACACCCTCATCCCACTTCATGCATTTCTTTTCACCTTCAGGCACACATTTGCACTTGTCACAACAAGCAGTGCATGCTTTCATGCATGTCCATTTCTTTTGATGGTCTTTTTCGCAGTAGTGCTTACACTTGAATCGGCATTCTGTGTAACAAATAAAAATATTGCGAGTTAATTTTCATATGAATGTATTATAAATGTGTCAGATTACATAAAATGCAATTACATGCATGTTTTAAGTTGGCAGGGTCAAAAACCCAAAATCAGACTTTGTTTTTTAACTTTATCATCAAAAGAAAAATAAATTGAGATTACTAATTAACACGAAGCATATATTTGTTTTACAAAATTTAATTTGCAACTGATCTCGGAGACTTTTTTTACATTAAAAGTGCATGATAATATCAATTACAATGTAACGTATCAAATATATCTTAGAACATGAATCTCGCGCAAAATGAATGCAATGATGCTCATTATACTACTGTTGTACTTCAACAGAACGTATTACTCTGCGTCCCAAATTTTTTTGTCCAGTTTGAGGACTCCAACTTGTTAATAAGGAGACGTAATCATTACACTTTGATAAATTAAAATTTCCCAAATGCCCTTTAAGAGGAACTCTCTAGTCCGGGACCCTTGGGTCCGGATCTCATAGTTCCGGATCAAATTTTGACGATCCGAGCCGTCCAATGTGTTCAAAAGGTGTTTTCCAAGGCCAACGCGAGAAATCTTCAAAAAAAAATACCGGGAAGGGCTTGATCCACGCAATTTTGTAAATATGCAGTTTTTGTGAAAAATTGCGTGGATCAAGCCCTTCCCGGTATTTTTTTTTTTTGAAGATTTCCCGCGTGGACCTTGGAAAACACCTTTTGAACACATTGGACAGCTCGGATCATGCAAAAAATACCGGGAAGGGCTTCAAAACGCTTCGGTCCGGGACTTCCGGGATCCTTGACAGGATCTCCGGCGTGCCCTTTAAATCAAATTTCATTTGTTGTCACCTCAAATCTAGAGATAAAGGTAAAAAGATATTTTGTAAGACTTTATTCTTTCTTGGAATCTTGAAATGGACAGCTAATTTGAAATACCTAAAAGTCAAAAAGCAAGCAAACAATATGGCACGGAGGAAAGTATCATTTAAATCACATTAATAGATTAGTAGTCGAAGAGGATTTGTCAATCAACAAAAGTCACTGAAGCATTTTCTAGTAAAAAGCAAAAGGGAAAAATAGTGAGATTTTACCGTGCATATGGGCCATATATGGGCTTGGTGCTCCTAGCTTAACTTCAGAATGCATAGGTGCGATTCTTGGGGCATGACCATGGTGGTGGTGTTCATCATAGTGATGGTGATCGTCATGGTGCTGGTGATCTTCATCACGACGATGATTGTGATCATAAAAATGATGATGATCATGTGCCTCTGGTGGATGCATCGGAGCATGAGGATGATGTTTGTAATCTTCATCACTATGTTGATTGTTCTCACGATGATGATCATGATCATGTTCCTCATAATGATGATGATCATGAGCCTCAGGTGGATGCATTGGAGCATGAGGGTGATGTTCGTAATGTTCATCATTGTAATGATGATCATGAGCCTCCGGTGGATGCATTGGAGAATGAGGATGATGCTTATAATGTTCCTCGCTTCGGTGCTTATAATGTTCCTCGCTTCGATGCTTATAATGTTCCTCATGATGATGATGGTCCTCGCGATGATGATGATCATCAGCCTCTGGTGGATGCATCAGAGCATTATGGTGACGATGGTATTTATAGTATTCATGGCCCGGTGCCTTCGCTGGGCCATAGGCATGCTACAAACAAAGAAAAAAACCAATAGATTAGTCAATCTGAATTTAGTTAATTTTCATGTGTATGTGGTTTGAAATTACCTCATGGTTATATGCCATAACATAGGATGTAACCTGCAAAATTTAATATATTGGTTATTTTAATTCAAATCAAGAAGAAAATGTAGCACCTAAACATTGACATAATGTGGCATATGATTTGAATCCCCTGTTTTTGAAGCATAAAATTCAAAGAAAAAATTCAGGACAAACCCATTATTGCACATGTTTAAAAAAAAATTCATAGAAGGGTGAATAGTAAGAGCAAAAAATATACAAGGACGGATAGTAGAATTGGCATCCCAATTTAGTCAGTCCATGCATTAAGCCGGATACTAGAGTTGAAAAAAAAGAAGAAAAAGAAATGCACACCCGAGGTTAGTTTAGTGTGTTTTTGATGTATGTGTGATAATAAAGGACATACCCATGAGGACACTACAAGCAGAAGAAGCATAGCTTTCATTGCCATTGGTGATGTTGAATCAGGAGGGACAGAAACAAGTGACAAGTGAGAGCTGTGTCAAGTGATAAATTTGGTAAATGAAACAGAGGTATATATAGAAACACTATTCACAAAAGCCTAAAAAGAAAGATGAAGACAAAAGGTGGAACCCAATTGGAGGTGCTGAATTGTGAGATTAGCCTTCCCCAGGTTGAAGCAGTGGCATGTTTGCCCTGGGTTGTTCTGTCTAGTTACCAGTACTTATTTGTTCGGCATACCTTTCTGTATAGGTTTAGAGATAAGGGATAAACAATTTGAAAAGGCAAACATTGGGGGGGGGGGGGGGTGGGTCTTTGAGAAGCTATGTATTTTTGTTTTCACTTTTCAAAAAGGAGCTTTTAAACTGATAAACAACTTAATTAACCTATTTGAGTTTAGGAAATGGCTACAATTCACATCCATCAAAAGTGTATACCGTATGCATCTACTGCATGGTCCAGATTGTGCCACCTCATTGGCAATCGTAACATTTTTTAGTTTTTCGTGACTTTTTAGCAATATGATTCGTAGCATTGTCTATGATTCGTAACATTTTGGTGTGTCTCTCAACTTTTCTAAAACAAATTGTAACTTCTGTATGATACACACCCAAATAAGGGGTGTGTGTTGTAGCCTTTTCCGTGAGTTTAAGCTTGTTAAAAGCTCATTCAAGATTGATTTGTTTTTTCTCTTTTTCATTTTTCTCGAAACCAGCTCATATTCGTCTTGATTAATGCTCGTTTTAGATTGGCTAGCCTTAAAAGGCAAGCAAAGTTTGAGAAAGTGTTTAAACTCGTTAAGTTTTCGAATCAAGTTGAAACTATTAACTACTCAACTCGTTTATTAGTAGCCCTAAGCTCGGCCACGACAAACTCTCACTTTGTTTCATTTCTTGGTTATGGATTCAAGGCTAAACTAGTACATCTCATTTCTTGGGAGATGTTGCAAAACATAATCAAGCACTAAAGAATTAGATAGTCTTGCTCGAAATCTGCCTAAATTTTGGCTTTGATAACTCGTTAAAGAAATCAAGTCAAAATCGAGTAACAACCAATGGAGAGGCCGAACCTAGCCCCATATTTTTTTTTCTTTTTTCCAAAAGAATAACTGGGCCCAAGTTTCTTCTACAAAATCTCTGAAATGAGCCTGCTCTTGTTTAAACTGCCCTAGTCAGTGAACTGGAAAAATTACGAGCGCAATTTTGTTCACTCTCCCTGAAATGGTATTGGACTCACCCCTGACAATACACTTTTTGGTAACAATGATACTACACCATTTCAACCAATAAGATGGAGAGTGAACAAAATTAAATTGTGCCCCGAAGTATTATGCTCCTTACAAAAGTGTGTGGGATTCATTTTCAAATGTGTGGACCTCACAAACTTTTGTGAGAGGGAGGAGCATCCCTTCTGGAGCACCAAATAAACTCTCAAGTGTTAAGCCGCGTCTTAAAAAAAGTTTTTTTGTCAAATGCCCCATAAGTCAAACAATCCAAGAACATAGGCCTCATTTCTTTAAAGGCTTTGAAAAAAAAAAAAAAAAATTTCCCCTAATCTATCCATAGTGTCAAGGGAAAGGCTTGGACCCCTAATTCTTAAAGAGTCTAGCTTCCTTGCAGCCTACGCTTTTGCAGTCTATGTTTCGACTACGGAGAGCAGTCTGTGTGATCCAACTGTTTAGAAGTGTTTTTAATGGTTAGACTTTGTTTAAAGTTTCATTCCGGGAAAATTAGTTTCTTTCCGTTAATAATCTTTTTAAAATCTTGACCAGTGATTATCGACATGGACAACCCAAATGAAACTGCTCTAATTGCAGGTCATTTAATTTCATTAATCCTTTTTCATCTGCCCAGTTGTATTCTCCATCCCTGTTCTTGTATAGTTTCCCTCTGTTATCATCTTAAACTATTACAAATCTGAAAATAAGAGTTTTAATTGGGGACTGTAGTTAAGATAACTTATCCTCTAATATCACCTCAATCTATGCCATTGGGATGCCGATCCAAAAAAAAAACTATGCCATTGGGATTCAGTAGCCCCGAAGCATAGTCACGTGGTGATTGGAATAGGATTTTGGGGACTACAAGGTAATAGTCTCCCGATCTGACTGTTCATCTCCGCAATCAACAGTTCATATGTTGTTTCTTAGCGGTAAGAGTATACTCTTACTATTGGGAATACATCCTTAAATCTGAACTATCGATTGCGGAAATGAACGATTGAATCGAGAGACTACAACACGGTAATGTTGGGACACTACAAGCTCTCCGAATCCAATCTGGATAACTCCAGCACCACACATTCATGTAAGGTCTATACATTTAGTGTGGGTCTTGGAAAAATGCATGTTGCAGGAGTGGTCTGGAGCACCACATGACTGTGTTACGAGAGTATTAAATAATTAAACCCTTTCGTGTGCCCTCATTGATCACATCACTCGGTGCATAAGCCACGATGATAATCCTCCACGTCTCAAAAATAATAATCTAATAACATTCAATCCTATATTAAACTATAGAATCAAAATCTATATTTGTTTTTTTGTGATAAGTTAATACATTAACCAAACCCAAATAACAAAGACTGAAAATGAATACTATTGTGAGTCCACACAATCACATCAGCCACACCAAGGCAGGGGCAAGCCTACCCCACAACCATGAAAACCCAGAAAAAATAAACCTAAAACAACACTAAAAAAAAATTCAGAATGTGTTGAAATATGTGTATTTGTGCCTTTGGATTAAAATATACTACAACTTAGAAGTGATTATTCATGGTTTAAATCAATAAGAAGCTTAAGTGATGAATTGATGTTAACGTGGTCCGACCCGATTGCAAGGGAGCAAGGACTGTGTTGTGCACTGGGTGCACAGCACGCGTGCTGCGCGGCTGGTATGGCCGTATGGGGACTCACCCCAGGTTCCCATCACAAATTGTAGATCGGCAATCATAGCGTTCTTCTTCTACATTTGAGAGCTTGGGAGTTTTTTTTTTTTTTTTTTCGATTACTATTCTATATGGGTTTCCATCGATGTCTTGCCTTGTTATTTGCAGTGATTGAAACAAGCTAAGGTCTCGTCTTTTATCTTTGACTCATACTATTGCCTTACTTGGTTTCGATGCATTCTACGACCTGTGTTAGAGAGAAAGAGACTCGTGTCTAGATGAAAGAAATAGAATCTCTTATTCTGATGTATTTTGATTAACATGATAAAAAATATATATTTATTTTGATTATTCTGTGCTTATTGAGTTGCTTTTTTAGATTTCTATTAGTGTATTTCAGTTAAAATCCTTTGTGAGTGTCGAGTAGAGGATCTTGTCTGGTATCTTAAGCAAAAAGGATGGCCCTAAGACTGTCATTTTTTCCACGAATAGGAATAGGAGTAGTAGTAATAGAGCTATTACTATCTCTATTCCATATCTTTATTCCATAAAGGATTCCTCGTGCAATAATTGAATCGAAATTACGGATTTCGTTCAATAGGTTAAGGAACTTCACGAACAATGCTTGCATTTTCATCGCCAATCGCCTTAGAAAAATAAGGAAATAAATCTGGGCAAGCATGACGACGAGATCCGTTTCTTTCTTTCGTATCCTCCTATACGGAAATTCAGTTTCTTGCAAGTAGATTATCTATCTCACGTGGTGGCATTAATAGCCACTATTTATTTTTCCTCCTTTCTTCTATAAGTGGAATAGTTTTTCATACGATATATTTTAACTCAATTATCTCAGTCTTTTTTGATGACTTTTTTTTGTTCGATTCGCTATCATTCTAGTCGAACAAGCGAAATACATAAATTTAGGAGGTTCAATTTCAAGAATGCTCTAGGAGGCCACCCTTTGTTGTGAACAATTTTCCGATGTATTTGACCGGAGTTTAAACCTCACTAATTACTAATTAAGTACCAAAAAAACTAACAATTTGCAAAAACAAAAGTGGCACAACTTTAATCTCGTACTCACAAAATTATACTCCCTCCGTCCCATAAAGTTGTATAACTACGAAACTACGTGCAATTTTCAAACTAAAAAATAATGTATTACCAAAATAATTTTTGAATTTTTTTTGCATCATATAAAAGTTCTCGATGAGATCTATCAAACAAGATCCATATTGACTAAAAAATTATTTTCATAAGCACGTTATTTTTTAGCTTGAAAATTGCACGTAGTTTCGTAGTGATACAACCTTATGGGACGGAGGGAGTATAAATTAGTTACTGTTTCTGTCATATTCATTTAGCGTCATCTTTGCTGTCTCCTTTTTCTTTAGATAAATATAAAACTCCGACTTTTCTTTTCACAAGTCGAAAGAAAGAATATAATTACATTTGAACATGAAAATTTGGTCTAATGCTACCTCATTAGTTGGGATTTCTTTTTTTTAATGCAACACCTTTGGTTACATGTAACATTAACATATCATATACGATAAACTAACTGAAATCTACGAATTTGAATTTGATACGGTGTCGATTTATGTAGCAAAAGATGAGTCGCCAGGCAAATAAAATATTACAGTGGATAATAATGCTACTTAAATTTAGCGCGACAGGGAACTTGATATCAGGGCCAGATTACAAAAAAGAAAAAAAGAAAAAAAAAATGTTGAACAGGCAAAATTGTTATCCAATATGGAGACAAAACAATACCCAAATTACTGTAAAGGAAAATGGCAATGCTAACACAGAGGACCAAACACAAGTCCTAGTAAAGTCGAAGTACTTAAGCAAGCCCACACCTGACGAGAAGCTTGAAATTCACCAGTGTAACAACCCATGTTACACGTGTAAGGTATCCGTGTCAAACCCTCAACACTCGGATAAAGATTTGAAATCCGTGTTGGACACTTTGAGTATGAGAAAAACTTAGTAAGCAAATTTTTAGAATTCTCACGAGCTATGTATGGAACTCCTATAATATAGACAACGATAAAGCACCATTTAAGCTAGACAATACAACTTATATATTACGAATCTTATATATTCAGCCGTATCATACTTCAACACATAACCGCACCCAACATCCCATGCCCATGTACCTTAGATCACAGAAATAAAAGTTCTTAGATTGGTCATGAGAATATTAACTCAAATACTCCAATTTTAGTTACCTATACACACCATGTACCTTCATAACAACAAGAGCCCTATCTCCTGCCGCAAAAAGTCTAGATATGCCTGAACCATTCTTCCTTCCAAGCATCAAAAAAGGACAGCTGATTTCAAGCCTCCACACTATTTCGGCTCCCATTCCTCCTGAACTTCGCCATCTAAGCGAGCAAAACATTGTGTCAGGTTACTAGAAGCAAAACACAATTACACAACCAGAAAATGGAACTTGAGGTTCATTTGATTAGGAAGAAAAAGATGATGTAAAGTGAAAATGGTAAGTGAGGTGGAAGAAGATTAAATTTATTCTCTTGCATTGCATTTGCTGACGATGAAACATTTACAAGAAATTTTGGAATATCCCGATTGGACAAAATGAAAGTTAGAAGAATAATATGTATCTTCCCTAAATTAACCTTACATAATCTAAAGAAAGTAAACCTGATCAGATAAATTTGCTGGCAAAGGGGCTAAATTTGAAATCCAAATTAAGACAACCATTCTGATGAGAAATATGTTTTTCTTTTGAAGGAAAACATAGAGGCAACCTTCACATGCACAGGTAGATTGCACGGGAATTTGTACTTCCACACTTTTCATAATGCTGTTGCTAATACAGCCCTCAGAAAGATTCTCCTTTCATCACCTTCTACCATTTTCTTACTAATCAAACAGGCCTTTAATGGCCCTGTTCGTTTTCCAGTTTAGTTTTAGTTTTAGTTTTGATGACATCATCATTTCCCTCATTTCTCTCTCTATCTCTCTCCACTCATTACACCTGCTGACATCATTAAAACTAAACTAAACTATCTAACCACACACAACCAATATAATTGTAAGAAACTGTAGGTTCTTACTTTTGAGATGTACAGCCAGGTTTGCTTGGACATCAGCTGCAGAGTTGAAGTCCTTGAGAAACAAAAAAAGAATGTGAGGATTCATAAGCAGAATGAAGACATGGATGACCGAAACAGGGACCACCCCAACTACCGTGTCCATCTCCACCAGTATGACTCAGATGATTCTCAGTACTATGATTAAACTGAAAACTGAAAAAGCAGACATGAGAATACAGTCAAAGAGCTAATTTCTACGTATGAATTTAGACTTTAGTTGTGCAGTTATAGGTAAGATAGATAGTAAGATCACTGTAACAATAAGAAAACAGTATATCCAATGAAAAGTATCGTGATGAACAGTGAGTTGACAGGAGATAGAAAGTGGGATTGGGGTTCCCCACTTCGAATCCTTTTCCACTAGCATCTTCAGTATCCAGACGCATGTTGCGTTAGACATTGTGAATAACACCTTCAGTCAGTCAAAACTGATTATTTTGGTTAAGCAACGAGTCAATGAATTCTTAACGAGTTTTTGGACACCTTTTGAATGAAAATCATTCCACAAGGTTAAAAGAACACTTGACATTAGTTTCCTCCAGAGTCCACACTATCCACTATGCCAAGAATTTGACTCGAAGTATAGGAATGGCGATTGAAACAGGCCTGTTAACAGAAATGACATAATTGACACAAACTTATGACTTATTTTCCTTTTCCCTAAAGGTGTACAGATTTTTCAATGAGGACAATTATTTGTATAAAGGCATATAAAGTATTTAACACGTTTGGAGAACAATATAAAAGTGCCCACCGGATATGCCAGAATGCACTTTTTCAGTCAGAAGCATACACGTCCACATATTCCCATACTATGAGAAAGGAACAAAAAATTCCTCGGAAACTAAATGGCACCACACATTCACATACGACGGGAAATAATAAAAAAAAAAATTCCGCAATGGCTAGAAATTGCACAAAACTGCAGGAAAGCTTCTAAAAGTGCAGAAATTCAAAGTAGAAAAAACGGGGATTGACCAAATTACCCTTTCAACATGACGGATCTCGAAAGACAAGAACCTGTCCTTGAGTTCCATGGCCACCTTGCACAAGTGTGACATGTTTTGGTTTTTAAGTTTCCACAGACCCTGAACCTGTAACACAAGTACATTGTCAATCCATAGTTATAAAACCAAATGACCAGACAAACACAGACAGCCATGTAACCAGGGCCACAAACTGAAATTAAAAAGAAGAAGTAGGACACTTCGGAATCAGAGGAAGTCTTGCTATTTCAATAGTAGTAATCCTATTAGTTGACCTGATTTTATGGATAGACAAGAATGATTCTGAATAACTGATATGGTGCTGTGTGGGAAACACAAACCTGCATAACGACTAGTTTAGAGTCTCCTTGGACACGAATGTGCTTATATCCTTTCTGAAGAGCAGAGTTCAGTCCTAAAAGCAATCCGCGATATTCAGCAACATTATTAGTTGCAATGCCTACACCTTCCCGCAATCGACAAACCTATTGTAGCCCAAGTTAAGAGAACAAATTTAACAAAATATACAGTTCTCTAAATGGATGTGAATATATGCAAGCCGTGGCTGCATACCCTACTTCCACTTCCACCTTCAATGCGTAGCACAGCACCTGCCCCAGCCGGTCCAGGATTCCCTTTCGAAGCACCATCAAACTCAAGAGTACAGAAGCCCCGTGCCTAAGAAAGCAAATGAAGCACTCATCAAATGAAATTACAAGACAGTAAGTGAGAAAACTGTAAGTAAGAAGGCAGTTCAATATTACTTGACTTATCTAAGAGGTTGCAAAGAAGGAATTTACCACGAGGATTGCAGTTGGTATCCAACACATATACTCACATCAGATAACTCCTAACATAATATAACTATGGACAAGTGTCTACACCAGTTAGCAGTGGACAACGCATCGATTTTTATTTCCGACAAAATGTGTCTGAAGGCAGATATTTTTCAGCCAGACCAACAAGTTTTTTTTCTCTTGTCCATCTATTAAGGAAAAAAATTGTTCTTTGAGTTCCTAAAAGAAAAAAGAGCAGAGTAGCATGGTTCATGAAGTAATATATCGTTTTTTGCTGCTGTTGAAGATAACTCTCTATTTTTTATCCACCAGCTATGTAGCACGGAAACCAACACGGATACGGACACGGCAGGGGACACGGCAATATATATATTTTATATATAAATATTTTAAAAAATTAAAAAATTAAAAAATTAAAACTTTAAAGATCAATATTTATTCACGGTCAAATACCATTCATGCTACATGGAAGCCCATAAACTTGCAATGCAAAAAGTCACATGCGTGTCAAATTTCTTTCAATGTGCTCCACCAAGATTCAACGGACCCAAAACCACATCCACGTGAAGATTATTGTCAACCAATCAAATATTTATTCGAGGTCAAATACCATTCATGCTACATGGAAGCCCATAAACTTGCAATGCAAAAAGTCACATACATGTCAAATTTCTTTCAATGTGCTCCACCAGAGTCCTTTATGCATGGATAGCCCATAGTTCTTAAAGAACCGGGAAAACATAAAGCAGAGGGCAATATGGGGCCATTGGCCTCATTTCTTTTCAAAACTAGCTCATTTCTTTTCAAAACTAGCCCAAAACCAACAAGTCCACAACATGGCAATTGAATCAACCAGAAATCCAGATGTAAGTGCACGTCTTCACGGATCATCACATTAACATTTCTATTTGCCTTATCTCTAGTCGCATAAACAACATTCGGTTGCCTCTTTGACTAACAAAACGAATGAAACTCAACAGTAAATCGCTTTAATTCATTGGATTCTAAGCCAATCTATTCTGAATGAAGTGCAGCCAGACTGTTCCAAACAAAAAGTGCAGTAAGGGAAATCGTGCCTACAATGACACATACATCAGAATCAGCAATCCAAAAAACAAGACAAAAAGTTATCACTCAGTCAGACATCTGAAATAATTCAAGCCTCAAGGCAGTTGAAAAAAGCAAATCTCTGGGAATAAACCTTGAATCTGAGGAAGGGAACTTACAGAAGTAGAAGAAACAGATGGATCTTCAATGAAGTTCTGGAATACGACATGCTTACTCTGAGGAGTTATGGGAATTGAGGTTGGTACAACTACCTTGTGCTGCGGAACAGAGAACCAAAATCACATGAATAACTATCGGTTCCAATCTGTCTTTAAAATGTGTAATGCAAGGCACAAAAAAATTGCAAAGGCGCACACACCATGCAACATTTCCCTATATCATAGCATGTCAAAACATACCAATATGGGTACCTAATGACCAAATCTTCTTACAATGTCCTTAAAACCATGTTGCTATAGAAGGCACTACATTCTACACTTTGCATAAAACTAGTCTACAATAAAAGGCACTACATTTTGCTAATGTTTATTAAAGTTTGAGACTATAGCTCACAGTTTGCTTGTGATGAGCTGGACAAAGTCATTATATTTTGTGATATTGCATGCTACTCCATTTAAATATCAGAATTGCAAAAGTTTTAAAGTTCCTACTGATTAAACAAATGATGTCTGCGCTAAATCAAAATAAATTTATGAATGAGGAATACCTGCAATATCTTGTCTGGAATAAACTGGTCCAATGCTTTTCCTTTAGAAGAAGAGGGTTGCTGAAACAAATTAGATCCTCCATTACATTATAATGTACTCTATCTATCTACACGGTTGTATGGATGGAAAAATTAAAACGCTTTAGAAGCTATTAATGACAACTACAGCAGCATCAACACACACAGACACACACACAAAACTGTATTTTTACCATTAAAAAATACAGCTTTTGAGCATGAAAAATGCATAGGAAATTAATATTGAATCTATTTGGTGTAATATAGAATACATAAGACTTCCTTGTGTTGACTTTTTAATAATAAAAAAAGTCACTAAATCCCAATCCCATTGCTCAATGACCCAGATAAACTCTTGACATGGTTCAATGAGCTGGGACATCATCAAGAGGAAGGGAAGCCTAAAAAATTCTTAAAGAATGACGGAAGCAAGAATTAAGATATGTCAAAGAAATCTTGAAGTCATACAAATTCCACTCTCCCGACAACCAATTCAAATAAAGAGGGTGGCAAAAGATACTCCAGGTTCTTTCAGTTCTCATAAAGACCTTTACAAATGCTGAGGAAAAGGGCAGAGATACATGAACTATCTCGATTTTACAGCAACAAGAAGCATTCTTAAGTCTGGAGGAGAAGATTTGTTTGATTACAACCCATGATGGCTGAAATGTTACCAATCAATTTAATTAGCCTAGTTCCTCTGATGTCTGAACTGTGCATGTAGATATAATTTGATAATAAAACCATGGGACCAACAGACACCTTATTCTTAATGTAAAGTTTGATTTAACCAAGAACCAAATTACCAAAGTGAAGAATGAATCGGATACTCAAGTATCAAACCTGGAACGGGCAGACAGAAAGTTGACCGAAAAGGTGGTCTTGCACATCAGTTGCTGCAACAGAATACACAGCATTCTTGAGCCCATTCGAGACAAGGAAATCCTCGGCCTCCTTTGGTAAACCATACCCTTTAAACACACTTACAGAAGGATCACACACCTACAAAAACAGGAGCGAACAATCCACAAGGATTAGAGCATGCATAGAACAACAATCACCTCATTTATTTTTCCTGGATAATTGGAGAACAACTTGTTCCAAGTATGGAATAGAAATCGTAGACATCTTTAGACTCAGACATTCGATGTCATATAGAAACATTACCAAACAAGTCAATGGGAATTAGGGGTGGAGTCAGGATTTGAATTGAGGGGTTGAGAAATTAAAAGAAATTAACCACTAACATAAAAACCCTTATATCTAATACACATGTTCTAAAGTTAATCATCCTTCGTATCAAAAGAAAAAATAGTCATGTTTTATGGTTAATCATCCATAATTTATCCATAGACAAACAGAAAGTGGTAAAACGATCTATCAAAGATTCAAAATGAAACTCGACATTCTTTCAAATCAAGAAAATCCCCTAAGATAAGCGACGTGTCCGAGAGGAAATCATCTCCCATTTTGTTACAAGGCCTAGTTTTGATAATCTTCACGGCTCAAATGATTGTTCTAGGTAGTGCAGGTGTGATATCGGACTCGAAGATGGAAAACTGATGTATGCGTGTGTAGGAAAGTGTAGGTGTGTCATATGCGTGAGCCAATTTCTAAAATAAAATATGAGTACATATTTTTTTTCCAAAACTCGGGTTGGCACGTACCACAATAGGAATAATGCAGTCGAGTTCAAAACAAAGAAGGTAAGGATAAGGCGTCCATGTTAAAGTGATGGTTCACAGGACAATGAACTACTAATTAATAACTGTGAATTTAGCAATGCAGCAAGATAAGTGGGTGGACTACTAAATTAAAACATCTCGGAAGATACTGAAATATTACAGAGGATCCAAGTAGAGCTTGGCAATCATTCAAACATTTGTAGACGCCTATAATGCCCCCCTTTCTGACAACATAAAAAGCATCCTTCTCATGATCCATGGCCGTTTCCACTTTACTTCACCTGTTACCACAAAATCACCTCTACATAAAGTACTACAGAACATGATAGTATCTCATAAAAGTTTAAAGGGTCTTGCTATTGTGTGCCATTGGGCACACAAAGAACACACACACAAAAAAAAAAAAAAAAAACACAAACGCACTCCAATACTCTTTTTACACTTTCCAATATATTTACACCTACTTTTATACACTTTTCACATGTTTTAACACACTTTTACAAGGTTAAAACATTTGTGTTTTGACTAACATCACTGCCTTCATCAACTAGTTGAAGCTACCGCTGAGACAACAACACTGGTCTGACGTAATCTGAATCTATAAGCACTAAAGATGAGATGGGTAGGAGTGAAACTCCCATTAATAACTAAAACTTCTTGAAAAAAATCGCATCTTTCAAGAAAAATCCCTACAGAAAACCCAAATTAAAACCCTGATTTTAGAACCGAAAACTAGAAAAGTAATATCGAACTGATTTTAGAACCGAAAACTAGAAAAGTAATATCGAATGGGTTCTCTGGAAGCACACTCGATCACTTTTCTAACTTCACCACTACCCAAGCAAGGGAATGTAAAGAAACTAAAAGGCACTATGTGAAAAACCTAAAAAACTGAAGTTCAATTTTTGGTTACCTGGAAAAGTTGGGCAAGACAAGGGGATTGTGGTAGAGGAGAGGTTTTCAGCTTTCAATACCCTCGATTTTTTCAAAAACTGAAAATTGTGTCGGGGTTGCAAGCGAGAATGGGAAGATGGAGAGATGATAGATATGGAAAGAATCTTTTTATAAATTTTTTTGGAAATGTTTGTTCACTTCACATTTTTAAAAAAAATTTCAAAAAGATTCTTTTCTCATCTCTCATCTCTCCAATCATTAATCACATTTTTCTCTCTATTCATACCCCTCTTTCTAATTATTTTTCTCATTTCTCCCTCTATCTCTCCAATTATCACACCTCTGTCTAATTATTACTTTTTCCAAAAATTCATCCAAACACTATCTCAAAAAGCTAATCGGTAGAGGAGTACAAACTCGAAAATGGAGTAGTACTAATATAAAGGAGTATCTAGCACTATTTGAAATTTGAATTCGCACTTTTTTTTTTTTTTTTTTGTCATTCGTTAATTCTAAACTACTTTATCCTAGGAACTAGGGGATGGGTGCTTACGGAAATCGAACACTGCTCATGTGCATGGGAGTATAAAGGAGGCACCAACTGCACTCCACTCCACTAGCGAATTCGAACTTGTTTGATTTGGGTTTTATTAGGTTTGGTTTTTGGGTAATGATGAGAGCGAAACATGAGAATAATAATTAGGTAGACATAGAGAAGGAAATGATAATAAAAATTAAAAATAAGAGCACTTATTAAAAAAATGAGAATAATAATTGGAAAAAAAAATAGTCTGAAAACCCAAAACGAAACAGCGTCACATCTCAACCCGGTAAGAGGGTTTTTGACTATTGATATTGTGCATTGGCTTATACCGTTCTTTAATGCTAAGAGAACAAATCACCAACACAATCCAAAAATACCCCCGCTAGCCCATGAAAGTGCCTAAACCCACAAACCCTATGAAACTGCCTAAACCCCCAAACCTAATGAAAGTGCCTAAACCAAAACCCTAAAGTACCCTATGAAAGTGCCTAAAATCTTAGGGTACCCTATGAAGTGCTTAAACCACTAAAATCTTATAATTGGAAAGTGCACCCTAAGTGCCTAAACCCAAAATTCCTAAAGAGCCTAAACCCCCTAAAATTGAATCCCAAAATTGAACCCACCCCAAAATTGAATAGAGATTAATTTTGTCTCACCCATTAATCTTGTCCCACGCATGAGAGAGATGGGGTCTGACAGCGACACGCAAGAGAGAGAGAGAGAGAGAGAGAGAGAGGGTCTAACACCTCGATAATCCACAAATGAAGGTCTAAACTAAGCATTGAAGGTCAATGGACATTGTCGAGGTCCACAGTGGTAGGTCATTGTCGCCTCCCTTTTGTGCGAAACTGAGTTTGTAAATTTCTTTTATCATTAAGGGTATTTTTGTCTAGTGTTGTCCTTGAGTCATCAAAAATTTCCTATCAATGTACTGGAAGACTTAGACGCAGTTTTCCTAAAGATTTTAGCATCCTCGTGTACTTTTAATTTGGTCCGAAAAAAATCAAAAAATGATACACGGAACCACTTCATTTTTTGATTTGAAATATCATGATTTTAGAACCTGGATGCTAAAATCTTTAGGAAAACTGGGCCAAATAAGTTAAGATGGACTAAACCCCCTTTAAAGCTTCAAATTTGTCCTTTTGGACAATTGTCTGTTACTAATTTGGTTATCATTCCACTTGTTCAAAATAGAGTTACACAGTCATACTGTTTTCTCAATTTTTAATGGGCTACCCTATTACATACACTTTTCACATGTTTAAAACACCAAGTGAAAAATAAAGGTAGATGCTCTAAACAATAAAAAATAATAGAGCTACAATCTGAAAAAGAGTTTTCATCCTTGTCGAGGGCCTGGACGATCTGAAGGGCATCTCCTTCTACTATGATATCTGTAAGACCATTATTCGCAGCAGAGACAAGGGCTTTACGGAAGGCTAGTGCTTCAGTAACTCTAGGAGAAAGAAAACTAATTATAGGTGAGGAGAGGATCCCATACTCTGCCCAACAGAGTCACGAGCCACAACACAAATCCCAACTTTTCCATTTGCCTTGCTAATAGCACCATCCACATTCAATTTGATGACGTTAGAGAAAGGAGGATGACATACCGATTCAAGGGAGGGTTAAACAATACACGAGAAGATGGTTTGAGCAACTAGCTTCCTAACATTCAGAATGATGAGCACAAGATATTGACATATAAAAGCTCCATATCATATATTGTTAGTTTCTAATTGCGCATAATTTGCTATGATTATTATCTATTTTGTTCATTTACATTAAATTATTTATTTGTAGGAAAAAGATGATAATTTCTCTTATTTCGGCCGTTAGAATCAAAAGACGGAAAGTCGGAATTTACTTGGTGGGAAAGCAGAGTTCGTGGTCAAATTAGTCAGGTGCAATCTAAAGGATCTTTGTGAATTAAAATGGAAATAAGACGCTGGGATTTTTCCTAGAAAAATAAGGAAACGTAATAATTTTTCACATGCATGTTAGTGGTGTTGAGATCCCATTTTGGAAGTTGATTAGGTAGAATTAGATCTCAGCTGACTAGTTCATATATGCATGCAATCGGTCAAGATTGTAAAAAAGAAAATAAAAAAGGAATAGCAGTTTGATTGAAAAAAGGAAGCCTTTACAAGGCAATTGGGGGGCAGCATCTATAAAAGGCACGAGAGTTTAGCTGGGGAGATCACGACGGAACATAAGGACTAGTACGGCTGTACCATCTCGACATACGGCATCGGAGTTCACGGCTAGAGAACAAGATGAGTAAAGGAGATTTTTGTGAGGCTTTACTTTTATCTGTGTTAGGCTAAACTTTTGAACTAGGATTGAGGATGAAACCCCATAATTTTTATTGAATGATTTTATGTATTTGATTTTTCCTACGTGCGTTTATTGTGGCTCGTTAATTAATATGCATGAACTTTGGATATGGATTCAATCGTTATGAATGAGTTTTTCCATGATTTGAAGTCATCTTATTAATCGAATTGCTTGGTTTATTAAACGCAAATATTTAAGTACGGGATATCCATTGTGATTTGTTTTCACGGATACAATAGATGATTTTGGCTTAAACTTTTGAAGTAGAGAGAGAACATATTTTCATTAAAAAGAAAAAGTGCTTATCATAATATTATCCATGGTGGTTAAGATTAGCTTCTAAAATCATCGTGTAGAGTCATAGGAAGAATCATTGCATAAGATTATTAGATATATGTTTATGGGTGTGGATTCTGAAACCTTAGTTAATTTTCTCAATTGGTAATCTCCACTATTTTTTGCGTGCTAGTTTAATTATTTGTTTTGTCATTATTTTATTTTATTTATAGTTTTCAAAATCAACCACAACTTTTGGAACTAGGTTAGGGTACAATCAATTTAAGTTTATTTAGTTTTTCCTAAAAAAAATCACAAGTCCCTGTGGGTTCGACCTCACACTTACATTACTATACTATTAATACGATTTGTGCGCTTGCGAGTACATTAAAATTTCACAACACAGAACATAGGGACGTTACCTTTTCTAAAATTGTAGTAACACTCGAAATAAAGCCATCAAAATATGCATTGTTACGAGCTTTGCAAATAAACCAGCATATGGTAACTAAAAGACCATTTATCTCTTCAGCCTCCTTATGACTAAGGAGTGAGAGATATAGAATCCCACCATTCCTTGGGAAATGAGGCGTGCCGAGCAGCATAAGTGATATAAGAGAAGGGAGAGCATCGCCAGACCTCTTTGGACGCTTTGCATTGGAATAGCATATGTTCAAGCGACTCATATCCAGATTTACATCGAGGCAGAGGGGATTAACATCCACATTTTTCCTATTCAAATTCAACAAAACAGGAATAACGTTATGAGAGCAGCGCCATAGAAACGTTATGAGAGCAGCGCCATAGAAACATTCTGACTTTGTTGCAGAGTCCATATGGATTTCCAAATATCATTTAAAAGAGCTCCTGAACTTGTTTCACCATGCTCTCTGGATTGCCTCGGCTGGACATTGAATTAAAGATCTCAATTTTAATTTTGTGCAAAAAATTATGCACGAAAGTATTTTATTTTTTATTCAAAAATTGTGTATTTTCATAGTGAACTATCTTATTAATGAATATGTATCCAATTACCGACATTCCTCCGTTCCCTACGCATTTTCGGCTTTCATCAAGTTGGAATTCTTTTATCCCTTAAAATTGCCTGTAAGCTCCATAGGCTGAGCTCCTTTTTCGGTTGGCAATTCCATGACACAATATCGAGTTGTACTCTTTATTTTCAATATTCTAGATGCGTCTGTTTAGGATGTGGAAGGAATCATGTTGTTTTTGTACTGGTGCTCAAGCACATTTTTCTCTCGTGTCAAGCACATTGGCTGTTGGCAAAGTTCTAGCATAATGCTCAAGCACTTTCATGCCTCGGTCCAGCAAGTAGGCTGTTAGGAAAGTGCTCGAGCACCTTCAATGTGCTCAAGCAGGCGGCAAAACAGGTTATAAAAGGGCAGCAACTAGGGTTAAAGATATATCATCTTGTGCAGCCGATTTTTTACGTTAAAAGAACAAGGAGAGAGAGAGAGAGAGGGCTGTAGCTGTTGCATCATTGTGGTATGGCTTGGAGTTCTTGCATGAAGTTTTGAGCAACCAAATCAAATACTCCAAGATCTTATTCAACCTTTGATTCAATCGTTCTTCCGGTGGATTTCTGGAAGTATCTCGGAAGGCTTGAGGATTCAAGGCTTGTGGCAATCAAACACTTGGTGCGATGAACGTGGATTCGGCAATCGGGTCTTGGGTCAATTGAGAGGATTTTCAATTGTAAGTATAGGTCGATTGTAATCGCACAACGGTATTTTTTAGTGTTTTGATTCCTTCCCGTGGTTTTTACCCTATTCGGGGTTTTCCACGTATATCGCGTGTTCATCGTTTAATTTTTAATTCCTATTATTGCTTGATTATTCGATTGATAGCAAAATAAGATTTTTCATTGCCGAATGATCCAAAACCTAAAACATACGTGAAAATTTTGGTACGGAGGATTTGGGGGTATAGCGATGGTACAAATCATTCATTAAGAAGGAGGCTTTTTAGAGAAGAATAGTTTTATACATAATGAAATTTGTTTGAATATTCTAATTTCAGAATTTTGAATCCTAAATAGGTTTTAGGATTCAGAATTTTGAATAGATACACTACAAAAAAAAAGTTAAAAAATTGGATCAAGCACTTAATGTATTTTTTGAGCAAAATAAGAAAAAATACCCTTTATGTATTTTTTGAGAAAATAATACTACAAAAAAATCAATTTCAAAAAGTAATATTATTACTTCAAAACTATGCTTCATTACAAAAATTTGAAGCAACTACTTCCATGTTTTTCTTACATGTTTTGAGACAAAAGTAATATACTTTGCTTATATGCCCTATTTTCTCTTATTTGATGGGATCATTTTAATGAATTTCAGGCATACACTTAATAAATACTAACCACTCTCTGGGCCTCTAATTCATAAAGATTTGACGATCCAAGGCAAAGAATAGCCTTGATCGTCTTTGTTTCGAGCCGGTACTCGATATGACAATGACGTTCATACGAAACCTACGATACATATGTTTAATTTCACGTGAGAGATCACATGTTTATAGGGTGCTCATGGAAGCATTATTTATTTATTTATTATTATTATTTTTTTGTTGAAGAGATCATGGAAGCATTATTCCAACTCTAAGCCGATTCATTTTCTTGGATTAATGTTTTTTGAGTGTTTTCAGAATGTTTCATTCAGATGGGTCGCACTCAACACAAGGTGTCGTCATGTACACAATACAAAGAATTGGTACACTTTGTTGAATTTTCATTTTCATATAGACTAGACAACAACGTCCCTTTTTTTCCATTTTTGTTTGTTAATTGAGTCCCACATGAAGACAAAAACTTTCCAAACCAAATCAGTTTTATAGTGCTTTATTTTTAAGGTTGCTCTCAACTTACCTTCGGCAAATAATCTAAAAACCGGTGTATAAGTGAGTATAACAGTAACAATCAGTCATCCATTTCTTATCTCCGTCAAACATCCTAGACCTATAGGTACGATGGAACATGATGTGTGAAATATTGCATAAAAATTTGACGGGTTATTTTTTTCCCATTAATTTCTCAAAATAAAATTTATTTAGAAGGGCAAAATTGGAAACTAATCAAATTTAGACCCTATAAAATAGTAGATTGTCACTTATGGACAATCCAGAATGAAATACTGCACCGTAAAAAAGGAACGGAGCTAGGGAGTACTACATTAAAGAAAAAAAAACAATGGTAAAAGATCACAAAAAGCGCTTAATATAGTCCAAATAACTTATTAGAAAAGACCGACTAAAGCAACTCAAAACTTATATTTCGAATAGACAAACTCAAAATCTGAACTTGAGAAATGGAAGACTTTGTAGATTAAAATTTATGAAAAATATTTATAAATCCCATATAAAAAGTTACTAGCTGCAAACTTGTGCTCTCTACAAGCTATTTAACTCGAATTTCTTGTATTAAAATGAACAACTTTTTATCAAAACATACAACTGCAAGCAACAAACAAGATAGAGCCCCAAGATAACATTCTACATAAGGCAATAAGGCTACGGCCTACCAAGACGCAACAAAAAAAAAAAAAGACCAATCCATCAATGCCCATAATAAAACCTGCAAAACAAAGATTAGGCCCAAGACACAAAAAAAAAATTTATGGCGATGAGGGATATAGAATAAATGTGGGTCAGCACAGCTTCCTCAACAATTATCTCCAATTTACGTTTCCTCCGAGTGTTGCCTCGTCTGCCCTTGCCACCGCAGTCACAGTTAGTAGTCTTCTTGGCATTTCCCTTCTGCTTCCGATGACCTCAATGCATAGCAATAGGTTGGTCGCTATCCTTTGACCTATGCTTCCAGACGACCGCAATCCGTTTAGCCCACAAGTCCCTAATTTCCGAAACCTTATCTGTGACCTGTTCGGGTGTAGAAGGAGCAACTCACAACTAGGCCAATGGGATGATCCTTTTCCATCGTAGAAGGATAGGGAAAGCTCTGGCAAGGCATCCGTATGAGAGGCACCTTTTTATCGTTGAGTTGAACATACCTAACTTTGTCATTGAGTTGAGGTCAGGCTTGGGAGGTGCAGTCCCACATTCGGATAGGGAAGAAGGAACCTCATCCGTCAAGGAGGGGCCGAGAACTTATGGCACACAAGTTGAAGGAACATCACCATGCTGAGCCTTAGGACAAACTTCTTGAGTTGACTTCTTAACTTTGACTTCAATAGCTGATAGACTCGGCATATGAAAACACTGGAATTTTTTATCCGATTCCCGAAGGCATGCGTGACTAGGAAGAAGAAAAACTTTGACTTCAACAGCCGATAGACTCGGCATATGAAAAAACTGGAATTTTTTATCTAATTCCCGAAGGCATGCGCGACTAACAAGAAGAAAATCTCGACCCATAATAACTTTCCTTTTGCGTTGTTTATCCCAAGTACGCCTCTGAACCTTCATACAACCAACTGCACCACGATCTTGCCAGCCTCTTCCTGCTTATCATATTTAACAAAAGAACCATAGCCACCAGGATGAGATTGATCGGATACCTCAAAGTCCATAACTGCACAGCCTATAGAAGCCTTCCCACTCTGATTTTTAGGCACATCTCTCATAGTACTAGCCCTTATAGACTATAATGCCTCTGTTGGAGTGCTAGACTTTGAAGATTCCCAACTAGGGGCGGATGTACAGTGGGGCTGGGGTGGGCCCTGGCCCCCCGCACTTCTTAAAAAAAAATTGCAACGAAAAATTATAAATATAAAATAGGAAAAATTGAACAACTAATTGGCTTTGGCTCAATGGTTGGGGTTTTTTTTTATTAAATAGAGAGAAATGTGACACCTTTGAATATTAAATTTTTTTCTCAAAGTTTCCTCTCTCTCTCTCTCTCTCTCTCTCTCTCTCTCTCTCTCACAGTTTGTAATTTTTTTATTAAATAGAGTGAATGTGACACCTTTGAATATTAAATTTTTTCTCAAAGTTTCCTCTCTCTCTCTCTCTCTCTCTCTCTCTCTCTCAGTTTGTAATTTTTTTTATTAAATAGAGAGAAATGTGACACGTTTGAATATTAAATTTTTTCTCAAAGTTTAACATTTTTACTACACGGTTCTTTATGGACTATGGTGCTAACATAGAGAGGGGCGAATAGGTGTCACCCGGACTTTTGAATTTATGGGTAACAAAAAAAAAAAATCTAATACATTGTACAACAAATGAAAAAAATTACAATTTAGAGCATTGTCGGTTGGGATCAAGAAAAAAATAGTATCGTAATGTCTTGTATTTGAATACCAAAAGAAAGTTGGAAGAAGCCTTGATTTATTTTTCACAAAAAAAGCCCATAACAAAACCTAATTATATGACTTCCTAGTATTTTTTTTCCTTCATATTTTTCATACAACATGTAACTAGTTTTTTATTGAATGGTGCCACCCCCGTGGCTGAATCCAAGCTCCATCCCTGATTTTCAATGTCTCAAATTATCAATGTTTACATAGCCGTCAAGTTTGCAGTTGCTAAGCTAATTTAGTAACTGTTATAATTGATCTTTTTAAGGATCGATGACGAAGGTTAGTCCTCTCTCCGTAATGCCACCAATGAGTCGGCAATTCTGGCCTCATCGTAGGCATCAGAGCTATCAAATGCCTATGGCTAATGCCCCCCCCCCAGATTGGAAATCCTGGCTCCGCCACTGTTCCCAACCTTCCCAGCCAGACTCCTACAACATCATGAAGTCATCAAAGCATCATCTACTTCCTCCGACGGCCCATAATTCAGATTAAAGACTTCCCGAAACCGAGCAGCGATAGTAGCCTTGGGCTTGGCCTTAGCAGCTCGCGCAAGCAAACCCTAATCCAAGTCTAAATCATCAGAAGACATGTCATCTATGCCAAAGGCTCGTTCTAACCAAGAGAAGCTCAGACCTTGGTTAGTTCTGACATGAAACCCTCTATTCCTCCTCAACCCCTTCTTCAACATAATGAAATGGACAGAAAACAACACACAAAAGGTGTGACAGTAGGCGAACCTGTGATTATGGTTGCGGGCGAAAGAAACCTCTGATTGTCCTTTGAATAGCCTTTATATGATAATCCTTTTAAGCATCCACCGATTTGCACTTAATCAATAAGATTGGTTAAGTTAATGACATAACGACCCGATTGGATGCCGGATTAATTTTCGAGGTATTATATATGGAGGGGGTATAAGATAGTAGGGGGTAATAAATATGGAGGGTGGCCCCACAGTGATGTGACATTTATGGAGAGGGATTAAGTAATACTTGGTTTGGATGATTTTGGTAATATAGGGGAAATAAATAGTACTTAGTTTGGATGCTAGTTTAAATGGGGGTATAAGGATATAAAAAACTGTCAAAAGACCAAATTGGCCTTGTGCGTGCCCATTTTACAATTCATGCATTTGTTACCTAATCAAATACAAAACTTATTAATTTATTACCTTTGTCAACAAATAAACTATAATAACTAATTGCAAATTTTGTTTTTAAAAAATATTTTTTTTAAAAATATATTTTTAAAAAACTTATTATCTATGACAACGTTTTTTTTTTAAAATTTTTTGGCAAAACTGAAGTGTCATAATTTGACTTTCCATTTACACATAGTAGTCCTGCATCAAAGACCATTTGGGTTTTTGACAGTGAATACAGATACCAAGTCCAACACCACTAGCAGTAATGGAGGGCTAGAGTTTTGCATGGCCTTCGGTATCAACTCTCAACAGAAAAAGATTTTGCCGTACGATACCATTTGGGTTCTTGCACTATCAACTTCCATGGCACAGTCCCAGTTTTGGGCAACAATAGGCAACAATGTATATATTGGTTGTCAAAAAATACAATCGGTACCCAATTTGCATTTTCGCTATAACATTCCTTCAAAAATGGGCTCAGGAGGGAGAGGAGAGGGGTATTATTTTGGGCATTTTGGTAATTTTGACAGGGGTATTAGGGGGTGTTAAATATGGACACCCCTGAGCTGTCCATAAATAACACCCCTGCAGGGGTGTTATTTAGGGGTGATATTTAGTCTGAGTGATAATAACACCCCTGCACTTTTTGTTGGCAAACCATTTCATATGAGTGGGTCCGGGCATAAATAACACCTTCCATATTTATGGCCCAACGCCCCATTCAAACGGGCCGTAAAGGGTTGAGATTGAAGGACATTGAAAAGCATAGGCCCACAAACCGACTCGCTGAGTGGGAAACAGAAGATAGAGCTGAGACACCTTAATGGCTTTCGCTATCATGTGTAGGATGAACGTCTTTCGGGTACTGGGGTTGCCATAAAGGAAGAGCTATTGTGTTCCACGGTTAGAACCTCCAACGGGTCCCCAAATGGGTTGAACTTTAAATATGATTGAATAGCCAATGATTCTGGAAAGTGGTGTGGTAGCCCAGTAATGGTATCTGTACTTCTGCGCATTTAATTGGGTTTCAATTCTTACCAACTAGTACAACTAATAATAGGCAAGTGGTGGCTAACTCATGCGGTAGAGCTCTTAGAAGCCCCACACTGCATCCCGGGATCGATTCTAATTCCCCCCTCCCCATGTAATAGATTAAGAATGGCGAATGACAAACAACTAATAATAGACTAATTTCCGCTGAGGGAAAAAAAAAACCCAATGATCGTGAAACACATGAAGCTCTTGGGCTCTCCTCATTAATGGAGCTTTTGATAAATGTATACCGCAGATCTCAGGAAATTTCACTCTCTGAAGCCTTGGCCAGACAAAGTTCACGACATTCCTGTTAGGTAAAAATGAGAAGAAAGTCTACATCACTGATAGGGCAAGCCATGTGAGGCCTAAAGTTTGATCATGACCAATGAAATTAGGCATCCCAAGTCATCTAAGGCTCGTTTGAATGGGGTCGTGGGCACCAGGATGAGTCGTCTCGGGTCCACCCTTAATCCTTGGCTTGGGTCACAACTCACAAGTGAAGGACCCGGACGACACATCTCCCCTAGACCCTCATATTTATGGATAGGCTTGACCATGTCCTTATTTAATTCACCCGGATGAGACCACCCTAATTGGGGCCAATCCATCTCAGACCCCCTAATTTATCATTATCCCTCCATTTCAACTATAAAACAAACCAAGTACTCCTATTTTATCCCATTATTACCAAAATCTTCCAAACCAAGTATTCCATTCGTCCATTTTTAAGTGTGTTGCTTCATAGTTCAATTTATTAAAGAAACATCATCATTACATATTTCACATCAAAATTATCCTGCGCTTTTATCCATTAACTATTTACCAATTAACTTTTTAAAATACAAACTTATTAAGGAACAACCCAAAATGAAAATGTCTTCACTAAAAAAAGGGACGGAGGGAGTAATATTTTTTCACACTTCAAAAATGTCACACCAATATTGTTCCACCCTAAATAATACCCTATTTCTTATATCCACTTGATATTATATCTACCAAAAACTCATCCCGCATCCAATCGAGCCGTAACAAAGATGATAATCCATTCTAGCAGAGCTCATCAATCACTATCTTTTATTTGCCATAAAAGGGTTTGGTAGATAGACTATTTCATATATTTATTACGAGGCGTTGTTTTCAACATTGTAGTGTCATCTGCAGGGAATTTCATCGTACTTATATCATGACCGAAGCTCTCCTAAACAATGAAATTTGGACCTAGCGAGATGAAATCTAAACGTTTATACTCATTAACCAATTGTTGATGGTCAGTCACTATCTGAAGTATAAAAGCCATTTTTGCATGATATATTGATGCCATTGCATTGATCATTGGGGTATGATGATTCGTATGATTCTGTCATTGAAAATTTTCTGAAATTTGCAGAAGTGAGAGATTAGCAAATAGGCAACCTATTTCCAGAGCAATAGTGGCTGTGTCTGGCAAGAGGCGATAGGGCACTCCTATTCTATCAAATGGATTCGGACTAAACATGTACCAAAAAATATATATAAAAAATTAAAGATGATGAATATTCTTGGAATTTAGTGGACTCTTTTTTTTTACTTCCCCTCACAATTCTTTAGGATGAATCATTCGTTTCGATAAAATAAATGCTAGAAAATTTAAAAAAAGAAGAAGCTAGAAATAAAATCCAAACTTAAAAATAAAATTTCAGAAAAGACAAACAAAAAGGCAATACATATAATTAACCAAAGAAATTCGGTGTGAAAATCCAATCAAAGTTTGGAAAACCGCATCTAAAAGGACAGTAGACTTAATTTAAGCCAAACACGCCCTAATTACTTGCAATATTGAAAGAAACCTGCAACAAGTTTTTCCAGGTTTATAATTATCAAGGCTGTGTTTTTCTAGGTTTATATATATATATATATACACGAATTATCCTGTCAAGGATCCCGGAAATCCCGGATTGAAGTGTTTTGAAGCATTTAGAAGATGTTTTGGCATGATCCGAGCCGTCCAATGTGTTCAAAAGGTGTTTTCCAAGGCCTACGCGGGAAATCTTCAAAAAAAAATACCGGGAAGGGCTTGATCCAAGCAGTTTTTCGCAAAAATTGTACATTTACAGTTTTGCGAAAAATTGCTTGGATCAAGCCCTTCCCGGTATTTTTTTTTGAAGATTTCCCGCGTGGGCCTTGGAAAACACCTTTTGAACTCATTGGACGGCTCGGATCGTCAAAAAAATATTGGGAAGGTGGAGTCCCGGATCCGGGACTCCCGGACTAGATCGGGACTCATATATATATATATATATATATAATGAAGAGTGCCCAATGAACCAGACTAGTCTCTACAACTACTTCCACATAGCCCTTTCCACGCATTTGCCCCGCCAAGGCAAGTCAATCAACCACTCTGACAACCCCCTTGAGGTTGGTGTTATCTTATATTGTGCGTTATCACTATAATTCCGTTTACAAACCCACAGCCAATTGGAGACAATCTAAGTGATTTTCTTAAAACCAGCTCTCCTTCACAATTTTATATGCCTAATGTTTATTTTTCCCCTTCCAAAACGATAAACATCCCCTTCCAAAACGATAAACATCCCCATTTGTTAATTATCACTTATAAGTTACTCTTAGATTATGATTATTTAGATTATTTATTTAAAAGACTTAAAATAAATTGAAGATATGTTTGGTGCAGTTTTTTATGAGCTAGATTTTAGAATAACTTATTGTCAAGTAAATGTCTAGATTAACCCTATGTATTCTACAAATACTTTTGTAAGAAGTACTTTTACCGTTTCAAACAAGCTGAAAAATCTCACTTATTTGGGTCAAATAAGCTAAAAAAGTTTAAATAAGTGATTATTCATAATTGATACCAAACACCATTTGTTAACTTTTTTTAGGCAAATAAGTTAAATAAGTTAGTAAGTGCTAGCAGACAGAGCCAACATTTTGTAGATTGCAACCTTTTAAACAGGGCCAACATTCTCATTTGGATCCACAATAACTACTCAAATTCTCTCTCTAAGACATACCAAACCAAACCAAACCTCTTTTTTTTTGGTGATTCATTGCGTGGGCTCTTAAAAATACGTTTTAAGAACAATGAACAGTTTGGATCATCAAAATTTGATCCTATATATATATATATATAATGAAGAGTGCCCAATGAACCAGACTAGTCTCTACAACTACTTCCACATAGCCCTTTCCATGCATTTGCCCCGCCGAGGCAAGTCAATCAACCACTCTGACAACCCCCTTGAGGTTGGTGTTATCTTATATTGTGCGTTATCACTATAATTCCGTTTACAAACCCACAGCCAATTGGAGACAATCTAAGTGATTTTCTTAAAACCAGCTCTCCTTCACAATTTTATATGCCTAATGTGTTTTTTTTTTTTTTTTGAAAAAATCTAATGGTAATTGGGTGTGTAGTGGTAGTTATCTTAATTTTTCTAGCTAGCCAGCTTTTCCAGAGTAAACTTCCTATGCTTAAATTGCTTAGTTTTAACAAAGATTATTGGGTTTAATTTTTTTTTTTTTACATCAAAGCGAAAATGTATTAATCTTAGAAAAATTACAGAAATTAAAAGGACCCAAGGCAAAGAGGCATCACATCGATGAGCGAATTTCTCAACAAAAATAACACCCCACACCCTTACTGATTAATTATTTTTCCCCTTCCAAAACGATAAACATCCCCTTCCAAAACGATAAACATCCCCATTTGTTAATTATCACTTATAAGTTAGATTATTAGATTATGATTATTTAGATTATTTATTTAAAAGACTTCAAATAAATTGAAGATATGTTTGGTGCAGTTTTTTATGAGCTAGATTTTAGAATAACTTATTGTCAAGTAAATGTCTAGATTAACCCTATGTATTCTACAAATACTTTTGTAAGAAGTACTTTTACCGTTTCAAACAAGCTGAAAGTTCTCACTTATTTGGGTCAAATAAGCTAAAAAAGTTTAAATAAGTGATTATTCATAATTGATACCAAACACCATTTGTTAACTTTTTTTAGGCAAATAAGTTAAATAAGTTAGTAAGTGCTAGCAGACAAAGCCAACATTTTGTAGATTGCAACCTTTTAAATAGGGCCAACATTTTCATTTGGATCCACAATAACTACTCAAATTCTCTCTGTAAGACATACCGAACCAAACCTCTTTTTTTTGGTGATCCACTGTGTGGACTCTAAAAAATACTTATGTTTTAAGCACAATGAACGGTTTGAATCATCGAAATTCGATCAAGATCTACGAAGTCCGCTCCGAACAAAAACGCGGGATCCCTCAATAGATTGCTACAATATATATACATCCTCATATAATAATGGAGTATCCGAAAATATTTATTGTAAATCGACTACTATTTTGTATTCTTCCGAGATAGCAACAACTTCAAATGGATTCTAAAAATGGGTCAAAAAATTTTCATTTCATCGTGATGGAAACAAAAATTTATGACCAGACATCATCACATCACCAATACGGCGTCGTCGTCTCTCCCCCAGGAATCATTTTATTCACTGGAGACTCCATCGTTCAACCTTTTCCCCGTAGCATCATCGCAGACTCTCTCTCTCTCCCCTCGCGAAATCTCCGTTCGCTCGAAACCCGGCCCCCAAATCTCTTAGTTTTCGCCAATCCAATCCTCCTCCGCACCCTTCTCTCTCTCTGATCGGAAAAAATCATCCGAATTTCACGTCGGAAAAATCCCGTCAGTTGAATCGCCACCTAAGCCCTAACCACTCAATCCCGTCAATTGCGACCATCGCCTGATCCCTATCTTCTTGTGTTTCTGTTAACCCGAGATCCCCGTTACGATCTAGGGTTTCCAAACGGCTTGAATTTCAAGTTAATCGCCAGTCTAGGGTTTTTTTTTGTTTTTTACTTTTGGGGAATTGATGTTTGTTGATAGGGACGAAGGGTACAGAGATACTGATAAGGGCGAAGATGGACGGAGGGGATTATGCGTCGGTGGAGGGAAGGTGAGCAGCTCAGGATACACCGCCGGCACATGTGGTCAGTCCCCGCGGCCGATACGTCGTCGTTAGCTGTTTCGGATTCGGCTGCCGTGATTCCCTCCGATGATGGTTTTTACAAAGTATACATAAATATACCCGTATGCATACACACAGTTGTTTCTACCCGTATACATGTATAGAGATATGTTTTTGAAGTCGTTTTGTGGCTATGGATTGTATGGTTTATTCATGTTTATTCGCCTTTTAAATGCTTCTTTGTCATGAAACTTAATGCATCTCTATTTTTTACGAAGAGCTTGTTAATACCAATTGAACCAATTCCAGAGTAGACATGCTTTAATCTGATAAATACCTGTTCGGATGTACACATGGCCGCGGCCGTAAAGAAGTACCAGGCATGTTAGGACTCTCTCACACAGCCCTCAAACTCTACGGGGATAATGGATGATCCGCCCACCGCCGTAAAGGAGTACCAGGCATGTGAGGACTCTCTCACACAGCCCTCAAACTCTATGGGGATAACTATCAGTTCTAATCTATGGGAACTACCACTCCTAATGTAATTAGAATGCCTAAGGCTATTGGACTCATTAAGTGCCAATTTTATCCACACCCCTATGTCCAAGGGAGCTTATCCTAATTGGATTCTACCTCTTAGGGCCTTAGGTCCATTTAAAAACACCCCATAACACCTTTAAAGGCCCGAAGCTCAAGGGCGCTCTAAGCTGATTCATTGCCAATTTTTCATACTTACTGGCCAGTGGTGTTGTGATTATAATTTGTGTCGCCTATTATATTTTTTGGGCTGGGGCATCTTCAAAGACAAAAAGAGGGTAATTGCTTTATTCCAGTGCATAACAGAAATTTTCGTATGTCAGTTTTGGGTTGTTAGTTGTTACATGGATTCAGGTAGGGGTATGGGGTGCGGGTGTGTGTCCAAGGATCAGACTTTTGTAAGCGTTCCTGAACTGAAATTTTCGTATATACGATTTCTTAGAAAGTTAGCTATGAGAGGATATACCACAGAACTTAATTCTTATTGGACACTGTTTTTTTATTCTCCAGTGATGTATTGTAAATTTATTGGGGATGTACTTGATATCAAGTGGTTAAAGGAAAAATAAGGAATTTCTACATTCCATCCATGTGGATTTTTAGGAGAGTTTCTTTTATAGCTATTTAGAGGTTTAAAAATTAGAGGAACCGGGTGTCTTGATCATGTACGGGCGTCGGGTACATATTTTTTTATCCTTGCCCAAGCTTTGAGTGTCTGACACGAGTATTCATATATAGTTGGAAGAGTCCATGTAACCTCGGTTTCACAATAATGGTAGTTTTTTTCCCCAATGTGCACCTTGATAGGCTCCTTGTCGTATTTGGATCAGCCCAGTCTCTTCAACGGTTGTAATTCGTGGTTGTTGAGTTGGTCAGTTTGGTAGTTATTGGATACTTTTTGTTTTTCCAGCTTGAAGTTTCTGCCATTCTCTGTTACATCACAGGTTGTATGCTATACTGTAAGAGTTCATTTCCATAGCCGAATTAACTTTTTGCAGTTATTCATCTTTAAAATGCCCTCAACCAATTCTTCTTCTTCGATTCATCAATATTTTTAAAGCAAATTCAGTTAGTGACTCAGCATTCTGTGTAATTTGTTGTTTTAAGTTCATCATAGGCACACTTACTATAAATTGATATGCAACATCTTTTGATGAAATGAAACTGCTTACTGGACTAGCAGCCAATTTAGTGTAAATTGGAAGCCATTTTCCATGAGTGATGGTTGAATTTTGAATGTTGGGACAGCTTATTACCGACTTTATGAAATGAGATAACAATCATAACATTATGCCTCATGTTGGAATTGCTTTTTAATTGTTCAGTAGCTGTTACCTATGAATTTAGTTTTGCAATTGTAGGTTTAAAGCCACTTTTTGGAGTAGTAAGTAAGCATTCTGTAGGTTTTAAGCCACTTTTTAGAGTAGAAGTTAATTTGTGAATTCAAATTCTTAGTGGTAGTTCTCAGTTTTTGTTGTTATGGCTTTCTTTCCATATTTTGCATCCCACTCATGTCCCAAACAATTTGGCAATTAGGAGTGCAGTTGTTTTATGCCATGGAGTTAAACTCTCCACTTGGGCTTTTGCTTGTTTTGTAGGATGGGCGTAAGATTTGTGTAGGTGATTGTGCACTTTTCAAGCCGCCACAAGATTCTCCACCTTTCGTTGGAGTTGTTCGTTCGCTAATCTTAGGCAAAGAGGAAAATCCAAGATTATCTGTAAATTGGCTCTACCGACCTGCTGACATAAAGCTTGGAAAAACTACATTGGTAGAGGCTGCACCCAACGAGGTCTTTTACTCCTTTCACAGGGATGAGATACCAGCTGCATCGTTACTCCATCCATGTAAAGTTGCTTTCCTTCGTAAAGGTGTTGAACTTCCTTCAGGGATATCCTCATTTGTGTGCAGAAGAGTCTATGATACTGAGAACAAGTGTTTATGGTGGCTAACTGATAAAGATTACATTAATGTGAGTATTGTGGTTCTTTTGGTGATATAATACTCTAATTTGGTAACTTGATTATTTAGAATTCACTTGATAAGATTTGTTGTTTTGTTTTGAGATAGGAACGGCAGGAAGAAGTAGACCAATTGTTAGACAAGACGCGTCTAGAAATGTATGGAGCAGCACAATCTGAAGGACGGTCTCCAAAGCCCCTGAATGGTCAAAGTGGAATACCACAGTTGAGGTCTGGTTCAGAAAGTGTACATAACAGTACCTCCCCCTTACCTTCTCAGGTCAAGAGTAAAAAGAGGGATCGGGGCGAGCAAACCGCTGATCCTGTCAAAAGAGAGCGTGCTTCCAGAGGAGATGACACTGATTGTGGTCAATTGAGTCCAGAGGACATATTAAGGTCTGAGATCACTAAAATAACAAATAATGGTAGGCTTGTAGATTTTGAAGGGGTTGAGAAATTTGTTCAACTCATGCAACCTGGAACTGCCGAAAGGAAACTAGATTTGCCATGTCGATTAATGCTTGTTGGTGTAATAGCTGTTACAGACAGTTTTGATTGTCTTGGTTGGTTTTTACAGCTTAGGGGTTTGCCAGTTTTGGATGAATGGCTACAAGAGGTTCACAAGGGAAAGATAGGTCATGTTAATAACCAAAAGGAAAGTGATGGATCTGTCGAAGAATTTCTTTTGGTTTCGCTTCGAGCATTAGATAAGCTGCCTGTAAATCTTCATGCACTACAAACTTGTCATGTTGGCAAATCAGTGAATCATTTGCGAAGTCATAAAAACTCTGAGATTCAGAAGAAAGCAAGGAGCTTAGTTGACACATGGAAGAAACGCGTTGAAGCTGAAATGAATGTTATTGATGCCAAGTCTGGGTCTAGCCGTGGTGGTTCATGGCCATCAAGGTCAGTGCTTTCTGAAGATTCTCATGTGGGAAACAACAGGCGCAATGGAGGTACTGTTGGGCCCACACAATCTTCCGCATGTAAAATACCATGTGATAAGCTTGGTTCTACTAGCTCACCAAAATCAGCTGCATCAGTTATCTCATCTGGTGGTAGCGGAAAGGACTTGAATTCCGCCACTTTGGTTGGTGGTGGATCCTCAGATGTGCCTCTAGCAGCCATTAAGGAGGAGAAAAGCAGCAGCTCTAGCCACTCTCAGAACAATAGCCAGTCTAGCTCAAGTGATCGTGGGCGGAGTTCTACTGCTGGTTCGGTTAATGGAAGTAAGATTTCGGGCGGTGTTTCTCGACTTCAGAAGTCAAACCTTGTTACTCAAAGATCAACCGTATCAGGGTTTCAAAAGGAAAATAGTGTGGGGAAGTTTAATTCTTTAAGTAGGCACATGGCTTCTGAAAAGGTGTCACCTACTAGAGGGACTCATGATAGAGCAAGTGATGTGCCCCCTGTAGAACATGTAAGTAGCCATAGACTGATTGTCCGGTTGCCGAACACTGGTCGAAGTCCTGCACCATGTGCCAATGGAAGTTCTTTTGAAGATCCCACTGCTACAGTAATCAATGTCTCTCCTTCAGCACAGTCTGAGAAACTTGATCATCGTGATGTAAAAGTCAAGGGGAAAAGTGATGATGGCTTACAAGCTAGCGGTGCATCAAACACAAACAGGTGTGAAGGTAATGCGTCATCAAATGTTCCTTGTAGTGATCAGAGGACTGCTGAAGATGTTGAGAAGCCAACAGAAGTGTCCAAAGTTACTGCTTCACCATTGGGGGTTACTACCAAACAAGGGAAGTCATATGATGCTTCCTTTAGCCCTATGAATGCTTTGATTGAAAGCTGTGTCAAGTTCTCTGAAGCTAGTCCAACTACCTTGGGTGGTGGTGATGATGGTGGGATGAATCTGCTTGCCAGTGTGGCTGCTGGAGAGGTATCTAGATCTGATGTGTCACCATCCGACCCTGAGGACTCTTGCTCTGAAAATGATGTAAAATCAAGGCAATTCGATGATAGTTCCGCTCAAAGTCAGCATCTACCTGATAATGGGGCAAATGATGGTGCTATGGCAGGTAATTCTGTTGATTTTTCGCTTGTTAAGAATGAATCTGAAAATGATGCTATGCCTTTGTCGACTAAGTTGTCTGGAGATGACATAGTCGCTTCAATTTGCTCGGAGGAGAAGACAGGGGAGTGCAGTGGACAACATAATTCTTCCTATGGTGGTCTGCAACAAAATGCATATGGCTCATTCTTAAAATCTGATGGCAAACTCGGTCCGGTAAAGGATGATTCTGTTGTTCTCTCGTCTAAAGATGTGAAAAAAGGGGACAAAATGGAGGGTGAAGGAGCTGACCAGTTGCATGCCCATAGAAAGTCAAGTGCTGTCCGAGTGCGAATTAACAGTCCAACTTCCAAACTTAAAGCAAGGAGTCCATATTCCGATGAAAAAGAAAAAGTTGACAAAAAGGTTGTCGATAGTGGGGTATTAAAGTTCCCAGAAGACTCTACTTGTGAAAAAGTTGAGAAGGAAGCTAATGAAGCATTACCTTCTCGCTCTTGTTCCGAAGTGGGCAGGGAGGACAAGAGAGGCATCTTAACTGAGGAAAAGCCACCCATTACAGCAAACAGCCACCAAGAATCTTTAGTTGGAGAAACGGAGGGTACTGCTCTACCTTCTGGTTCTATTGATTTTGTGTGCATGCAAATGAAGGATGAGAAGGCTATTGAATCGAAAGTATTGAGTCAGACTGAGCGCAATGAGAAACAAAAAACTGACTTGAGTTCATCGAATTTGGGTCAAAATGAGGAATGTGTGGAGGAGAAATTGGAACCAAAAGATGTTAGTGATTGCCGTCCTGATGGGCCCACTCCCCATGAAGAGCCTTCAACTAAACCTGTGCAACAAACAGAACAGTGTGTAAAGTCTATCGGGGTTAGGTTAGATGAAGCTGAAGCTGTTGGGACGGGGGAATGTTCTTCCAGTGCGAATGCCTGTTCTTCTGTAAAGTTGGACTTTGATCTGAATGAAAGTTTCCCCGATGATGATGATGGGTCCCAAGGGGAGGTTGCCAAATCAACAGTTCCTGGTCATTTGTCCCCTGTGTATCTGTGCCCATTACCTTTTCCTATTTCCTCCATGTCTTCTAGCTTTCCTGCTTCAGTTACCGTTGCCTCTGCGGCCAAAGGACCCTTTTTTCCTCCTGAAAACCTGTTGAGGAGTAAGGGGGAACTTGGATGGAAAGGATCAGCTGCTACCAGTGCATTCAGGCCGGCGGAACCCAGAAAGGTTTTGGAAATGCCTATAAGTACAAGTGATTCCCCCCCTGTTGATAGCAAGAAAGGGCGCCCTCGTCTGGACATTGACCTGAATGAGACTTGTTTGGAATCTGGTCCTCTTGATTGTCGTGGTAGTGGACTTGGTCTTGATTTGAACAGTATTGGCGAGTGTCCTGATGGTGGTCAAATCTCCGTTAGCAACAGCCATAAATTGGAAATTCCCCAGTTGTCTAATAGATCATCATTTTCCGGTTTATTACCTAAATCTGGGTTGAATGGCAGTTCAAGAGACTTTGATTTGAACAATGGACCCAGTTTTGAGGAAGGGCCCACTGAAACAGCACCACGTGCCAAAAACAACATGCAATTTGTATCACCAATTCATGGTTTGAGAATGAATATTGCAGAGCAAGGGAATTTCTCGTCATGGATCGCACCACCTAGCAACTCGTACTCAGCCATTGCTATCCCTTCTGTCCTCTCAAGTAGAGGGGAGCAGAGTTATCCCATTGTTCCTGCTACTGGGTCCCCGAGGATTGTGGGTCCCCCTATTGGTGGCACCTCATTTGGTCCTGAGTTCTACCGGGGCCCAGTGCTATCGTCTTCTCCTGCTGTAGCTTTTTCCCATGCTCCCCCATTTCAGTATGCAGGATTCCCATTTGAGACCAATTTTCCTGTCTCTTCAAATTTGTATTCAGGTGGTTCAACAGCATATGATTCGTCCTCTGGTAGACCCATTTGCTTCCCTTCCATTCCTTCGCAGATGGTGGGACCCTCAGGTGTAGTATCTTCACACTATCCTCGACCCTACATTATGAACCTTCCGGGTGGCACAAGTAATCTTGGTCCTGAAAATAGAAAATGGGGAGGTCAATCTCTGGATCTCAATACAGGTCCAGGTGGTACAGAGTTGGAGCGTCGAGATGAGAGGTCTTCGACGTTGAGGCAGCTACCCATTAGTGGGTCCCAAGTCTTGGCTGATGAGCAAATGAAGATGTATCAGATGGCAGGGTTGAAAAGAAAGGAGCCTGATGGTGGGCGGGACGGAGATAGGGCTAGCTACAATCAACCCTCATGGCAGTAGGACGTAGTTGGTGCATAGGTTGTTTCCGGTGAGCCATCTATTCAAGCTTTTGTTATTGTTATTGGACAATTGATGTTTTCGGATTTCCTATCATGTATAAAATGCACTCCAAATAAAATTCTGATATATGTTCTGTGTCTTGTGTAGGCATGGAGGTGTACATCTTCTAGGGTGGAGCTGATTCAGAAGTGGGGCCATCAAAGTACACATGATTGTAAGAATTGAAATCGACACTTTTTTGTTGAAGTATTTTCTACATGGAGTTATGTATACTAGTATTACTGGGAAGCCCCACTTGGGGTGCTTGTGTGTTCATTCCTTGGACCAAAATGTTAGCCAACTGAGCTTAGTGTTGCAAAATTTTCATCCTTCCATCTTTTTTTTACCCTTGCAGCTATTCTGCGGCTGGCAAATTGAAGCAGTGAGTTGACTAATTGGTCAAATTTTGAGCATTATAGAGGAAATGAGTATGTCATTGTGAAGCAGTTTATTCTCTGCTGTTGAACTCTTTTCAACTTTCGAAGACCACCTGGAGTACTAGAGCATCTGTATTTCTCGAATCTGTTCTTTACATAGCGGCCCACTCCGGATCCACACCCAGTGTAGATATTAACTTTTGGAAAGCACATTTGTCGTGCTGCCCTGTAACTAATTTGGGCTATATGAACTGAGTTCAGTAGAACTTCCCAGAAAGTAGCTTCTTTGGTTTGTATCTTCTTTGTTAATTATTTTCTGCCTTTTATTTGCATAGTTACAACTGTAGTCCCGAGTCCTGACTACCCAGATTTTGGTATCTTATCACCTCTCCATCGATAACTGTATTGCTTGTACCAACCGCCATAGTTTGAAGTATTGATAGTTTTTAAATGTATGATAACCTGGCATTGTCTCATTTTACAACTCGTATAACGTTCGAATGAGAGCAGTCCAAATTGTGCTCTGGGGCTGCTTATTTGCTTTGTTTTCAGAATCATGCTACTGTTTACCAGAAAATTGGCTCTCAGTTGTACTGCATGAAAAGGCGCATCCACGAAAGAAGGGAAAAAGGCGTTACAATAATATGCTTCTATATAATCAGGAGATTTGTTATAATAAGAGCTCTGGTTTCAGGTTGAGGCCTTGCGTTAATATGTTCAAGGTTTGAAGGGGGGAAACCTAGTACAAGGCCAAACCTAGAATGGTGATATGTGCTTTTGAAACCTTATAATTCCAGTGTCTTCTTCCACTTCTGTTGCTGCTGCTGCTGTTTCCTTGTTTTCCATTTGCTAAAATGAGAATCGCATAAAATCAAAGGGTTGATTTTAGCAAATGAGGGAACCATTTGCTAAAATCAACCCATTTTAGCAAGGGTTTGATTTTAGCAAATGGTTTTCTCATTTGCTAAAATCAACTCATTGATTTTACGGGATTTCCATTTTAGCAAATGAGAAACAAGGAGTAGGAAGTTTGTTTGTGTTAGGGGCCATCTATATTTACTCCTATCTTTTTCCCTTATTTCGTTTTGTTCATCATTTTTCAAAATCGATGGGATGTGTGTGAATTGTGATAACGGAGTAATTATTCAGTGCCCAGGGGCACTGTGACCTGGTGCCTGAGGCTTCTCTTTCACAGCACATTGATGCAAATTCATACTCTTTGTTTTAAGTTCAAAAAAATCTGAGGTGGTGGAGTTGCCTGAAGCATCATGTTGTGGCGATGTACCCAGAGCATGAAAAACTTGTGAATTTATGCACTTAATTTTGAGTCTGAAATCAATGTATGGTGGTGGGACTGGCCTAGAGCATCATGAGACGGTGTGAGCAAGAAAAGTTTTTTCGTGACCATATTAGAAACCCACCACCCAGCCCGACAGGTGAAGGAGAAGAAAACGGTATTCAAAGAGCACTGGACAAAAGATCAAAAAAGCAAAAAAGAAAGAGCAACAGAAAATATGCTGGGAGCAGTAGACTATTCTGTTGTTGGTAGACCCACAGATTTCTAAAAGCAACGATTACGAAGGTGTCTGTGAATATGAAAAACAAGTGTCAATTATTAGCATTGTCATCCTTTAATGTAATTATGTAAAGTTGTGGAGTATTAGAATTTGATTGCGGGAATGTCCATCACTTTTTGTGGTGGATGATTTTGCCAAGTAGCAGAATTTAACTGTCCGGTTTTTTTTTTCTTCTCTGAAAGTGATTGCGAGTCAAATTTGTATGCTATAGTAATCCTGTAAACTGAATGCCACGCGAAAAAGTTAATGTTCTGCTCATACCTTGATGCGACGAACAAAATGGTAGAAATTTACGAGTGATTGATCAGGATCGATTAGTATCACTTGCAGGTTTGGAATCACCAGTCATACATAATGGGAATAGCTGTACAAGTTGAAATTGTTCAACTCTTATTATCGGCGAAAATTCTGAAGTTCCAGTACGTTTCGGCTGATTGTTAATTTTAGAGTTCCGAAATTACTCTAGCAGTGCATGAACTGCTGGAACATTCGATTTTAGGAAGAAAGAATAAAAAAAGAACACTTGATTATGAAAAAAGACAACCTTATTTGTTACCTGCTTTACTCAAATAGACGGTGGTCCGTCCCTCCACACATTCGAGTAGGAGAATTAAAAGGTAGCAAGTGAAAGCACCACATAAAGTGCACTTTCTGAAGTTGTACGGGCTCATCGCCTCAGCGGTTTTTATTTCAGTAATCACGGTTCTATTTTCCCCCCAGCAGCTTCTCTACCGATCAAAAGTTTCTATTTTAATAATTACGGTTGTGTTTCTTTTCCGGCAGCTTCTCTACCGATTTCTAGAGCACTGTAGATGGCCTCTGCCATCTAGTTGTATGATGTCTATCCGTACACGCAGTGCTCTTGACCTGAGATGCTTGAGTCATTTGGTTTTAAGGTCATCAGTCAAAAGTTTATTACGCTGAAATTTCAGGTCATTAGTTTTTAGGCTCCACTAAAACACTCAAATGCATACGTCTAATTATTCACTGTTCCCGGAGCACAAGTCATGCACTGCCCCGGGATATTCTAAGACCACACATTAATCCTTCATCTCTGGATATGTGTGGAAATCATGTGCTGGTATGCTCTACCATTCTCTGAGTTGTGTGCATTCTCGTAGATTCCACGAGTAAGTGTACCATGAACCCCATATAAATGTGTAGTGCTAGAGTGATTCCAAGCGTTATGTGGCCGTGTGCTCCTAGACTATTGAATACATATTCCCTAATCATCACCACCACCACGCGTCGCAATCAACAGTGGAGATTCTTCAGATTATTTCCACAATTTACACTTGCCATTATAGTCAATTTTCCCTAGTCTCTACTCTATAGCACCCCTCACACAAGTCACAGAAAAAGGCTCTCTTGTAACCGGTATTCATGTCAGTTTATACATATTTAGACTAATTCTGAGGATCGTGAAGTTAATAACCTGATAAATCTCAACTGGCCACAAGATTTTTTTTAGCTTATATCGAGAGTCGAACCTGCGAACTTGAAGAAATATATCCATTGACTTCTATTATACTGTCACTCAACCAACGCAGTAGGAAGAAAAAGTTAGAGAGAACTTGAGCTGTACACACACAATAAACCCTCCATTTTACCATATCATTAGAATTCGAAGGAAATTGCATTTACTTCCACCCTCTCTCTGCCTCCCTATGTTGATGAGACAATGAAGTCACCTTTTTGTTCTCCTGATAAGCTTCAGGGCGTCAACTTTGGAAAATTGTCTCCATTCTTCCTGTCTACCGTCGTTGAGACCTCCATTTTCTTTTTCTTCATCTTCTGCTCTCCAAACCCATTTAAGGTTTCACCCAAACATGACTCTGATCAACAGAGCATCTCTTTGCAACATCGAAAGGGTATTTTTACTAAAACCCACATCTTCTTTGCAGTTTTCATGTTTTATACTCATTGTTGGAGAGCCTAAAAATCAGTTTGGTTGGCAGTTTTCGAAACTTATTTTCTGGGAGTATGTAGGGAAGTAGAAGACTTCTGGACAGTTTTGAGGATGGCCTGGACCATGCAGTTAATGGGATTTGAGCCCTTTCCTGGCTACTTTGAATGCTACAATCCGTTCATTTTATAAGGCACGTTTGAGCAAAAGGCCTATGCAAAAATATAAGACTGATCGTTCATCAACAACAGCCTGGTCTAACCATATTTACTTGAAACAAAGGAATGGTCGTTTATTACAATTGTTGGTGTTATCAAGACAGATGTGATTAGATCAGGCTATTATCAGTATTAGATCAACGTGGGTCCGAGTGGGCTTAAATTACATGAATTGCATGGTTCAGTCCGTCCACATAACTATCATCTATCGAGAAGCCTCTTCCTTTCGGAAACAACCATTTTTTGAATTTTGAGAAAACATTACAAAGATGCTAGACAGAAGGGGGAGAGTAGAATTCAAGTGGAGGAAATCGAAAGGGCTAGAAAGAAGGGGGAGAAGAGTGGAAAACGATTTGAAGCTTTGGATGTAACTAGGGCTATGTTGGCGAGGCCTGATGGGTACCCAGATCTTACTGGGATAACAAATGGATGAAGGATTATGATGATTGTGTCCACTGGTGCTTGCCTGGGCCCATTCTGAATTCTCCTCAAACATGAATTCTGGCACAATTCGGAACTATGCATGTCATCTCTAATGGAGAGTGTTGTCGTGATTTTTGTTTTTGTCTAAACCGTTTGTGTAATCAAAATCCTCTTACTAATGCATAACTACTTACACAACGCGCAAGAAATATAAAGCACATTATGAAACACTGAATACACATCTGTTAAAAAGTTCAGAGGAGGGGTTACAATGGGCAAACTCAGGTAACGATGAAAGTTGGAGGTCTACCTAAATTCAAATTGAACTACGGAAGGAAAGAGAAAAGGAGTATTGTGGTTACAACTTTCAATAATTTATCATGATACAAACAAATGGGTGACGCGTACGGCACGATATGAGAGCCTATTCACCAGGACTATTCTAGTCTTTTACTCTTGCACATGAAACCAACAGACTGTATATGAACTTCCAGAATCAAGCTAGCAGGTGCCTAATTCAGTCAAAACCAGGAAGATGTATTGCCTAAATTGTGAACAATACTATGATTATTAATTTACCCATATCTACCCCTACAAAAGGTAAAAAGGACCAAAACCCTGTTCTAGCTAATGTAGAAAGTGAAATCAGACTCGGACTCCTGCCAACGTATCAAGGTAAAGAAGCACAACATTGCTTTGCATCAAGAAGACATCAGTCGTATATTACAGATTCATTGATCTCAACTATTTTTACCAGCATCCACCCCTTAAAACAGAAATCCTGTACATCATATGACACCTTTCTACATACAATCATACATCGAGCTGTCCTCTGATACCCAACTCCTTGTATTCCAAATTTCAAATCAAGGCATCATTTTCATCATCTATCTATTAGCCCTGAACCTAGAAACGATTTTACCTTTAGGCCTTCAGCAAAGTGCTTCGTTTTGCAATCCCAGTGCAATACTATAGTAGTATATTGCAATACAACTTTATTAGTAAACTAGGACATAAATCCAACTAACAAACAATTAGTGTACCAATTTACAGTCCTTGTGTCAACATCAAATAGTAGTTGATCCTGTAACAACTTCCATTGTATAATGCAGAATGAGATAATCCATCACTATTATGACTAACAAAGCCCATTTCATCTTCCAGTTGTGTTGTGATGTACCAATCTGGAGCACAATACATTTAATCAATCTCATTAGACGAGCACTGTCCAACCTAACCTCTCCTTTCCTTTCAGATCGAATCAGTCGATCATATGCCATTGTGGAGGTCGCACTTTCTACTTCAATAATAAATCTCTAGCCTTAAAATGACTTCAAAGTAGCATTTATATTTGTTGCAACTACATTGCTATAACATAGCAACATAATGGTATGTACATATCTGGCCCTGAATACCCTTCTTCCAATAATCTACGAATTCATCACACTTACATCGAGTCATCAATCATAACCGTGTTCAACATGTCCTTTAAATAAAATATCCAAATCATCGGCCAGATTCTCCAAGCCTCGACACCAAGTTTGGTAGCAAGGATGTAAAGGAGAGAATGGAAGGAAGGGAAATGGGTGCCCTGAGGGATTGGAGTTGCCACGTTTTTTGGTTGACACTTTTAAGGCTATATCTTGGTCAAGGATTTCACTAAGGAAAAGGAAAAAGAAATTAGAAAAGTTAACGGATTCAATGGCTCACAAGCCTTAGATCATTCATCTTTTCCATTTGCATTTCATTTTACTTCTCCATACCCAAATCCCTGATCCAAATACAGACTTAGTGGAAACAAAGAAGGTAGAAAGATTTTAAATCCCTACTACACTCTCAAGTCTAAATGAACAAAGGCTAAGGAATTGAGGACAAACTAGCAAATTAAGAAACCTGCGCAGGTTTTTTCCCTCCACATCTAGTCGTCCGCCCATTTGCGGGCGGATATGTGATGTGAACCAAGAGGAATTATGGATCCCCCCTGCTCTTTCTCTTTCCTCCACCTATTTTCCCTACCAAACAGAAGAACCAGTTCCATTCGTACCCCCCTCTCCTTCCTCCAAGGTGACACATACTAAATGTGATACCATCTAGTCCCTAGAGCATTTTTCTCATATTTTCATAACTCACCTTAAATATCCTAGTTCTGTAGAAAAACCTATTTTCATAAGCAAAGTACCAAACTACTTAAATCTTCTGAACCTAACCTCCTAGCAACTTATTAAGTACAAGACAAACTATGACCTTTTATATATCCTAATTCTATCGGGCAACCTAATTTCATAAACAAGTAACACTAAAAAACTCTAGTAAGCCTAAGCTCCTAAGCTCCTAACAAGTACATTTTTTTAAAGATTTTTGAAAGTGGCATTTCCAACCTCCATTAGTTTCCTCACCCATCAATGACATACTTCAACCAATAAAGTACAATACACTAACAAGAAAGTACAAGAGATCTAAGAGCATTGCAACTTGTAAGTGTGTGTGTGTGTGTGTGTGTGAGAGAGAGAGAGAGAGAGAGAGAGAGAGAGAGAGAGAGAGAGAGAGAGAGAGAGAGAGAGAGCTATTCAGCAAACATTATGCAATGTATACCATATTGCCTATGCAATACTAATCATACAGTTGAAGCATAATCTATTACGAAGATCTTGACAAATAGAATCCAGTAGAGGATCCAAACAAATAGATCCTTCCATCCATATAAGATCAGATAGTCAAACATAAAAAAAATTCTGAATAAAACCAAAATAAGACTAAGAGCAACAAAAATTTCAAACTAAACACGTAACTTTATCCAGCCAAATTAAGCACAAGTACTGTTCCCATACTGAAGACAGAATTTTTCACTGCTCTTAACTGAACCATTGCCACTAAATGTGTATAGTTTCTACATCAGCAAAATATAGCACATTCAAAAGATAAAATCTAATTCAACATGGACGCAACAAACAAGTTTCAAACCTCATGCTTCTACTGTGTTTCCAAGCATATATGAGAAGATTTCACGAACCGGAGAAAACTCCACCAGACCAATATCCATTGCATACCCAGTAACTGGCAATTTCAAGTCCCGCAAAACAGTGAAGGCCTCAGCCATTCGACTCTTGGGCACTTCTTCAGCAACCGGACAGTAAGGAATCCATGAGTCCGGGCGATATTCCTCCCCAATTTCAATGCCCTCCTTTTTCATTGCATCCCATAATTGGGAATGAAACTGAAGGAGGGCCGATGATGGAGTTGGGGCAAGAAATAAGGCATTATGGTCATTTGGAAAGCTTCCGATTGAGGAGAAAGATATGGGTAAGGATTCTTGCTTCGAAGCAAACACTTTGACAATATTTTCGAGCTTCAATGGGTCAGTAAAAGGAGTGGAGAAGAGGGTAATGCGAGGTCTGGATTCTATTTCGATCAGGTGAGTACTTATTTGGCGGCGAGCCAGAACATTCCAGGCCTTCAGGACCTGGTTTTCAAGCGCTGGATCGAAGTAGAGCTCAATCCCATAGACTTGTGACATTGCCTCCAAACTGAAATTCAAAACATATTTTCAAAAGACAAAACAAAATACTAAACAAAGAATAGGCACAACCCCAAACTTCGATAAGCAGGAATAGTGATTTCCTGAGCCCAAACCCTAAACTGAAATTACCTTCAAATGGAAATTTCAAACAAGATGTATAAAAGACAATTCAAGAAAAACTAAGCATAACTCCACCTGAATAATCAAGATTTCCTAATACCAAATCAAGAAAAAGATAAAAGAACAGAATGAAGAACAAAGTAACCCAGAAACAAAATCCCAGCAACCCACAAAGTAAAATGGAAGCAGTCAACAAACAGTGACTTAAAAAACAACAAAACTCTAAACCCACGAAAGAGAATTGAGATCTCAAAGCACCCCAAAGACAAATAAGCAAACAATAGATTCAATCAAATTAAACCTTAAGCAGAAAAGATCAGAGTAACTCAGTACTGCAAAGAAGCCACCGCACAACTGAGATAATTAAAAAAAGCAGAAACATAAATCAAGAAGCTGAAGAGGGGAATACTGAAATTACCTTAGAGATCAGAGAAGCAAAGGAAAGTATACGAGAAGGAAAGTATACGAAAAAAGAGAAGCAAAGGAAAGTATACGAGAGAAAGCGGGTGAGATTCAGAACTGGGTTAACATAGTAGAAGCCAAAGGGTCGAAAAAAACAAAGGAGATAGTAGTTGGGTAAGGAATAGATAGAGAGAGTTACTCCAAGAAGCAAGAGGGTGTGAAATTTGGTGTCAAGTGTTTGAAATCTGAAAGGAACACGAGGCGAAACGTTTCTGACGAGAGGCAAAGAGAGGAGTTTGTTTCCGGGGTAAGTTCACCAAACAAAATATTTATTGGAAAATCACAGTGGATAGAGAGAGAGAGAGGCGTGGCCGGGTGGGGTGAGCAGGACTCCAAAGAAAATCGGTAAAAAAATTGGTGGGACTTTAACCGTAATCACAATAGGTTTTTTGACTTTGACCTTTGATGATTTTTTTTCAGTGATCGAATCGTTTGGAAACGGGATGCTTCAAGGCGCTCATGTAGTGCAACATCCAAGTCGTTAATTTCAATAATTAACGGTTTGGCAATAGATGGTTTACATATGCAAAGTGCCGAGATGAAATCATGACCGTTGAAAGCATATTCGACTGTTCGGATGCCGCACTACAAGGATGCCGTACAACTGCCGCACTACAAGGGCGCCATACAACACCCCCGTTCCCCGTTGTAGGGGTGATTTTCCATTTTTTTCAAAAGTGTTAAAATGGTTAAAAGTGTTAAAGGTAATTGATGAATCATGAGAAGATGACCTATTTTGAAATCCGCGTTTAACTTTTTATTAGGAGTTTAAACACTTTTAGAAAACAATACTAGAAAACCACCCGTATTACAACTTGCCCAGAAAATCAACTATAACACCAATAACGTTAAGAGGGTGGTGATAATTCCTAAACTGTTAGTAGGCATTATCACTTTCTTGATGTTAAGTATCAATCAATAGATGATTGTTAAATAGTAGTTACTTTTGATATTGTGCTAATCTATTTCTTTTAAATGAATATATTTTTTTCGGATTTATACTTTTTGATACTGGGTCTCTGGGGTGGTCCAAACGAAGAGAAGGGGCCTGGTCTAGCTTCTGCGAACAATACGGTGGATATTTTGTGCTAGATTATTTTCTCGATAAATTTTAGGGACAATTTCAAAAAAAACCCCAAACTCTACCCTGAATATAAAAAAATCTCCCAAACTTCCAATTTTCTCAATTGTACTCTCAAATTTCACTTCCGTTATTTAAACATATTGCCACCATCTGGATCTGTTACCTCACTAACGAGAAATGTTGAGTTGGAGCTTAACGGACCCCAAAAACCGTTAAGTGACCCAAAACGACGTCATTTTGGGTCTTTTAAAAAGAAGAAGAAGAAGAAGAAGAAGAAGAAGAAGAAGAAGAAGAAGAAGAAAGCTCTCCTTCCTCCCCCAATTCACAGGAGACCCTGTCACACTCTCTCTTCCTCCAACTTCATCTTCAATCTCTTCCCTCCATCCGATTCCTTCCCATAAACTCGTGATTTGTTCACCAATTACGTCAATCAAACCCTAGCCCGTTGATCCCCCCACTATTTCGGCCTGAGATTCTTCTTCACCGAGGAACATCACTACGACGCCGTGCCATCGTGGATTAACTACGCCATTAACCACGGTGCTGTCCTGCTCTACCTTCACTTCCACGGGTATGCTTCAGCAAGCTCGACTCGGATTGCTGCTTCTACTTCCTGTTAGTAATCGACATTTAATCAACGGGTATCTGTAATCTTAACGTGGGGAGATTAATAAGTATTTAATAACGTGGAGCTCGAAATATAATCGAGATAAAGATGGGAGTGCAATTATAATTCTTTAGTGGTGTGAATTATAATTTGTGAAATAAGAATAGAATCCCGGTGGGATTAGGTTTTCTTATTTACACAAGGAGCCCAGATTTATTTCTCCTCAGGTCCCTGCTCTAGCCCTATAAATATATCGTTATGTTCTCTAGGTCACACAACAGTCATTCAGAAAATTAGAATAGAGGCTGTGAGAGAGAGAACAATAGAGATCATGTAGAAGTCCACACCTGGCTACATGATCGAGATATAAGGGAATATGGCAGAAGATCATGAGGTACTGTCGAGCAAAGCTTGTTGCATACAGTAATTGGGTCTATCAAGTTCTAAAATAAACAAGTCAACCAGCGTTCGTGTCTACGGATGAGAGGTAAACCCTAATTCCGCCTTGTAGGGTTTGTGTTTATTTTTGTTGTTTAATCTGTACGCATAATTACTGGGTTCTGGGATTCGTTTCCCAACAGTGGTATCAGAGCAGGCTGTAATCATGCGTATGGATTAAACAAGCCATGTTGTCCGTAGAACATAGATATAGAACTATGTTAACCGTTGTTTTGCAGAGTTCTAATTTGTTCTAACGTCTGTTTTGCATAATCGATTATCCCTCTATTATGGTCACGCATGTTTTTGATTGTGTGATTGGATCCCACGCTTTGTAATTGTTTTATGCGTGGTTACTATTACTGTTTTTTTATTACAAATTTAGTTTTTGTAATCTGTAATAGTAGTATGTGGGAGGCATAAGTTTTTTTATGTAATCTTTGTTTCTTCAGTTGTATCGTTTTAGATATATAGATCTGTTGTAAGATTACAGATTCTGTAATGGGGCATACGATATGGAGAAAACAATCTTTTTTGACAAGAAGATAAGTTTTGTCAAGAAAAAAGAATGTTTGGCTCGCAGCAGAGTTTTTTCCAGATTTTTAGGGTCAGATTGCAAGGCTGTTTTGACCCAGTAAACATCGAAATTGGAAATTCTGTTCTTCACAGAAGTTGTAGGTAATTGAATTTCGAATCCAACCCAATTGGAATCAGTTCAATCGGAGTTCGGATGAGGGAGAAAAGTCCAAAATACTGAAGGCTGTGCAGTTTACTCGGAAAAAATTTCAAATCCGATTTTTCTTGCCTAAGTATGATTGGATTTTGGTTTCCTTGATTGATTCAAAGTATCTAAGTCTTCAACATATGTATTGCTCAAGGATATACGGGGAAAACAATTTTTTTTGACAAGAAGATAAGTTTTGTCAAGAAAAAAGAATGTTTGGCTCACAGCAGAATTTTTTCAGATTTTTAGGGTCAGATTGCAAGGCTGTTTTGACCCAGTAAATATCGAAATTGGAAATTCTATTTTTCACAGAAGTTGTAGATAATTGAATTTCGAATCCAACCCAATTGGAATCAGTTCAATCGGAGTTCGGATGAGGGAGAAAAGTCCAAAATACTGAAGGCTGTGCAGTTTACTCGGGAAAAATTTCAGATCCGATTTTCCTTGCCTAAGTATGGTTGGATTTTGGTTTCCTTGATTGATTCAAAGTATCTAAGTCTTCAACATATGTATTGCTCAAGGATTTCAAGTTTGGAAATGATTCCTTACTGCTTAAGGATTTCAAGACTCGAAGGATTCCTGACTGCTTAAGGATTTCAAGACTGGAAGGATTCCTTATTGCTCAAGGATTGCATCTTTGACCATAATAGTTGGGATACATATTATTTATGTTTCCTTTTTATGAATATTTGTATATTCATCTTGTTTGCACGTGTGCTAGTTTACCATATTTGGACAACATGGTAATATTTGGCTTTTGACCTAGATCACGGTTTTTGCAAACATGTTAATTTTGATAACCCTCACAATTTTTTTTAAATAACTAAGTGGGAGAGGGAGTTTATTTTGTACAAATCCCATGGTCTCCATTACTAGTATGTAGATGATATAATTAAGTTTTGTGTGTTGGTTTCAGTACCTTCCTCCCCATCGGACGAAATTAATTATGGCATCATCGGTACTTACTTCCTTAGAGGATAGCTCCAAGATAATTGTTGTGTGGATTACTCCTCCATCTGGGGTAGTTCATTACGGAACAATGGATCTTGAAGTTAGGTAATGGTATACACTTAGCTATAAATAACAAGTATCCTCTCCATCTGAGTCACTGCTTTTATTTATAGGACCGAAGCAAATTAGCTATTTAATTTTATTGGGCACGGTTTAGTGTCTAGATAGTAAAATTAAAAGGTTGTGTCTATCTACACGAATGATGAAGAGTAGTGGACCTACCCATCGAGGCATACTCTTCACGGTGTGTAGGGTTGCTAATGTTTTTCTTTTAATAGATTGGTTGAGGGAACCAATTTAATAGAAATACAAAAAGTTTTAATTGCCCTTCATAATTGTTGTTATGTGATTCTCAGATTAAAAAAAAATGGTCTCTTTCAATCCACTTGATGACTTTTTCAAACAAATTTACTGGTCTTAATTATATTGACTAGAAAAGGATCTGGATATTGTGTTGACTGCTTAGGGGACCAAATTTGTGTTCTCTGAGGTGTGCTCTATCAAACCCACTGAAATTGCAACAGAACCTGAAATCCGGTATATAAGGATTGGGTTACAACTGATGAGATGGCGCGGTATTACATTTTAGCTTCTATGTCGAATGTATTGCAACATCAACATCAGTTTTTGGTAACTGCCTATGACATGATGCATAACCTAAAATAAAGGTTTGGGGTGCGGCTAGGCAAGTTGCAATGTGGGATTTGGGGAATATAACCATTGGTGAAGGAACCCTAAAAAAGGGATTATGTTCTGAAGATAATAGGTCTTTTGAATGAACTAGAAATCACAGGAGCTGAAATCAATGGGGAAACCCAGGTTGATATTGTGCTCTAGTTACTTACCAAGTTTTTTCAGCAGTTCCACCTGAATTATAATATGAACAAAATGCATTATTATTTGACGAAACTGCTGAAAGAGAGTTAAATTAGCCATGGGTCTTTTGGTTAATAAATAGACAACTGTGAGTGTAGTTGAAGAGGTTTCTACTTCTTAGCCGAAGGCAACAAGAAGCAGGAAAAGGTTCAACAACAAGCCACGGTTCCTCAGACAGTTTATGAGCTTGGAGGTAGAGTGAAAAAGCCTAACGGCAAGTGTTTTCACTATAAGCAGAAAGAACACTATAAGAAGGTTATCCGAATTATCTCAATAAATTGAATAATCAAGGAATTTTTTTTTCACTAGTAGCTGTATCATGTTTAGCGGTGTTATCTACCAGTACCTGGTGTGTAGATACGGGTGCCAGAAATCAGGAGACTTAGTGATGAAAAGATTTATCTACATATGGGAAGTGCTACAAAAGTAGCAGCAGTTGCAGTAGGCGTTTAATTTCAAGAGATTGTCTTTATGATCATTGAATTAGGAGAACTTAGTTTCGGTTTCTAATTTGGTTGTAAATGGATATTTGGTTTATTTTTAATAACTCTGTGGTTATTAAGTTAAATAAACATTTTATTTGTTATGATTCATTAGATGACAATCTCTACGTTATTAATGATATCGTTCTTACAATGCAACTAAATGAATTGAATAACACTAATAGATTGTCATATAAGAGAAATGAGCCTTATAAGTTGAACCAAACGTATCTTTGGCACTTACGCCTAGGTCATATTAATCTAAATAGAATTTCCAGACTGGTTAGAAATGGATCTTTGGGTTCATTAGAAGTGGATGCACTTCCGGTCTGTGAATCCTGTTTGGAAGGTAAATGACCAAGATGCCCTTTTTTAGGAAAAGGGAGAGCCAATGAAATGTTGAAATTAGTTCACTTTGATCTGTGTGTACCTATGAACATCCGGGGTAGAGGTGGTTTTGAGTATTTCAATACTTTTATTGATGATTACTCAAGACATGGTTACATTTATTTGATACACCGTAAGTCCGAATGCTTTGAGAAATTCAAGGAGCATAGACCGGAAACGGGAAAGCGTCTAGATAAATGTATCAAGACACTGCGAACTCATCGTGGTGGCGAATACCTCTTGGAAGAATTTAGGAACTAGTGGCAGCTGAAGGGATTACATCCCAGTTGTCTACGCTAGGTATGCCACAACATAATGGTGTAGCAGAAAGAAGGAAATGACTCTTATGGATATGGTGAGATTAGTGATGACTTATTCAAATTTACTAAATTCGTTTTGGGGACATGCACTATAAACAATAGCGTACATTCTTAACTTGGTACCATTTAAGCTAGTATCAACTACACCCACAGAACTGTGGACTAGGAGCAAAACTAGTCTATGGCATGTTCAGAATTGGGGTAGCTCAGCACATGTGCTGAAAGGGAAAGTAGATAAATTGGAATCAAGGACAAATGTTTGTTTGTTTTGATGGGGTACCCTAGAGGAACGAAAGTTGCTCTATTTTATAGTCCTAAGGATCATAAGGTCATTGTTGGCACCAATGCTTGATACTTAGAGGAAGGCTATGTCATAGATCACAAGCCCAGTAGTAAGATTGTTTTAGAAGTATTGAGAGAAAATAGATCGGCACAAACTTCTTCAATACCAATAGTACAAGAGGCTACATCACATGAAATTGTTGTTAACACACCAATATCTTGTCGTAGTGGGAGGGTTATTGTTTCACCCAATCGGTATACGTTGTTGGGAGAATCTTGTGATATGATCCCTGAAGAACAACAGGCCAAACCCTGAAACTACAAAGAGGCACTACAAGATAAAGATCCAGAACTTTGGCAAAAGATCAGGAGCACATGTTGTGCTAGCTTAAGAAGTCCATTTGTGGACTTAAGCGCGCATCTAGGTCTTGGAACATCCGTTTTGATCAAGTAATCAAATCTGTTGGTTTTGATCAATGTCTGGATAAGTCGTGTGTGTACAAGAAGCGCAATGGAAATGTGGTGGTGTTTGTATTGCTTTATGTGGATGATATCTTGTTCATCGGAAACGATGTCGGAGTGTTATCTTTGGTATAGTTGTGGTTATCCAGCCAGTTCGATATGAAGGATTTAGGAGTAGCCGGTCACATCCTTAGGATTAAATTTTTGTGAGATCAAGCAAAGGATGTTGGGCTTCTCAAGCTTCCTATATCGATGCGATCCTTGCCCGTTTTAGCATGCAGGATTCCAAGAAAGGATTGCTTCCTTTCAGACACGGAGTCAATCTATCCAAGGATCAGTGTCTTAAGACATCTGAGGAGATGGAGAAAATGAAGGGAGTTCCTAATGCTTCAGCAATAGGAAGCCTCATGTATGCTATGCTGTGAACTAGACTTGATATTTGCTTTGCTGTCGGCATGGTTAGCAGATTTCAGTCTAACCCGGGACAAGAAGATTGGACTGATATAAAATGTATACTCAAGTATCTGAAAAGAACTAAGGATTATACGTTGGTGTACCAGTCAGACAGTCTAGTGCCTTGTGGGTATGCAGATTAAGACTTTATGTTATATAAGAGTTCCAGATAGTCAACATCGAGATATGTGTTTTCCCTAGGAGGTAGAGCCATGAGTTGGTGGAGTATCTAGTGATCGTGTATTGTAGATTCCACCATGGGGCCGAGTAGGTGGCAGTTTTTGAAGTAGCCAAAAAGTCGTTTGGCTCAAGAACTTCTTGATGGATCTAGAAGTGGTACTTTCGATACAATCAACAATTTCAATCTATTGTGACAATAGTAGTGCAGTTGCTAACTCGAAGGAGCCAAAGATTCATAAGAAGGGAAAACACGTCGAATGTAAGCATCACCTGATTCGAGCGATCGTATAGAAATGTGATGTAGCTGTGACCAAGATTGCATCAGCAAACAACCTAGCAGATCCTTTTACAAATGGCTTACATGCCAAGACTTTTGATAGTCACGTAAAGGGAATGGAAGTGAGATGCGTGGCAGCATGGTTTTGAGTCTAAGTGGGAGATTGTTAGAAACTTATACTAAAAGTCATGCTTTTATGTAATGGATTAATATTTAATTAGTTAATTATTAATCAGTTTTATCCATTTTTTGATGAGAATCTATTATGGGCAATGTTTGCATGATATAATTGTATATTGTGCATGTGTCTTTTATTCTACATAGTAGATGATCCAGTGTGTAGAGTACGGCTTACACACAGAAGATTGGATCATCGGTTCTTGTGGAATATAAGTTTTGGTTCACAATCTTAGATGGAATTTGACACACCATCAATAGGATTGTAGTACAATGTTTTAGTAGGTTTGTCTTGACTACAGGGAACGGTTCTAGTTCCGACTCATTGTGCTAGTACATTTTGTGTGTATTGAACATGGCCGCTTTAAGGTAATTGTCTTAGTACTAACATTTTAAGACAATTAGAACCTTATAGTTATTAAGAATACTTATGCTCTTAATCCGGATATAATTAATACATATATACATTTAATGTTGTTGACTTTGATTCATTATAAAGTGAGATCTTTTTTCACGGTCAATAGTCTTGGTGAGTTGGGTCACGACATTATATGCATGAAATATATGGATATTAATTATTGATAGAATCCACGTCTCGTTAGAGATTGATGATACCCCATTGAGTAAACTTATAAGTTTCGATTATGTCAAACCCTGCAGGTGGATATTTGTATCCGACATATCGAATAAGTTAAGTGGTTAGTCTTAAGGTGTTTTATAAGATGTTGATTAGTGGGAGATTGTTAGTAATCGACATTTAATCAACGGGTATCTGTAATCTTAACGTGGGGAGATTAATAAGTATTTAATAACGTGGAGCTCGAAATATAATCGAGATAAAGATGGGAGTGCAATTATAATTCTTTAGTGGTGTGAATTATAATTTGTGAAATAAGAATAGAATCCCGGTGGGATTAGGTTTTCTTATTTACACAAGGAGCCCAGATTTATTTCTCCTCAGGTCCCTGCTCTAGCCCTATAAATATATCGTTATGTTCTCTAGGTCACACAACAGTCATTCAGAAAATTAGAATAGAGGTTGTGAGAGAGAGAACAATAGAGATCATGTAGAAGTCCACACCTGGCTACATGATCAAGATATAAAGGAATATGGCAGAAGATCATGAGGTACTGTCGAGCAAAGCTTGTTGCATACAGTAATCGGGTCTGTCAAGTTCTAAAATAAACAAGTCAACCAGCGTTCGTGTCTACGGATGAGAGGTAAACCCTAATTCCGCCTTGTAGGGTTTGTGTTTATTTTTGTTGTTTAATCTGTACGCATAATTACTGGGTTCTGGGATTCGTTTCCCAACACTTCCTTCTCGAATTCCTCATACAGAGTCAAGTTAGGGTTATTGTGGTTTTAGGTTCAGAGGAGACTCATGACGTTGCTCTGTTTTTGAACCAAAAAATAGAGACAAGCAAAGCTCAACTTCTCTTTCATCCTTTTTCCCCTTTGATGTGGCCATGGAAAACCCAATTCTCCTAATCACAAGTCTGCCATTAATAAAACCCAGTGGAGCTTTCAACAGTTGAATCACTGGCATGGCCGTGCACAATTTTTTATGTATTTAACTCAATAGTTCTGATCAATAAACACTATGTTCTTACTTTGAACTATGAATCATTACATGTTTGCATTCAACAATCAAACGAGATTTTTCTTCATAGATAACAAACACTATAACTTACTCCATGTTCCAATTACAATTTTAAGCAGAGGAAAGTACATGTTCTTCAACCCTTGAATCCAAGGTTTCGGTCAGCCACTCCTATTTGAAGGAAGGGATCCGAGGCCATCAGGATGACTGTGAAAAATGGTGGTGACTTGTTGAGGTAGTGGTCGCCGGAGAGAGATTGCAAAAGTTTTCCCTGTGAATTGGGAGAGGAAGGAGAGTTAAAAAAAAAAAAAAAAGAAAGAAAAAAGGCCAAAAACGACATCATTTTGGGCTACTTAACGGTTTTTAGGGACCATTAAGCTTCAACTCAACATTTTCCATTAGTGAGGTAATAGATCCAGACGGTGGGAGTATGTTTGAATAACGGAAGTGAAATTTGGGAGTACGATTGAGAAAATTGTAAGTTTGAGAGGTTTTTTGATATTCAGGGTGAAGTTTGGGGGTTTTTATGAAATTTTCCCTAAATTTTACTATAAGTGATCGATTTGATTACTTATGGGATCGAAAAAGAACAACAAAAGTTTTAAATTTGATACTCCAATCCATAAAAGCGATTCGAGACAATACAACGAAAAAAGGAATCTGTTAGGTCCATTTCATTCCCCTAGGAGAATTTGTTTTTGCAATAAAACATGATAAGTAAAGGCGTCTACTTTGGCAAGCTTATGCGGTAGAGCTCTTGGATGCTCCACATTACATTCAGGGATCGAGTCCCCCCCCCCCATGTAATAGACTAGAAATTGCCCGTCCCTGAAGGCACGACGCAACACATTATGAGCACAACTAAAATAAATTACCCTTCCCTTGTGACCAACCCAACAACAAACCCAAATTTTTCGAGATTTTTCTTCTTCTTATGGACGCTACAATTAGGATCCATCTAATCAATATCAAGTATTTCAATTTAGGAAAAAACTACATCAATGTACAACAACCAATAAATACAAAGCTGTCTTATTTTTATAACAAAATATGGTCACAACCTAGGCCAATAAACCGCCATATAATGATCTGTTCTTTCCAACCACCCTAACCTCCGCCAAAATATACATTTTGAAATAATCTTGGTTAATATCAAATTAAAACGCCCATTCGCCCAACACATCTCATCACAAGATTCACAACCCTTTAGAGAATGCTGTAAAAAGAAACCGACTTCAGGTTTGCCTTTTGATTTATATTGCGTTTCAACAACCATTAATTTAATTCCATCCTCCTAAATTTTTTTTTTGAGAGTGGAGCGATATATGTTAGATATTTTGGCACTTTCCGGGGTTGTACAAAAACCATCATTCGTATATTTATTTTGAATTGGAATGGGTAGATTTTTTAGGGGGTAGTTGCTCACTCGATGCTCCTCTCATTATCTGCGCCAAATTGACCGCTACAAGGTAAATGCATTGCACAACATATCATGCATATATATTTTTTTAAAATAAAAGATTATATTATGCACATTTGCCTTTCTTATAAAACTCTCCGAAAATTCGTTTTCCATATCCGAAAACTCACTGAAAATTCGCTTTCCATATCAATCAAACAATTTTCCTTTAACTCACTGAAAATTCGCTTTCCATATCAATCAAACAATTTTCCTTTAACTCACTGAAAATTCGCTTTCCATACTCATATAAATATATTGAAGAAAAAGATTTTCTTTTTTAAAAATCACCGAAAATTTTGTTTTCCATATACTAGATATATTTATATCAAATGTCGGTTTCTTCTTCGATGTCTTTCCATATGTCTACCATTGAAAGATCACTAAATTGGTTTTGTTTTAGAAAGCATCAAAGTGATATTACTTGGGAGGGGCGGCACTTCCCATTAGGGGTGTACACGGTCCGGATCGGATCGGATTGGCATGAATCCAATCCTAATCCGCGAGTCACGGTTTTTAGAAAATACAATCCGTGTCCGGACCAAAAGTCTCACGGTTCGGTTCTAATCCGATCCGCGAGTCACGGATCGGTTCCGGTTTTATCCACGGATTACATGTTATATATAAACAAGTAACAAAGTTACAAATGGTTTAATAAGACATTCTTGTTTACGGTAGTCGTAATCTGGCATAAAAATAAAATCAAGAAGCATCCCAAAGCACATTATTCAAATTCTATAAATACTAAGGACACCACAAGTCAACAAACACAGAAGTTCGTACCACACAAGCATGGAGATATACTATAACAGTTTGGTCTCTGATTATAGTAGAACTTAGTGTAACAGTTTAACCCCTAAGTTTTGAAAGAGATCACAGTTTACCCCCTAGTTTGTGTAGTAGAAGTTTGTGTAAAATTATGTGTGTGTATATATATATATTAAAAAAATTATATATAATAAAAATCTCACGGTCCGGATCGGTTAATCCACGGTTTCGAAATCAAAATCTGTGTCCGGACCATTAATCCACGGTTAAAATCCAAAACGCACGGATCGGTTCGGTCCGGACCGGATACACGGTTCACCGATTTTTTTGTGCAGCCCTACTTCCCATGCCTATATAAGAGAGGACAACTTTGATAAGTTATGCATAGTTTATCTTTATTTGTTATGGAAAAGAAATCAAAGATTTTGTTTACCATGCACATGTATAGGTGTTTCCTCTTGCCTACACTGGCCATTGAAATTTGATGTGCATTTTTTTTTTGTGTCTTTTCCGAGAGAAATGGGAGAAAATAGATATATCACTCTTTTCATAATGCACATGTTTTGACGTAAAAAATTATAAGAGAAACTTCATATTTTTTATTGTGCATTACTTCTTTCAAGCAACACATTTCATATCATATCATTTGGTGTTTGTGTTTCGTGGTGCCGTGACCTGCTGTGGCCGAATCTCTTTGGAGATTGATTCGGAGCCGGTTGAATCCGGAGATCAGGCGTGAAGTCTGTGGTTCATCTATTGAATCTTGAAGAAGCTCTGGGAGCATCGGAGATTGGTGAGGTAAAGCTTGGGGTAAGATTTTTACTATTTCGCAATCTGTACTTCTTTTTGATTAATAGAATAAAGCAGTAGGTTTAGGCCGTGGTTTTGGCTTAGGGTTATTTAGGACCCTAAGTTTTTCCACGTAAATCGTGCGTATCTTGTCTCCTTTTTATTTTCACTACACTACTTGTGGTTTGGTTAATTTGAATTAATCAAGACAAATAACCAGTTTATTTTTTAATCAGTTATTCAACTTAAAAATTGGTATTTTTTTAATCAAAACTCCTATTTTTTTAATCAAAACTCCTATTAACCCCCCCCCCCCTAGGAGTAAATTGAATGCTTCCGCATAATTTCAATATAAATTTGTTTTAGGAATTGATTGTGTCAATCTAAGCCGTAAAAAGAAACCTATTGATATGGAATTTTGAATTTTGAAAAGGAAACATGAAAACTTTTTTAACCCTTGGATCAAACTCGATTTTGAAACTCAATTATAGCCCTCCAATCTGCCACGTAGGAGGACAGTTGTGAAAGAGACAAAATATAAACCGCTCACTGTTATAATATAGATTAGGAATGACGAATAACAAAAAAAAAGAAAAAAAAAGGCATCTACTTTTATTTATTTGATTATTGTGTTTCTAGATTTTGCTCAATAAACGATAAGCAAATATGCCCACCTAATAAGAAGTTTTATTTGCTTATTGCTTGTTTTAAACAACAGAACCAAACGAGTCTATTATCTCTCAACACACTTCTTCTCTCCACAAACAAACACACGAAGATTTACAGGTGCGGTGGATCAAATCCATGCTTGCAAAAAGATATCATTAACTTGAAGTTTTAGTCAAATTTCACTTGAAGTTTTAGTCAAATTTCACTTGAAGTTTTAGTCAAATTTCACTTGAAGTTTTAGTCAATTTCAATTAAACAAAATGTCCAATTTGGTTTCCCAATTTCGATGTTTTTAATCACAAGAGCCAATTAGGGGGTGTTTGGATGGCCCGTATTCACATCTTCAGTTTTAATCTTTTTGAATTCTGGGCATTTTGGGGTGAAGGTACCAATAATGAGTTTTGAGAAAATGAGTTTTTGGCTTTTGGGTTTAGAGAAAAGAATTGAGAAGTAGGGGGAGATGGGCTTTTTGACTTCTCATTTTCACGTTTCTTATTTTGGTTAACAAAAAGACCTAAACACTAGTGTAGGAAAAACAGTGTTAAAAGACAATAAACAAATAAATAATTTCTGGAAATTAACAACAACAATGAGAAATAATGGAAACCGTAAAAATAGCAAACTGAAAAACAAGCCAGGATCCGTGTTTCACACGGTTTCCTTAAAACTAATTCGCCTCCTCACCACGGATATTTGAGGGGTTGACTGACGTTTGCCTCCCAAGATATAGTGGCTTCAAACGATCAAAGTCTAGGGATGGGCATGGGGACGGATCGGGGCCGGAGAGTACTATCTCCACCCCCAATATCTCCACCCCCAATCCCCAAATCCATTCTCCATATCCATCCCCTACCCGATCCCCAACGGGGCTTTATTTTCATCCTCCATCCCCACTTCAAATGGGGAACGGGGATCCCCACGGGGATTCGGGGATCCAATCATTTAAAAAAAAAAAAGATTACTAAATTTCTAGAATCCCAGTTACAAATTAAATGCTAAAATCAAGTTACAAGTAGAGGTGTCGAATGGGCCGGGCCGGCACGGGCACGGTACATTTATCGTTGGCACGGTACAACACGGTATCCATGTGTAAGCGTAAGTGTTTGCCAGCTTTAATTCAAATTGTATCAAGTATCCACTAGATTTCTAATTTGAAAACTAAAGGAACCACAAGCAAGATAACATATTATGGAATCCATCAGTTGTAGAAAAATTAAGTGGATCGCATATCAGTAGCCATTTAATCAGATGAAAAGTATCATTAAAAAAACACAAATTGGGTCCCGATCGATAAGCTTTCTAAACTCGATCGAGAAGAAAGTTTACACAATTGATTTCATCAATAGGAACAACAAAATCAACGGCTCGATTGGAAAACTATTGTTTTTATTTTGTATTTTTTGTGTTTATTTTAAGGAATGCATATGATTGATAGTTGAGTAAATGTCAACCTAGTTGGGATGTATTCAAATTATATTGATGCATTTCTTATTGTATTACAAAGTTCAATTATAATAAAATGTTTATAGAAAATTTAGTGTGTCCCCATGTGTTTGGAGAAAATTTAGTGGGACCTAAAAGTTTCATAACTCACGAATAGACCCCTATATTCGGGGATTCGGGGACGGGGCAGGGCGGGGATGGATCGGGGATTGGATTCGGGGCGGGGACATGCCTATCTCCATCCCCTACCTGATCCCCAAATATTTTCAAAAAAAATCTCCATATCCTATCCAATCTCCAAACAGATCTCCATATTTCCGATCCGTTTGGATCGGGGATCGGATTCGAACGGGTCGGAGGAAATGGCCAACCCTAGATCAAACAGTAACACCTACCGGATCACCCTATCGAACGAACTGATGGTTGTACTCTCTCCCCTAAATTGAATGAGAATGGAGTAAGAAGACTGATTTTTCAGTGTGTTGAAACAACAGCAGAGACTACCATTTTATAAGTGAAGAGAGGAGCCTCTCATTCATTGGGGTATTAACAAGCAATACACTTTGCAATTGAATTTGCAAAAAACTGATATACCATCAGTGCAATTCTAATTCCTTCATAAAGCTAGCAATTGAATTTGCAAAATGATTGCAATATTCATAACACATTGATTCTGTCATAATGCAGACATCAAACGTATGGGTAATTACTTTGGGTGTTATCCTAATATTCATTTCACCATTCAGCCGATTGCATGGTGCAATCTTATGGGGTCCTATACAATTACGAGGGAAGTTAGGCCCAAGTCCATTTAATCGCCTAGCCAGCTAGCCAGACCCAAGCCTAGGCCAAGGACCACGGACCTCGAACCTACAGTCCCGGTCACGGTCCGGTCCAGGCGAGCTCCAGGCGGCGGCGGCGTGCGCGTGTGGCTAATGGGTCGAAGCCCAAAGCTCACAAAGCATGCGTGCTCCCTCCTTTGAAGAATTTTGGCCAATCTTAAGTCCTATAACCTCACTTTGAGAGACAATTTCTCATTAATCTCTAATTGGAATTTGCTCATTCCTCTACCAGATTAAACTCCTAACATAGGAGTGTCTATTGCTGCTAAGGACCCACCTCACGCGGTTTGGGTCCCACTTTAATTTAAGGTCAAAACTCATAAAAATTTTAATGGAAAAATTCCAATTTTCTAACACACTACACCAGTTGCGAAATACATTCTGCACATATTTCCTAAACACTCTATAAATTCATAACATATTCTGGCCATAATTTTAAAACTCAAAAGTTACCATAGATAGACTACAAGTCGATCCTAATCAATGAGTCTTGCTCCAATTCCTGAGTTAAACTCAAAACTAACTTATTGCACTTTACTAGACATGTCATTCTCTCATATTACATCGTCTAAAAATCTAACATGAGTATGGAACAAGTTGCAAGAAAAATGTGGTTGGAAAATGACCTTCTCCTTTCATCGTTTAGTCAATTTAATTCGAGATGTTATTGATTGGGTTGGTTAGATAATTATTCCCTTTCTTTGGTTGGACAAAAAAGAGCATACACATCAATAGTTGATGTTCAAATAAAGGCCATTCAATCCATGTGGTAGACAGAGTACATGAAATGAACTCTTCAAGAGAACTCTTGTAACTCATGTGACCTTGTCATAGCACATTACAAAGCACATTTTAATGGAGTTCCATAGTAGTCATGTGGTCCATGCAATCCTAGCTTGAGATTCTGCTACTACTGTAGTTTCATTGGATTTGGCCCTAGCAAATTATGGAATAGTGCGATTATCAAAAAAAAAAAAAAAAAAAAATTATGGAATAGTGCCAATTTGTTTGTAATTTTGAGCTATAGTGATCCCTTCCCCTTTCCTGTTAGGTAGTTTCCCCTGTACTCTGTATGCTGCATCCCTACCAAAAGACCACCACTCCATGCAGTTCAAAGAAAAAAAGACCACCACTCCCATGACCCTCTGGTTCCGTCAGCGCAAAAGTCCTACTTAAACAGTCAGTTCTTTCAGCCGTACGTTTCTTTTAAGTACTATAGGCATGCTCAAAGATGCCAACACAAACACTGAAATTTTACTCCAGAGACTTCAGGGCCTGTTTGGTTGGCCGAGTTGGACATGCGATAAGATGAAAAATTCCTAGCACTTTCAGTGCTTAAATGCAACAACTGATGCAGGGACTGTTTATATCAATCCCCTGAAACATGGGGCAACATCACCCTGAGTATGCGCGACTGTCAGAGCCTGTTTCAATTCCTGACTTAGCCACAAAACTGGCTTATTGAGCTTTACGAGAGAGGTCAATCTCTCACAATACATCAACTCAAAAAACTGACTTGAACTAATTAAGCCAATAAATCAAGATTAGTCTCATTTTTCGTCCAGTGGGATCACTATATCAATATGTTCCTTGCTACTCCAACCTATCAAATAGCTCTGAAATGAAATTGATGTATAATATTCCTTATGAATGCAGAGCCATTCATCTGTGGCAGTAGACCAGAAAAGGGGGACGAAAGAAGGGAAAGTGGTGCACAACCCCATCATTGTCTCGCCTCCGTCCAACAAAAGGAAAAAATTTAGTTTCAAAACAAATGTGAAACAAAGATTAATTTTTCAAACTTCAAAACAATTTTTATGCTCACATCTGCCCTAGAGAACGTGATGTTGCGAAACAATATACGTTCTTTATACACCTAGCTATACAACAATGACATAACAAAGGGAAAGAGACTGGAGACACTGATCTAAAATTTGCAGCAGGGGCCTTGCTTCCAGTAGAGGTCAAATATCACATATGCCAAGTTTTCTTGACATTTCTTTATCAAATGAATACTGTATTGAGTGCATAAAGCTGCGGCTAGCGATGTATGGGTGAAGCAGTGGTATTTGAGAGGAGATATGAAATGCCTGTCTACATTTCTTCCTTGGGCTTGTTCTGTAGAAGAGGGTCCTCTCTGAAGATGATTCAAAGCAAGAGATTTCATTCTCTGGTACCAATTTCTGTTCTTTTGCTTTTCCCCACATTACAGTATAGAATCCAAGAGCTATAATTACTGCTCCGATCACACTGCATGAAGATTACACTGAAATATGATTTCAATAATTTTTAATGAGAGTAGTAATATAAAGTTCGTAGGTAGAACACTAAACAGCCGCTTATAGATATAGACCTTGTCTTGAAAGATAGGCTACGTATGGCTTATGGTTTTGGAATCATTTTGCAATGTTCTCTTCAAAAACTTACTATTGGAAGAAAAAACATATAGTTCTATCTCTTATATATATTTTTAGCAGAATTGCTGATAAATAAAGATGCCATCGTTTCCAAAAATTCTCGAAAACACATGTTGAGGACTGTCAAACAACTTACCATTCTCTGTTTCCTAATAATGAAGTAAGAAAACATAATCTTAAAAAATGCAACCAAAAAGTGTCCTTAAACTCTTGATTGCTTGAATGGTGTAAGAAAGTGTGCGTGTGTGCACTTGCACAAGCGTGTGCTTGAACGTGATTGTTTAGTTAAACGAGTGCAGTATAATTTACCAACTTCACATAGGCAACTCCGGGAGATTGGGTTCAGTTTTCTGATTATATGAAGCAAAAAAACACAAAGTACCTGCCAAGATAAAGGGGATCCCCGAGAAAAAGGGTCGCCATGACCACTGCAATGGCAAATTGGCAATCCCAAATGGTTTGAACATGGCTACAAGGACGGGGCCCTTCTCCTGCAAACACCATGTACTAACACCAGTGCGGACCACACAACCGAAAATTGCCTGAGGACGAAGCCAAATCAATATATGTTACATCGCTACCCCTAGTCCATCAATAGAGAACTCCACATCACAGCAGAAGAAATGTATCCGTGCTATCATATGCAAACCGAGACTCCTGCACACTCAGTTGTTTATATGCCTAGGGATATTGAAGAATCCATCCGTAAGTTTTCAGTTCAATTGCTGTTTAATGAACAATGGGTTCAATTTCAAAACTCTGGAAGGGTTGCAACTTGAAAGGATCTATATTTCCTTTCTAGTAGAAAAGGAATTTCGACATCAAGCAGCATTAACTCAACTGCATGTGATCATCAAAGAAACAAACATTAGAAAAATGTTACTCCACAGTCACACACTGCCCAAAAGCTGAATACATGAAGTGTTTAGTCTCCTTACAGAGTATATGATGGCAATCAGCTCAATGTCAGGCCTCAGCTTCCAAGCATTCGGATTTCCTTCCACTATTAGAGAGAAGCTTCCAGATAGGATAGTTCTAAAGAAGCATAAGAAGTAAACTATGGTCGTTTTACTGGGAAGCTCCCTAACAACTGCTGGTGAGGACTCTCTGGAATGGGCGACGTAGGAAGGATTTTTCATCCCTCGTATAGAGTAACTATGAAGGCTCCTAGTACTGATACCAAGGCACCTAAGAGTTTGGCTACACCACTTGAGCTTCTTAAATCTTGCTCTTCCATCCTACAAACAATAAAGTGTTTCATCCTCAGTGATATACTTTGGGAAAAAGTTATATCAACAATGATTTTTATACAAAATGAATAAAGCACCTTTATGAAATTAATGACAGTTTGAATAGACAAAAGAAAGAAAGAACTTTCACAAAATTAATGACAAAGTTTTGATAAACAAAAGGAAGAAAGAACCTATACAAAATTATTAATGATGTCTTATCAAACACAAGGAAGGAACCAACTTGACCTGTAAAAATCATAAGAAATGTACCAAAAAACAAAAACAAAAAGATGACTATGATGTTCTTTTTTGAAATTTGAACATCAAACTTTTAATAACAAACAAAAAGGAACATCGCAGCAAACACCAATCATACTCCTTAGTAGTGTAATCACCGTCACTTTTATAGCCACATATTTCGAAGCATAATCCTTCTCCATATGAGTAGTAATCCTTGTACTAATCAAATTTAAACACAAGACAGGACCTTGCCTAAATAAGATGGCAAGTACATATGTAAATACTGGGATAGGATTGCTCATTGCAGATGAAAGAGTTGGTAAACCATACTTGACACCAGTAGATTCAAGCATCTGTGCCAAACTCCTGTAACAGAAACCCACAGTAGTTTACTAAAATGAAGGGTACAGATATGGAACAAATCAACTACACAAACCCGATGCTAAAGTCCTTTCAAGTATTTTACCCTTGTAAGCCGAGGATGAAGAATCTAAAGAGGACTGAGATCGTCAAAGGAGATCGTTTCCTTCTGATCAATGAAAACCATTGTTGCGATGAATCGAGAGAGAAAACGCTCAATTAGCAGGTCATGAGTTAGAAAGAATAAGTAAAGAAAATCTGCTATCTAATATCAGAGATGGAAGGGCACCTCATAAGAACGAAAGGGAGGAGGATGAGGGCTCCAAGAGCATTAGCTTAAACGACAAAGACAAAGTTGCTCATCCCTTTGATCATGGCTGCTTTGCCTAATGTTGATATACCAATGTCCGTGCACTCAACTGCTATCATTGCTGCAAAGGGGGCTGCATTTGTAGCAAAAGGCCACCACTCCATAGCATTCTGAGTATGTTTGTGCTAGACTCCTGCCGACAATTTGTTACGTATACTATTCTGCCGCCGTCATGCAACTATGTCAAGTCTGGGATGCTTCCTACTCCTATCCTCCCATGTATGCCTGTACAATTATATCGTAGAGTGCGAGTGGCATGCTATAGATTGTCTACAATAGTGGAATACCAATAAAGTATTACCAACAACCCAAGACTCAGATGGATATAACCATACTATACTCATCCCTGAAACTAGAGGAACGTATAGTAAGCATAAATATTGACTTCGAAGTCTTCCTAGTTCCTGGGTCCACTGCAAGTTCGATATATTATTAGCCACCTTGGTGATCAATCTTATCGTAGAGAGAGAGATTGAGTTCTACTTAAAAAGTCAGTTCTTTCAGCCGTTTCTTTTAAGTACTATAGGCATTGATGCAGGAGCGTGTTAATGGTTATGGGAATTGGCGTATTATTTTTAGTCTAGGGTGTCTTTTTAGTTTCTAGTCAAAGTGTCTTTTAAGTTTCTAGTCAATGTCTTTTAATTTCTGGTCTAAGCATTTATTACGTGCCTTATCTATCTAGTAAGTTGTGTATTTGTTCTAATAGTGGTCTAGGTATTTGAAAGGTTTGTGTTGGAAATTGTCTAGCATTTAATTTTAGTTTTGAAGAGTCATCTTATGTAATGCCTATTTATAGGCCATCTAATGAAATGAAAGGGAGAGAGTTTGAGTTTATGAAAATTGCAAGTGCGTCTTGCTTGGAGTTGAGTGATTCCTCCTACAATCAAGCGTGTGGCTTGGTCGCGTCGAGTGGCATCCGCGATTAGTAGCGTCGAGTGGCATCCGCTACCCCCGGTCGAGTGGCATCCCGGGATTATCCCTACCCTTGCGGGTCTTGGCCTGCATCAAATTTGGTATCAGAGCGGTGATCCTGTCCTGCTAAGTTTCCATCCCGTGGAATTTGATGATAAAATGTTGCGCGTGAGTGAAAGACCAAGGAAAGATCATTCATTGGAAGGAATATTTTCCAATGAGGATTCAACAATTTCACAACCACTTGTGAATTGGAATTTGCCTCCAATTTACGATGAGTACACAGAGGAAGGGTTCTTAATCCCAAGAGATCAATATTCTAGTTCAACACCAAATGTGATGAGTTTAATTGAGTATTCTGAACCTCCTAGCTGCAATGAATATCTTGAATGCATTGAAAAGGGGCAGACAACGAAGCTATCGATTCCAAAAATCCCACAAGGACTTCCATTGGAACCAACTTCCATTTTGGGAACAAGAAAAGTTGATGGCGTTAAAGTTGTTAACCATGAAACGATTAACAACTTGGAGTTTCATGCAGCAAAACCATCCCTACAATGCAATGATGCCTTTTGGTTAGCATTTTCAAAAGAAGACATGGTCAAGGAGGTCCTGAGCAAGCTGATTTTCTCGTCTAGAAATATAAAAGATTATGGGAGTAGAAAGGTAATGGCAAGTTCAAGACAAGCTGACTTTTGGTTTGGCTTCACAGTTTCATTATTGCAGGTTGTTAATGGCCAATTTTCTGGAGTCATGAAAGTGTTCTATTTGCTGAGTGGTCGCAAACCTAAATCCAAGCAACATCATGCAACGAAGCAAAGGATGGAAAGGGTTGTTGGTCAACCAGTGGACCGAGGAAAGTCAAACTCGAGGACGAGTTTTTTTTTTTTGAAGAAAGGGAGAATGATGCAGGAGCGTGTTAATGGTTATGGGAATTGGCGTATTATTTTTAGTCTAGGGTGTCTTTTTAGTTTCTAGTCAAAGTGTCTTTTAAGTTTCTAGTCAATGTCTTTTAATTTCTGGTCTAAGCATTTATTACGTGCCTTATCTATCTAGTAAGTTGTGTATTTGTTCTAATAGTGGTCTAGGTATTTGAAAGGTTTGTGTTGGAAATTGTCTAGCATTTAATTTTAGTTTTGAAGAGTCATCTTATGTAATGCCTATTTATAGGCCATCTAATGAAATGAAAGGGAGAGAGTTTGAGTTTATGAAAATTGCAAGTGCGTCTTGCTTGGAGTTGAGTGATTCCTCCTACAATCAAGCGTGTGGCTTGGTCGCGTCGAGTGGCATCCGCGATTAGTAGCGTCGAGTGGCATCCGCTACCCCCGGTCGAGTGGCATCCCGGGATTATCCCTACCCTTGCAGGCTCCAGCCTGCATCAGGCATGCTCAAAGACGCCAACACAAACACTGAGATTTTACTCCAGAGACCTCACGGCCTGTTTGGTTGACCGAGTTGGACATGTGATAAGATGAAACATTCCACGAGATAGCATTTTCAGCGCTTAAATGCAACAACTGATGCAGGAATTGTTTATATCAATCCCCTGAAACAAGGGGCAACATCACCCTGAGTATGCGCTACTGTCAGAGCCTGTTCAATTCCTGACTTATCCACAAAACTGGCTTATTGAGCTTAACAAGATAGGTCATTCTCTCACAATACATCAACCCATAAAACTGACTTGAGCCAACTAAGCCAATAAATTAGGATTAGTCTCATTTTCCGTCCAGTGTGATCACTATATCAACAAATTCCTCGCTACTCTGACCTATCAAATATGGTCTGAAATGAAATTTTTGTATAATATTCCTTATGAATACATGCATAGCCATTCAACTGTGGCAGTAGACCAGAAAAGGGGGATGAAAGAAGGGAAAGTGATGCACAACCCCATCATTCCCTTGCCTCCCATCCAACAAAAGGAAAAAAAAAAAGGTTTCAAAACAAATGTGAAACAAAGTTTAATTTTTCGAACTTCAGAACAATTTTTATGCTCACATCTGCCCCAGAGGACGTGAAGTTACGAAACAATATACATTATTTATACACCCAGCTATACACCAATCACACAACAAAGGGAAAGAAAGCGGAGAAACTGATCTAAAATTTGCAGCAGGGGCCTTGCTTCCAGTAGAGGTCAAATATCACATATGCCAATTTTCATTTGATAAAATTGTATAAAGTGCATAAAGCTCCGGCTAGAGACGTATGGGTGAAGCAGTGGCATTTGAGAGGCGATATGAAATGCCTATCTACATTTCTTCCTTGGGCTTGTTCTGTAAAAGAGGGGTCCTCTCTGAGGACGATTCAAAGCAAGAGATTTCATTCTCTGGTACCAACTTCTGTTCTTTTGCTTTTCCCCACATTACAGTATAGAATCCAAGAGCTATAATTACTGCTCCGATCACACTGCATAAGATTACATTGAAATATGATTTCAATAATTTTTAACGAAAGAAGTAATATAAAGTTCGTAGCTAGAACACTAGACTGCCGCTTATCTATTCTAATATAGAAAGGGAGTGCAACACTTTGGTATGGATTGGTTTTTGAGGGTGGCTCACAATTTTGAATTCCCAAATTGCCCTTTTAACTGCCACACAATTACCCCTTGCCTTTTTAACTGCCCTCTTTAACTGTCAGCAACATCTTTTGTTAATGTTCTACGTGCACACGCATCGCGTGTGCCCAAAGCCCTAGTATAAGATAAAGGAGATGTAATAGGTATAGACCTTGTTTTGAAAGATAGGCTATGTATGGCTTATGTTTTTGGAATCAGCTTTGCAATGTTCTTTTCAAAAACTTACTTTTGGAAGTAAAAACATATACCATTCCATCATTTTTTAGCAGAATTGCTGATAAATAAAGATGCTTCGTTTCAAAAAATTCTCAAAAAGACATGTTGCGAAAACCGTCAACCATATTACTATTCCTTATATCCTAAAAATGAATTAAGAAAACATAATCTTAAAAAATGCAACCAAAAAATGGCCTTAAATTCTTGATTGCTTGAATGGTGTTTGAAAGTGTGCGTGTGTGCACTTGCACATGCGTGCGCTTCAATGTGATTGTTTACTTAAACGAGCACAGTATAATTTACCAACTCCACATAGGCAACTCCGACGAGTTGGGTTCTCAGTTTTCAGATTATATGATTCAAAAAAACACAAAGTACCTGCCAAGATAAAGGGGATCCCCGAGAAAAAGGGACGACATGACCACTGCAATGGCAATCCCCACTGGTTTGAACATGGCTACAAAGACGGGCCCCTTCTCCTGAAAGCACCATGTAGTAACACTACTGTGGACCACACAACCGAGAATTGCCTGAGGATGAAGCCAAATCAGTGTCCCATCAATAGATTACTCCACATCACAACCGAAGAAATGAAAGAAATGTTATATGTGCTAAGTTAGCGCTGCTAACTATCATATGTAAACCGAGACTCCTGCACAATTGATCATATGTATGGGGAACTTGAAGAAGCCATTCGTAAGTGTTCAGTTGAATTGCTGTTTATTGAACAATGGTTCAATATCAAAACTCTGGAAAGGGTTACAAGGATCTATATCGGTTTTGTAGTAGAACATTCACTTAACTGCATGTAACGTATCAAAAACACAAACGTTAGAATAATGTTACTGCACAATATCACACTACCCAAAAGCTGAATATATATAAAGTGTTTTAGTCTTCTTACAGCATATACGACGGCAATCAGCTCAATACCAGGCCTCAGCTTCCAAGCATTCAGATGTCTTTCCACTATTAGAGAGAAGCTTCCACATAGGATAGTTGTAAAGAAGCATAAGAAGAAAACTATGGTCGTTTTCTCGGGGATCTCCCTAACAACTGCTGTCTGGGAAGAGAAAATTAGCATCATCTAAGTTCAAAATAAAAAGAAAACCTAAGACCTTTTTGGGACCGCTTTTCTATCATCCCTCCTACAACAAATTGATGTTAGGGAGGGTTTCACTTAAGTACTTTCTGGCATTAGAATCACATAGCACTCACAGGTCTGATTTAGAGCGTTAGGGAGTGGCACTATCTAATCAAATCCATGGCTCAACAATCCCTCCCTTGCGATGACGCTCCCACAATTTGAACCCATGACTTCCTAGTTCCTAGCTATGATACCAGTTGTCGGACCAAGATCTACCATCTCTTTTTAAACCAATTAGTGTTAGCTAAGAAGCACAAACACGTTTATAGGCCTCACATATCCGTGTCTGACACGTGTTGGTGATGGACAAGACACGACACTCTTCGGACATGCTTAAATACTTGTCTAACTTTTTTCTTGTATTTCTTTTATTCAAACACATGGTAGATGCTCTAGACACATTGGCAAAACTATTAAAACATGAAGGAAACATATAAAAGGTTAAAATCTAATTTTTAAAACTCGGCCATAAGTGAAAATTTCCACCGATGTATAGTTCATGTATACTTCTAAGCAGACTGCTAATTTATCTTTGTTGTATTGTTCTTAAATTAGATAGAAATAAAGATTTCGTCATTTATATGAATTCATCACATGTGTCTATAATACCAATAAATCTTATATTCGACGTATTCTCGACGTGTCTGTGTCCTAAAGTTTGAAGAAATAACGTGTCCGCGTGTTCGTATCGTGTCGTGTCCGTATCCTGTATCCGTGTCCGTGCTTCATAGAGTGTAGAGACAGCTTTACTTAAGTCTTTTATAGCATACGACAACACACCCACGAGTCTGTTTTGAGAGCAGTCACAAGAAGCGGGCATTGTGTCCCTACAATTGTTCGTAATTTTATAGATGTATTGCAAGTTTTAAAGGAGATTTTATGGGCGGATAGTACTTTACCTGAAAAATGTTCGATAATGCAAATGAAAGGAAAGCGATTGCAAGAAGAAGACCTGCAAGGAACCAGTTCGATTGTTGCGACTGAAGAAGCTGGTGAGGACTCTCTATAAAAGGTGACGTCGAAAGGATTTTTTGACCTTTGTACAGGGTAATTATGAAGGCTCCCAGTACTGATACCAAGGCACCTAAGAATTTGGCTACACCACTTGACCTTCTTAAATCAAGCTCTTCCATCCTACAAACAATACAGTGTTTCATCATATGTTATATACTTGGCAGGTAAATAAAAAGAAAAAGTTGTTAACAATGTTTTATAACATAAAAAGAACATAACACCTTTACGAAATTAAGGACAGTTTAAATCGGCAAAAGGAAAAAAAGCACCTTTACGAAATTATTAACAATGTCTTATCAAACGGGAAAAACCAACTTGACATGTCAAAATCATAAGAAATGTATCAACTCACACAACGATATAATAAACGATGATGTTCTTTTCAACATCAAACTTGCAATAATAAACAACATGGAATTGGTACGACATCAACATCCCAGCAAACACCATTTACACTCCTCAGTGTAATCACCGACACTTTTTATAGCCGTTGTCAACATATTTCGGTAAGAATGATCAAATTAAATCACCAGACGGCACCTTACCTAAATGAGATGGCAAGCACATATGTAAATATTGGGTTAAGATTGCTCATTGCAGATGAAAGTGTCGGTGAACTATACTTGACACCAGTAAATTCAAGCATCTGAGCCACACTCCTGCGACAGAAACCCACAGTGCTTTGCTCAATTGAAGGGAACAAAGATTGAACAAATAAACTATATGAACCAAATGAACACGGTCCATATATGTTGATGCTAAAGTTCTTTCAAGTATTTTACCCTAGTAAGTTGGGGATGAAGAATTTACAGAGGATTGAGATAGTCAAAGGAGCTCGTTTCCTTCTGATCAATGAAAACATTGTTGTGATGAATCAAGAGAGAGAAAACAGTTCACTCATGAGTTAGAGAAAATAAGTAAAGAAAATCCGCTATCTAAAATCAGAGATGGAAGGGCACCCCGTAAGAACGATAGGGAGGAGGATGAGGGCTCCAAGAGCATTAGCGTAAACGACAAAGACAGTTGCTCATCCCTTTGATCATGGCTGCTTTGGCTAATGTTGTCATGCCAATATCCGTGCACTCTGCCGCCATCAATGCTGCAAAGGGGGCTGCATTTCTAACAAAAGACCACCACTCCACGGCACTCTGATTATGTTTGTCCTAGACTCCTGCCTACAATTTCTTACACATACAGAGAGAGAGAGAGAGAGATGTATTTTATAGTGTCCTTTGTCTAGATTCTCAATATTGTCTACAATACTATAATACAAATTAAAGTAGCTCAACTCCTCTCAACTCAGATGAATTTAACCATATACTATATTCGCCCGAGAAATTAGTGGAAAGTAAAGTAAGCATGAATATCGATTATCCCAGTCTTGCTTGGTCCAGTCCAAATTTGATATATTATTAGCCACCTTGGTGATCAATCTTATGTTCAAAGGCCAAAATCAAGCACACAAAATGAATAAAATTGTCAACTTCAAAGATGCTCCGCCAGCTCTGGCAAAATAACTGAAATAATTCAACATCAGAGCTCTTTACTGCTTTAAGTAACTATGCTAGATGCTTTCTTCACAGGTTCTTAGTAAGGAGCAAATGCAAAGAATTTTTTTTGGGTAAATCAAATGCAAAGATTTTGATCGTCCTGCAGAAAACTTTGAAGTGAAAGATGTTATATATGATACAAACCCATGGGTAAAACTCACCCTTCAAAACCAGCTAGCCAAGAGGGTGTCCAAGAGCTTACATCCACATGGTGATGCAGGGAGGCGTGATGAAATAAGAACGCGCAACAAGGACAATCACGAATTTTGTCTGAACTAGAGGTACTCCCTCCTTGAACAAACGATTAGAGAAAAACTCTCAATTTTCATTAATTAATAAACAACCCCCTTTCCCTAAGGCTTACATTAATTATTTGTACTAGCAGCAACTCTAAAACTAAAAAGGAAATAAAATACTAGCTAACAACCATAATTCTTGTATAACAAGAAAACATAAAATAGGAAATTGGATCAACCTAAAATTAAGAAACTAAATAACTCCATACTAGTAATCTCCTAACAAAATACTAAAATTGAAATAAGAAAAACTTCAAAAAGCTATTTTAAATTATATTAATTTTTCATTCTGCATCATTCTCTCCGGCTTGAAGAAACTCGTCCTCGAGTTTATGCAGTAGAAGTCGTCGAATCTTGTCTGCATTGATCTTGTACTTCAAGTTGATTTTTCCGAACCCAAATTTCACAAAGGAATCTTGAAATTCTGAATGAATAATTTTCATTAATAAAGCAAATTCACCTTCCTTCTCGATCGAAATAAATGGACTTTTAGTGTATTCAACAAATTCCCAAAACAGATCTACATATTCGTTAGTACTCGTCAACTTCACCGTCTTCAAGCTTTTCATAAGAATCAAATTTAATTGATTCTTCTACATCTGTTTCCAACAATGCCAACATAGAAACCACTTTCTTTTGTAATTTTTTTTTTTTTTTTTGTAATTTTCTCCACTGGTTCTTCTTAAAAAACTGGTGGCTTACTCCAATCCACTACTGGATCTGGAATAATATTTGAAGTGAAGGCCACTCAATGGTAGCCTCCCTTGTCCTCCCCTTCGGTTGATAGTTACCGGCCAAAGGTTTGGTGATAGAAACGTCATCCGACACCTCCTCCTCTTTCGGAAACCGAGGTCTAATAAGATGACGGCGAGGTAGATTCCCCCCAACAGTTAGGGCAGCAACCTGATCGGATAAGGCGACGAACGCATCCAACCAATGTTGTTCTAATTGTTGGAATCGTGCCTTTATTCGTGCTTCTCGTGCGGCTTTACTTCGTTCATACACATCTTCAACAATAGCATAACGACCATAACGAACTCCTTATTGCACCATGATCCGGAATCGAGCGTAGGCTCTGATACCAACTGATGTAGCGCAGCTTATGGAAACGAAATCGATCGTGCAAGAGAAACACGAACAATAAGATCGACCCGGATGTACTCCCTCCTTAAACGACCAAAATATGAGTAAAACTCGTTTTCTTTAATTCAATAACAACCAAATTCTGCCATTAGGCTTACAATGATACTTATAGGGCCAAAGTAACCCTAATCCAACTAGGAATCAAATAACAAACCCTAATCCAACTAGGAATCAAATAACAAACCCTAATCCAACTAGGAATCAAAATACTCTAGAACACTTATTTCTAAAATTGGAGACTTCCTAACAAAATTAATAAAATAAAAATAAGGAAAACTTAAAACACTATTTGTAAGTAATACTATTAAATTTCCAATTTGCATCATTCTCCCCAGCTTGAAGAAACTCGTCCTCAAGTTTGTAGAGTTGAATTCGTCTAATCTGGTCAGCATCAATCTTGTACTTCAAATTGATTTTTTCGAAGCTAAATTGTAAAAAAGAATCTTCAAAAATTAAAGAAATAATTTCTGTCAACAAAGTCAATCCATCTTGCTAAAAAATGGAAATCCACGGGCTCTTACTTGTACAGTACTCCTCAATAACTCTCCAAAAAGGATCCATACACTCTGATACTTCGAATCCTAGTGATGGGCATACGTTAATTGCTTTTTTTGCAAGGTTCAAGACGCCATCGAATGAGTTCATCCCATCAACTTTGTCATGGATAACAACAGCTTTCTTCTCAATACCCAATTTGATGCCCACTTCCACAAATTCATCCTTCATATTCTCTTCCACTTTATGAATGAAAGTTTCCTCCTCATCCGAGTACTCATCAAATTTTGGAGGTGAATCCCAATCAATTTCAGATTGCAACAACGATGGATTTGTGTCCAAAAATATTTTATCGGATTCTTCCTCTAATATATCATCGATAAAATCTCCCACATCTCCCTCAACCAAAATTTCTTCTATGACATCTTTTTTTCTCCCTCCATGAAATTGTGGAAGCCCAATTTTTTTTGGAATCTCAATTTTCATACTAGACTCACAATAATGAGAGCCACGGGTTCTAGCCGCAACGTCTCTATACCGCCCCCCTTGGTGGTTTCCGCCACCAAAATGATTGATATCTTCATCGTCTGAAAAACCATCCTCGATCGGAGGGTTAGGTCTAACAGGGCGACGACGAGTTGGGTCAGCGATCTCTAAAGCATCCATGCACTGGACAATATTTCCAGACATGGCTCTGAGTTCAGCAAGCCCCTCCTCTATCCGAGCATCCCGAGCAGCATCATCTCGTTCATAGATTTCGTCGATACCAGCAGTTCGACCACCCCCTCTTGCACGTCCTACACCACGTCTCGCCGCCATGACAGGATTGCAACATTTGCTCTGATACCAACTGATGTAGCGCAGCTTATGGAAACAAAATCGATCGTGCAAGAGAAACGCGAACAATAAGATCGACCGGGAGGTACTCCCTCCTTAAACGACCAAAATATGAGTAAAACTCATTTTCTTAAATTCAATAACAACCAAATTCTGCCATTAGGCTTACAATGATACTTATAGAACCAAAGTAACCCTAATCCAACTAGGAATCAAATAACAAACCATAATCCAACTAGGAATCAAAATACTTTAGAACACTTATTTCTAAAATTGGAGACTTCCTAACAAAATTAATAAAATAAAAATGATGAAAACTTAAAAAAGCTATTTTAAATAATATTAATTTTTCATTCTGCATCACATGGCCGTGACCATATATAGGCGATGTGATGCTAGGCTACAGCAGGACGAAGAGTGAATAGAAGAGATGCAAAACCCCATTATGACCCTATCCCAGAAAACAAGAACAAGAGAACTGTATCGAAACAAATAAAAATGTACCAGAAATCATTAGCATTATAGCAAAAACCTTTTCAACTGTCCATAGGAATAGAGTTCGTCGTACGAATATTATTTTCATGGTTTCTTAAGGTGGATTGGAAGAAACAAATATAGCTTAGGGAAGGAGATACTAATCTGAAAGCTCCCACCCCTAGAAAGAATTCAACCTAAGTCCTTTAATGGCATTCTAGAAACCATAACAAATGCTTCTTAGACAAATACAGTAATTCTTTTGTTAGAAAGCCACAATCAAACACACGCAATAACACATGACAATGATAAACATCAGTGAAGCTCCAACCGAAACAAAGAAAAGTCTTCCAGAAATCAAACAATGTGAACCGTTCCTTTGGTTTCCCCTCAAGGCATGGCACACAGATATAGTTCCATCTGCACAACATTAGTTAATTGATCACTACGGGTGTATTTAAACACGCAATGAGAGGGCACCTATCATATATTCATATGGCCGGTAAATAATTTCTACCACAAACAGAGTTAAAGTAAGGGTTTTGAGGAAAGAGTGGACCGGTTGGGTGCCGTTTTCTGGCGAGGGAGAAGGCAGAGATGCCAGGTGCCTCGATTACTCCCCTCCTTGGTCCGGTCAAAGACATGTCATTCACGCCAAGAACACGAGACTCACAAGAAAATTACTTCTTGCGGATTCCAAGAATGTAATCTTATTCAATTGTGTTATAACAATCAATATTGGTCAATTGCGTGGGAGTAATCCCACCAACCGACCGAACTATATCCACGGGCTGGGTTAGTTCCTTCGAAGTTCGGTTATTTGTTGCCCGCGAAAGGTTTTCTGCTTCGGTTATTTGTTGCTGCCAGAGGCCTTTAAACGACATCGTCTTCTGGAATCTGTAGGTTTTTCTTTCTTACCCCTTCTTTTATATGTGGCCTCAAATGTTAGCCCACTGACTAAACAATCCTTTGTAAAATAAACCCCTCAAAGGCTCAAATTTAAAAGTAGAGCCAAAATGACTACCAATATGCTTGCCCTTTTTTTTCATTAGTATCAAACTACATATATGGTCAAACTGTAACAAACAAATTCAGAAAGCATAAGGGTAAAAGTTTCAATGGAAAGGATGTGACTACTATTATCTTCTTGTTATTTCATGACAATTGCACTTTCCAAATCATTTGGTATAAGAGGTGAACAAGTATGGAAAGCTTTCATGGATGAAATAGCTACACCAAATATTGTACGAACGTATACCTTCCTGGTGTACGAGTTCTCCTATCTTTATTGTTCGAATATTCTTCTTGGTTTTTGAGATAATAATTTGTATAATATAATATAATATAGAATATGTCGCTTATTTTTCTCGCAATATTTTGTTGTATGGTAGAACGGGCACGGCGAGTCTAAGTTTGATTTGTCCCCCTTTCAAATGTAAATCACAATTTTGATGTAAATTAGTTTTGCCTTTGGTTTTTTTTTTTCTCTTCCAGAAAGGGTACTAATCTTCGCACTCTCCTTTTTTCATAAATAATAAAATAACCTCCATATTTTGTCTTTTAACGAAAAAAATTTCACATATAAATTTTACTAAAAAACATAAAATAGAATGCATTCATAAAGAAGATGGGGTGTGAAAATGATTTCTCAAAAGCAATAGGAAATAACTGAATAGTGCTGGAATTAATAAAAGCACAGGGGCAAATTGGAGGTGCTGAAGAACTACAGTATTTCATAGAAGTTGTGTCCGAATTAAGGCCGCACAAGGGTCGTATACAAGGCGGGTCCTGAAAGCTGTTCTTCGGTACATGGGAGAAGATGGGAGCGATCAATTCAGAACTGGAAGAGTTGTTTGAGGGCAAGAAGCGCGTCAAGAACCCTTATGTACCCATCGGTATCTCCTCAACGATCCTTTTTTTTTTCTTCTTTTCTTGACCCGTATCTCTATATCTGTATATCTGCTCTTGCATCTAGTGTATTTATCTGTTGGTAGGGGTTCTGTGATTCTGTGAATGAGGTGAATCCCATGCGAATCGATTTCAAGTTTTTTGTTAATTGCGAAATTTTCAGACTTTTTCTTGCGTGATTCGTGATCTTTTTTCGAAGTTCTTGTTTGCTGTTGTTGTGGTGTTATTATCGGCTAGAGCAGAAGAATGAAGGGTATTCAATCGTTCCTGAGATTTTTTGGGGAAAATCAAGACAACAAAGAACTGGTGTTGGGGTAACATAGATACATAGCAATTCTAAAACTTGGCCGCACGAAGTCAACCACTATAGGAAACCAACTTGTTAGTGTTTGTCTACATACTAAATTTGGTTCAGTTACGGTGTTTATTAGAATCTCGATTGTGGGGAAGAGTCAAGAAGAGAAATGTAAACTACTCTTGGTGAAATGGTGTATCATTAGCCCCCTCTCCGTCTGGTATCTTAAACCGCACAAAGTCGACTACCCTAGGAGCGCATCTGATTGTTTGACAAGATGCTAAATTCGTTTCACTTATGTGTTTTAAATTCGATGGATGACAAGCCTGCTACGGGAAAAAAACACCGAGAATAGAAGAATCTCGTGTGAGCTTTATGAATAGAATTCGCGGAATGGTTTGCACGCAATGTATCAAAACAAAAATTGTTACATAAATGCAGAATCATAGGTTAGGAAATTACTAAATTACCACGCGTAATTGTGAGAGGAATATCAAAGGCGTTGTCCTCAAGCCATTATGTGCTCCTTTGTGAAGGTTCTAACCACTACAAGTGACTACAATATACATCCTAACACTCACATGAATCTAGTACAATGCACAGATGCACCAAATGGGTTTGCCATGTTTGTGTCAGTTGTCCAAATATTGTAGTATATAGAAGCAACAATGAATAAAGGTGATTCATCGTATTTGTGTGTGTGTGTGTGTGAGAGAGAGAGAGAGAGAGAGAGAGAGAGAGAGAGAGAGAGAGAGAGAGAGAGAGAGAGAGAGAGAGAGAGAGAGAGAGAGAGAGAGAGAGAGAGATGTTGTAATTGTTTGAGTGGATTTTATAAATAAATAAAAAGTCGATGAAGATGTGTAGGTGCACTTTTCCTCGGCGGGGAATGGGGATTGTAACTTTTCATGAATTTCCATTGGTCACTCAGCAAATGAACTTGAGAGAGAGAGAGAGAGAGAGAGAGAAAGAGAGAGAATTTCCATTGGTCACTCAGCAAATGAACTTGAGAGAGAGAGAGAGAGAGGTTGTAATTGTTTGCGTGGATTTTATAAAATAAAAAAAAAGTCGATGAAGTCGTGTAGGTGCACTTTTTCTTGGCGGGGAATGGGGATTGTAACTTTTCCTGAATTTCCATTGGTCACTCAGCAAATGAACTTTGCTTATTTCTTCTTTTGAGGATCGATGAATCAAATGATATTTTTGTTTAACATGACATTAATGGGGTTAAAGTAAATATTTTTTTTGTGCATCTTAAATTAAAGTGAATGTATTGGTGGTGAGTGGAGTGTTTCAGGAATTGTGGCATCAGGAGAGTTTTTGTTAGACTTTTGGCAATGGTAGTTGGCATTGGTAGTCTTGGCTTTGGAGGGGCAGTTGGTTGTGCCCAGGAGTTGTGTGCTTTCATCAGTTACGGAAAGAGTGTATACTCGTGCTCAATGTGATGATGTGGTTGGATTGTGGTGGCATCTTTTATATTTCTTTCACCCCCTTTGTTATAGGGACATTTAAAAAAAAAAAACCAAAGTATCTCTGATGGAAATCACGTCATTGGGTATGATGATTTGTATGAATGTAGAAATGGAACAAGCCTTGATAAGCATTTGAACAATAGAAGTTAAGAACATTCTACAATTCGGCAGATACAACTTTAAATACAAACTAAACTATTGAGCGAAGTACCCATGTTGAACAGGCTATTGAATAAACAAAGGATCAGGGTTATGAGCACCGTCCTTGTATCCTAGTTTAACAGGAGTAGTTAAAACTAGGTCCAGCCTCCTAACCTCACATGTGCTTCACATTTTTACCCTGGTCCATGTAACATCGTTGTTCTGCATGGCTATTTTGCTGATGCTGGCGGAGAGGTGGTGGCAAATCTTGTGACAGTTAATCTAGCAGTGGTGCATGGAGGTTGGAGGATGGGCTGTGGTTGCAAATATGCTTTGTTGTGAGGTAGGAGTGGTAGAAGTGGCCTGGTGTGCTCAAACTCGTATTTCTTCATGGTGAGAATAGGTGATTAGCACCTCCAATTTTGCCAGTTCATCAAGCATTTTGGGAACTTTTGCTAGTAATTTGAGTATAGTTTATGCCATTTTCCTTGTCTAATTTCCTTCCCATCCTTATTTGAACGAGAAGAAAGAAATACGAAGTAATAGACAAGAGGACCCGAACCTCGTCGTTAAGAAAGAGGATGCAATTGTTTTTGTTGTCAAATTTCATACCATGCTAGGATTGAAATCAACACTAGAGCTATTATGAATGGAATAGTTATTTTTTGTATGAATTTTGTACTGTATTTCGTTAATTATCTTTGTGAATAAATTACTACCTTCTATATTTCAGGTGCACTTATCACGGCAGGAGTGCTCATGGCTGGGTTAATCAGTTTCAGACAGGGCAATTCTCATTTGGGTCAGCAGCTAATGAGAGCTCGTGTGGTTGCCCAAGGTGCTACTGTTGCATTAATGGGCGGCACAGCTTATTATTACGGGGACAAGTTCTGAATTGGTTCCTTTCTGGTGGAGTTTTTCTCTTTTGCGCTTTGCTTAATGTTATTTGAACAACAATGAAGCATAGTTTTTTCTCTTTTGTGCTTTTAGTTTAAGAAAATAATGATTTGATGTTACGCGAACTACAAAATTTCTGCTTACGGATATGATGCGAGCACTATTCTAACAAGCATGTTGGTTAGAGCAAATTGCTGCTTCAGCCTTCAAGAATGAGGGATGGTTTTTGTTGTTGTATTTATGCAAGGAGTCGAAACAAAAGAATGGTGTAATTGATTAATATACTTACCGCGATATCTTCTATGCCAATTTGTTCTTTTAGTCTTATTTCTGCTTTGAGTCGATTCAATTTCTTTGTTAATCCTTTGAATACCACTGGAGTTGTTGCATTTTGTATTTGCAGAAATAGCTGATATTCATTTTTATTTTAGTTGGCAAATTTGTGGAAAACTGAAAATTCAGTTGCTTTCTAAGCATTTTTTGGGACCAAGGATTTCTGCAGGGGTGCGCTAGGAGAAAGAAAAGTTGATGAAAATACACCATAAATTTGTAAAGATGGTACCCCCTTATACTTTATCATCCCTCTTCAATTCTTTTTTTGCAAATCACTGATAAAAAATTCCAAACATAGCATTAGAGTTTCTCACTTATTATTGCGTTACTAATTAAGTACTCCCTCCGTTCCAAAATAAGTGTCCCTTACTCTCTCTCTTACCGTTTTTCAAATTAAAAAATTAAGTACTTCCGTGTATCGTGTTTCGAATTTTTTTGCACCGAATTAAAGTATTCAATATGAATTTTCAGCACAATTGCAGATGCCTTGGGTATCAGCCGTAATAAAATTATGGAGTACGTTTGCTGTTACTTTATCTGGTCGAGCACATTGCCGATATTACCTCAGAAGTATAAGGGAAGGACCTGGGGCTTGGCTAGAGGTCGTTACCCCAAAATTGAATGGAAACTCCGTTATCATATTATTGTTTTGATAAATACTTTAAAATTGAATTTCTCTATGACACAAAAAAATTTAGGACTCCTACTAATTACTATCAGCTCTCACAAGATCTATCATCCATGTCAAGTTAAAATTTCTCTCCAGTCGCTCCGTATAAGTAAGGAACCAGATCCCCTGTTCCAAATTCCCCTTGTTCCTCTGTTGCTAGGGGGTTTGGGCCGTTGGATCACACACAAATTTTTAAAAACAAAAACAAAATTTACCATCTAACGGTCCAAACCCCCCTGCAACAGAGAAACAGAGGGTTTTTGGAACAGGGGATCTGAAACGTACAAGTAAAGCAATCTGCATGCCAAGTTCAGCTTGACAGGAATATAGCTTCTGGAGTATTTTTGACTTTTATACATGATGTTGCTATCAAAAGCTAAAAATGGCCAACAAGTTGGTGTTGGCATTATCTAATTGTCTCAATTATTTTGGTACTGAAATATACCAAGGAGTTCTTCACTTCCATTCAAGTTTGGTGGTGCCTGTACATCTATCTGTCTTTGGGAGAAGAATTAGTATGATAGGTACAACACAAATGCAAATTTGAATGCACATTTGGTGGTGCACTACCATGATCACAACAAAAGGTAATAAAATGATCACAACAAGAGGCAATAAAAGATGGTCAAGTTAACAATTATGAGACCCAAGACACAATTGGGTGGTCTCATCATCTCTCTTTTCTATCTTCAAACAGGACCATCAAACCTTACGATGGATTAGACGAGTTGCTCTAATACCATCCATAGCAATCCAAGAATACTAGCTGAAAGTAAAAAAGGAAACATTTAAATTCATTGTATCTATATATGTAACTAAAGAACACCATATGCATGGTCAATGTGAAAGGGGGCAAAAATTATGCGACCCAAGACCTCAAAAAAAGCGGTGCTCTTGTCGTCACTCTTTCTTTTTTGAGACACAACCACTGAACCGTATACGATGATTCTCACGGGTTGTTTTATTACCTTCATGCAGTCAATTTACCAATTCAAGGGAATCCGTGTAGATTATGTAACTAAAGAACACCATATGCATGGTCAATGTGAAAGGGGGCAAAAATTATGTGACCCAAGACGTCAAAAAAATCGATGTTCTTGTCGTCACTCTTTCCTTTTTTTGAGACACAGCCACTGAATCGTATATGTTGATTCTCACGGGTTGTTTTATTACCCTCATGCAGTCAATTTATCAATTCAAGGGAATCCGTGTTAGGTTGACATTAATGTTTCTTTGTTGTGCCCAGCGGATTGCTTCACGAGATGCTACTGCTTGAGCTTCTACTTTTGATGCTGGCAAGGCATGCTGCATTCTTTCTTGCCGTCTATTCCATGATACTGCCCTGTACTTCAGTACTTGTGACGACCCACGTAGCTATACCCTTTTTCGTTCTTCGAGTGTATCGTTCTACGATCAACCATATACGTACTTTGTCGATGTGAAAATGGGGTAGTTACAACCCGGCAAGGAGATTTTCCGAACTGGGTTTGTAAGGAGGCCTCTTTGGACGTTACTTCGTGATATTGATTCAATAAAACGAATATCGCTTGGCGAAAAAGACAAAAAAAGAAAATGGGGTACGTAGTTAAATACAATAAGTATATGCCAAACAAAATCATCATCCACTGGCAATTGTGATCATAATTAGGAATTGAAATGATTAAGGAAGAGACAGAGGAAGCAACAAATGTAAGTGGTGCATGGTGTTTGGAATGATTAATTTCCTCAGTTACCAAATGACCCCATATATCTCCTCCTCGTGGTAATTAGTAATCCAGTTGTAATCCAAAATCCTCACCTAACTGTCTTTGCACTTAAAAAATAAGCAATGGTTCATGTGTTTAACCTTTTAAGGCACATCAAACCAAACCCACAAACACAAGTAATATCTCACCCAAACCATCACGAAAATGTGACGTCTTGGAAATTTGCTCCAAAGTGCAAAAGACAAAAAATTAGCACTAATCTGTTCTGGAAATGTAGTTTTAAGGGGAGAAGGCTTGTATCCGGTTATGGGGAAAACTGCACGGGGTGCAGTCCGGCGAATTCAGACCTCTTTTTAGGCCTATTATATATGAAGATCGGACTTGTTCTTATTGTAAAGCTTGTTGAGTACAACGAACACGTAAAAAACTTATGTTGATTTGGTGGAGAACAATATGTGATCAGTGTACATTCTTGTAAAGAAAAATGAGTTGAGGACAATGAACAAAACTCCCAAAGAACCATTTCTTTTCTAAATGAATGTTCTTCAATCAATTCCTAATATGTATTCGATTAGTTGTTCATGCAGTTCCATTCAACGAGTTCTACAACATGAACGAGTCCGATCATCATAATATATACTCAAAATGGGGTCCGAAATCGCGATTGCATCCAGTGCAGTTTTTTTCCATAACTGGAGGCAAGCCGTTTCCTTTTAAATTAAAGTACACTTTGGGATGCATGAATGGGTACCAAAACTTTATACCGGAAATAGAGAAAGGAATTGAAGAGATTTTACTTTGCTCAAATCCTTTATAGGGAAGAGTAGAATTAGTTCGTTATGGTCCAATAAAAAAACCATTCGATGGGATGCACCCCAATCAAAAAGTGTTTGAGCCAAAAGAGAGCAAATTTTCAAGCTGAACCAACGAGTAACCAGATCCTAGAGAAAATTTTCATTCCCGAACAGGTATCACGTGGCGGTACCCATCGCGCATCTCGGCCGTTTAAGACACTTTTAGATGGTCCGGATTTTAAATAATGGTAAGAGTGTATTTAAAATCTGGACCGTCCAAAATACTTTTGGACGGCTGTGATAGGGCGTTAAGAGTATCACGTAAGACGCCACCTAATACCCGGTCGACATTGAAAGATTTCTCCAGAACCTATAATAATCTGGCTGAGGGGTGTATGACTTAAAAAATAACCCATTTAATGTTTTAACCCTAATCAACAACAAACAGACACATCCGGAGTTTGTTTCTCTCTTTTACAATTTTTGGTGACGATTTTTGCAATTCATTTTCTCATATATGTACTCTGAAATTTGTTTTTTAGTGCTTAAACTTATACACAATGCAGCATTACAAGACAAATTTTTAAGTGCAAAAACTGTTTTTCTTTTTTTGGTTCTTTTAATTTGTTTTTTTGTTTTGGGTCTTTGTCTCATTTTTATGCACAGACCAAAAAGGACAGTGATACGGGTACAGAACGGGAGGAACCGAAAATGTACCGATCGCGTTCGGGGACCCACTTTTGGGTCCCACACGAGTGATCCGAACCGTTCATTGTTCTTAGAACATTTTTCCGAAAATTTGGTTGGAATGGTGGTACTTTGGTTGGAGCACTTTCAATCGTCCGATTGAACTGAAATTTGGTGGGGCCCCTCGGAAAAATGTTCTAAGAACAATGAACGGTTCGGATCACTCGTGTGGGACCCAAAAGTGAGTCCCCGTGTGCGATCGGTTCATTTTCGGTACCCTTTGTTCGGTACCCATATCTTTATCCGACCAAAAAGGCCACACACAGCTGACTTCTCAGCTCTTCCCACCACAACTGGGCTTTGGTCGGATGTTACCTCCTACCTTGCAATCAAGCCCAGGCCCACTTTGCCCCACACTCTATAACGTCAACAAGTATCTTCACGCGCTTATTTGGCGCGTGCTAATATTTCAAAATTGTTTCTTTTTGGCATACTTTACCTCGCAATTTGGGAAGTACGTATTTGGCCAGCGCCAGTGCCACCCCTTTGGCATCTATATGGTCCTCTTCCTTCCCCCAGTTTAGAAATTGAAGATCCCAGTTTAAATTGAAGAGAGAGAAGAGAGAGAGAGAGAATATATACACTACTATTATATATTCAAACATATATGTATATCTATGATGTAGGAAAAGAGAGGGGATTCCTATTTCACTTTCCTCTTCCTTGAAAACCTTTGATTAGGGTTTTGCTGCTGCTGCTGCAACTTTGAGGGTCCACTTGCAGAACTTTCTCTAGAAAAATATTTAAAGATGGGTTCTTTGAATCAAGGTAGGTAAACCCCTCAATCTTGTTTTTCCCTGTTGTCATCTTCTCATCATTGTTTAATCAAATACTTGGGTTTTACTCTAAAAGCAATAATAAAAAATTGGTACCAGAATAAACAAGAGCAGCGGATTATTGTGAAATCTGAGGGGCAAAAGTTGTGTTCTTTGTGGGTTAGGGTTTCATGTCAATGAAAGAGAGAAGGGCTTGTTTTAGGATGTTTCCACAAATTAAGTTGGGGGTATTGTGAGCAAGAAAGTCTTGGCTTTCCCCCCAATGATTTGTGCAATGTCAGAAGCAAGAGACCAAAGATGGGTTTTTGAGCATACCCATTTGAAGATGTCTTGGGTTCAACATCAAATCACACAAAGGGATGGTGTTATGGAGTACCCACCTCCTTTTTCACCCTCATCCTCATCGCCATCTCCCCCTTCATCACCATCACCATCTTCTGGTGCTAAAATTAGCCCAGCTGTTCTTTTCATCATAGTAATTTTAGCTGTTTTGTTTTTCATATCTGGTCTACTCCACCTACTTGTTAGATTCCTCATGAAACACCCATCTTCTCCAAATCAATCTAATGATAGATATCCAGAAGTTTCATCCTCTGATGCTCTCCAAAGACAACTACAGCAACTCTTTCATCTCCATGACTCTGGTCTAGATCAAGCTTTCATAGATGCCCTACCTGTCTTTATGTACAAAGAGATAGTGGGTGCTAATAAAGAGCCGTTTGATTGTGCCGTTTGTCTCTGTGAATTTTCTGAGAAAGATAAGCTGAGATTGCTTCCTGTTTGTAGCCATGCCTTCCACCTCAATTGCATAGACACTTGGCTTTTAACAAACTCAACGTGTCCGCTATGTAGAGGGACCCTCTTTAATCCATCCATTGAAAACCCGGTGTTTGATTTCGATGATTTGAGAGATGAGGATGGGTTTCCCAACAACAGCGAAAATGGGTTCGTTCCAAGTCAGAAGACTGTGCAAATGGAAGAAATTGTTAGTGAAAAGGGGATTTTTCCAGTGAGACTTGGTAAGTTCAGAAAATTAAATGATGGTGCAGGGGAGACAGATATAGGGGAAACCAGTAGCAGTAATTTGGACGCAAGAAGATGTTATTCCTTGGGTTCTTATCAGTATGTGGTTGGTGATACAAGCCTTAGAGTGGCCTTGAGAAATGATCGAAATGGTCGGGATTTGAAGCTTGTGAAAGGAAGAGAATGCAACATCAGCCCCTTAGTTGATGCGGATGTGGAGGGGAAGAAGATTAGTATTGGGTCAAAAACAGATAGCTATTCTGTTTCCAAGATTTGGCTCTGGTCTAAGAAAGGAAAATTTGGAAGTTCTTTGGATACCCAATGAATCATTCTCCTCCTCTTGATAAGAAAGGTACTTCTTGGGTTTCATGGTTGATAATTGACAATAGATTGAAGCTTGTTAGCTGTTGTTTTTCCTCTTCTTATCTAAATTTTTGGGGATAATTGAAAATTTTTATGGTGGTTAATGGTTATGGTGTTATAGATATGTACTGTCTTTGATTCAACAGGAAGTCTTAAGGCCTAGAAAGATAAAGATGACTTGTTTTCTTCAAGTGTTAAATTTGTAATTTGTTAACACTTGAATTACCATGTTCTATTATAAGGCGGTTGAGTTATTGGAGATAAGTCCACTGATTGAAGCAAATGATTTTGTGTTTTTAGTGAGGATCCTATTCCTATATGACTAGTTTGCACGCTTTTATTCTGGACAGTGGTCCAGGATGCTATACCTCTTCTTATCGAAACTTTTGGGGATGTTTGAAATTTTTATGGTGGTTATGGCGTTATAGATGTGTACTTTGTCTTTGATTCAATTGGAAGTCTTAACACCTAGAAAGATAAAGATGACGTGTTTTCTTCAAGTGTGAAATTTGTTAACGTTTAAATTACCATGTTCTATTTAAAGCCGGTGGAGACAAGCTCCACTGATTTGAACCAAATGATTTCATGTTTTTTAGTGAGGATCCTATTCCTATGTGACTAGTTTGCCGCACTTTTATTCTGGACAGTGGTACTGGTCCAGAATCCAAATTGCAAAAACAATTCGAATTTTATTCGTAACCAAATAATTATACGTCAGTTTGTGTCAATTTATATTCCATTCCTTCTAGGGCTATAGAATTTCTTCAGTTTATGCCTAGTACATTAGACGTGTATGTCCTTTCTTTGCCAGTGTATGTGTCTAAAGCTCTAGATTTTCCTTTTGCTTTTCCAGTCTTTTTGTGGTATTTGGGGCTTTTCTCTTCCTCTCTTTTTTCTTTTTGTTTCGATCAACCTCTCTTTTTTCCTGTTAATCCTTTGGTTTAACCTTTTTTGGATAGTGTGAACACTATCTTTTGTGGGGAATCATCTTTAAGTTGGGTGTCTTGAAATACTGGTGATGGTGGTGGGATCCATGAAAGCAGTGTCGTAGAAAATTTCTTTGGTGTGATGAGAGCTTTTTGATTCAAAACAAAACTGTTGGTGCTGATGTGGGTCATCATTTGTTCTTATCATGTGTTTTTCCCCCCTATTATAATCGTGATTATCTTGACCAAAACACAAATTTACGTCCATGTTTAACCTCCGATGTTTCCGGAACTGCTACAGAGGTGATATTCTAGTTCATTCCTGTTCTTCCTAAAAATCTTGAACTTGCTAGCAGAGGAGGAACATTCAAACAGTTCCCATCTGGTACAGGAGTTTTTGTCACGTATGGGCCGAATATTTCTCCTTTGTGGTTGTCTTGATTCTGCAGGACTATACTTGTGTCTTTTAAAACGGTCACTGGTATCGTGTCCAGCTTTCGCTCTCATGATGTGTATGTACATCTACATATGGGTTCTTGATTCTGCAGTCCCCGTACTTGTGTTGGTGTTGATTGCTCGTGAAGTCTTGAATCCAACAGAAGTATAATGTGCAAGGTTCTGATAATTGTACGAGACTAAAATTCTTTGGGATTTGCCTAGATGTTGAGAAAAATACTTGAAAGGAGCTTTGAAATTTTGAAAGCTTGCGATTGAATATACTGTCTTTAGAGTATTTCTCAAGAATAGTTTCTGGAAAGAATGTTGACAAAAACTGGACTTTCCAGAAAATGGACCAGGTCTTCTAGCTCGGTTAGTTGTGTACCGGTATTTAGGTAAGGGTGTACACGGTCTATATTGTTTCAGTTCTCTAGAATCTAGTAACTGGACCATTCCAACCGCCATTTGCGTCGTTTGTTTCGCGCGTCAACGGCTCAGACTGCATCAAGCAATGGACGGCTTATATACACTTAGGCAAGGTGAGATCTGAACCGTTGATGCGTGAAACGGATGGTCCGGATGTGGTCGGTACCCCTGCTGACCCTGAGGGATGGTAGAGTCCCCCTTTCAACGGGAATCCTGCAATCAGGAACAGGAAAAGATTAAGTTGGGTATTGGGTCGGTGGTAGGCTAAATTGATAACCAATAAGCGAATCATGATTGTCGATTCTTATTTTTCTGGATTAATAAATCGGTCTAGCGGTATAATCGATTTTCTTCAACACCCATATATTTAGGTGTTGAGAGGTTCTGGTTTGAAATTGATTTACAAGCTTGAGATAATGTACTGATTACCGTTGGTTGACAGATGGTGGTTGAAGTTTGACATTAACATAGGGATTGGTTCTAAAAGGAAAGTACGTGGGGTCCAGATGTCAAGAACATGTCCAAAGTTTGATAAATACTGACTGAGATCGGAACTTGACATCAAACTTGTCCAAAGTTTGATAAATACTGACTGAGATCGGAACTTGACATCAAACTTGTCCAAAGTTCATACGTCCTGGGATGGTTCTAAAAGGAAAGTACGTGGTCCAGAATCCAGATGTTGCCTAAATACTAACCCCGTCTATTTTTAAGCGTGCAGTTTCGTAATTTTAAATTATTAAAGAGACGTGATTATTACACTTTTCACATAACTTTCTCCCAACTTTTATCTCCATTTTTTAAAATTATCCGTCCCAAATTGCTTGCCGTTTTTTGTTTTCATAAGTTTCGCGCGCAAAATCTAATGTATTAGCATTCATTTTTTCCCAAATTTTCTTAGACCAATTTAAAGATCTTTTTTTTTATTTTTTTGATCAGTCATTTAAAGATCTCATTAAGCAGAAAAAATTGGTGTATTTTTTTAAAAAAAATAATTCTCATAAACACATCATTTTTTGCTTGCAAAATGCATGCTTCTCAAAAGGGGCAAACAATCTGGGACGGAGAGAGTACTCATTAATTTTTCAAAAAAAAGGTCACTTCTAAAATGGAATACTAGACTATTAAAAAGGGACGGAGGGAGCATAAACCCAAATAATGATTTTGGCACTACACTTTCTTGTAGTTGCACTCCAAAATTAATCCTTTAGTACAAAAAATACATATCACAAGTACAAAAAGACAAATTTTGGAGTGCAATTATAAAAAAGTTGATTGCCAAAATCTTTCTCCATGCTTTTCTTATGATTTCCTTCTACTGGTTTTTTTTGGCCCCCTTTTGGAAGGTAATGAATTTTTCAGGACTTCGTAAATTTTCGAAGTTCCTCAACACAAAAGGGAAAAGCAGTTTTAAAAAAAAAATACAAAAGGGAAAAGGAAGAAATATCCTAAAAATAGGACGTTGTTTGGCTTTCTGGGTGGGCTAGAAAAATAGTGATGGTGATACATGAGTTCAAAGCACTCAATAAAATATAGCAACATGAGTTCAAAGAACTCAATTAATGAAATAGAGCAATTTTGCTCACCCTCACCCTTATTGTGAGAGTAACTTTATCCTCTTTTTGCAAGATACATTGCGGTAATTAAATTGCTCGTATTGTATGAATTAACTTGATAGACAACCTTGCAGAAATTCAATTCATCAATCGGATATCAGCAAATACATGGTTAAAAAATATCAATCTTGCTTTATTTACTTCTTTTATCAAATACTTATCGATATTCGATTGAACGAAATTTTTGCATCGTCTTCTAACAATACAATTTACAACATTAGCGCCAGTTTTGCTTCAGAAATGATTTCGATCATCAAAAACATAATTCACCAAACAAAGCGGGAAAAATTAGTTTACCCTATGCGAGAGTGAACAAAATTGCTCTCAAACTTCCAGTGTATAAATAAACAATAAGTCTAGAATCACACCCGACGTAAACAAACGATCACACACGCGCTCACATGTTTTGGGTAAAGTTGTTTATTTGGAGTCGGCAATAAACTTGTCATTTGGAGTTTGAAAATTTGATTAAAAAATGCTGGTTGCATCGAAGATAGGATCAAATAAAAAAATAAAAGCCTTAGGATAATAATTTGTGTCTATCATTGACTAGATTATTTTCAATTTTAGGAGAAATATTAAGCCAATCGTGGCGGACCAAGTGGCATTTAAAAATTAGGGGTCCAATGTTTCGTCACTGGAACATGGACTGCTGAACTACCCTCTCAATAAAACTCCATAAATTAGTGCGATGCTGCGCTATTTTAATTTCTCTTTTTTAGGCGCTTGGATTTACGAGTAATTTTATTTAATGGGAGTAGTTACGAACTTTTGACTATTTACATTTTCAATGTGATACCAACTGTTAATTGAGCTATTTGATTTAGTGTAAAGAAATTTTAAAAATAATGCACGAAAGTAAATTTTTTTTATTGGACTAAATATTTGCAATGGAGGAGTATATCATAATTGTGCTTTTCAAGTAGTTTATATTCCTATTTTACTCGTGGAAGGTACGATGAGGTTATCTAGGACGTATTTGGTTTAACACAATCTCGTAACAAATTAATGCATCAATTTTATACTAATTTTGTAGGTCAAAATTAATCGATCACTCTAAATAATTGAATCACACTAAGGTGTTGTTTGTCGGCTTTCATTTTGCTTTTCCATTTTTTATTTTGCATTATGAAGGTTCGGGAGCCTACTTGAGAATGTATTTTACCAAAATACATTTACAAAATCACATAATAAATGCATAATTTGATAAATAGTTTTGGAGGTACTTTTGCATTCTCATTCTGCTTTCTGGATCGCTAAAAAAAAAAAACACCTCATCATTATTTGTTTTAATGATTACTCCAAACACTAATCTGTTGGAAAATCTGTTCTGCATACATTTTTCAAACACTCTACAGATGCATAATCTATTCTGGTCATAATCTACAAATCTACAATTCACAATTAAAATACAAAATACAATCCATAAGTAGGCTCTCAAATGGGGTTTAACACTCCTTGAAAGCGCTCATCCTCAATCAATCAATTATATAAGCAGTTGGTTTCGGTCAGTGGCGGAGCCAGGGTTAGAAATCCCCCCGGGGGGGGGGGGGGGGGGGGGGGGGGGGAGTTATAAAGGAAAAAAATTCAACGCAAAATACCTTTCTATTCCTCACACAACAAATATGATAGACTTTAAGAAAAAGCCAAAATACAGATTCCAAGATTGATCATCCATCAAAATAGAACAAAAGTAGCTTAACAATCTATCAAAGTGCAATCCGACGTGCTCTTAAATCTTGGAAATCATCTATGATCGACTCTAAACTAAATTTCAATGCAATTTCCTTCTCGATGTATATAACTACAAAGTTTGAGAGATATTCATATTCCATTTTGTTCCGAAGCCTGTTTTTGATCATTTTC